>OY728129.1:398157508-399397863 GCA_963277665.1 Viscum album
GTTTCCTTGTTGCTTCATCAGATTCAACAAGATTGGTAGAGAAATCACTATTCATGCTGGAAGATGAATGACCCAGGGAAGGTTCGGAGAATAACCTGAACCCCAGGATATCTTCTGATGGAGAAAGAGTTTCACCTGCCGATAGTAAAGCATCAGACATGACTGGTTTTACGTTTGCAAGTTCCTCGAGATAGGAGGGCTTTCTCGTCACTACATTGCCTTCTGAAGAATTTTCGAGACAATGTGAATCACTACTGCGGAGAGGACTTTCGCAGCGAAGTTCATCACCATGAGGAGGACCGTCATGATGGGTTACAGCAAAAGATGAAATCTCTTGCTCCTTGGTCTTCTGACCACACAGAGGGTTCCTGTGGTTCTCATCTGAAGAAGAAACTTCAAGATTGACCAAATTTTCATGAAGCAAGTCTTCATGAGGAAGTGTCTGTTGAAGACCTTCAGAATTAATGTTCCCGTTATTGGGAACTGAGGGAGTAGAATCTTGAATTCCGACAGATAAATGTCCGAGGGCTTCAAGAACACCAGCATCGAGCAAGGCCTTGTTGCAGATTGGCCTTTGATCTCCTGGCTGTGCTGGGCGGATCTTTTTCTTAGATGCCTTCTTACTCGCTTTAGAAACCACTTGATGACGAAAGTGATTGCTCTGAGCAGGTGTATGTGCCTGATCAGGAAAGATGGTCAGGTTAGGCTGACGATCTCCACTCAAATCAGGTGTATGTGTCTGACTTGGTTGTCCGTATGATATGGGGGAGTATGCCCCATAACCCTCTTGGACTGGAACAGATGTGTGTGTCTGTTCCGGAGTGAATCGTTGATGTGTCACTCCATTGCTAGGGATAGATTTATGTATCTGTCCCTGAGATGATGCTGAAGCTGTTATGATATCCTGGCAAGCATCCAGAATATGAGCAGGAATTTGCTTCTGCTCTTTCACCATTGACAAAATATGTTTGGTGACTTCAGCCACCGGAACAGGGATATACGTCCATTCCGGGCTTGGAGTAGGTGTATATGCCTGCTCCTGTCCTCCTTTTCCTGTCAGTGAATCCTGACAGTACTCAAGTGTGGAGGCAGAGAGTTGAGTCTGCCCCCTGTTTGTCGTCGGGACTTTCCGACTGACTTCTCCGGGTGCTACCAAGCGAGACTGTTGGTAGACCTGATTAATATTAGCAGGTGTATGTGCCTGCTGATTACACTTCGCCAAACGCGGTTGACGAGATCCATCATATGTAGTCAGACGAGCCTGCTGACTAACTGGTGATGTATAAGCAGGTGTATGTTCCTGCCTATGGTACTCCGCCGGAATTTCCTGGCGGGATAGGCTTGATGCTGTCAGACGAGTCTGCTGGACAACTGAATTAAAACGGGCAGGTGTGTATGCCTGCTCGTTGTTTGCCACCAAGTTAGGTTGGTGGACTTCTCCGGAGATGGCAGGGATGACAACCTGCCTATTGTTAACCGGATTCCGTCTCTGGCGGTTCATCTTGCCTGCTCGGGTTCGAGGAACCTGAGCTGAATGCCTGGAGTCGGTACCCTCATCATGTTGAGGGCGCACTACCGCACGAGTCTGACAGTGATTGTTGATGGGAGCCCTCAGGAAGGACTCCTGTCTTTTTGAATTAAGGCCCCGAGGGACCTGCTCATTCACTTCCTCGGAGTAAGGGAGTGAATGAAAATTGCGTTCCGGGGATAACGACCCGAAACGGTTGGAGACGGTAGTCAGCACCGCCTGCTTCTTGATTGCTGTCCGCCGTTGTCCGGACGACCAAGTAGAGTTGTTAACTTGGAGGGCTTGACGAGCGGCCTCCAGAGTTGGGATAGTACCATTGCGACGGTACTCCTTAACCAGTGCATTAGAAACACAGCGTTGAAGATGCTGAGTTGGTGATGTCATCCTCAGAGCGGATGACATTCCAGCAGGAGTAGCAGCATTGGTTTTCACAGCAGCGGACCTCACAGTAGAGGTGTTCACAGCAGCAGTATTCACAGGTGTGAATTTAAGGAAAGCCATTTTGCAGAAGATCTTTGAGAAAAGAGTGCCTGTTCCATGTAACAGACATAATCAAGATGAATCCGGCCACTGCATCTTTTGGATGAGCACATGTCAATGATTGCTTTGTTGGCCCAAGGGGCCTAACAAATAAGAAGAACATCACTTTAACTTGGTTAAGGATTCACGTCGGGTTCACCATTTTTGTTTCGCACGGAATCCGGGGATGACCTCCTGGACGGGAGATTCAAACGTTCCGATCAGTTTCTAACGGGTTTGTTCGTAGAACCGGAAACATCCAATGATTCCACATCCGTTTGGACCTACTTTCCAAAGGCAGGCGCTCATTAGCTTGTGAACTAATGAGACTTAGGAATTTGCATTGGTCGAGAGGATGGGAGGTCGGACTCATCACACCTTTTTGAGGGGAATTATTGTCTACTCCGGGACTCTCTTTATAGATTTAAGTTATGTTCGTGAATCCTTATTACATTACCAAGTATAAAATGTGCTTTCCTTTAGTTTTAACAATCAATGATAAAATAAGCAAGAAATTTAGAGAATATTTTATATGTATTCGAGGTTCTTCATCAATAGAGAATCATCTATATCTGTTTAGAGATTCTTGGTCAATGGTATCCTTCAAAACATTTATATAAAAGTCTCTTGGTCATTATGATGACCAGGCTGGTTTTAAAGCCACTCAGTGGGGCACTTGAAGTTTATCATCATTCAGAAGGACATAGATTATTTCAAAGTTGGGATCGAACCCATAAATGGGCTACCTACGTATCCTTTCTTTTGGAAAAGGAATCAGAACCCACGTAGTTTGAGGAATGGGGTATGATGTTTATGATTGATGGATCAAAGATGAATGTCATAATTACTTTTACACTCTAAGCTCACGTGAGTCATGCTCGGTGTGAGAAACAAGAGGTATTGATAAAATTTAGACAATTGTGCCATAAAAGATGAAATCATAAGAATTTGTTTGGGGCTTATGTATAGAGGACTGCCCAGATAGATGAAGGTTTAGGATTTACTTTTAGGGAGAAAATCCATGAACAGGGTCCATAAAGTTATATGTGCTTCATGGAGATTTGAATACTCTAATCTTGGGGCTTACTCCTAAGGAGGATGCCCATGTTAGGAGGGGACTTATGATTGGGTTTTATTCCTGAAAAGGAAACCCAAATCAAAGGTAAATTATGACTGGTTAAGAGAAGTTTAAAGGGACTTGGAGCTTACTCCTGAAAAGGAAGCCCAAGGTTATGACTGAGTCTTATTCCTGAAAAAGGAGACCCAGGTTAGGGATTAAGGTTTGGGGCTTACTCCTGAGGAGGATGCCCATATTTTAGGTTGGGGCTTATTCTTAAGAAAGATGCCCAAGATTAAAGGACTTGATTGGGGCTTACTCCTGAGGAGGATGCCCAAGATTAGGAACTTTAAGAATTTGGGGCTTACTCCTGAGGAAGATGCCCAGATTAAAGGTTTTATAACCGGGGATTATTCCTAAAAAGGAGACCCAGGTTAAGATTCTCTCATTTTAAAGGATGAGGTTGAATGAATGAACTCTTCATATTTTAGTGACATAAGGATATTTACATAACTAGACTTTAAGAGAGAATTCACAGAATTCCTTTCAGATAGGAAATTCAAATCAAGAAATCATGCCATAAATGGCTTTGAAGAGTGTCTTGAAGACTGAATCTTGAAAAGGAAAGGTGAAATGGCTTAAGAGGGGTAAAATGGGCAAGATGGGCACCCAAAAAGATAGGGGCGCGCAAGTCTTGAAAGGTGCGCAAGTCCTGCGGCGGCGCACAAGTATTGGCCGCGCAAGTATACTTGCGCGACACATGGTGTACTTGCGCGATTTTCAATCAGAATTGAAATACTTGAGCGAATCTTGATAAAACCCTTTAGAATCCCCTTGAGGTTCTTCCAAAAAAGGGTCGCGCAAGTTATATTGAAGGAATTAAGTTGGCGCGCAAGTGTTTGATAAGTTTCAACACTTAGTCCTTCCTTCTTCTCTTTAGATCTTCCGTTCTAGGTAAGAAATTACCTTAGAAGTGTTTCGGAAGCTTTGAGAAGAGACTTGGGCGTCGGGAGCTTCAATCCGAGTTTCTGGAAAATGATCATCTCGAATGGGGGGCCCACAGGGTCTATTTATAGGCAAAAGAAGACCTAGGGCGGTTACCGGGCGGTTACCATTTAGGTCGCGCAAGTCACCTGCGCGACCAAGGTAGCCGCGCAAGTATACTTGCGCGGCAGTGGTAAAACTAGCGCGGTGGATTTGCTGTTGATCCTTTGTTCATGCCTTTGTCGATTTTTCATGTTTTCTTCAAAGGATGAATCACTTTCAGCTGAGATATTCCCTTTTCCGATCTTTAGATTCTGTGACGAAAGGAGCGTCAACAGTGTCATTGGAGACTAGCTGGGAATATAACATGATCAATACCATCCTTCTGAGTGCCTCAGCATATGAGGGCTCTTCTGTGCTTGATTCGGCAGTGGGAGGACCTTCCTGTCTATATGATATGTCATTGTGGGGAGGGCCTTCGCAACAACTGCCATCATAGTGAGGATGACCATCATGGTTTGACGTTTGATGTGTATCCTGGGAAGGACCTTCAAGATACACTGAAATAAAGGGAGTACCTTCTTATTGCTTGGGGCCACTGCGGGGAGGACCTTCAAAATGGCGGCCGTGGTGGTGAGGACTACCTTCACAACTGCTACAATAGAAAAAAAATACCATTACAGCTGCTGCAGGGAGAATATCTTCAGGGTACACCTTGGGGAGGGCCTTCAGAATGTACCAAAATGAAGAGAGGGCCTTCTCGTCGCTTGACTTCTCTACGGGGAGGAACTCCGTTATCAGGGTGGCGAGGACTACCATCGTTATCTGGTGCCCAACTGCGCCGAGTGTCTTTGCAACATAACCCCTAGGGGGGACCTTCAGGATAGTCTAGGATAAGGGTAGGGCATTCTTGTCGTGATGAAACATCACTGTGGGGAGGGCCTCTACAGTTGTGACTATGATAGTGAGGACTAGAATCATAATCTATGGTCCCACTTCATGGAGATTACTTGCAGTGTATACCCTAGGGAGGACCTTCAGGGTGGACCACAACATGTGGAGTGCCTTCTTTCTGCTCGATCTTCCGGTCACATGGAGGTTCTTCGTGAATCGCATCAAAAGAGGATCTCTCGTGATCGATCATTATATGTCCACGAGAGAGGCCCCCATGGGTGCTCCGGGGAGGACCTTCAGAGCTGCTGGTAGCGACATTGCGGGGAGGACCTTCCCAACTGCTACTGCCACTCCCATAATATGGTAATGGGTGGGCAGGGTTCTCAGGCTTATATATATGCTTAGCGGCATTGGGAACCCCATCTTCCAGCAGATCAGAGTCATGAACCCGCTCTTTATTTTCTGGCAGCTTTCGACACGTTTGGGGTGCTTTCTTGCTGGCAACTGGGATCGTCTGCTATTGAAAATGACCTTCACATTTGGTTCCCTGTCTAATTGTGTCCTGTGATGTTTTCGGGATATGTCGACGAACATATTGACTTTTAGCAGGGATATATTCCTGCTCTGGAGCATCCACCGTGATGGACGGGTGTCCCCCAGTTGGATCGAGTGAAGCTACTCGATCCGGTTTCCCTTGTGTCACAGGAAAATGGTCGGCGACCCTCCTGGTTGGAAGTAGGGATGCAAATCCGATCCGAGGTGGCTATCTCGTCTCTCAGATGAGTCGCCTCAATTGGGGAGACGAGCTCACGGGCCCGAGTCCTTGCTTTTTCCGCTGAAGCAATTACATTCTGGAAAGTCTGCAAGATATGATATGGGATCAATACCCGCTCCTCCATCATTGCCAGAATATGCAGAGAGACATCTTTGGATAGAACTAGTATGAAGTCACATTCCGGCATCGGAGTAGGAATATCCTACTCCGGTCCTCCGGTGGTTAGTAGGTATTGAAAATTCTCCTGTGTCAGGGTAGGTGGACGAATCTTCCCCTGGGCGAGGACATGCCGGTTTATCTCTCCATTTTCCACCACATCAGGGTGGAAAACTTTACTTGCATCCGCATGGAGCTGGCCCTGCATAATTTGGTTTCCCACCATATCGAGTCAGTGGCCTTTGTTGGCGGGGAGATGTGCCCACCTATTGATTTCCACCACATTTAGATGGATGGATTTGTTGATTTCTACCATGCCAGGATAGTTGGTGTCAAGAGAATCTTCTAGGAACTGGTCGTGCAGGCGTTGGGTCGCCACCACGTCGGGTTGGTGGGCTTCACGTCCCTGGGCAGGGAGAGGTGCCTACCAAGTAGGTGTCGTCCTGTGTGAGTGATGGGCTTGATGGAGCATGTCGGGGATGTGCGCCTTCTTGTATGATGCCACCATATCTAGATGGCTGGATTTGGAGGAGTGAACAGGTGTATGTTCCTGTTCGTGATACGTATCCATGACTAGGCAGTAGAGATCCTCCTCAAGGACAAGGGTGATGACTAGTACCCGATTGTACACTTGCTGCCCTCGTCGGGCGGTCCGAGGGGCCGGAGCTCGGGGGGAATGGGCCTGGATCCTCAGGGCAACATCCTCCTTATTGTGAGGATGCTGAGTCACAACGTGACCGCGATGATGTCATTTGGCTGGGGCCTTAGAGCAGAACCCCCGTTCAGCGGGGATGCAGTCCTCAACATCGACCTCATCTGCCTCCCTAAGATAAGGGAGGTACACGATGTCTCGTTCTGGTGATAGACTCCTGAAACGGTTTAAGATGGAAACAGGGGCCGTCTGGATCTACTTTTGTGGCTGCTACTGGGCAGCCGACCGATGAGTCCTAGTGGATTGGAGGGCTGTCATGGATGCCTCCACCGTCGGGTGAGTACCGTTCACATGGTATTCTCGGATCAACGCATCTGAGACCCGGCATTGAAGATGCTGGGTAGGTGACAGGGTCCTTCATTGGCGAGGAAGTCCAGTCATTGCGTACCCTAAAGCACGCACCTGCAAGTTTCTCCGTGATGCCATTGGATCGAAGGGAGTTCTGAGTGGTACCTGTAAACATATTTTAACAAATACAGACATAAAACCCGTCAATGAAGCATATCATGACCCCATGCATAATTAATGAACTCTCTTAGCCCTCCATGTCAGTATAAATGGGGCACAGGGTGGGATTAGGTTAAATATGTCATGCTTGGTTAATGATTCACATCGGGTTCACCATTTTTTCTCTTGCGGTGCACGACAAGATCATGGGGGAGAAACCTGTGCTACCCGATGGTTGATTAAAAGGATTTTATCTGGCTCGGGGAATGGGAACTCTGAAGGATTTGGAGGACCACATGGGTGTATGAAGGGTGGCACCCTTTACGTAGGGAGGTGCTACGTGGCTGGAGAGGCCGTCTGCGAACAAGGATGGTCCGTGGACTGAAGGGCATCCCACGAACCATGGTGGTTCGTAGCTTCGGGGTTGGCCCGCGTACTAGGTTGGTATGTGGAGGGGTCCACGCGAGCAGTGACGGTCGAGGGTGACGCCGATCAGAGGTTCGTCGGCCGGGGCTTCACCTGCGTAGGAGGGTGCTATGCGGTGTGATGGTTTGGGAAAAGGGGCATAAACTCCCTGGTCCACGGGGAGTGCATCCATGCAGGGTCCATGGTTCATGGACTTCTTTTCATTGTTATTTTAAGTTCATGGTTCACCAATTTGTTATGCCTTTTTTGGTTCCTTATAATTCATTTCTAGCTTCATACCTGTTCTGGTTCGTGAACTAGAGCTTCGTTGTTTGTGAAATCCTAAGCTCTTTCCTTCGAAATCATCCCCCCCAAATCTGATCGATCTCCCTTTTCTCTTCCACCCATCTCCTTTTATAGAGTGGGGAAAGAGATGTATTTGTGGTCACGCGACACCTTTTGCGGAGGCCCATGACTAGAAACTGGGTTTACAGATTACGTGGTCAATTCGAAACTTTCAGGGGGCATTGAACGCACCTTCCCCGCGAACCAAACTATCTTGGGGAGTGCTTCGTGGCTGCACAAGGTTCCGCCTCCATTCCGCGAACGACAGCGGATGCGGCCCGGGTCGGCTGACATAGTTCATAGCTGGGGGCAGTTCATGATAGTGGACCGGGTTGGCACCCATCCATCTTCGTGCCCACCTAGGATCCCCGCCTTCGTTCTATGAACGACAGTGGTCCGCGGAGGGGGAACCTCGCAGAACCGGCCGCGTGCCATTATCATTTGACCGGTCTGCGAACCGGTTCGTCTTGTTCCATCCTTTGAGTGTTTACCACACATTTCCCCAATCCTTTGGGGGAAAATTGGGTAAAATCTCCATTGTATTAAATGGGATTCTCATTCTCCTTTTCGGATTTTTCAGGACCCTACACCTAATCTTCGTGACTATGTCAAGCATCTCAAAATGGGAAATTTACATTGTTCATTACGAGATAGGGAACTTATCAAATGGCATGAGGAATCATCATGAAATTTTTATGTTGTTGAAAGATTATTATGGAATCAAATGAAATGATTATATATAGGCCTCAAACCCATTAATATATGTAGTGATGCATAAAAAAGATTTTGAGGCTTCAGATGGGAGAAGGTTGTCCGTGAAGGTTATCCTTCTGAAAATAGCCGCAAAGGAAGGTTCTTCACGAAGTAAATAAAAGTTGGTAGAAATATTTTGGCATTGTGAATGTTATTATGTTCATGAATGCTATAAAAAGTTTACCAAAATATATGATCATCATGAAGGCTATGTAAAATTATGATAGCATGGTGCTTCTTGAAGGATAAATGAGGTTCGTGGAAGAAGGAATATTTGTTAAGGCATTAAGCATTGAAAATTTATTTAGAGAGAAATTTACTATATATATATGGTTTTTTGGTATTAAAAAATTAGAAGAAATTGGTACATAAATAGGGAATCTATCAAAAAATTAGGATTTCTTCAGGAATGCTGATAAAAGGACCTAAATTTCCATGAACTATGGTTGAAACCTTTTCAAGAGAAGTGTACAAAGGAATATGAGAAAGGTGATCCTTTCCACGATTAGTGAGCCATTAAATGAGATGAGGGGAGTGAACCTTGAGAAAGTACTGAGCTAACCCTAATCTTTTTAAAGGAAGTGATCATGTACAAAGAATTCATTTAACATGAACACTGTATTTTTGTCGTCATCCATGTGATATTTTCTACATTACCATATCACAAAGGTATGCTCCTTGGACGTTGCTCAACGAGGGCGAACCAAGTAAAATCATTATGTCTCATGCATGATTTCATTTTTTGGTCACACATTTCTATGAGAGAAGGATATATGAGAGTTTTTTTCAATGATGAAATAAGATCCAAAATGGGGTAGTTGTTTTAATTGGTCATATCCTGATTCACCACTCCCTATCAGTGTATTAACCCTACTTGGTATAATAAATGGAATCATGTAGAAAGGTTTAATGTTAGTGGTTTTCTATTCATATAATATATATATGGATTCATTCATAAATAGATTCAAATCATTATATAAAAAAAATTTCAATATTGAATTAATCAGATGTAGAACTATTTCTGATCATAAGGAATATAATTATTCATATCAGAGACGCATTCAATTTATTCCATTATAGATATTTGTTCTTTATCAGAAGATAACTGGAGGGAATTTCATATATACTCCATATGAATCTATTAATTTATGGGATACCTATCAATTTAAATATATTCAATGTTGAAGTCGTGTAATTCATCACATGAAATTTTTAAAATGTTATTGAATATTTATGAGGGTGACTCATAAGTTTGAGAAGAAAAGTTATAGGTTATATTAAACAGGTATAGAGATCTCATAATTATCCCTAATGAGTATGTCAATAAATATTATGATCAAGTAAATAATTTTGTGTAAGAAATAATTGGTCTCTGATCAATAATTGATAATATAAAGATCGTGAATTATATCTTGAGAAAACTTATACCTCTATTCAATCCTATAGTTTCTATATTGGAAGATAAAGATCCATAGGATCTAAAATTGGATAACATTTATAGTAATATTATTGAATATTATATTGGAAATGAAGATATTAAGTCTGTTGAAAAAATGGAAGTATGAAGAAGTGTAATTTATGGACATGAATAAGCTCACTTTTGAAGATGGTTAGGACTATGATGATATTGAAAAGGCGATGTCATTCCGTCCCTAAAATCATAAAATAGGAAAAAGAATGTTAAATTGGAATCTCCTACATTAGTGATTTAAATGTAAAAGGTTTGAAATAATTCAAAAAGGTCCATAAAGATGTCTTAATTTGATGATGAAGAAGAATTTCAAATTCCCATGAAGAAGCCATCGACCATTCAGAAAGGTAAGAAAGAATTCCAGAGAAATTTTTTCAAAACGAATGTTTTTTTCTAAAGAAGATGATAGCTCAAACAAATAAGAGTGATAAGAGATGGAGGGGTATAGCGATGATGAATTATATATTATGGTGGTAGTTATAAGGAATTCCTAAATTGGGGTAGAAAGTGACATTCATGATAGTAAATTCAATGGGAGAGATGACCTTCAGGTTAAATTAGAATCTCCAAATGACGAGATAGATGTTTGGAGAGCTAAAAAAATGAATTTTGTGAATGTGGGATATGATTACAAACCATATATATACTAGCTGGAAGAAGATATATCATAGCTAATTAAAAAAATTAAAATATGAGGTCTCATATAATAGGGAGATCAGAAAATTTTGTTGTGTTAAAATAGAAAATTAAAGAACTGATATTAAAAATTGATAATTTTACCATCACTAGAAATGATAATTATAATTTATATCAAATAACATGAAGATGAATTTTTTATCCTATAAAAAAGTGTTAAGGTACATGAAAAAATCTTGACACTCTATATGACATCCGAAAAATAGATCATCAAAGAAATAGAAAATATGGAGTTAGAGAATAAAGTGAAAGAATATTAAATTAAAAGGTCAAATATAAATTATAAGACTGTTATGAGCATTGATCAAAAACAAAAACTAGTTATGGTTGAAGTCATACCACAATCACCATCTCTATGATTGGATAATTTTTTTTGGTACAAATCAGAAACATAAGATTCAATGAAACAAAGGAATAACTATAAGTGCATTATTTCTACACAAGAATGCACCCCACAGTAGATGTCACATGTTTTGGAAATTTGGGACACTCACAAAATGTATGTTCAATAAACAAGAAGTACCGAAGAGAATAAGACCAACAATGATATCCGTAAAGAACTCAAAATTATAGAACACAATTTTTTGTTCACTATTTTAGGTGTGGAGGATTTTTTCCTAATGAATGATAAAGCTCATCAAAATTATGGCAAAATTTAAAGAACTATAATGAATGTGGTCAGAAAAAATAAATCAATATATCATTAAATGAGATGAAAATGAAAAATATTTTTTCAAATTTTCATGATGAAACTGTTCCATCATATTTCTAGGAAGATCAATATTATCAATCTGTACCAATTATGAGTTCAAAAAAATTTAAAAAAAGTATATAGTTGAATAGGTATTGGTTGAAGATATTAATTCTAAATCAATAGGTAAAACTAGAATCTGGATAATTGATAGTGGATGCACCTACTATATGATATGAAATTAGTAACTAGTCACTAGAATCAGACACAAAATTGATGGTATTGTAATATTTAGTAATGATAAAGGTATGAAAATTATTGGCTCCTGAAAATCTTTTTTTGGGGGGAAGGACACCAGATAAGAATATGTCTTAGTTTTTGATGGTATCAGTCCTAACATTCATAGTGTAATTCAACATTTTCACTATATACTTTCCATAAGTTTTTCAATGAAAATTTGTACTATGAGAAAATATGGTGCATTGTTTTTTCAATGAATGAGTGCAAAGGAAAATGTGTACATCGTATATAGAGGATAATAAATGTTTTTTTGAAAATGGAAGAAGAACACCAGTTATGGAATTAAAATCTTGAACATTTGGTCCAAACATCATTTGAAGATCTGGTAAAATGTGATGTCGATCGATACCTCCCTAGGTTATCATGTGATCATACCCATTCATGTGATGCCTTCAATCAAGGTAAGATCATTCTAAAGACAAATTAGAAGAAAGATAAATGGGAAACCAATGTTGTTGGGTTGGGGAATATTGACTTTTGTGGACCCATTTTACCAAGTGCTATTGATGGCAGGAGATATTATGTACTCATAATTGATGATTTTAGAAGAATTTTGATGGTTTCAATAATCACCCACAAACATGAGGGCTTCATTTTCATTACAACTAATTAATGTTAAGTTTAAAGTATGTTGGGTCAATGAATCTGAATGATCTAAAAAGATAATAGAACATATTTCACAAATATGCACATGGAGGATTTTAATGATAAATATAGAATAAGGTACTGAGTGTGATTAGTAATATATAAAAAATTTAATGTAGTAGTTTTGAGAAGAAATAAAATTTTCAAAAACAAGGATAGAAAAATTCTCATTGAGAAATACCATGCAGAGATTTTTTGGAAAGAAAAATTGATAAAATATGTCTATACATAAAATAGATAATTTTTTTATCCAAAGGAAGAGACGACTTCATTTGATATATGGTATGGAATGAATTGAATGTTGAACTACATTTGAGTCTTCATAAGTAAGTGTTTCCTTCTCAATAAGGATTAACATATGATGTTTTAATCCCTCTAAGATAAAGGGGTATTTAATTACTAATAAATTAAATTAAAATCATTAAAATCTTTTAATAAGTGCAATGTAATGGTAGTTTAATTTTATAATGTAACTATAGTAGAGACAACCTAGAATTATTAGAAAACACATGATCAGTCTCATGAGGATAGTGATGAAGATATAAGTAGATGAGGGAATGTTCAAGTTCTATAGGATGATTCAGAAGAAGATTTAGATAATGAAAATGATTATTACATATTATAATATTCATAAATATCACTGATAGGTTCCTAAATTGATAGAGAAAAAATAATTGTGATCATTTAGTATTAGTTCAGAAAAGGACGATAAAGAATCTAAAAAATGAATAGTTTTTAAAATAGGTAGAGACAAAATGTTTATAGGATATACCGAGAGATGAGAAGTTGGTCTAGGCTATAAATGAAGATCCTATCCAAGTTGAGAAGAATCAAACATGGGAGATTGTTTTTCTACCAACATTTAAGAATTTTCTTTGGGAATTATTGTTATTTTCAACAATATGAATGAAGATGAGATAATTATTTGAATCAAAGAACTACTAGTTTGAAAGGGTTACTCCCATAAAGCGGGTATCGATGTTCATGAATCATATTCACCAATTTCTAGTCTAGAGACAATTATATTATTCAAGTACATAGTAGTGTAAATAATGTTTAATGTATTCTTGATAGATATCAAGTCCTCATTTCATAATGAGGTTCTTGAAGAAGATTATATTGATTATAAAAAATTGTTATCTCATTCATGAATATGAGAAATTTTTTTTGGTTGAATAAGTAGCTACATGGGTTTATTAAAATGGAAAGATCATGGTATTGAAGGACTGATCAATTTTCTAAGAAGCTTGATTTTCAGCACGGTGGAGTTGATTAAAATATATATGTCAATAGTGAAGGTATTAAAATGATTATGGTGATGGTATATGTCTATGAAATATTATTTTGTGGACTAGATGAAGAGTTGTCTACATATTAGTAGACCCTGGAAAACACTTCCCCAAAATTTTCCAAACGCTTTCATACATGATCCAAGATCGTAGTCCTTTTCACAAGCTTCGATTTGGTAGGTTGTAGGGCCCGAATGGAGTTAAGAATTAGGAGTTACGAACATTTGAAGTTGGGATGGAAAACTGGTTTGCGAAGCCCATTCGCGAAGCCCCCTCCGTGATCGCGGAGCACCACCGTGAAGCAATAAGGTGGGATGCTCCGCGACCACATTTGATGTTTACGAACTCACTGCGAAGCAAAAGAGGCTGGATGACCCATGAACAAATTTGACGTTCGAGAAACCACTGTGAAGAAAAGGAGGCGAGATGCTTCACAACCGCCTTTGACGTTCGCGAACCCACTGTAGAGAAATCTCTGTCTTCGCATCGCGTAAGCTCTGCTTCACGACGCCTCTCCCCTATAAATACCCAGCTCACCCTCATTCTGCAGACGACCACTTATCCCCTTGGGCAGTTGATCTCCCAGTCCGCGAAGCTCCACTTTGCGGCTTTGCGAGGCCATGCTCCACGAGAAGCTTCCTTTATGTTGCTACTCCACGAGCCAATGCTCTGTGAGTCCATGCTCCGCGATACTGCTTCGCGAGTCCATGCTCCACGATTATTCTGCGAGAGCCCTCTACTCCATGAGTTGCCTTTTCTCCGCGAGACCTTTGCTCCGCGAGAGACCTTTGGGGCCGGGACATCGGGATTTTCCATTGCGCCCTTATGCACAACTTCTTACCACCAATGGAATACCATGACTTGAGAGAGTTCTCCACAACCATGAAACACCTTGACTTGAAATATTCCTCCGGGTCCCTTTCACATGTCGTGATTTGAGATTCTCATCATCAATTTCCCAAGTACATTGAGTCTAACCATTCCTCAAGCAACTCATCCAAACCCCATCACTTGGATCCTATGCTAGGTTGAAACAAAAAGGGTCGCCCTTGCGTAAGTCCCAACATCATCCATTTCTAGGTGCCTTATGGCTAATAGTCTTATCTACATGGATTTAAACTATATGTGTACCCTATGTGCCAATCATAGGATGCCTCTTGCACTAAACAAGATATGCCTTATGCTCCAACCATAAAACGCCTAATAGTCCTATCTACATGACTATAAATTGTAGTTCATCCTATGTTCCAATCATAGGATGCCTCTTGACCTATACAAGAGATGACTTATGCGCCAAGCATGAGATGCCAAAAGTCATATCTACATGACTATAAACTATAGTGCACCCTATGTTCCCATCATAGGATTCCTCTTTCTCAAAAAAAGAGATGCCTTATGCTCTAAGCATGGGATGCCAAAAGTCCCCTCTATATGACTTTAAACTGTAGAAATCCCTATGTTCCAAACATAGGATGATTCTTACGAGATATTCCTTATGCTCCAAGAATAATATTCCTAATTCCATGATCATAGTGGCATAATTCCAACACCCCTTGGCATTATCCCGCTTGTGCACTAGCGTATAGGTGAAGGCCTCAACCCGCCAATGGGTTGAGATGCCCTCATGGCCAGACATGAGGAATACATTACGGGAAACATTATTGCATAAGCCCCATCCACCATTGCTACTCCATAGTGTCACACGGGCAGCTTCCTTACATAATTCTCATCCACCATTGCCGCTCCATAGTGGCACCCAGGTAGCTTCCTTACGTAAGCCCCATCCATGATTTACACTCCATGGCGGCACTCGGGAAACTTCCTTTCATAAGCCCCATCCACCATTGCTGCTCCCTAGCAGCACACAGGCCTCCATCCTAGATTAGGTCCCGGCTTCTTGGGCCGCTCCATGCGTAAACCCCACTCCACATCCCATGGACGCATCTTTTGTGACGTAATCATCAGGTCCCTTCTGGATCTTGTTTCTCACAACGAGCATGACTCACGTGGGATAAGAGTAAGCATCGACCGTGACACCACCCCCGTCCCACATGACATTAAACTTTATCCATCACCATCCCACATTATCTTAAAATGTTTGACCGAACTACGTGGACTTTGATCTATGTCAAGGCATGGTATGTAAGAAGCCTCCAATAAGTTCAAGACCACCACCTGGTTGTTCCAACCATGTCAGTTCACCAACATCTTGGGGATCCTAGGGCGTAAGCCCCCACACCATTCTGAACTACGTGGTCTTTGATCCATGTCAAGGCATGGTACGTAGGAAGCCTCCATGAGGTTCAAGCCCGCCATCCACCTAGACCAATGTCATAATTCACGTCATTTCGCCGACACCCACGCCATCCCAAACTACGTGGTCTTTGATCCAGATCAAGGAATGGTACGTAGGAAGCCTCCCTGAGGTTCAAGCCCATCACCCATCTGACCAAGGTCCATCTTCACGTCGGTTGGCTGAAACCCATCCCGAACTACGTGGTCTTTGATCCATGTCAAGACATGGTACGTAGGAAGCCTCCCTAAGGATCAAGCCCATAATCCGTCAGAACAAGGTACATCTTTACGTCGGTTCTCCGAAACCCATCTCAAACTACGCGGTCATTGATCCATGTCATGGCATTGTACATAGGAAGCCTCCCTGAGGTTCAAGCCCATCACCCATCAGACCATGATCAATGTTCACGACGGTTCGCCGACACCCAAACCATCCTGAACTACATGGTCTTTGATCCATGTCAAGGCATGGTACGTAGGAAGCCTCCTTGAGGTTCAATCCCATCACCCATCGAACCAAGGTCAGTCTTCATGTTGGTTCATCGACACCCATCTCTTGATCTACATGGTATTTTATCCATGTCAAGTCATGGTACGTAGGAAGCCTCCCTGAGGTTCAAGCCCATCACCCATCGGACCAAGGTCCATCTTCACATTGATTCGCCGACACACATCATACCGAACTATGGGGACTTTGATCCATGTAAACCCTGGTACGTACGAAGCCCCACGAGGTTCAACCCCACCACCCGCTCATTCCGACCCCCTTCACGTCGGTTCACCCCCGTCCCACACGACGTTAATCTGTGGACCTCCATTCAGTGGTAAGCTGTTGTCACCTCATTCAACGGTAAGCCCTTGTCACCTAACTAGGCAGTAAGCCGTCATCAGATGAAATACATGGTCTTTAATTCCCTGCCACGAGGATACGTAGGAAGCCTCCCTAAGGCTCAATCCCATCACTCATGTCTCATCCTGATCTCTCCCTCGAGCCTATGTGTATCGAGAATGTCATTCTCGAACTGAGAGGTTTTACTTTTTCCAGGTCACATCCATGCGTCCATCCTCACGGGCCGCCTCCTCAGGTGTCCCATCGTCCCATCGAACTACGCGGACTTTGATTCCCTACAACAGGGATATGTAGGAAGTCTCTTCGAGGTTAAGACTAACTTCATCATCACACTTGCAATGTTCCAATTTCTTTCTCCATCCATTTCATTAAACTATCCATCGTCCAACTTGATTCTTACCCGAGCCACCACATCTCGGTGGGATCATGTTGTCCATTTCTCCATTTCTCCTAGCATTACTTGGGCCGCTATACACGCATAAGCCCCAGCGTGTCTCTGGGTCGTTCTCTTCTGTGTACACCCTGATTCATCACCCCTTCGCACTATGTGGGTTTTGATCCCTGTCCTCTATACAGGGTATGTATGAAACCTCCATGAGGTTCAATCCCTGATAATGGAAATCCTTGGTGTTCCCCATTATGGGGTGCACTCTCCCTGATCCTCCCTCAGTGGCGTTCAAGTCAGCCATTACGGTGTGACATCTCCCCTCCATGGGGCGCACCACCTCAGATCTGTCCTCATTGGGTGTTCTGATCTATCCATATTATAGGTGTTCCCTCCTTGGTATGTACCAATATTATCCGTCTCTGTGGGACATTATGATCACCCTCATACCATCTCCTCAAAACGTTAAACTCGCGGCCTACCTCATGATAAACATGAGATGCCTCAGGAAAACCTCGGATGACACGCCTTGGGCATAACCATCTCCGAAAGACGTTAAAATCGCGGCGTACCCAGTGTTAAACATGAGAAGATAAGGAAAAAATCAGAGACATGCCTTTGTCATATGATTCCCTGCATTCGAGGTGGGATGCCTTGGGTTCTACATGCTTGAGATGCCCTCTTATGAGGAAGGATACTGGTTCCCCAATGTCCATGCACCCAGAGATGCCCCGACATGCCTGATGTTGTCATCTACTCTGACCAAAGGATGCTACCATGTCAAGACCCCATGGAATGTCATGGAGGAAGTAGTGTAATTAACCGGTGTATAGGAAGATATGGCACCAGGAATGATATTCACAAACCACGACTTAAATGTATGAGTGAGACCCGAACTAGGAGATGAGTTCCGAGGAGGAATCCACGGAAGGAAGAACTGACATCCCATCACCCCGTTTAGATCATGGAGAAAACGTACCTAAACATGGAATGGATGCAGCCCACCTTTGGAAAGATAGAATGCGGGGCAACAACTATGAATCCTTCACTGACGGATGCGCGCGCCTTGACGAAAGGGTCAGAAACAATAGTTTGTGGAATTCAGGGAAATTGAATTCGTAATGTCAATGATTGGTGAACATCCATTTTTCCATGGCTTACTAGTGACACAATAAATAAATGGAACATTTATCTCAAAATATAAATATTATAATGATGTTTTGAGAATATTTACAATGTATAATTACAAGGAGACAATGACTCCATTGGATTCCTAGATTAAACTACCACGGGATGATGAAGGCATTAAATTAATATAGTAGAATATAGGGAATTCATTGGTTTTATTTTGTACGTGATAGTGACAAGACATGATATTGTTTTTTTTATATTCCAAGTAGCATGGTATTAATGTAATCCTAAGGAAATTCAACTCTTGCAGTGAAAATAATACAATAGTATATAATGATCACAATGGATTTTATTTTTCTTTATGTTTAGAAATCTCAACAAGAGTAATTGGGATATATAGATGCAGATTGGGTCAGATTTGATGATGATAGGAAATCAATGTCAGGTGGTGCATTCTATCATATCAGAATATGTATTTCTTAAAAAATAAATAAACAATATTTAATTATTTTGAGCATTAAAAATATTAATATATTGAGGATACTAAACTATCAACTAGTAATTGTGGAAGAAGCATTGACTTGATGATATGGGTGTTAAATTGAGGTATTTGATGAAAATTCATTGTGATAATTCTGGTACTATAAATTTTATCAAAAATAAAATCCATCACTCAATGAAAAGAACCATTAAATCAGGTATCATTTTATCATGGAGATGATGGAGTGATGGATTGTGTTCATTGATATTGATTTTATAGAACTATATGTTCTAGACATTCTAATAAAGTCCATACCCAAATAAACTTATGAAAGGCATATATTTTATATGGGTGTTTTCTAGGATCCCCACACATGAAAAATTGTGTATTTGGAACCCCTTATCCCCATAGTATGTTGTTTTTACCTAATTTACATATTAGTTTTTTTACACAACTGAAGACCTCAAAGGAGTGGCCTTCAGGTTCATTGAAACTGGGGGAAAAATTATAGCTCAATAGTGGGGGGAATTTTATTTATCAGGACAAAGAAAAGATGATAGGGGGAGAATTAAATTAGGGGTATTTTAAATCTGATGATTCTAAAATTGATCAATCAAATGATATATATATATATATATATCACGATAGATATGGTACATGATGTATGTTGTTGAGTGGTTTTTGAATGGTGTGATTCATAGATGAACTTTTCATTCCACTATTGTTTTCTCAAACCAAGCATTGCTCATGTGTTGTTAGAGTGTGTGTTGATTACATCATTTATTTTTATTGAAATCACTTGATGTAAAAACTGTTATACAATATAGGAAGCTTCAATGAAGAATAAAAATGTGAAGTGTTGTCAACAAACCAAATCGGGGAGATTATTGTGGAAAACACTAGTATACAATAATGTTATAGCCACGGTTGGGAACTATGGATATATGACAATAAAAAATTGATATAGGTTATAGCCATGGTTTATTAAACTGTTGCTGGTATTGGCGTGGCTATATAGTAAAGCATATATTAATAGTTAAAAAATGGTTATAGGTCTATAACCATTGTTTCACCCATGGAAACATCACTATAAACATGGTCTGAAAACCATAGCATAGGATAAAATCGTGCATGTCTTATAGCCATGGTTTTGAACTATGGAGATAGTCCTTATAATTCCTTAAAGGACCAACACCGTTTAGCCAGTGATGCCCCCATACACCCTCCCAACCACCCCCTACAACCCCTTACACCCTCCGCTTTCCACCCCCACCTGCACCCTACCCCACCTAATTTCATGAAAAAATACCTCCACCCTACCCTAAATTCCCCCCAATCCCCTTAGAGTAGACCACCATTATAATCCCCCCACCTAGATTGACCCCACACCCTTGAACAGACCCCCCTCCATCTAGGATAGACCCCCCTCCCAGGATAGACCCCCATCATTCCAGGACAGAACCCCTCCATATATGGACACCCTTCCTCAACAGACCACCTTCCTAGACAGACCCCCTCCTTCTTGGACCGACCCCCTCCTTCCTGGAATAACCTCCACCCATCCTAGACCGACACCCTTGACAAACCCCCCCTCCTTGTATAGACCCTCCTATACACCCCCACCCATTGCCGACCCCCTTTTCACCCCTCCGCCTTGCACACTTCCCCCCATGCACCCCTCCCCTACAGAACCCACATTCACCCCCTACACACCCCTCCCCATGTAGACCCCCCAACACTACTTATACACTCCCACACCCCTCCCTTACACCCATCCCCTTGCAGACCCCCTTGAACCCCCTCCCCAACCCACACCCCATTGTAGAACCCCCACCCCCCAGACCCCCTCCCCACTGCAGACTCCCCTTGCACACCATCAACACCCCCTCCCCTCCCTCCTGGAAACCTCATACAACAACATGTAAAAACACAAAAATGAAAGTAATTCATGTTGTTAGCCTATTTCTATGATAAAAAATAAAGGGATCCAATTATAAATCACATCAATTATTAGAAATGCGAAAAAAGGTAATTGCATTCAATGTGGATTAACAATATGATAGAGTAGATATTCCAATTAAAAATTTCATAAACTCATACCCCATGTGTATTATTTGTTATGAATATACATATATTCACATGGTTGCATTCAGAATCATAAGACATGGTAAGACAATGACATAAAAAGATAAAGTGTAAAAAATAAAATTAATGAATATCCATAGAAACAGAGGGGAGAACTCACATGATGCTCTTTATATTCATTAGTATCCTTTCAGCAGAGGTAAATTTCATAAAGGGCACATAATTTGACCAAAATAACTGTTATCTTTTTCAAATTTTCTAACTCATATAAAATAAAAAATGACAGCATATTTCATAAGTGATCACAAGGACCCAAAAAAAGACCCAATTAAATTAGCATAACACCATAGGGATTTAACCCATTGATTTTGATAATACTAACATGAAATTATTAGATGGGGAATTTTTTTGGTGAACATCATACCACCTTTTCACCCCTCCTAGAAACCCCCTTCCTCATAGACACCATCCTGAACACCCCTCCCTCCCGGACACTGATCCGCCCTCCTGGACACCCCCCTCCAAGACACCACCCCTCGAGTGATAATGAATCATGTTCATAATTAAATTCCATCCAAAAAAATTGTACAATAATAAAACAATAAACTAATGAAGTTAATATAATACCCATATTGTCAAATGTTAGCTGTATTCTAGTAAATTATGATATAATTTGTTTTGATACAATTGTTGCTTGGATAGAGAGTTGAGATATTCATGTATGAATGATCTGAACTGTTTTTCTTTCCTAGAACAAATAGACATAGTTGATACATTGATACCCTTATAGTACCTCAAAAACATAAATTTGGAAATAAAACCAATTAACTGTGTAACATTCTATTGACTAAAATATGTAACAAATTCTAATGAATATAAATTACTTATAGTACATAGTGATAAATAATGTTTTTTAAATTCAATGTTCAATATAATTAAACCAAAAAATATTAATATGCATGATATATAAAAATCTAAGAAATTCATTAAATCTGTGAAACAATTTAATCAATATATACGTCAAATATATACAAGAAATTTATTAATCTGTACATGAAAACATGACTATATTTCCACAGTAGTGACACACATTATTTGAACTAATTAACATAAATAATGCTTCCCAATTCACATTATGTCAAGTTCTTAACATAACACAAAGTGGTTCTCATGACACAATATTAAAGTATAATGTAATTTCCAGAGGGGGAATGAAATTTAGGATTCATACAATGTGTTCCTCATTTAATAGAGAAATCAACACATGGATTTGACAAGGATGAAATATCTAAGACCATTGATTTATTTTATGTTTTCATATTATTTACAAAATCAATGAAAAGTAACCCATATATATGCTTCAACAATTGATGGATTCTAGGGGATCACATTATGAACAAAGGAAATGATGTCAAAGACATAAATATGCTCAACCAATATATTAAAAAATAAAAAATTATATGAATGAATAACATAAATAATCCATACATAAAGTGATGTGTGAATCATACTTGACACTTCATTATACCCCTGATAAAGACCTCCTCAGTTGCAAATGAAAGTATAGTGCATGCACCTAAATTCATCCATAATTAGAAGATGCATGCACTTATCCTAAAAAGATGGATTCAGTTTATTTTTTCATGTGAATCATATACATATGTTTTTAGTTGATAACATAAATATATATTTGGTTCAATATACTAATAGTGAATAAAAATTACTTATAGTGAATGGAAACATATATGCAGTTCAAACACATATACAATTGATTCTGCATACTAATAGTGAATGGAATCACATAACTAGTAGAAACACAACATACTAATAATGATCATACTAATTGTGAATACACTATACTAAAACTGAAGAGAAAAACATAGACAATTGATTCAATATAAATTCAATGCAATGTATTAATAGTGAACACATTATAATATCCTTGGACATAAACAAATAGTGAACATAACATACTAAATAGAAACACATATACAGTTTATTAGATGTATTAAATGTTCAAAAAATAATGATAGTGAATGGAATCAAATATATAATGAAAACATTCATATTACAGTTATCAAAATACATTATAAACACACACAATGATGATAAAGAATGATAAAATTTCCATAAACATGTGTGTTTAATGCTTGATATGTAAGTATTCATATAATGAATGTTAGAATAGAAATGTTTCAAAGAATTTCATATACATAAACATTTTCTTGGATTGATTTATCAACAAACTCTCAGGTTGATTTCTGTTGTGAGTCAACATCAATGTGAATAAACTGACATACACTTAACATTTAACTAGAAAATAAACTATCATAACATAGTTATTAGTAAAAATTTTATGAAAATAAAATAAAATTTATGTTAAATTATATGTTATTACCAGCTAGAGTCCAAAATGTCACAATGCTATTCAAGTAGTAATTGTTTTGGCCTAGTGTAGACCGAAACCTAAAGAAGCATGCCTAAATGGATAGTTTCAAAAAATTCAACTAAAATATTTCAGTACAATGGCTTGGAAGGATAGTAGGACATTGAGTGGTCATTAATGAATCCTTACTATGGTACGAATTAATAAATCATGGCAGTGTGTTTTTAGAAGAATGATAAAATAGTGATTAAGTAATGTTAAAATATAAACATTAAAATGGATTTTATATTAATAAACATGTTTTCGGAATGATTTATCAATAAAATATCACGTTTCTTGGTGATTTTTGTCAAAAAAATGAGAATTAACTAAAATACACTTCAAATTTTATTGGAAAATAAATTATCATAATGAAGGTAATAGTGAAATGTTTATGGAAATAAAATAAAATTTATTTGAAATTATAAGTCATTACCAGCAAGAGTCCACAAATTTTAAAACCTATTCATACAACAACAGTTTATGCATAGTCCACACCAAAACAAGAAGCATCATACATGAATGGGAAATTTCTAAAAAAAACAGAACTAAAAAATGCGACTACAATGAAGGGGAAGGAGAGTGTGAAGTAGAGTGGTCATTGATGATGCCCTACTTTGGTCTACATTAAGAAATTGAGGTAGTGAGTGATATAAATAATGATAAAATACTGATATAAATAATGTTTAAATAGAAATGTTACAAATAATTTAATATACATAAACTTGTTCTTGGAACGATTTATCAACAAACTCTTCAGTTGCTTTGTTTTGTGAGTCTAGAGAAATGTGAATGAAATGAAATTCACTTCACATTTATCTATAAAATAAACCATAATAATGAAGGTGATAGTAAAATAATTATAAAATAAAATAAAATTTATTTGAAATTATAAGTCATTACTAGAAAGATTCCACAATGTTGAAAACCTGTTCAAGCATCCACAATTTAGGCATGGTGTGGACCGAAACCTGATGCAATATACCTGAGTAGATAGTTTCAAAATAATGAAACTAAAAAATGTCATCACAATTCTGGGGAAGGAGATTTTAATGTTTATTGGTCATATATGAATCCATACATTGGTATGCGTTATGAAATAAAGGTTTATTGTGGTACAAAAAAATATTAAAATAGTGATATAATGAAATTTAAAATCAAAATGCTGCAAATAATTTCATATATATATAAACATGTTGTTGGAATTTTTTATCAATAAAATATTTGGTTTCATGGTGATGTGATTCAAAACCAATGTGAATGAATTCAAAATACACTTCACAGTTAACTGAAAAAAACTATCATAATGAAGGTAACCATAAAATGTTTATGGAAATAAAATAAAATTTATTTGAAATTATAATTCATTACAGGTAGGAGTCCACAATGTCAAAAACCTATTCAAGTTTAATCTGATTAGTTTTAGTGCAAACCAAAACCCAAAGCAACTTACCTAAATGGAAACTTCAATTTTTCATAACATGAACTCATACAATAGTAATTTCTTGGCCAATAATACTTCATGAAAAATATTCATAACAAATACATGCACTTAGTGTTTGTGTTTTTTAAAAATAATATTGGATGATTTCATTCAATTTTTTGAAAGTACTCAACTAATAAGGGAATTAAAAGTTATGAGGATAACATTATTTAATATTGTTTTGAGATTTTTTTCCATTAAATAATTTATTATAAATTCATACATGAACACTTCACTGACACTCAGAAATGATAGTGAAATTATAATAGTAATGAAAGGGTTGGGTTTTAGTAGCTTTAATTGTGGTATTTCTTTGTTTAACCATTATTTGAATAAATATACATTTCGGACTTCACATTCATCCATAAACCAGACTAAGCAATAGAAATATTGAATTCATACCCAAGAATGATTATGATTTTTACTTGTTCCTTGGTAAATTGTTTCTTATTATTTCTTTTCATATACGCTGTGAAGTTTATGGTATAGTGTAAACCTATTTTCATGTTTCTTAATGGCATAACATTTTTTGGGATGATTATATGGATGAAAGGTCCATGAATAGGCCAGTATCAGCCTGCACATTGAATATGGAACTATTTCTTGAAATAACCTCAAATCATTGGGATGGACCTAGATACATTACACTACTGAAAAGAGAATCCAAACCTGAGACATGATTGGTGTATTTTCTAGTCAATAAGATACATATTTGACATGATAAAGATTCTTTAAGGGGATGATGTACCTATGAATTAGATTTCAATTCTTACAAAATCAAATGATATTATTCTATAGAGATATGTGGAGGAATACCATGTCTTCATCCATAAATTGATGGTCCCATTATCGATTTTGAGTGAAATCATTTTTGATGAATTTGGGATTAATTATTGTGATGTGTAATGGTATCCACCTTCTATTCCATTCCATCAACCATTTTAGGTCATACTATTTGACATTCACTAATTTCTTCCCATAATGTCAATGTCCTATATGTTTTCTAATAAGGGGATTTATATGAAGCCATTTAAATACTTGAGTGGAAACTGTTATCGTATGTGAACTCAACCAGATGTTGGTGTTGGTCCCATAATCCTTTGATGTCCTTATAATATTGTATAAAAATTTCATCTAGTGTTTAAATAGTTCTATCAGACTCACCATCAGTTTGATGATGATAGGTTGTACAAAAGTCCATCGTAGTGTTTAGAGCACGTGGAAACCTTTTCTAGAACATGGAAGTGAATCATGGATATCGATCAAGAAAAATTTATAGTAGTACACCATACTTCCTTAAAACATCTATAATATATATCCGTTCAACTAGATCCAATGATAAGACTTCTAGATCTGTGATAATGGGATCTATCTTTGTAATACGGACCACAAAAAAAATATTTAATTTTTTCATCTAAATATCTTCAGATATCATGTGAAAAGTACAATGGTAATGTTCTCCGATATCCAGGTTGGTATGGGTATTGATTTCATCATCCCATTAGAGATTTTACTTTTTTCCTTCACTTTATCACTTACCATTATCTTTTATGTATATTTAGTGATCTCCCTTTTCATATTTTCCCTCCAATTGTTCTTCGAGAGATCTCGATAAAACTTTTTCCTCCTTTGGTGAATAGAGAAGATTGATCTTTGTGTTTCATTTCAATGATCAAACTTTTTAGATGGATTGGATGGTACACATAGTCATGAACCAAATATCATGACTCGTTCCCAATTAATTTTTAATTATGAGGATTTCCCATTACCCATGGCTTCCACCTTCTTCTGAATTTCTATATCTTTTCATTAAGAATTCTTTATTTTATCTATATCGGATGGTTTAGAAATATTTTTTTTGAAATGGATGATAATGTTCCATAATTACTGATTCCCATGTCCATCATTTGGTAATATAGTAATATTATATCCTTCTAAATTCTAATCATTGATAATGTTGAAGGATCCTTTATACATAGAGCATATTGAATCTTATTTTCTTTACTCAGATGGTATTTGATTGATAATTCACAATCCTTGATGTGCACTAACCATATTCAATGGAACATATTAACCTCATTATCCATGAATGTATATTTGGGACTCTTATGATCGATATATATCTCAGTCATCTCCCCATAGATATAATGCTTCCATATTTTCAATGCAAAGATCACTGCTGCCAACTGCAGATCATGAATGCAATAGTTTTTCTCCTAGATTTTAAACTAAAATGGGAAGCATGCTATTAAATTATCATTTTTTCATTATTACATAGACTAATCCCTTGAATGAAGAATCATTGTACACCAAAAATTGTTCTCCACTTGTTGGTACATTGAGTACTGGAACAGTGATAACCCTATTTTTTAGGATCCTTAATGATTTCTGGACCTTTTGTGCCCAAAAAACATTACTCCCTTCCTTTTTTATCTTGGATATTTTGTTTGAAAATAATGATAAGCTCTTCCAAAATCATTTGTAATTCGTATCTTGTCTATGGAATCTACATATCTCTATTTAAGATGTTGTCCTAGGCCACTCTTTTACTATTTTTGTATTCGAAGGGTCCACAAATATCCCATTTCTAGTGCTAAAATTCCCCAATAATGATAATTCCTCTATCCCGAACTCTCATTTTTTATAATTTTAATATTGTTTATCCCATTTTAAATTCCCCAAAATAGTATTCAAATGAACCTTATGTTCTTCTTTTCCCTTGGAGTTTATTACAATATCACGGATATAAACTACCACAATTTTTTTGAGGTAATATATAAAGACAATATTCATTAAATCAATGAATATTTTTGGATCATTAGTGAGTCCTAAAAGAATCACTATGAACTCATAGTGTCTACACCTTTTTAAAAAGAAGGAATTCGCAATATCATCCTTCTTCACCATTAATTGGGTACATCTCAACCAAAGGTCCACCTTAGAGACATTACCGGACCTACGTAGCAGTTAGATCATTTAATATATCCATGGTAATGGATACTTGTTATTAATCATGATTTTATTAAGTTAATCATAATAAATGAAGTGGTTAATTTATCAATCCTTATTCATGATAAATAGGACTGGAATACCCCATAGTAAGGCACTCGTTCATATAAAACACTTTTCCAGATTATCCTGTAACTAATTCATTAGTTATGCTAGCTCAATGGTGGACATTCTATAATGATTTTTTGATATAGAAATAATACCAAAAAACATGATCAATTGAGAACTCAATCTATCAATTAGAAATAATAATATGAAATTCTTCAGGGAATACATCAATCTAATCCTTCATGATGGGAATGTCTTCTATAATGATTTTATCCTTTGTATCAATTATTTGATCATGATATTATTTATCATAAGGCATTAATATACACACATGAGAAAATTATTCTAAAGGAGATTCAATTTCTTCACAATTTCATAGAATTTGGGAACACTTCGGGATGTGAAGAGTGATCTCCCTTTCCCAACATTCGATGTTGGATTTGTACAAGGATAGAAAATCCTAGAGCAATATAAAATCAAACACCACCAACGTATGTTTGAAATGATTTTCTGGGAGGTTTAGTACACAAAAATTAACCTAGGAAGAGTTATAACATTGGGTTAAAAATTGTCCCATTTTTTATTGTTATAGATAATGTAACTTTTAAATTCTGAGGTGGTAGTTGAATAGTTATACTAAAAAAGGAAGATATTAAAGAAATCATTAAACCAGAATGAAATAGATTAGTCTCTATTCATGAAAGAATAACCAATGTACCGAAAAACATATCATTATCTAGATCCAACTGAGTCTTAATGATAGAATATCCCCTTCACTGTTTCTTTGGAGGATGTTGTTGATTTCATTTGAGAACCTAGGACTTAGAGAAATGGTTTGAAAAATTCTCATGTTCCTTGTAGTTAGAAAACGTCACCACATGTTTTCTTTTGAACATAACCATAATTTTCTCTTCCGTATTTGTGTAATTCTTCATTTCTATTTGGAATTTCTAAGCCAGATGCCCCATTATCCCACCATTTAAGCATTTCCTAGTTAACTATAGACTATTCCTATGATATGTATTCCCACATTTTTGACTTGTGGGATATTTGTTCTTCTTTCTATAATTCGATTTATATACTGGTCCACCCATATTAGAATTTATTTTCTAATATATTTTTCAAAAGTGCCAAGAGACAATATAGAGTCTATGAAATATATTTCATCCTTGGGGACACAATAAAAAATCTCTTCAAAACTATTGATGTAGTGAATTAACAATTCTTATCGACGTCTCATCTTTATTCTTCTAATGTATTGATTGACCTTGCGTTTGGTTTTACTAAAAAATATGTAGGTATATCTTGAAAGCCTTGTAATGTTTGATTCATATGCCCTGATAGACTCATCTTCATTATTATTAATTCCTAGGAACTCTATTTTCATTTTGGGATTGAGTGTTTGGGGAAAGTATTTGATGAAATTTGTTTCATAAAATATTCCCATTACAAGCAATAAATTTAATCCATATGATTTTTGTTCTTTATCAGTGCCCACCATTGATCATCTCCCACAACATAAAAATTTTCTTCCTGCAAAAATTTCTCTTCTTCAGAGCAATCAAAGACATATAATATCTTCTCAACAGAGTTAATCCTTTGTTTTGTGAGTATGGGATCGTAAGATCCACTAAACATGGGAGACCTTTACCATATGACGTATTCATTGGAAAAATCTATTTATTTGGAGAAGTAGGGGCTTACACTAAATTCATATTATTATTCATAACATGAACCAGCTAAGAAGTACTATAATAATGTTTCGAGCACCTGTTCCTATCATATTTGTCATAGCATTAGGGAAATAGACATAGTTCTTATCACACTAATTGATTGAATTGGTTCTTATATATCCATCCATAATTTAAGAAAAATAAATAAAAACTATGGGTATTTAATACTTATCTAGTGATCATATAAAAATAAAAAATTTAACATAGAAGGATAAACATGTTATTGAAAAGTATTTGTTAAATTCTTATTCCCTAGGTTTTAATATAGATAATCGTTGATTTATTTAATAACAGAAATTATTATAGGATTATTTCTATACCTAATTAATGTTTTTTAATGATAATATGGATTTACCATGGTATATCCCCATGGAGTGTCAAAATATGTGAGTAGTAAGGAATGTTGTCGTGTACCAGTTTACCATGAGTTAGGCCTGAAATACCTTTCTATGGTGGTTACTCCATGGTTCATATGTTCCAAAAACATGTCCATATGTAGTATCCAGACATGGATTTATTTCCTAGATAAACCACTTACTCTATACTAAACAAAATGCATAAATTATTTATTATACATAGTTTTATCCATAATTTATTCAATACAGTTTTCTATTCCACATCCCAAAAATAACTATACATTTCATAGATACAAAATATTGTGACCCTATACTTTTAAAAATATTAATTAATAATTTGAAACCTAATTGACTATGAAATTACAATCCATGTATGGTAAATTATAGTGTCATTAGAATATAAGGTACATGGAACTAAAAACATGGGACTAAAAAACATTTCTTCATTTGTCATCCATTATGAGCTCCTAAGATTTGTTGAGCCCTTATATCTACATAGGATAACATGGGGATAACATAAATACAAGTATGAGATAAAAATACTAGTAATGGTATAGTAATATAAATAAATAATATCACATGAGTTAGTAAATATAACATGATGATATAAAAACATATATAACATGGATAAACATAATGATGCATAAATTGTATAACCTAGAATAATATAAACATTATATCATGGATGTTTGGAAGCAATACACAACATGACTTAATCATGAGACAATTCTCATTTCACATGGATAATGAGTCAAGGCTAACAACCAAGACCATTCCACAAGGAGCATGACTCAAGTCAAACTATTAAGACCGTTACACATGATGTGTTGTGAAACTAAATATTTCCAAATTAATTAGAGTGATATCAAGGTACACCCATCATAAAATTTTCATGAATATGTGTGACACATGAAGATTTATATATAAGGAATCCAACACAAACATAAGGGTTACCCATGCAATGAATTGAGTATCATAATCCTGTCAAAGGGGTAATAAAAGGGAATATCATAATGTTTCCCCAAAAATAAAGGATTTAAATAATACATGGTCATTATTATGGTAATATATGCATAAATAATTACATTTTATGTCCAAATAATGCTAGAACATGTAAACATTGTGTTTAAGGGACTTTAGGAAAACACATTTAAGTGTGGTTTTAGGGAACCTATTAAAGATTATTTTAGATGGAAAAGGAATACTTTTTTTCATAAAAAATAAAATTACAATGATTTTATTTCATGATAAATTTAGTGAATTTATAAAAATAATGGTGGATTGAAATATATTATAGAGGGCATATGAAAACATATGAGAAATTGAGATATTCTTTTATATAGAGCTTTCTTATCAGAAATAATTTGGTAGGGAGCCTATTAAAAACATCTATATCCCCAAAAATGAAGGATGGAAAGATCATGATACATGATTTTATAAAATATAAAAACTCTAGAAGATTTGCATAAAAATAAAATTCATTTTCATTTTGGGTTAAATGAGAGAAAGAGTAACTTACTGAAATAATGGAGGTTGAGTTAGAATCCCTCACCATATCTACGAAAGAGTTATTCATATGATCTTAATTGGATGGATAGAAAAATCAAATCAATTATTTAATTAATTAAGAACCATTTATACATGTATTTAATTTATTATAATATTATTAATTTTTTTAGGTCCCTTTTGTAGGGTTATGAGATTCAATTTAGTTACCTAGGAGCGTTGGATTCCATGGTTTTCATTATCGATTTACATATATACATGTATGAATAATCATGTAAGATGAGAAAGGTTGTATTGAATTGATGTTATATAATTTTAATGAACATAGAAATGTTTAATTGATCATTCATGTATTTTAGTTATATTGTTTGTGGATGAATCATTAGATAAAATGTTAGTGACAATCACTTGGATTATTTTGGGTGGTTTCGCTCACACCAAACTTGTTTTGGTTTATTATATAATATCATGAGTGTATAGTGATTCCATATAATTAAATAATATATAATAAATATATTATTTTTGGGTTCAACCAAAAAAATTATTTCATGTGAAGCCATGAATATGGTAATGTAAATTGAATACATAGTTGTCTATGAATGCGATAAATTAACCCATCAAGGATGATGTTTTCATTTATTCAATAAATGGAGTGGAAAAGATAGATTATGAATAATTATTCAATTAGAATAATAAAATTCAATAATATCTAATGTAGTAGAGTTATTATACCATTTTAATGAGGTGAGGTGAGTAGATAAAAGAAAATACAATGACATAAAAATAATTTAAAAGAAAATGCTGAGGCTTTTACCTCTTGATTTCTTCTTCTTGTGAACCTACATAGAAAATTGGTTTTGGAATATTTGTAAGACAAAAATATCTTGGTCGTGGATTTGGGTATTATTAGGATATTTGACTAGAATTTGGATAAAGCTTAAGGTTTTAGAGGTGTTTGGAAAAGAGGCTATGAGGGGTGGTATTTTTTGTGCAGGAGGGGTGATTACACATTATTTTATTCATTATTTATTTATTATGGCTCAAAAATATGAATAGATGGAGAATTATAATCAAATATAATAAAATAATTAAATATTTCTCAATATTTTGGGCTTACGTAATTCATACATCATCTCTCACTCCACAATTCAAGTATTTAGCATTTATCATAATCATTCATATTTCACTATTTACCAAATATTCATGTAGTATAGAAAAATCCATAAAATTCACGCAAAAATTTTCTCTACATTTAGAAATAAAAAATGAACTCCATTTTTTGAAAATAAAAATTTTAATATGAGAAACGTACTTTTTAATTAAAATCATAACTTACTCAAAAAATATTGATTTTAAAATTATAACCCATTTTGCAACACATTGAAAAATTATCAAATGTCTCATAAAGTTGACCTATAACAATATGATAAAAATATATTATTTTTGGGTATAATTTATAGAAATAAATTTTCTTTTATAACATAATTGTAATTATAAAATTGAAATTAAATACATATATTTTATTAAAATATCAAGGCACAATAAAATCTTAATATATATTTATTTACTTATACAGTGATATAATTATATAATATCATCACTAATAATATGGATAATTTTTCGTTATAATTTCATTGGTGAGGTTACTATTAAATTTCCCACTTTACTATTAATAATATCAATAATACTATTCCAAAGGATAAGTTACTCTTTCATCGGTATAGGGTTCTTAACTTCTTGAAATACATCATATTTCATTCATTCCTAATTTATAAAGTTTTTATTTTTTTCTTATGTCAGTTTATGTGTCCTATATTCTATGAAATAATTATTAGAATGTAATTTTCAATGAATTATTTATTGGTTTGTTACATTCATGTAGGCAATGAGTGTCGGTAATGTATTTGTAACAAATTTTCCCAGAAAAAATATCGAAAAGTTGAATTAATCAATTGGATAAAAGTGGGACATCAATATAGAATCAATATACTACTGATGATATATTAATTAGTGATAATAAAGGGTACAACTAGTCCATAATCATTGGGGTAATCACTTCCAAAATCAGTGATAAAATGAAGAGAAAGATGGCGATCTTTTTCACTGATAGAGATCTTGAGAAAGAGGCTGGGAGAGTGACCCTTGGAAAACTAGTATGCTTAACCTAAATTTTTTTCATGGTAGTGATCCTAGGCATAGAAGTGATCTAGCCCAAGTCTTGTAGTTTGGATGTGATCCTTAATATATTTGGTATATTGAAACATCACTTCTTTATTCTTTAGAGACATAGCCTCTTGAGGGTGAACAATGTAAAATTGATATGTCTCATACATGATTTTATTTATGTTAATACATTGATATGATAGATGGAGAGAATAGACTTTTTAGTGATGAAATAATATCTAAAAGGAGGATGTTGTTTTCAAATGTCATACACGGGTTCACCCCCCTCATCTCAAGGTATTTAAGCGAGTCGGTATAATAATAATATATGTGATCAAGGTATTTAGGTGGGACATTCAGAGCTTGTTTATGAGGTGGCAATTACAATTTTATTTATTGACCATTTTATAATATTTTTATAATTTTCTATAATTTTTTATAATATTTTTTAGGATCATTAAGATTGAAATATTTTGGAATGGATTATATAAAACAATTAATATTAATGGTTTTCGTTAAATCATGTTATATAATATTGGAAAACATGTGATAACTATTTTGGTCTTATTAAATATTTAGAGGCAAGAAGAATTACTTATGGATATTTTGATTCATTAAATTCTTTTTAAGAATGAAAAAATTATTTTTACATTGATTAAATTTCCATTTATTGTGATAATTATGTCAGATAAGATATCAATATGTGTCGAGGATTTATTGTGATGATTTGGTGGACTGGTTTTTTTGTTCAAAAAACATATTTTATTATATATTTGATGTGACACAATGTTTAAAACAATTTTTAATGAATCCGTGATTTTTTTAATTTTTAATGTGGTTATGATTTATGGTTGAGGAGTATTTCAGTATCAAGGTTGGCTATGGATTTGTACATGAGCCTCACCTCGGTTGCTGAGGACACGTTAATTGTATCCAGGTGACCCGAGATCAAATCCAGGTAGAGGCATATTTCGTGGTACTGTTGAAGTACTGCAGCAATTATTGTAGTAGTTACTGTAGCGGGTGCTGTAGCAATACTTTAGAAGTACTGTAGTGGGAACTGTAGAAGATACTATTTGGTATTGTAGTAGATATAAATATTCACCTATTTGGGTCTACGGGACACTGATTTGGTCCCCGAGTCCTTTAAGGCCTTTGGGCCACCTAGGCCTTTCGGTCAGTAAGACCTTCGAGCCACCTTAGGGCCTTATGGCCACCATAAGTGAAGATGAAAAATAGACAACCTATAAGGAAAAAGCTCCAGAAGTGGGATGAACAGGGTTCTTTCACCATAGAAGAAGCTAATCGGATTGCAAGAATGAGAGGGTATGGCACCTACCATCGGGACAAGCCTGTGCATGCAAGGGAAATCAAAGCCAAACAACCATGCTAAGGTAGAGAGATGGTTTTATGATGAAGATACTGGGGAGGAGCAGTTCTATGTAGTTAGTCTGGGAAGTATGTATTGTTTGAGGCCAACTGGGAATTAATTCATCTAAGTCCTATGGTCCATCTAATACTTATGCCTACGAGCCTTGTACGAGTTTCACCTCACCCCTTGAAAGGTGGATTATCATATAAAAAATAAAAAATGAAGGAGTTTGGGCCATTGGAGGAGGTTGGCTATAGATTATATATATATTATTTTATATTAGAAATTTTCCAAATAAATAAAGGATTTCCCACACCATTCCATATAGGTGGACAACAACTTAAACTGAGGGGTGAAGTAGACACCCTATCCACAATGTTTGGGAATCTTGGGTGCGGAGGAGTGAAATTATCACTCATATAGGTATACGAATACGCATATCCACCACCATTTGGGATGGCATGATGGTGGATATGAGACATAGCATAGTGCAGTGCTAGGGGATGGAGGGGGGGACCAGAAACCAATTTTTAGAAAATTAAAGGTGTGGCCTATTTAATAAAGTAAAGAGTCACCCCTTCATGTCTCTATTTGGGAATGATTGGGTACTGTATATTTTATATAATAACAATAAAAGAACAACTATATTATGATGAAATTAGCACTGTTGTTTGATTGACTCGAGCATGTTTTCTTATTCCTTAAGTTGTTAGTGGTTATCATTACACTGGTAGATGACCATCAAATCATCATCAAAGAGATATAACCAAAAATATGATCACTATTTTATCCATATAATGATTCGAAGATGATAAAAATATTATGAAATGATGTCTTCATGATTTAGAAATATAAAATTGATGGGATGTTGTGTGTCGAAAATATTATTTATTCGTGACGGTGATTCTCTGAGTCGCCAAAGTAAGAGAGTGGGTCTGTTTGGATTCAATGATATTATATCTATAAATAAAATCGATATAGTTTATTTATGTTTTTTGAGTTTAATAGGATCTCATATCTAGAATAAAAAGATCCATCATGAATATCTTTGGTTACTTTAATTAATATTCATGAAGACTCTTTTTTGTGTGAACAACAAGAGATCCTGAGGTACATATGACATGTAATTTCTACACATGTTATATTTTAGGAATATCTAATATCTATGAATCAATAGAGACAACGTTATATATATATATATATATATGTTTCCATTGTTTTATAAAGATCACTAAGTATATGGACATTGTGTATGATAGATAGTGATTTCATCATTGATGAAAATTTAATATATTAACTAAAAAATTTCCTAAAATGGCATGGAAGAAACTAGGTATACATGTGTTAAATGAAAATATAATGATTTTCAGGAATTAATATTTTATACTCATTCTGTATTGTAATTATGATGTATTAAATATAGTGGGTGTTCCACTATTGTGCACAAAAGATCAGGGTGCAAAAGGAAGTGTTGTGAATCATCAAAACATGCACTCGTGACAAATCATAAATACACCATTCTATATGTAGTTTGAAGTGTAAATTATGTAGCTACTTGAATATGTGAATTAGTATATACAGACATGATTTTTTACTCATCTGTTGAAACAATAAGGCAATGCATGATGTGGCTACTTAGTATTCATTTTGGAAGTAAAGAAGAACACGTAAGGCAATGTACATGTGCATGCATTCAACAATACTTATATTCACATTCTAATGAAATAAAAACTTTTATGAGGAGTAATAAATGATACTTTCATAAAATTTTATACATATATAATGAATGATTCATCCATGAAATTATGTTCACGCATGAATGTAGTTTAGATACAAATGCAACATACCTTTGTAATCAGTGTAAAGTATTTTTGAGACTGAAGACGGGAAATAATTTCCCTTTAGGTTTAAGAAGGAATCTTGTCCAAGTAGTTTATATCATATGAGGTGGGGCCTTCATAGGATGAAATCATTATTTCATGAGTAGTGTTTCAATACAACCTGAGATTATATAAAATGATTATATATTATTCAAGAATGTGCATCATTAGGGAAATGGATCTTGAAGTTATACACAAGATAGAGTTATCCAACAGTATATTTTGGGAGGATATTCCATTGATCTTTTCATACTTGATCATGACATGTAAAATTTAATTTTAATGATGGGGAGTCAAACCAGTTACATAAATATTGTGATCGGGGTTATACCCAATCACTATAAATAAGGTGGAGATGGGGTTGTAACTAACTTATGAAGGATAATTGGAACATGGGGTAAAACCATTTTATAATTACGGTGTCAAACCAGTTATATATGAAATAAACTTTTGATAAAGTGTAGAATCTGTGTTGGGGGGTCTAACTATCATAGAAATATGTAGAAATTTTAACCAAACCTTTAAATACCATTATATTGATCTCTCTTTTTTATTATGTCTTTCTTGGTGAGGGTTAGTATTAAATACAAGGTATCAAGAATTTAATCAGTCACAATGGTTTAATGAATAGAAAAAAATGTATATAAATAATGCACCAATAATTTACTGTAACACCTGAGGTTTTTATGAGAAATATTTTTTCTTATGTTATATACATCATTAAATGAATCCTTCACTACACACAACACTATCTTGGCTTGCTTTATACCCAACTGCGGCCTTCCTCGATAGCTTGCCTTGTACGCAATACCGAGTTTCACTAAACAATGATATGCTATTAAAATATTATTAAAACTAGACATTATAAATAGTAATAACAATTTTTTGAAATTTTTTAAATTTTATCATTAAAAATGGATGTCATTTTTGGATTTGGAGTATCGAAATTAGCATAGGGTGAAATTTTGGTATTTTTCTGAAAACTTTCAATTTTTGATAAATAGTGAAAACACTGGGTTACTATTTATGAACTGAATTTTTATTTAATTTTATTTTAGGTCAAAATTGATACATAACACCTATACAAGTTCAATTTAATTCATTGGAGTTATATTATAATAATTTTAGATATGTAAAATTTTTATTGAATTTTTCACCGCCTTTTACGCACCTCCTAGGTGAATTTGGAAATTTTCATAAAACATAATTTTACAACTTTTGTGAATGGAATTTCAAAAATCCGAGAGACATAGTTGATGTAAGTAGGTAAAATGTGGTTCAATGAGATGAAAATAATTTTTGGTGAATAGTAACTTTTTACTTTTATTTACCACGGTTAAAAGTAAATAGGGTAATTAAGGGTAAAAATGATATTATTATTACCCTAAAACATGTACTAATTATATTGGATAAGTGTAATTCGACCAAAAACAACATTAGGGATAAACTATTACCCTTTACATCCACCTGGATTAGATTAGGACATTTAATATTATTTTCTTTAAATAATAGTTAAAATAGTTAAAATCAAAGTTTAATAAAAAAAATATTTTCAATATAGGGTTATACATAAGATAAATTCTACTATAAATATTCATTAGAAAGATAAAAAGAGTTCCTACATAATCGTATTTTATTTATAATTAAATAATTTAATTTATTTATGACACAATGACGATGCAGTAATGACCTTATTAATGAAATATTAACATAATTGATGTTATAAATACTCAAATAAATGTAATTTGCGACTTTTTATGAATTAAACTAATTTTATAGGTTAATATGAAATTTTAGTATTTATTTAATTAACTTTTTTTGAACCAATCATTCTGTTATGATTTTCACAAAAATCAATTACCAAATATTGTCAAAATTGACATAAAATAGTTTTTAAAACAAATATTATATTATTAATTGTTATTTTATTCCTAAAAATCTAAGGCTTGCCCAAATGACTTATATAAGGTTATATATATTAATAATAAACAACTTGGGGTTCTTTTGGCTTGTTATAGTAAGTTTATTAACCTTATAGTGTAAGAAAACAAGAAGACACGGTAAAAGTTAAATTATCTAACTTAAAGTTAAATCTAAATGATAAGGTTAAAATAGAAAGTTAAACTTGTCTAAATTATATTGGATGAAGTTATTTTGACGCATCCCCACCTTATCTTTGAAATAAATCAATTTGGAGCTATTAAAAACTGAATATGACTTTATAATAAAATAATATTTTTAGTTTTTCCAAAGGTGCCCCTCTCCTCCCTTATAAAGGGGCACCTCCTCCCTCTCCTCCTCAGACAACTTTTAGCCATCCATCTCGGACAAACCCTGCCAAATTCTCTTCTAAACTTCCCTAGAAATATCCTAGAGGTCCTTGTATTCTTAAAAGACCATCCCTAGTGCCCTAAGAGGAGGTTAAGAAGAGGCGCGTCAAAGGAGAGGTAATATCCATTATCGATCCTTTCCAAGTTCTTTCTTCATCAAATTCTTCTTACTTAGTTGTTTCATTATGAAGTAATAACACCAGTATCACTCATATACTGATATGTTATTATAAATATGAATCAACACTATTTCACCTTCTATCCATCCTACGGAAAATGAAATCACCGCACGTGCGTACGTACGGAATACCGTCTCCACGCCATGATGTAATCTGTTTTCCACCACCACCTTACTTGGATGGGTATAATGGTGTAGATAATAACTATATATGACTATTTTAAAGTGATATTGATTCTGAAATATTATACTTACACTCCAATACAATTCCACAATCATGGGAATGATATCATCGCTCGTGCGTACGTACGGAATACCGTCTCCACGATGTGATGCGACTCGTTCTACATGATATTCATTGCATAATGATTATATAAATGAATTGAATGAATAAATATGCTATATATTATACTAATACCATTTTGTAAATGAGGAATATATAATCTAAAAAGATGAATAAGAATTTATTCGACAAAACACACATAAAAACAAAAAAGCAATAAACACCCGAATAACAAGTAGCAATGGAATATTACTAATACGATGCTAAGAATATGACCATACATGATATCATAAAAATGTGTAAAATTCTGGAATAAGTCAATAACATTATTTAAATCATTATACAGGAGGTTCGGACACATATGAAGCAAATCAGACCTAAGGTAAGGGAAAATCTCACAATCTAATTTTTATCAGAGATTGTTTATACTTTGGTATTTTATGGGGTGTATTTATCATCCACATCCATGTTTCCTCAATATGTAATATTATTTCTATCCTCCTACAATTTTTCAAATCCAATATTACTTTTTGGTGAGTTTTTAGTAAAATATATGAATGGAATCTTTTGTCGTTTTTAGTACGAGGTACTTTTTAACTTTTTCGGCCAAAGTACGAGAAGAATGTTTTTTAACTTATACATCATGAATGGATTTTATGACTTCATAAAATATTATTTCCATGAAGATTCCTTTATAAGTTTTCAAGTTTATTTTTAATCAACTTCTTTTAGTTTGAAAGTGTATGACATGTTAATAAAGGAAAAATGTTTTTGAAGTAGAAAGGATATTTTCCTCAAGAATGGAGTTCAAGAATTTTATGAAAATTATTTTCCATCTAAGATAATATAGGGTTCTGTTTCTATCCCTATTTTTAAATTGATTTGATTATGTTATGATGTAATTATTTTTATGAAGTCATTTTATCTTATATGGATTATGTTATGTTGGCATGATGTTTAAGAATCCCATTTTTTATTACATGGGTTATGTTATGATGTGTGATTTATGATCTTGTGGCACACATAATAATTGTATCATTATGAGATGGGTGGGGCCTATATCTCCCTCTGATTCATTGGGTAAATATTTATATCTCATGAGATAGACATGGCTAGAATGGCAGCTTAAACTGGTTCAGTGATACAGGACTGAAACGAGGAGTGAACTCAGTTCAGAAATGGACTTTGTTCGCTAAGATAGTCTTGGAAATGATTATTGACTAATAAGAGATTATTCCTTATGATTATGTGTGTATGCCAAAAAGTTTCATGTTTTAAGTTATTATTATTTGGGATTAAATTTCACCACTATGATTTATCCCATGTTATGATATTATGGTCTCTTTTACAGGTTAAGTTTTCCAAAATGTTATGTTATTATGAATATGATGTGATTGATATTTCTTTTGTTTACCCTTACTGAGAATTTGAGCTCAACCTTTTGTATGTTTTCTATCCCCAGGTCAGGAAGAAGGTTACTAAGTATAATATTCCAAAAGGGACTCTAGATATGATGAAATAAATGGGAGACAACATATATTATTTATGAACCACTTGTTTATGTTTCCCAGTTTCTAAAGACGCTATACCTATACAGTCCTTTCATGGTTTTCTTATATGTTGTAATAAGTGTTCTTTAATTATGTAGTAATAACAATGTATGTAAAGTATGGTTCGTTATAGTTGGTATCAGAGGAAAGGTAGAGTCAACCTTTGGAAACTAGGATGTAAAAGCCTTAGTAAGAACCCTAAGGATATGTCTAAGCATAGAACACAATATTAGTGTTTTAGAAATTGCCATGAATAACCTAAGATATGACCTTAAGTATACAATTTTATTCTTTATTATGTGGTTTTCCTATTATAATTAGTATTGCTCACACTATTTTTCTTGGTTTTAGTCAATGGCTGGAACCTGAAAGAACCGTGTTAATGTAGAATGCGATGGGCAATGCAATGATTGTCCCCTTGAGCAACCAAACGTTATGGTAGCTAGAATGTAAAATCTTGTAGCCATTCTCACACAACTTTTTCAAGGTATGAATCATGAAGGACTTACAAACGAGCAAAGGAAGGAGAAACATTCTGTTTAATCCTTCATGAGGCAGCATCCACCTTCTTTCAGTGGGTCTACTGATCCATTAGTTTCTGAAAAATGGATCAGTACTACTGAAAAGATATTTTCAGTTCTTCAATGTTCTGAGCATGATAAAGTCATTTAGAAGTATATTGTTTGGAAGCTGAAGCTGATCAATGGTGGAATCTTATCAAGAATACTAGGAAAATAAATGAAATTGAATCCATGGAATGGGAGGAGTTCAAGAACTTATTTTTCAATAAGTACTTCCCTCGTATTCTTCGAACAAAGATGGAGAAGGAGTTTCTTGAACTGATGCAAAAGGATGTTGAATCTATTGGTACCTATGAAGCAAAATTTACGAGACATGCAAGGTACACTTTCGGGATTATTATCCAACCTGAGAGTAAGATTGATCGATTCTTTAGTGGCTTAAAACCAAGTCTTCGAAGGGCATTAGCCATAAGGGAATTCAATATCTACAAGGAAATCATTCGATTTTCTCTCAAAGTTGAGATGTCGATTGGAGTAACCCACCAGTCATATGGGTTTGATAAGAAGAGGAAAATGGAATTCAAAGGAAAATCTAAATACCACACTGAAAAGAAGATGAGTTTTTCCTTATGCTCAAAGTGTGGAAAGAAACATGGAGGGAGTTGTCTTAAAGGGACAAGTAAATGTTTCAAATGTGGAAAGGAAGGTCATCGGGCATTTGAATTCCACAATCATGGGAAGAATATTTCTAGTGATGCGAACAAATAAAAGGCTACACAGGGTGCACCTCTTACACTTCAATGTTACAAGTTCAAGGAAATGGGGCATTATGCTAATCAATACCCAAATTCAAGGGTTGTTGATGATGATCAACGTCAAAAAACTCTTAAGGCTGAAGACAAAAAAAAGTCACAAGCAATTTCTATTAGTGATGTGGAGTACGATAACAAAGTGGTGAAAGGTACACTTACCATCCACTCTAAAGTAGAAAATGTTTTATTTGATTCTGTATCCACCCACTCTTTTATTTCTGAAGAATTTTCTAAGGGTATCGCCATATTACCTCAACAATTAGATGTTGACTTAGCGGTGACAACCCCTAATGGCACAACGGTCGCATCAAAAGTTAATAATTATTCTCCAATTGAAGTTTGTGGGAAAGTGCTTCCTGCAAATCTTGTGATCCTTCCTATAGTGGAATTTGATGTGATTCTTGGCATGGATTGGACTTCTTTATATGGATCTCATATCAATTTCCAAATAAGGGAAGTCACATTTCATATTCCAGATCAATCTATGATCGTCTATCGATGCAAGGATGAACATAACCTTCTAGTGGAAATTTCTTCCATATTATGGATCTTGATTCCACTAAATGAAGGTTATTTATTTAAAATGGTTGGAGAGAAACTCACGATTAAGAATATTCCCATTGTATGAGAGTTTTATGATGTCTTTCTAGAGGAATTACCGGGTCTTCCACCAAATTGTGAAGTTGAGTTTTCAATAGAACTCATACCGGGTGCTTTGCCTATTTCAAATACACCTTATAGAATAGCACCAATTGAGTTGAATGAATTGAAGAATAAACTCCAAGAGAATCTTGATAAGGGATTTATACGCCCTAGTGCGTCACCTTGGGGAGCACCTGTTCTGTTCGTTAAGAAGAAAGATGGATCAATGAGACTCTACATTGATTATCGAGAACTTAACAAGATCACTATCAAGAACGAATATCCAATCCCACGCATTGATGACTTATTTGATCAACTACGTGGAGCTCAATAATTTTCCAAGATTGATCTTCGTTCAGGGTATCATCAATTAAGGGTCAAAATGAAGGATATACCAAAAATGAATTTCCATACAAGGTATGGACACTATGAATTTATAGTGATGCCATTTTTTCTCACTAATTCCCCTACTATCTTCATGGATCTGATGAATAGAGTCTTTAGAGACTATCTTGATCAGTTTGTGGTAGTATTTATAGACGATATTCTTGTATATTCAAAGAGAAAGTAAGAACATGAAGATCACTTGAGAATTGTATTGAAGACCCTGAGAAAGGAGAAGCTTTATTACAAATTTACCAATTGTGAATTTTGGCTTCAAAAAGATGCATTTTTGGGTCACATAATCTCAAAAGAGGGGATATCTGTGGATCCTGCAAAAACAGAGGTTATAGAAATATGGTTGAGACCAACAACAATAACTGAGATATGAAGTTTTCTTGGTTTGGATAGATATTATCGACGTTTTGTGAAAGATTTTTCATGATTATCTAATACACTCACCAGGTTGACTCGAAAAAGAGTTAAGTTCGTGTGGATGGAGGAATGTGAAGATAATTTCAAGGAGTTGAAAACAAGGTTATCCAGTGCACCTGTACTCACACTTCCTTGTAGTGGAGAAAGGTTTGTGATCTACAGTGATGCATCCAAGAAGGTGATGGGGTGAGTTATTATGCAAAATGATATGGTGATAGCTTATGCCTCACGAGAGTTGAAAATCCATGGGCAAAATTTCCCAACTCATTATTTGGAGTTAGCTGCGGTAATATTTTCATTAAAGATTTGGAGGCATTATCATTATGGTTAAACATGTGATATTTATACTCATCATAAAAGTTTAAAGTATATTTTAACATAGAAGGAGCTGAATATGTGTCAAATAAGATGGTTGGAGCTGATTAAGTATTACGACTGCTCAATTCATTACCACCCTGGGAAAGGAAACAAGGTGGCAGATGCAATAAGTCGACAAGACCATGCCAGCTTATCCATGACGAGGATCAAAAAAGATCCAATATTGATGGATTTACAAAGGATGGATATTGGAATTATAATGGAAGATGAAAAATCTTATCTTTCACAAATTAATGTTCAACCATCTATACATGTGAAGATTAAAGAGGCACATAAAGAATATGTAGAGTTACAAAAGAAGGTGATAAATGTTCCTGAATTCAACCTTGATTGTGATGGGATAATAAGGTTCAAGAATCGGGTTTGTGTTCCTCCCATCCCAGAATTAAATAAGGAGATGCTGGATGAGGCTCATAGTTCTTAATTTTGTATTCATCCTGGAAGTACAAATATGTATAGGGACCTGAAAGAGTACTTCTGGTGGGATGGCATGAAAAGAGATGTTGCTGAATATGTCTCTCGATGTTTGGTTTGTCAGCAAGTTAAAGCTGAGTGATAGAAGTCTAAGGGGATGTTACAACCATTACCCATACCCGAATGGAAATGGGAAAACATCAATATGGACTTTTTCACTAGACTTCCTAAAACATCCAAAGGCAACAATGCTATCTGGGTTATTATTGATCTTCTTACAAAGTTGGCACTCTTCAATGCTATTAGAGAGGATTTCTCTCTTGATCAGCTTTCCAGGATATATGTAAAAGAAGTGGTAAGATTGCATGGAGTACCACTTTCCATTATATCTGATCGTGATCCAACGATTACCTCGATGTTTTGGTGAAGTCTTCAGCATACTCTGGATACATAGTTGAGCTTCAACACTGCTTATCATTCTTAGACAGACGGTCAGTCTGATAGAACAATTAAAACTCAAGAAGACATGTTAAGAGCTTGCTCTATGGACTTCAAAGGTGGTTGGGATCAACACCTGCCTTTGGTGGAATTTTCTTATAATAATATCTTTCAATCTGGTATTCAGATGGCTCCTTATGAAACTCTCTATAGAAAGAAATGCCGAACTCCAACTTGCTGGGATGAAGTTGGGGAAAAAATCTATCAGGACCTGATCTTGTTGTTGAGATGGAAGAAAAGGTCCGATCTATTCAACAACACATTAGAGCAGCTCAGAGTCGACAAAAAAGTTATGCCGGTAACCGAAGAAAAGACCCAGAGTTTGAAGTGGGTGATAAAGTGTTCTTATGAATATCTCCTTGGAAGAGAGTAATGATATTTGGAAAGAAGGGAAAGCTAATCCCTAGGTATATCAGTCCTTTCGAAATATTGGATCGTGTTGGGAAGGTAGCTTACTGATTGGCACTTCCACCGAATCTCTCTCAAGTTCATGATGTGTTCCATGTATCTCTCCTGAGAAAGTACATACCTGATCCTTCACATGTATCAGCTCAGAAGTTGTACCGCTGGAGCAATATCTTTCTTATGAAGAACAACCGATAGAGATTCTTGATCGTAGAGAAAAAGTTCTACGAAGAAAGACCACTCGCTTGGTGAAAGTTTTATGTAGGAACCACCAATTAGAAGAAGCTACATGAGAGCTTGAGGATATGATGAGGGAGAGGTATCCTCAACTGTTTGTTACCAAGTGACGAATTTTGAGGGTAAAATTCATTTTAAGGGGGGTAGAATGTAACACCTGAGATTTTTATGAGAAATATTTTGTTTTTATGTTATATAAATCATCAAAGTAATCTTTCACTACACACAATAGTAGCTTGGATTGCTTTATACGCAACCACGGCCTTCCTTGATAGCTTCTATTGTACGCAATACCGAGTTTCACTAAACAACGATATGCTATTAAAATATTATTAAAAATATCCATTATGAATAGTAATAACCACTTTTTGAATTTTTTTAAATTTTATCTTTCAAAATGGACTTCATTTTTGGATTCAGAATATCAAAATTAGCCTAGGGTGAAATTTTGGTATTTTTCTGAAAATTTCAATTTTTGATGAATAGTAAAAACACTGGGTTACTATTTAAAAATTGACTTTTTATTTAATTAATTAATTATTTTATTTAAATTTATTTTATGTTAAAATTGATACATAACACCGATAAAAGTTCAATGTAATTCATTGGATTTTTTTATCATAATTTTAGATATATAAAAATTTTATTTAACTTTTCACCGTCTTTTACCCACCTCCTAGGAGAATTTGAAAATTTACATAAAACTTAATTTTACCGCTTTTGTGAATGGAATTTCAAAAATCCGAGAGACACGGTTGATTTCAGTAAGTAAAATTCGGTTCAATGAGATGAAATTAATTTTTTTTGAATAGTAACTTTTTACTTTTATTTACCACGGTTAAAAGTAAATAGGGTAATTAAGGGTAAAAATGATATTATTATTACCCTAACACATGTCCTAATTATATTGGATAAGTGTAATTCGACCAAAAACAACATTAGGGATAAAATATTACCCTTTAGGTCCACTTGTATTATATTAGGACATTTAATATTATTTTATTTAAAGAATAGTTAAAATAGTTAAAATCAAAGTTTAATAACTAAAACATTTTTAATATAGGGTTATAAATTAGATAAATTTGACTATAAATATTAATTAGAAATCTAAAATGATTTCCTAAATAATGGAATTTTATTTATAATTAAATAATATAATTTATTTATGACACAATGATGATGCAATAATTTTCTTATTAATGAAATATTAACATAATTGATGTTATAAATACTCAAATAAATGTAATTTGAGACTTTTTATGAATTCCACTAATTTTCTAGGTTAATATTAAATTGTAGTTTTTATTTAATTAACTTTGTTTCAACTAATCATTCTGTTATGATTTTCACAAAAATCAATTACCAAATAGTGTCAAATTGACATAAAATAGTTTTTAAAACAAATATTATATTATTAATTGTTATTTTATTCCTAAAAATCTATGGTTCGACCAAATGACTTAGATAAGGTTATATATGTTAATAATAAACAACTTGGGGTTCGTTTGGCTTGTTATAGTAAGTTTATTAACCTTATAGTGTAAGAAAACAAGAAGACATGGTAAAAGTTAAACTATCTAACTTAAAGTTAAATCTAAATGATAAGGTTAAAATAGAAACCTAAACTTTTCTAAATTCTATTGTATGAGAGGATTTCTACCCATACCCACCTTATATTTGAAATATATCAATTAAGATCTATTAAAAACCGAATATGACTTTATAATAAAATAATATTTTTAGTTTTTCCAAAGGTGACCCTCTCCTTCATTATAAATGGGCACCTCCTCCCTCTCCTCCTCACACCACATTGATCCATCAAGCTTGGCCAAACACTGTCAAATTCTCTTCTACACTTTCCTAGAAACATCCTAGAGGTCTTGTTCTTCTTAAAAGACCATCCCTAGTGCCCTAAGAGGAGGTTAAGAAGAGGCGCGTCAAAGAAGACGTAATATCCATTACCGATCCTTTCCAAGTTCCTTATTCTTCAAATTCTTCTTCCTTAGTTGTTTTATTATGAAGTAATAACATCACTATCACTCATATACTTATATGTTATTATAAATATGAAACAACACTATTTCCCCTTCTATCCATCCTACGGAAAATTAAATCATCTCGCGTGCGTACGTACGGAATACCGTCTCCACGCCGTGGTGTAATCTGTTTTCCACCACCACCTTACTTGGATGGGTATAATGGTGTAGATAATAACTATATATGATTATTGTAAAGTGATTTTGATTATGAAATAGTATACTTACACTCCAATACAGTTCCACGATCATGGGAACGATATCATCGCTTGTGCGTACGTACTGAATACCGTCTCCACGATGTGATGCGACTCGTTCTATCTGATCTTCATTGTATAATGATTATATAAATGAATTGAATGAATACATAAGATATAAATTATACTAATAAAATTCTGGAAATGAGGTATCTATAATCTAAAAATAACAATAAGAATTTATTTGACAAAACACACATAAGAACAAAAATGCAATAAGCACCCGAATAATAAGTAGCAATGAAATATTACTAATACGAATCTAAGAATATGACCATATATGATATCATAACAATGAGTAAAATTATAGAATAATTCAATAACATTATTTAAATCATTATACAGGAAGTTCGGACACGTACGAATCAAATTGGACCTAAGGTAAGGGAAAATCTCACAATCTCATTTTTATCCGAGATTGTTTATACTTTGGTATTTGCTGGGGTGTATTTATCATCCACATCCATGTTTCCTCAATATGTAATATTATTTCTACCCTCCTACCATTTTTTAAATCCAATATTACTTATTGGTGAGTTTTTAGTAAATGATATGAAAGGAATCTTTTGTCGTTTTTTAGTACGATGTACTTTTTGACTTTTTTGGCCAAAGTACGAGAAGAATGTTTTTTTAACTCATACGGCATGAATGGATTTTATGATTTCATAAAACATTATTTCCATGAAGCTTCCTTTAAAAGTTTTCAAGTTTATTTTTAATCAACTTCTTTTAGATTAAAATTGTATGACATGTTAATAAAGGAAAAATGTTTTCGAAGTAGAAAGGATATTTTCCTCAAGAAAGGAGTTCAAACATTTTATCAAAATTATTTTCCATCTAAAATAATATAGGGTTCTGTTTCTATACCTATTTTTACATTGATTTTGTTATGTTATGATGGAATTATTTTTATGAAGACGTTTTATCTTATATGGATTATTTTATGTTGGCATGATGTTTAAGAATCCCATTTTTTATTACATGGGTTATATTATGATTTATGATTTATGATCTTGTGGGACACATAAGAATGGTATAATTATGAGATTGGTGGGGCCTATATCTCCCTCTAATTCATTGGGTAATGATTTATATCTCATGAGATAGACATGGCTAGAACGGTAGGTTAAACCAGTTCAGTGATACATGACTGAAATGAGGAGCGAACTCGGTTAAGAAATGTACTTTGTCTGATAAGATAGTCCTGGAAATGAGTCTTGACTAATAAGAAATGATTCTTTATGATTATGTGTGTATGACAAAAAGTTTCATGTTTTATGTTATGATTATTTGGGATTACATTTCAACACTATGATTTATCTCATGTTATGATATTATGATCTCTTTTAGAGGGTAAGTTTTCCAAAATGTTATGTTCTTATGAATATGATGTGATTGATATTTCATTTGTTTACCCTTACTGAGTATTTGAGCTCACCCTTTTATATTTTTTCTTTCCCCAGGTCAGGAAGAAGGGTACTAAGTAGAATATGACAAAAGGGACTCTAGATATAATGAAATAAATGGGAGACAATATAGATGGTTTATGAACCAGTTGTTTATGTTTCCTAGTTTCTAAAGACACTAAACATATACGGTCCTTTCATAGTTTTGTTATATGTTGTAATAAGTGTGATTTAGTTATGAATCAATAACAATGTATATGAAGTATGGGTCGTTATATTTACCCTTGTCAATGATAAATTACCAATCCATGGACACTACAATTACAGTTAGAGAATAATGTACCCTCTGCATATCCAAAAAAAATTCTACAAAAGGGGATTTCGTTAATTCATTAAATAGTTGATAAATTCCAAATTTTTATGGATTATACTTTCAAAATTGTAGGGAGATGATTATTATTTACCTTAAATCTATTGGACATTGAGTAAGAGATTCCATGATACTGGTTTCCCCTCCTATTAATAGGGATTATTTATAAATCATTTCGATAAGAGAATCTTGTAATTGGATGAAAATTATTATAATTAAATAATTATGGATTAATTAAAAAGCATATAAAATTAATTGATAGGTCTTCAAAAAACCATATAGATTCATGAAAATATGAAAATCCATTATGAAGCATATCATAAACTCAAATAAGAAAATATTAAAATCTGTACAATAATGTTCAAAGATATCAAAATGGATGATGATGAATGTATTGATGGATAATTTACAATGCAAAATGAAATTTTATTCAATATAAGAGATTTTGATGGGAGGATTGATGATTCTGTTATTTTTAATATGCTTATGAAAAGTTTCCCCGAATGATTCTACTCAGATATGTAAGAATTTTGAGAGAGAGAGAGAGAATATATATCATTATATGAGATTTATAATACACTATTTTCTTATGAAAGGAGAAAAGTTTCATCATTCATGAAAAAGGAAAGGTATGTGATGTTATACTAAGCCTTTATAGAAGATAAAAATAAATTCATAGAATAACAAGAATTAATTGATTTTGAAGATAAAAATTTAGAGTAAGACTTTAATAAAATTATGGCCTTGTTTAAAATAATATTAAAAAATGTTATATGGAATGGAAATAGAATATAACCAATAACTTTCTGGAATGTTTAAAAATGTGCTCCATATACTAGTTAATGTCCAAATAAGAACAACGATGATAATTTCTTCAAGGGAGTGGATATGAATTATATGTGAAAAGGATGAGGAAGAATCATAAGAAGACATTTACTTTGAAGAATAGAAATATCATGAGTATAGAAATAAATGAATTACCTCATGAAGTAGTGAGTTGGAAGATGGAATATATTCTAAGAGTAATAATTTACATATAATTAATTCTTATAAATCAAGAGACACATTTGAAGGTTATTGGATATTAGATTTTAAATTTTATTTTAAAATAAAATATTGAAGCTACACTTGTTGGAAATATTCAACACATGAAGGAGAAGAAAAAATTATTGAACGAAATAAAAATGACCCATTTAAACATAAAGAACAATTCAAGAAACTGGTGAATAAACAAAATAAATTAAGATGATATAAGTGGAAAATAACTGATTTAGAATGATTTCAGAATACTATTTTAATGGAATATAGTGACAATAAATAATCATCATTTTTGAATATAATAATGAAAACCATTTGAATTTTTATGAATTTGAGAAGATGGTGAAGGATTTTTAAGAACATTTTGAAAATAGGACTAATTATTTGAGACACAATTTAAATTCCATTTAGCTAAAAGTTAGTTGAATAAGATGAAATACGACTTCCACAATGATGTTGGGAATAAGTTAGAATCTTCTAAATCTACTCATATGAAGGGTTTATAGAAAAAATAATATTCTAGGAAAAAATATTCTCATTGTTCATGTGGTATTTATAAAAGTGTATGTATAAGTGAATATACTGGATCAAAATGTCCCTAAATAACATGTAAGAAAATATTTCCCACAATGTAAATAATACTAATTAAGCCAGATGGTTTACTCATATACAAATACATCCAAAATTCATAAAGAATGAAAAAACTATAATCTTTAGAGATGAATAACTATCAGTCTAGAAGAAAAATGTTTAGAAGCTATTTGTTAGTGTTATAGAGTGTTTGGAAAAAAATCTTATACATGTTGGTAAAAAATTTCACTTCCATATAGGAGGCATAAATCACCAGGGAGAAATACTGAGCATATGAAATCGTATTATCAAGAAAATATTTTGGTGATCACAACATCATCAAAACTCTAAATTAAGAACATATATGAATAATTTAATTATTTTTGTGGATGATGTGATCAATAAGGTCACTAATTTGAGAAATACAATGTTTTTTTTCATAGATATTCCTCATAATGAAAATAAGAATAGATGTCAGATAGTGGGGAGAGCTACAATCAGAAATGAATTGGGTGAGAAAATGAAACATTTTAAACAATATTATAATATTTTAATAGAAAAATAAAACTAATTGGATATATATGAAGAAATTAGTAATTATGTGGACTCATATACAAATTTTGGATTGAAATTTTTTAAGTGTGAATGTTGTGAAAAAATTTAGCATGACACAAAACATTTATTGAAACCTTTAACAACTTGAGAGATGAGATAGAAATATTATAAATCTGAGTTTAAAATAAATATTCTAAAATCAATATTGAGAGGAAACTCTAAATCTTAGTGATATTTCAGAGTAATAAATAGGATCCTCTTTATTGTATTATATAAATTCTTGTGTATAATCATGAAGAGAATTCAAGGATATTGATGCTTCCCTTAATGGGAAGCATAGATGATTTCAAGATTTCAAATATTCTCAATCTTCTAAAAATTATAGTCACTCTCAAATTTATAATCTTAATATTTTTAAAAAACTATTATCTTGTGAGTGTTAATATTTAACTGAAAATGGGGAGCTATATGTTTTTTCACATGAAAATTCTCTATTTTTTGATGATATGTGCGCCGAAAATATCTTAGAAATATTTCTCCAATATCCCCTATGATGAAGTTGTTTAATTTGTTTTATAATGGTATTACACTGTAGAATTTTAATAGCTTTGATGATTAGTTGACAAGTCTCTTATTTTCTACATTAGTCATACCCACATAGGATTATAGGTGATTAATTTAATTCCCATTTCTTTTTTTATTGTGGTTTAAATCATTGGGATGAAGATGAAGTGAAGTAGAAGTTGTTGATTTTTTAAGTCCTCAATTCGCCACTGTATTCTTTTCAAATAAGGGGTAGAATTAAAATAAAACATATTGAAATTATCTGAGTCTTTTTTCTGACAAATACAATTTTTGATATTGAAGTGTCTTCTAGGAAAATTTTATTTCATATGAAGAATTATTTTTGAGAAGATATGAATATGTGTTGAGGTTTTAATTTGATGATTGTTGAACTGGTTAGTTATTAAAAAAACTTCTCTCAATAGTTATTTGATGAGACATAATGATTATATCATTTTTAAAAGAGTCCATGTAAAATTGTGTTTATTTGGAATGAGGTTTGAAGGGAGGTAGAATAACATTTGAGTGCATTGGTTTTTTATGGTTATATTGTATATTATTTTTTTTGTTGGGATTTTTAAAACTATTAGGGCATATATAAAATGTCCTGCCAAGATATAATACAACCACTATTGAGGTGGGAGGCCAACACCATATCTATCCATCATGGGAGGAATGAGTGTGGAGTAGTGCAAGTAACTCCAATATAAGAAGATGAATTGGATGATTCACCACATTAAGGTTTTCTACATTGACAAAGTACAATGTTGAGATAGTGTGGTTCCGGTGAAGGGAGCTGTTTCCAGTAATAAATTTATAGACCACTGAAGGTGTGTCTTGTTCAAAAAATAAGAGAGTCACACATTACACTATTTATTTGGGATCAGGTGTGATAATTTATAACCTCCTAAAAAATGTAAGGGTCACCCATCATCTGATGAAATTATCTCAGTAATCTGATCAACTCATGAACATTATCTTCGTCCGTGAGTCATTGGAGGATATTTGTCTATCAGGAGATCCCCATGAAACATCTTCCACGGGAAAAAACTAAGAATCTTATAACCATTTGATCATTATAAATATTTTATGATTATAAAAATATAATGAAATGATTTATTCAGGATTTAATAAAGACAAAATTGTAGGGATGCTGTGTGTTGAAAATATTGGTCATTCGTAATGGCGATTCATAGATTTTCAGATGAAAGGCAGTGTGCACAACTTGAGTCAGTGGAAGAATATCTATAAATAAAAAAGTAAAATTACATTTTTATATCATAGTTTTAGAGGATCTCATATCCATAGGAATAATACCTATTTATAATCTCTCCATTTCATGGAATGATGATATATGAAGACTCTATTTTGTGTGATTAATAAGTGATCTTGAGATGTAGATGACACGTGCTTCCCAAACATGTTATGTTTCATGAATATCTGTGATCCATGAAGTAATAGGGATACACTTATAAGTGTCTACCTATATTCTATGTAGATCACTAATATCATTCACTTTTTATGAGAGAGATATTGTTTGAATCTATGAAATAATTTTACTACATTGTTACATGATGTTCTTGAAATGTTTAAGCAGAAACTACATGTACCTATGTTGCGTGAAAATATGTTTAGTTTCACACATTACTATTTTAAACCCATTCAAGATTCCATGTAATAAAGAATAAATATAGTTGTTTCTCCATTACTTTTTCTGTAATAGTAGTGTGAAAATGGTAGTGTTGTGTATCTTCAAAACATGAACTCAGGATATCAGATGATCAAACCATAGTGTATGATGATTGAAGTAGATAGTGTGTATTTTTGGGCATATGTTAATGAGTACATTCACAAATGATTGGTTAATCATTTTAGGAAACAATAAGGAAGTTAATTCTGTGTCTATGAAGTATTCATTTGGAACGTAAAGAAAAACACTTGAGTTAGTGTATGTGTGCTTGAATTCAACATCACTTATATGAAAATTAACATGCAATAATAAATTTATAAGGAAAAATGAATGAAAAGTAGATGCATGGTTTATACCTTTATGAAGAATGATTCTTCCATGAATTTATATTCTTTAATGAAGGTTGATTACATACACATGAAATATACATTTCAAAATCAGTGTGATGTTTTTTGAGATAGAAGCTGGGACATAATTTTCTTTATTGATTCAGAAAGAATTCATATCATAATTTTTAGTATCAAGTGATTTTATGTATTCAAGAGAATAAATAATTATTGAATGAGAAATATTTTAGTGAGTTAGGTAACTATATATTGATTATTTATTATTTGATAATATATAGAATAAGTGGAAATGTTCATAATTTTTTACTTAATCCATTGTGATGAAATAAGATTATGGAGGAGGACATTCAATTGATTTTAAAAAGTGGATCAATCCATCTGAAATTGAATGTTGTATCTAGGGTTATAACTAGTTTTAGGATGATTGTAATTAGGGTTGTCTAACCAGTCACTATTGTAATCACCTTCTGATATACTATTGAACTCTTATAGGGGGTGTAAACCACATGAAATGGAGTATAACTTTTTTTGAAACATCTAAATCCATGTCTATTATTCTATAATTTTTATTTCATTATGTGTGTAGATATTTATTCAATATAAGGGATTGACACATTAATCAGTCACAATGGATGAATCAATAGAAAAAGAATTTTTATTAATAGTGTACTACACATTCATTTCATTCCCAGTGGTACCTTACCTATCCTTGGAAACCTCAAAAAATTCATCTTTAATATACATCTCTTTATGTGTAAAATGATGTAGGGATATTAATACGGACATCTAAATGATGAGAATATGCCTATTATATTGAATTAAATCAAGTATATTAATTTTATTGAGTGATAGTAAAATAATTCCTCAACTATAGGAAAAGGATTTGAAAAAAGTTATATATTTAATTTTATTATTGATAAATCAATAGTAATTTAAATGATCAATGAATAAATATTTTTTTATTCTGAACTATTTTCATATCATTTTTTCTATCACTCTCCATCAGAACATTACAGTTATATTTCCCTACAATTTCTATATTTTCACTTCACACTAATGATCTCCTATTTTGAATCACCATTATGTCATAACCATTTCATTTATCATATAACTAATTTTAATGTAATGTTTTATAAACCATTTTTATGATGTGGGTTTACCATATAGGAATTTTAAAATATCGTCCATTGATATTTTAATTCAATTTTAATTTGCGATGATGCAATTTCTCTAATAGAGAAGAATGTAATGCCCCAAAAAATTCATGATGTTATTTATATATATTTTATTTTATAATGAATATATTTATTTTAATATATAAATCATTTTATAATTTATAATAAATTTTTACATCATATGATATGATGTGATTTTAGAACCATGAATATTAAAAGTATTGAAGACAATAACTTGGAAAATAAAAAAACATTATTCCATTATTAACAAACGGTGCATTCAGTATAAAAAAAATTCCTATTATTAATACTGATATTATAATGGGAATTATAAAAAAGAATAAAAAAATTAAAATATTAAAATTTGGGCCTGCTCAATCCAATTAAATAATCTAACCCAAGAAAAACGTTATAGAATGGAAATAGAGAGTTAGTAATACAATATTCTTTTGGAAGTGATATTGAAAATTGATTCGAATTGAAGTGAATTTTGAAGAGAATATATGATGGTTAATCTGTTGGGAAATATTATCCTCATAATTTATGTTTTCCCACTATTATAGTATATCATTATTATTATCACCTTTGAACCGGACCGGCTGGTGTTCACAGGTTCTCAGTCTGGCTCCTTCTCAGCGAAGGCATTCCGAGAGGTCTTTCATGGCACTGAGGTTTCTGTTTCTTGGGGCAGGATCATTTTTTGCTCAAACATCCCAACCAAATTTAATTTTCTTATTTGGAGGCTTCGCAACCGAAATATTTCCATATATAAAGAGGTACGTCTCAGGGGTATTTCTCTCGTCTCCAAATGTTTTTGCTATAGTGTCCCAAAGGAGGAGACGCCCGATCACTTATTGTTTATGAGCGACCTGGAAAGTTGTATTTGGTCTCTCTTTTGTGACTTCTACGGGCATGATCTCGTAGGTCTCTTCGGGGAATCCTTTCTCCCGGCATCGTTATACGGCTCATCAGACTATGTTTAGGAACAAAGGGTTTGCTCTGTGGTCTTCTTGGTGGGATGTTGGGTCGTACGGTCGACTCATAATAGTGCAAGACATGAGGGTCGCTCTAACTCTAGTATGGATTTTTGAGCTAGGGAGAGGTCTCTGGCATTGGATTTTTTGATTCTTATCAAACCTGGTGATCAGGCTCGTTCATTGGGGAGTTTCATGGCCAATAGCCAGATCTCTTTTACTCCAAGGGTGTCTCCTTAAGGTCATTAGGTCCATTGGAATCCTCCCTTTTTAGGCCTCAAGATGAACGTTGATGGCTCTTCTTTGAACGGTTGGATGATGGGTGGGGGTGTTTTTCGCAACCAGCATGGCTCGGTGGTCCTGGCCTTTAGTTGGTGGTTTGTTCTGGGTGATTCCCTTAGGGATGAGGCTACCTGTCTGATCAAGGGGTTTGAATTATGTCACGCCCATGGTTTCTCTATCCATCATATGGAAACTGACACCATGAATCTTCTTAATTCAATCAAAGGTACCTCTATCATCACTTGGACTGTCTCTTATTTAATTCGCAACTGCAAGAAGTTTCTTCAAGGTGACACGTGTTTGAATCATTTGTGGAGAGAGGGAAACAAAGTTACGGAATTCCTGGTGGCATGGCTCTCCCATAACAACCCTCATTTTTTAGTAGAATTGGATCTCTTCCCCCCAAATGTGTTAGTTCGGTTCGCGCTGATGCCTTAGGTCTCTATTTTTTAGACCTCCTTGATCTATTTCAGGCTACAACCCTCTTTTTCCTTTAATAAAATAAAATCTCAATGTTGGATGGATAATATATCAGTATTGTGACCATTATTCAATAAACAATTTGATCATTGTTGTTTTTTTGATACATCGAAATATTTAAATTATCATCATTATTATTTAATGATAAAATACAAAATATATTATTTTATGATACTATTAAAATATTTTAATAAAAATGTTTTTTATGTTAAATTTATTATTTCTAGATAATTTTAAATTAGTTAAGTAATATTAAAAAAAATTATATGTGATAATATATTTTAACGGAGTCCAATGTAATTTTTTTAATGATAAAAATGGTTTGTAACATCCCTGTTTCGGGAGCCTCCCAGAGGATCCCCACACCCATTTGGTCACATGGCCTCCTGTGCATTTCCCCAGATGCAAGATGTTGCCGACTAGAAATAAGGGCCTTGGGTGTGATAGTGGGGGAACTATTCCATCATTGGCAGAGTAAATGTAAAGACCCGTAAAATTCAAGGGAAATTTTTTCTTAATTTTCATTAGAACTTTACAAGAGCGCGGTTTCTGACGCCACCTGATTCCGAGGCCTGGAGTGCCCGGAATCAATTTCCGAAGTTCGGCTCGGGTACATTCAGTGAACGAACGAGCGGGAATTTCTAACTTTTGACCCGGTGCTCGGAATTGAAATCCGAGGACACCGATGAACTCGCAACGCCGATATTCTCGTAAGGAGACCTTTTCTGAGGTTGCGTTTTTATGCGAGACGAAAGTTAGTTTTGGGAGAAATTATAAGAAGTTGAATATAAAAAAATGTGGAAACAATTTTTTTTATTTTGTTGGTTAACTTCTCCCAAAGGGAGTTAAAGGTGGGACCCACATCCACTTAACCTCCCTTGGGAGGATTAAGTGTGGTGGGGCCCACATGAACCCCAACTTTTCATCTTCTCTCAAAACTCCCTTTAACCCCTCTTTAAATGACATGACAACTTGTTATTTATTTTGGAGTTATTTTATTTGAATTTCAAACCTTTGAAATTCAATTTGTTAAGTGTGTGAATAAAATAAGACTCTAACTTATTTTATTTGGTTAGATTTCTCTAGCCTTCTTGAGAGGATTTTGGGTTCTCCTTCTTCTTCTTCAACCTTGACGAAGAACGCGAAGAACCTTCGAGCTCCGACGAAGAACGCCACTCCTCTTCTTCATAGCCGGTTGTCTCTGAAGATCAACGACGTCTTCTGTGTCAACGAAAGGAAACGCTGCTTCCTCCTCGGACTTCCTTCATCGGCTTACGAAGATTCGCCAACGACGTACCTCTTCGGACGTACCCCTTCGTCAACGGATTTGACGAACGATTACCGCGACACCTGACTTCCGTGACGTTGTCTTCCGCGGGCCGTTGACGATCATCGATCTTGAAACCAAGGTAGGGGTTGTTGTTGTTTATTTATTTATTCTCGTTCTTGGTTCTAGCTTGACAATTTTGAGGTTTATTGATAAGCGTTATCGACTAACGAGAGGGGGGCCGGACCGCACAAACACGGCCGAATCGCCCCTCCTCTGTTCTTGAATATTATTTCCTTGTGGATGAACGAGATGGCGTGGTGCCGTCACACCACGTGGGAATCGCAAGGCTATAATCGCGCGGCGCCGTCGCGCCGCGCCACAGAAAGTTTATCATGAACGCAACGCCGTCGCGCCGTGACGAAGGGAATCGAAGGCGCCGCGACTGGAGCGAGGCCGCGGCGGAGGGGCGCGGTGCCGTCGCACCACGCCGGATGATGAACACCGCGGCCGGTTCCGAGCCTCGGCGGAATGAGAAGACCGGCGGCTCGCCGGGCCGCCGGTGTCGGAAGCCGGAAGGGGACCGGCTTTGCCGGTCCTGTTGAAGAAGAACCGGCCAACCAGGTGGGCCGGCCGGAAAGGGAAAAACCGGGGGAATTTAATTCCCCCGGCCAACATGAATGCCCCCCATTTAAGAGGGGGGCTGGTTTCATTAAGGGGGGCAGGCGGCCCCCCCGTTTCCCTTAAGGCAGGCCCCCACGAGGGGGGCCAGTTTCTCCAAAGGCGCGGCTAAAAGCCGCGCCGCCAGCAAGTAAAAAGCGGGGGCCTTGCCCCCCATGCGTGGCACCGAGCAGCGCCAGGCCGCGCCGCCGCCGGCCGGGCCGCGCCGCCGTGTCGGACCGCGCCGCCGCGCCGCCGGCCGGGCCGAGTCGGACCCGGTTCGGGCCGACCCAGGGGGGGGGGGGGGGTCGGGCCGGGTCACCCCGAACCCGGACCCCCCGTTTTCGAAACAAATTCGGTCTTTTGGCCATATCTTGAGCCAAGGACCTCCGATTGATGAACCGTCAGCGGCAATGCGATCCTTGGATCGAGACGGTCGATTCGGTATATCACACTCAAAGTTTCGGAATACTTTGAGTTCGGCCGGGTTGGTTCGTTCACGAAACCAACTGGGCCTTCGGAGCGGAAACACTCATATCTTGAGCTATGGACATCCGATTGACGTACCGTCATCTTTGTTGTGTTCCTCTTAGTGAGACGGTTTTTTTGGCATACTCCGCCCGAGGTTTGGACGCAGGTGGAGTACGGTCGGGTTGGTTTTTCCTTAAAAACCAACCGGGCCCCTGGGACGAAAAAGCCAATAACTCTCAGACCGGGCGTCCGATCGACGCGCCGTCTGTTGCGTTGAGTTCCTGTTGACGATACAGAACTTTTGGATACATCAACTCTGGACTTTGTGACAGTTGATGTATCAGCCTCTCGGCTCGTGGAGCGGACCCTCCTGAACGAGCTTGCTGTGTGCGGGAACCCTAGTGCTGGCTGCGACTGCGACTGCGACTGCGACTGTTACTATGACTGTGACTGCTACTACTACTGTGACTGCGACGATGACAGTACAGAGATCCTGTGTGGATTCGACGACGACTACAGCACTCAGCGATCCTACGTGGATTAGTGCTACAGGTCCTATGTGGGCCCGATCCTGTGTGGGTCCGATCCTGTGTGGGTCTTTGTGCTCAGCGGTCCTGTGTGAACCAGGGCCTACAGGTCCTGTGTGGGCCCGATCCTGTGTGGGTCTTTTGCGGGGGTTAGTTACCTATCGATCCTTCGTGGGTCCGACGACTTATATGGATCAGAGATCATCTTTATCGTCCTTTGAAGAAGTATACCTGTGTGAGCTGAATCCTGTTGCTTTCCTGTGTGGATTGAGTTGTGTTATCCTGTGTGGAATTTGTTTGGCTTTCCTGTGTGGAATACGTTTACTTTCCTGTGTGGACTGAGTTGTACTTGGGCTCGGAGGATGGAGCGTATTGGAATTGATGACTTAGGTATATGTATGGGCATATACCTAAGTAGTATCGGTTGTTACTTCGTGATTCTATCTTCCTTTGTGGTTTATCCTTTGAGGATTTTGGGAGACCTTCAGGGGTCTCGGGGTCCCTACTGAGTAGCTTATACTCACCCCTGCACGGGCTATTCCCGCACTTCGTTGTGTTGGTTGCAGACGACGGACAACGTTGATCTTGGCTGAGGCTTGCAGAGCAGGACGGTACCTGGAGGTGGACCACTGGGCGGGACGTGTTCGGAGCAGACGACGGGACCCGAGGAGCAGTGGAGACATCTGTACCCACCCTTCAGGTGGGATTTCCAGTGGACAGCTCGGTGTAGCGGCTTTTACTTTACAGTTGCTGTTTTCCCTTTCGAGTTGTACTTTACTTTCAGTTTGGGTTTGTATACTGGCCCATTTACTTTTCCGCACTTCAGTTGTACTCTGTTTCTACTTAGTGTTTACTATTCCGCTTACTTACTCTGTGGTGGTTTTTTACTTTACAAAGGAAATGCCTTCCCTTTTTACTGGGACTTACGCCTTGGTGCTAGTCGCCAGCCCCTGGCCTATGGAAGGCAGGCTTGGGGTAGTCACGACATGGGCCTCGAGGGCGGGTCGTGAAAAATTGGTATCAGAGGCGTTCGGTTCTACCGCAGACTCTGATCTTTCTTCTATGTGAAGCAATAGTGTTTAGCGTATTATGTGTGGTTATCAGTCCAGAGAGTCCAGTGTTGGTGCGGCGGCCGACGTATCCGTACACCAGGACCCTGACTTCTGATTTCCGACTTAATGCACGAAAACATTGATTGCGTGTGTGTTTCAAAGTTTTCTTTGTGATTACTTTATATCAGCTCAACAGGTATACTGTTCTGACCGTGGCGCACCTGTTTCCTATTCAGGATGGCCCCACGACGGCAGCCAGCTAGGGTTCCGAGAGTCGAGTGTGACGATATCCCACCGAGCGACGAGGCTTCGGTGCAAGGCCCTTTGTCAGTAGTGGCACCGGCGGTAGCTCTACCCGTCGAGCCACCGATACTTCCAGCACCAGCCACTGACGATGCACGTCGCCTCAGCGCACTGCATGAGTTTCAGTGCCAGCGACCACCCAGGTTTCGCGGGGAGACAGATCCACAGGCAGTCGAGGACTGGCTGGAGGCAGTGGTACGTGTGTTTAGGCTAGTGAGGACACCAGCAAACCTCATGGTGATCCTCTCTGCGAGCCTACTACACGCAGCAGCAGGATGATGGTGGAGCTTGATGCTCCAGGTGCACGATGAGGCATCTCTACTTTGGATGGACTTTGAGAGCCTTTTCCGCTCAGAGTTCGTCCCAGCCACCCTTCATGCGGTGCGTATCCAGGAGCTTCTTCAGCTGCGGCAGGGCAGCATGACGGTCGCTCAGTACTCGGCGAGATTTACCGATCGCTCGCGCTACTCGACTGACATGGTACGGGACCCATTCATCCGGGCCCGGACCTTCGAGTAGGGTTTGAGACACGAGATCAGGGCATCGCTGATCTCCCCCAGCATACCGACTCAGACAGGAGTACTGGATCAGGCCCTTTTTGATCGAGAGCTTCCTTGCTGAGTCTACACCACCACCGAGATCCACCGCAGGGCGGCACGTGGCAGAGTCATCTGTAGTAGGCAGTCGACGAATTACTCAGGGGTCCAGGCAGACCAGACCTTCAGGCAGACGACCTCAGGACACTGGCACAGCAGTGCGGGGCACACAACGAGGAGCCAGTCTTTCGAGAGGCAGACAGTGCTACTCATGCGGCGGGCAGGGCCACATGGCTCGTGACTGCCTTACCCGCCATGCAGAGGAGCAACTGACGGTTGAGGAACCACCTAGGTAGAGGCAGAGGTTCGACCGTGGCGGTCCGCAGGGAGGAGGCAGACGAGGCAGAGGAGCTGGCCGAGCAGCAGGTGGTGGGCGACGCTTTGAGACTCTACTACCACCACCACCAGGAGGTCCACCCCGACCTCAGGGGAGAGCACATCTTTAGGCAGCTGAAGCTTACGATCATGGAGCTCCGGAAGCTGGTGGACTAGTTCAGGACTAGCTCCAGGCATAGAGGCCTTTGCCCATAATGCCTCTGGCTTCGTAGTTTGTGTTGCCTTGTGTCCATGTACTTTAAGTTGAAGTAATAAAAGATACTCGCCTTGGTGACTTTTGTTTTCTTGTCTTTTGTTTGTTTTTACTAAGAGGTGCCGGTTAAAAACTGTTGACTTGACCCTCACTTGCGAGATTCTTACTGGAGGAAACCCAGTGACCACACACTGATGCCGACAGTGTGACTCAACCCTTGGAGGCGAGAGTAACAGTTGGATATCTTGGTAGCAGCGTCGAGGCCTTACGACGTCATCCATGCCATGAATTAACTAATCATGACGGGATTGACTGTATTAGGCAAGGAACGTGGTTCATACAGGGGATGATACCGGATTTCACTTTTCGGCAAAGGAGAAATCTTTTCAGCTTTGACGTACGTTAAGGAGGAAGGGGAAACCCTTCGTGTGGTCAGACAGATGTCAGCAGAGCTTCCAGGAGCTGAGACAGAGGTTGACTAGAGCACCTATCTTGGGGTTGCCTGAGGAGGGAGTAGGGTACGTAGTCTACTGCGATGCATCAGGGACCGGGCTCAGATATGTTCTGATGCAGTAGCGGGCAGTGATCGCCTATGGATCACGTCAGTTGAGACCGCATGAGCAGAACTACGCTACCCATGACCTGGAGTTAGCAGCAGTGGTCTTCGCTCTGAAGACATGAAGACACTATCTGATAGGCTAGCGCTTTACAGTCTTTTCCGATCATCAGAGTCTCAGATATATCTTCTCGCAGAAGGACCTGAACCTGAGACAGCGGCGATGGCTCGAGTTCCTCCAGGACTATGACTTTGAGATAGTCTATACTCCTGGGAAGGGAAATGTAGTAGCTGATGCCCTCAGCAGGTGGACGGGCATTTAGATACTTGAGGAGGCGACAGAGCAGCTAGCCTCTATGCAGATATCCTTCGTGGATAGAGATGGAGCAGCCTTCCTCCAGTCTCTCACAGTCACCCCTCCTCTACTACAGCAGGTCAGAGAGGCACAGCGTGAGGATGCTGACCGTGAGACACGGCGTGCAAAGATATCCTCGAGATAGGCACCTGATGGTTTCTCCCTTGGATCAGAGAACGACATCCTTTTCACAGGACGTATCATGGTACCAGTCGCTTTGCGAGAGGAAGTGCGGAGAGAGTTTCACACTTCTCCTTTGGAGGTACATCCTGGAGTAGCGAAGATGTACCAGGATCTCAAACGACAGCACTGGTGGCTGGGCATGAAGAAGGCAGTAGCAGAGTTCGTTTCTCGATGCCTCACCTGCCAGCAGGTGAAGGCAGAGCATCAGGTACCAGCAGGCTTGGTACAGCCCTTGGAGGTCCCGGAGTGGAAGTGGGACGGGATATCTATGGACTTCGTGACTGGACTTCCACGCACTTCCAGAGGTCACGACTCCATCTGGGTGATTGTTGACCGACTCACCAAGTCGGCACACTTCTTACCCATTAGAGAGCAGGGCTCAGTGGAGAGCATGGGACGTCTCTAAGTTCAGGAGATTGTGCGGCTCCACGGCGTGCCATAATCTATCGTCTCCGATCGAGATGCTCGCTTTACTTCCCGGCTTTGGAAGGGGTTACAGGAGGTGTTCGGGACACAGCTACGTCTGAGCACAGCCTTTCACCCTCAGACGGATGGTCAGACGGAGAGGACCATCCAGACTCTCGAGGAAATGCTCCGCGCATGTGTCCTCGACTTTGGTCGTAGCTGGGAGGACCACCTACCCTTGGTGGAGTTTGCGTACAACAACAGCTACCACTCCACCATCAGGATGGCACCGTACGAGGCGTTGTACGGCCGACCTTGTAGATCTCCTTTGTGCTGGACAGACCCTGGGGAGTCAGCACTTGTGGGACCGGAGATGGTCCAGGCCATGACAGAGAAGGTCCAGGTCATCCAGGAGCGGATGAGGACAGCTCAGAGCCGGCAGAAGTCATACGCTGACAGGAGGCGGAGGCCACTAGAGTTCGAGGATGGCGACCACGTCTTCTTGCGGGTCTCACCTCGACGTGGTTTGAGGAGATTTGGCCGAGGCGGCAAGTTATCTCCGCGCTTCATCGGACCCTTCCAGGTCCTCAGCAGGATTGGCGAGGTGACTTATCGCTTGGCTCTACCACCTCAGTTGCACCGGGTGCACGACGTCTTCCACGTATCTCAGCTGAGGAGGTACGTGCACGACTTGACGCACATCATTGACCTTGGGGAACTTGACATCGATGATGGGGCGACTTTTACGGAGGTCCCGGTGGAGATAGAGGATCGACAGGAGCGGGTCCTTCGTGGGTTATCGATTCCTCTTGTGCGCATCAGATGGAAGCAAGAGAATCTTCAGGAGAGCACATGGGAGCGGGAGGCTCAGATGCGTGCTCAGTACCCTCATTTGTTTCCCTAGTTTTTGATGTATCTTTACGAGGACGTAAAGCCTTGAGGTGGGAGTAATGTAAACACCTGTAAAATTCAAGGGAAATTTTTTCTTAATTTCTTTAGAATTTTACAAGAGCGCGGTTTCTGACGGCACCTGATTCTGAGGCCCGGAGTGCCCGGAATCAATTTCCGAAGTTCGGCTCGGGTACGTTCAGTGAACGAACGAGCGGGAATTTCTAACTTTTGACCCGTTGCTCAGAATTGAAATTCGAGGACACCGATGAACTCGTAGCGCTGATATTAGCTTATGGAGACCTTTTCCGAGGTTGCATTTTATGCGAGACGAAAGTTAGTTTTGGGAGAAATTATACGAAGTTAAATAAAAAAAATGTGGAAACACTTTTTTTTATTTTGTCGGTTAACTTCTCCCAAAGGGAGTTAAAGGTGGGACCCACATCCCCTTAACCTCCCTTGGGAGGATTAAGTGTGGTGGGGCCCACACGAACCCCAACTTTTCATCTTCTCTCAAAACTCCCTTTATCCCCTCTTTAAATGACATGACAACTTGTTATTTATTTTGGAGTTATTTTATTTGAATTTCAAACCTTTGAAATTCAATTTGTTAAGTGTGTGATTAAAATAAGACTCTAACTTATTTTATTTGGTTAGATTTCTCTAGCCTTCTTGAGAGGATTTTGGGTTCTCCTTCTTCTTCTTCAACCTTGACGAAGAACGCGAAGAACCTTCGAGCTCCGACGAAGAACGCCACTCCTCTTCTTCATAGCCGGTTGTCTCCGAAGATCAACGACGTCTTCCGTGTCAACGAAAGGAAACGCCGCTTCCTCCTCGGACTTCCTTCGTCGGCTTACGAAGATTCGCCAACGACATACCTCTTCGGACGTACCTCTTCGTCAACGGATTTGACGAACGATTACCGCGACACCCGACCTCCGCGACGTTGTCTTCCGCGGGCCGTTGACGATCATCAATCTTGAAACCAAGGTAGGGGTTGTTGTTCTTTATTTATTTATTCTCGTTCTTGGTTCTAGCTTGAAAATTTTGAGGTTTATTGTTAACTGTTATCGACTAACGAGAGGGGGGCCGGACCGCACAAACACGGCCGAATCCCCCCTCCTCTGTTCTTGAATATTATTTTCTTGCGGATGAACGAGATGGCGTGGTGCCGTCGCACCACGCGGGAATCGCAAGGCTTTAATCGCGCAGCGCCGTCGCGCCACACCACGGAAAGTTTATCATGAATGAGACGCCGTCACGCCGCGACAAAGGGAATCGAAGGCGCCGCGGCCAGAGCGGGGCCGCGGCAGAGGGGCGCGGTGCCGTCGCACCACGCCGGACGACGAACACCGCAGCCGGTTCTGGGCCGTGGCGGAACGAGAAGACCGGCGGCTCGCCGGGCCGCCGGTGTCGAAAGCCCAAAGGGGAATGGCTTTGCCAGTCCCGTTGAAGAAGAACCGGCCGGCCAGGTGGGCCGACCGGAAATGGAAAAACTGGGGGAATTTAATTCCCCCGGCCAACATGAATTCCCCCCCCCATTTAAGAGGGGCGGGAGGGTTGGTTTCATTAAGGGGGGAAGGCCCCCCCCCCATTTAACTCAAGGCAGGCCCCCACGAGGGGGGCCGGTTTTTCCAAAGGCGCAGCTAAAAGCCGTGCCGCCAGCAAGTAAAAAGTGGGGGCCTTTCCCCCCGCGCGTGGCACCGAGCGGTGCTAGGCCGTGCCGCGAGCAAGTAAAAAGCGGGGGCCTTGCCCCCCGCGCGTGGCACCGAGCGGCGCCAGGCCGCGCCGCCGCCGGCTGGGCCGCGCCGCCGGCCGGGCCGGGTCGGACCCGGTTCGGGCCGACCTGGGGGGGGGGGGGGGGGTCGGGCCGGGTCACCCCGGACCCGGACCCCCCGTTTTCGAAAAAACTTCGGTCTTTTGGCCATATCTTGAGCCACGGACCTTCGATTGACGAACCGTCAGCGGCAATGCGATCCTTGGATCGAGACGGTCAATTCAGTATATTGCACTCAAAGTTTCGGAATACTTTGAGTTTGGCCGGGTTGGTTCGTTCACGAAACCAACCGGGCCTTCGGAGCGGAAACGCTCATATCTTGAGCTACGCACATCCGATTGACGTGCCGTCAGCTTTGTTGGGTTCCTCTTAGTGAGACGGTTCTTTTGGCATACTCCGCCCGAGGTTTGGACGCAGGTGGAGTACGGTCGGGTTGGTTTTGCCTAAAAAACCAACCGTGCCCCTAGGACGAAAAAGCCAATAACTCTCAGACCGGGCGTCCGATCGACGCGCCGTCTATTGCGTTGAGTTCCTATTGACGATACAGAACTTTTGGATACATCAAATATGGAATTTGTGACAGTTGATGTATCAGCCTCTCGGCTTGTGGAGCGGACCCTCTTGAACGAGCTTGCTGTGTGTGGGAACCCTAGTGCTGGCTGCGACTGCGACTGCGACTGCGACTGTTACTGTGACTGTGACTGCTACTGCTACTGTGACTGCGACGACGACAGTACAGAGATCCTGTGTGGGTTCGATGACGACTACATCACTCAGCGATCCTACATGGATCAGTGCTACAGGTCATGTGTGGGCCCGATCCTGTGTGGGTCCGATCCTGTGTGGGTCTTTGCGCTCAGCGCTCCTGTGTGAACCAGCGCCTACAGGTCCTGTGTGGGCCCGATCCTGTGTGGGTCTTTTGCGGGGGTCAGTTACCTATCGATCCTTCATGGGTCCGACGTCTTAGATGGATCAGAGATCATCTTTATCGTCCTTTGAAGAAGTATACCTGTGTGAGCTGAATCCTGTTGCTTTCCTGTGTGGATTGAGTTGTGCTATCCTGTGTGGAATTTGTTTTGCTTTCCTGTGTGGAATACATTTACTTTCCTGTGTGGACTGAGTTGTACTTGGGCTCAGAGGTTGGAGCGTATTGTAATTGATGACTTAGGTATATGTATGGGCATATACCTAAGCAGTATCGGTTGTTACTTCATGATTGTATCTTCCTTTGTGGTTTATCCTTTGTGGATTTTGGGAGACCTTCAGGGGTCTCAGGGTCTCTACTGAGTAGATTATACTCACCCCTGCATGGGCTATGCCCGCACTTCGTTGTGTTGGTTGCAGACGACGGACAACATTGATCTTGGCTGAGGCTTGCAGAGCAGGACGGTACCTGGAGGTGGACCACTGGGCGGGACGTGTTCGGAGCGGACGACGGGACCCGATCAGCAGTGGAGCTATCTGTACCCACCCTTCAGGTGGGATTTCCAGTGGACAGCTCGGTGTAGCGGCTTTTACTTTACAGTTGCTGTTTTCCCTTTTGAGTTGTACTTTACTTTCAGTTTGGGTTTGTATACTGGCCCATTTACTTTTCCGCACTTCAGTTGTACTATGTTTCTACTTAGTGTTTACTATTCCTCTTACCTACTCTGTGGTGGTTGTTTACTTTTCAAAGGAAATACCTTCCCTTTTTACTGGGATTTACGCCTTGGTGCTAGTCGCCAGCCCCTGGCCTATGGAAGGCGGGCTTGGGGTAGTCACGGCACGGGCCTCGAGGACGGGTCGTGACAGTAACACAGTGGAAAAAAATAGATTACAGTAGCAGAAGCAATAATAATACCATATAACAGTTGATAACGGAAGACTGAATGAAATAAATAACTGGAGAATATATATAAATGATGCATGATACATTTGTCTAGGAAAGCATCCAAACTAGTAACAATGATGGAATACAATAATAAACAAAATTACAAAGAAAAAAAAATAAATTCCAACATTAGCGTAAGCCCCAGCTTGGTCCCATGCTCCCCAACTCTACAACAATCAAGTACCTAAAGTAGAAGGGTGCTTTCCCTTATCTATAAATGCAACAATATAATCTTTTTGGGCCCAAAATCATGAACCAAATAGGGTATGAGACGAATCCCAATAGGCAACCGCCAATAGATATATGCCTAAAAGTCAGCAAATATATATGGAAGGCAATAAGAAAAAATAAGCAGTAAACACGGAATTACCCAATGTAAACAATCCTATAGTTCAATTGCATTCAATTTCACATATCAAGTAAGTAGAAAATCACAAACAAGTAGCCCTATAAGAAATACCCATAACCGAACCCCTCTGGTTCAACAAAACAACACAAGCATCCCTATGGGAAGCATACACATTCTAACCCCTCTGGTTCAGCTTTAGGAAAGACACTCTAAGGAAGCACTCACCATTAATTCACCATGTGCTCTCGTATCGGTAATTATACACCCTATAGGGAAGCCCACAATGTCCAATTCCCCATTTTGCCTTGTAACAAGGAACTACAGACACTCTAAGTGAGCTCTTACATCTATCCCCCCATATAGTATCACAACATAAAAATAAACAAACACTTTGGAGAAGCAATCAATGTGAATTCTCACTATGGTCTACTTCACCAGTTTATCGCGGACCTGTGTAAGTCAGTTGTGTGCAACAATATATGGCAGGAAAAGTAAACATCAACAACTACTTGGATACACAGTCTACAACATATCGCAGCACGTCAGATAAAGTCACTCCATCCTAACAATACTGGTCATGGAAAACAAAACAGCCTAATAAGCAATGCTAGACCAAATGGTCAATATCAAGAAAACAAGGGCAAAAAATCCATAGCATGGAAAAGTTAACCCTATTCAAAAATAGTTATCCTCTATCCAAACAAACAAGTCATAACAGTCAATAACAGTTCTAAACACCACAAACATGCAACACCCCATTCATGGGGTTTGGGATCTTTTGCACATAGAATTCAATAATACCTATGGAAAGGCACCAACCACCTACCTTAGTGTTTTACGAATGATATACATGAACCTCACCCCTTAAATCACCCTTGAACACTATAGATCTACAAAAATTATAAAAAAATTCAACCAAGGATATCTCATGAAAGTGGATAAATCAATAAATGAAGTTAAAGAAGAAATGAGAACTCACCGATGTGATTCCAACGCATCAATGGAGGTCGAATCAGAGAACGAATGACGAGTCGGGGGATAAGCGAAGATTCGTGTCGTACGGTTTCTCCCGCTTGAGACGGGTGAAGAAGAAGAAGGTTTTGTCGATTAGACACAACCCTGATCCATGTAAAAAAAAATAAAGTACAGGGAATGTCTTATAAAAGTACCCAACATGTACTTTCCATTACTGAGATCTACTTTAGACAGTCTCTAGGTTACCCCACACTGCCATGTGTTTGGCCATCACACAGTTAGCACACAGCTACCTGCAGCAATCGGGTACATGGAATGTACTTAAGAGTGTACTACTAATATTTCTAGAAACCCATATTTTTCTCAAAAACACTAGAAAACAAATTTCATACCTAAAAAGAAGATGCAGGATCCTACAAACAACCCCCCTGAAAGAAATTTATCCCTGAATTTTCCTACCAAGGCAATGTATAAGAGGAATCCTGGAATAGCTCTGACCACTGTGATCGTACATCGGCCTCCCTCTCCCATGTCTCAACCTATACTCTACCGTGCTTCCATAGATCCCATACTAGAGGAACAGACCGACCCTAGAGAAATTTCACGCTTCGACCAATAATCCGGGTAAGATGCTCCTCGAATGATGTTTCCACCTCTAGTTCACCCCCCTCGGGTTGAAAGACATGATATTTTTCTGAAAATTAACATTTTAGCTGAGAAACATGAACGATGTCGTGCATAACCCAGTACCTATGAGATAACTACAACCGATAGGCAACCAGTAAGACACTCTACAGAACCTCAAACATGCCGACATATCTCAGTGAAAGCTTACCCTGTCTCCGAATCCTCATGTGTCCCAACCTCAATGCGACACACAGAAAAACCTGATCTTTGACCTCAAACTATAGAGGTAATCTCCGTCGATCAACATAATAATTCTATCATGATTTTATAGTATCCATCCTCTTTCTAATCAACTATTTGTGTTCTGTGGTCTCCCATACAATACGAGGACCCATCATGGTTGCCTCTCTTACCTCTAGCCAGCATACGGGGGATCAACATGGCCAACCATACAAGGCCTCAAAAGGTTCCATTTGAATAGTTACATTAAAAATATTATTTTAGGAAAATTCCACAAGAGGAATGTGATTCTCTCATGAACCTTAAAAATCCAGGATACATGCTTGAATCATATCCTCAAGCACCTGAATCGTACGCTCATACTGGCTATCTGTCTGGCGGTGGTAAGCTGTACTCAAATGTACCTGTGTACCCAAAGACTTCTGTAATCCCCTCCAGACCCAAGAAATAAAATGAGGATCCCTGTCCAAAACAATAGAGTGTGGAACTCCATGTAAACATATAATCTCTCAGATGAAAAACCTTCCCAGCTAATCAATACTAAAGGTCTCCTTGATCAGTATGAAGTGAAAATCCTTCGCGAGTTTGTCTATGACAACCCAAACTACATCATTCCCTTAAGGAGACCTCGGAAAGCCTATCATGAAGCCTATCACGACATCTTTCCACATCCATTCTGGAATGAGTAATTGCTGAAAAACCCATGCTGGTCGCTGATGCTCCGCCTTCACCTGCTGAGAGGTGGAACACCTCAAGAAAAAACTAGAAACATCTCCCTTCATACTTGGACACCAATACTGATGGTGCAGATCTCGATACATCTTGGTGACACCAAGATGAACTACCCAAATTGAAGAATGAATGTCCCGTATCAGCTTCTCGCGTATGTATTCTTACAGACATATGCGTACCTGGAAATGGAAGACCTCATCCTTTCCTATAGTCCATCCAGGAATAGGGTCCTCTCCTGATACACTCTATCATAGGACTAGGCCTTCATAATATAATATCGTCCTCATTCACACTCGATCAAGTAGATTAGATGTAATAGCGGTAGAAGAAAGAAATGTCCACCTCAATATGTCATGATCCTCCAAATGCATCTCAAAGAATAGAGCCATAAGCTACCACTCACTACTAGCCTCCAAAACTTCTTGTATCTGAGTTCTTCTACTCGATGCATCAACCACTAAATTTCCTTTTCTAGGCGTGTAGGTAATTTAAATGTTAAAGGACTGAAGGTACTCGACCCACCTTCACTGTCTCAGATTCAGATCTTGCTGAGTGAAGATATACTTGAGACTTTTTTGGTCTGTGAAAACCACACAATTCTCTCCTAGAAGATAACATCTCCAATGTAACACCCGAGACTTTTATGTTATATAAATCATCAAAGGAATATTTTTCTACACAACACTTTCTTGGCTTGCTTTACACGAAATCGCAACCTTCCTTGACAGCTTGCGTCGTACGCAATACCGAGTTTCACTAAACAATGATATACTAATAAACTATTATTAAAACTAGACGTTATGAATAGTAATAACCACTTTTTGAAATTTTATAAATTTTATTTTTCAAAATGGACTTCATTTTTGGATTCGGAATATCAAAATTAGCCTCGAGTAAAATTTTGGTATTTTTCTGAAAACTTTCAATTTTTGATGAAAAGTGAAACCACTAAGTGGTAGTTAAAAAAACTGAATTTTTCATAAAACTTAATTTTACCACTTCTGTGAATGGAATTTCAAAAATCCGAGAGACACGGTTAATATCAAGGACTAAAATGTGGTTCAATGAGATGAAAATAATTTTTGGTGAATAGTAACTTTTTACTTTTTTTTACCACGGTTAAAAGTAAATAGGGTAATTAAGGGTAAGGATGATATTATTATTACCCTAACACATGTCCTAATTCTATTGGATAAGTTTAATTCGACCTAAAAAAACTTAGGAATAAAATATGACCATTTAGGCCCACTTGGATTAGATTAGGACATTTATTATTAATTTATTTAAAGAAGGGTTAAAATAGTTAAAATCAAAGTTTAATAAGTAAATAATTTTTAATATGGGGTTATACATAATATAAATTCGACTATAAATATTCATTAGAAATCTAAAAATATTTCCTATATAATCGTATTTTATTTTTAATTTTTAGACATTAATTAATTTAATTTATTTATGACACAAAGATGATGCAGTAATTATCTTATTAATGAAATATTGACATAATTAATGTTATAAACACAAAAATAAATTTAATTTGAGACTTTTTATAAATTACACTAATTTTATAGGTTAATATGACATGTTAGTATTGATTTAATTAACTTTTTTCGAACTAATAATTCTGTTATGATTTTCACAAAAAGAAATTACTAAATAGTGTCAAAATTTACATAAAATAGTTTTTAAAACAAATATTATATTAGTAATTGTTATTTTATTCCTAAAAATCTAAGGTTCGGAAAAATGTCTTAGATAAGGTTATATATATTAACAATAAACAACTTGGGGTTCCATTGGCTTCTTATAGTAATTTTATTAACCTTATAGTATAAGAACACAAGAAGACATGGTAAAAGTAAAATTAATTAACTTATTGTTAAATCTAAATGATAAGGTTAAAATAGGAACCTAAACATGTCTAAATTATATTGGATGAGAGTATTTCTACCCATCCCCACCTTAGCTTAGAAATAAATCAATTTGGAGCTATTTAAAACCGAACTTGACTTTATAATAAAATAATATTTTTAGTTATTCCAAAGGTGCCCCTCTCCTCCCTTATAAAAGGGCACCTCCTCCCTCTCTTCCTCACACCACATTGAGCCTTAAAGATCGGCCAAACCCTGCCAATTTCTCCTCTCCACTTCCCTAGAGACATTCTAGAGGTCCTATTCTTCTTTAAAGACAAATTTTAGTGCCCTAAAAGAAGGTCTCAAAGAAGCACTTCAAAGAAGAGGTAATGTCCGTTACCGATTCTTTCATCTTTATTTCTTCTTCCACTTCTTCTTATTTAGTTGTTTCATTATGAAGTAATAACATCAGTATCAATCATATACTGATATGTTATTATATGTATGAAACAAACCTATTTCACCATCTATCCATCCTACGGAAAAAGAAATCACCGCGCGTGCGTACGTACAGAATACCGTCTCCACGCCGTGGTGTAATCTATTTTCCACCACCACCTTACTTGGATGGGTATAATGGTGTAAATAATGACTATATATGACTATTATAAAGTGATACTGATTCTGAAAAAGTATACATACACTCCAATACAATTCCGTAATCATAGGAACGATATCATCACTCGTGCGTACGTACGGAATACCGTCTACACAATGTGATGCGACTTGTTCTACATGATCTTCATTTCATAATGATTATATAAATGAATTTAATTAATGAATATGATATATATTACACTAATACCATTCTGGAAATGAGGTATCTATAACCTAAATATAAGAATAAGAATTTATTCGACAAAACACGCATAAGATCAAAAAGTTATAAACAACCGAATAACAAGTAGCAATGAAATATTACTACTAAGAAGCTAAGAAAATGACCATATATGATATCATAAAAATATGTATGATTCTGGAATAAGTCAATAACATTATTTAAATCATTATACAGGAGGTTCGGACACTTACGAAGCAAAACGGACCTAAGGTAAGGGAAATTTCACAATCTCATTTTTATCCGAGATTGTTTGTACTTTGGTATTTACTGGGGTGTATTTTATCATCCAAATCCATGTTTTCTCAATATGTAATATTATTTCCATCCACCTACAATTTTTTAAATCCAATTTTACCCTTCAGTGAGTTTTTAGTAAAGGATATGAAAGGAATCTTTTGTCATTTTTCGTACGAGGTACTTTTTGACTTTTCTGACAAAAGTATGAAGAATGTTTTTTAACTTATACGGCATGAATGGATTTTTAAAACATTATTTCCAAGAATCTTCCTTTACAAGTTTTCATGTTTATTTTTAATAAACTTTTTTTAGTTTAGAATTGTACGACATGTTATGAAAGGAAAAGTGTTTTTGAAGCAGAAAGGATATTTTCCTCAAGAATGGAGTTTAAATGTTTTATCAAAATTATTTTCCATCTAAGATAATAAAGGGTTCTATTTCTATGCCTATTATTACATTGATTTGATTACGTTGTTATGGAATTATATTTTTATGAATCTCTTTATCTTATATGAATTGTTTTTTGATTTCACGATGTTTAAGATTCCCATTTTAATTACATGGGTTATGCAATGATGTATGATTTATGATTTTGTGGCACACATAATAATGGTATCATTATGAGATGGGTGGGACCTATATATCCCTCCAATGCATTGGGTAAAGGTTTTATATCTCATGAGATAGACATGGCTGGAATGGTAGGTTATACCGGCTCAGTGAAACAGGACTGAAACGAGGAGTGAACTCGGTTCAGAAATGGACTTTGTCCACTAAGATAGTCTTGGCAATGAGCCTTGAATAATAAGAAATGATTCTCTATGATTATGTGTGTAAACCACAAAGTTTCATGTTTTATGTTATGATTATTGTGATTACATTTCACTACCATGATTTATCCCATGTTATGAAATTATGATCTCTTTTGCAGGTTAAGATTTCCAAAAGTTATGTGCTTATGTATATGATGTGATTGATATTTCTTTCGTTTAACCTTACTGAGCATTTGAGCTCACCCTTTTGTATGTTTTCTTTCCCCATGTCAGGAAGAATGTTATTAAATAAGATATGCAAAAAGGGACTATAGATATGATGAAATAAATAGGAGACATTGTAGACGCTTTATGAACCAGTTGTTTATGTTTCCCAGTTTCTAAGGACACTATACCTATACGGTCCTTTCGTGGTTTTGTTATATGTTGTAATAAGTATGCTTCAATTTATAAGTATTAACAATGTAGGTAAAGTATGGGTTGTCATAGTTGGTATCAGAGGAAAGGTATAGTCAGCCTTTGGAAACTAGGATATGAAAGCCTTAGTAAGAACCCTAAGGATAATTATAAGCATAGAACACAATTTTAGTGTTTTAGAAATGTCCATGAATAACATAGGATAAGACCTTAAGTGTGAAATCTTATTATTGATTATGTGGTTTTCCTATTATAATTAGTGTTGCTCACACTATTCTTCTTGGTTTTAGTCAATGGCTGGAACCCGAAGGAACCGTGTTAATGCGGAATGCAACGGGAAATGCAATGATTGTCCCCCTGAGCAACCAAACGTTATGGGAGCTGGAATGAAAAATCTTGTAGCCATGCTCACACAACTTTCTCAAGCTATGAATCATGCAGGACTTCCAAACAAGCAAAGGAAGGAGAAAAATTCTATTGAATCCTTCATGAGACAGCGTCCACCTTCATTCAGTGGGTCTACTGATCCATTAGTTGCTGAACAATGGATTAGTACTACTGAAAAGATATTTTTAGTTCTTCAATGTTCTGATCATGATAAAGTCATCTTAGCAGTGTATCGTTTGGAAGTTGATGCTGATCAATGGTGGAATCTTATTAAGAATACGAGGCCAAGGGATGAAATTGAGTCCATGGAATGGGGCGAGTTCAAGGACTTATTTTTCAATAAGTACTTCCCTCGTATTCTCCGAACAAAGATGGAGAAAGAGTATCTTGAACTGAAGCAAAAGGGTGATGAATCTGTTGTTACCTATGAAGAAAATTTTACAATACTTGCAAGGTACGCTTTTGGTATTATTATCCAACCTGAGAGTAAGATCGATCGATTCTTTAGTGGCTTAAAACCAAGTCTTAGAAGGGCCTTAGCCATAAGGGACTTCAATAGCTACGAGGAGATCGTTTGATGTGCTCTCAAAGTTGAGATGGAGATTGGAGTAACCCATCAATCATATGGTTTTGATAAGAAGATGAAAATGGAATTAAAAGGAAAATCTAAAGAGCACACAAAAAAGAAGATGATCTTTCCCTTATGCTCAAAGTGTGGAAAGAAACATGGAGGGAGATGTCTTAAAGGGAAAAGTAAATGTTTCAAATATGGAAAGGAAGGTCATCGGGAATTTGAATGCCGCAATGATGGGAATAAGATGTCTAGTGATGCAAACAAAGGAAGGGATGCATAGAATGAACCTACTACACTTCAATGTTTCAAGTGCAAGGAGATGGGGAATTATGCCAATCAATGCCCAAATCCAAGGGTTGATGATGATGGTCGACTTCAACAAACTCTTAAGGCTAAAGACAAAGGAAAGTCACATGCAATTTCTATCAGCGATGTGGAGTACGATAACGATGTGGTGAAAGGTACACTTACCATCCACTCTAAAGTAGAAAATGTTTTATTTGATTCTAGATCCAACCACTCTTTTATTTCTGAGTAATTTTCTAAGGATATCATCATATTACCTCAACAATTAGATGTTGAGTTAGCTGTGACAACACCTAATGGCACAACAGTCGCATCAAAAGTTTATAATTCTTCTTCGATTGAAGTTTGTGGGAAAGTGCTTCATGCAAATCTTGTGATCCTTCCTATAGTGGAATTTGATGTGATTCTTGGCATGGATTGGCTTTATCTACATGGAGATCATATCAATTGCCAATGAAGGGAAGTCACATTTCATATTCCAGATCAATCTATGATCATCTATCGATGCAAGGATGAACATAACCTTCCAGTGGAAATTTCTTCCATCTTATGGGTCTTGATTCCACTAAATGAAGGTTATTTATCTCAAATGGTTGGTGAGAAACTCACGATTAAGAATATGCCCATTGTACGGGAGTTTGATGATGTCTTTCCGGAGGAATTCCCGGGACTTCCACCCAATCGTGAAGTTGCGTTCTCAATAGAACTCGTACCGGGTGCTTTGCATATTTCAAAGACACATTATAGAATGGCCCCAATTGAGTTGCAGGAATTGAAGAAGCAACTCCAAGAGAATCTTGATAAGGGATTCATATGCCCTAGTGCGTCACCTTGGGGAGCACCTATTCTATTTGTTAAGAAGAAAGATGGATCAATGAGACTCTGCATTGATTATCAGGAACTTAACAAGATCACTATCAAGAACAAGTATCCTCTCCCATGCATTGATGACTTATTTGACCAACTACGAGGAGATCAATACTTTTCCAAGATTGATCTTCGTTCAGGGTATCATCAATTAAGGGTCAATAGGGAGGATATACCAAAGACGACTTTCCATACAAGGTATGGAAACTATGAATTTATAGTGATGCCATTTGGTCTTACAAATGCCCCTGCTATCTTCATGGATCTGATGAATAGAGTCTTTAGAGACTATCTTGATCAATTTGTGGTAGTCTTTATAGACGATATTCTTGTCTATTCAAAGAGCAAGGAAGAACATGAAGGTCACTTGAGAATTATATTGAAGACCCTGAGAAAGGAGAAGATTTATGAAAAATTTACCAAGTGTGAATTTTGGCTTAAAAAAGTTTCATTTTTGGGTCACATAATCTCAAAAGAGGATATATCTGTGGATCCAGCAAAAACAGAGGTTATCGAAAGATGGTCGAGACCAACAACAGTAACTGAGATCCGAGGTTTTCTTGGTTTGGCTGGTCATTATCGACATTTTATGAAAGATTTTTCATGATTATCTAATCCACTCACCAAGTTGACTCGGAAAGGAGTTATGTTTTTTTGGACGGAGGAATGTGAAGAGAATTTCAAGGAGTTGAAATGAAGGTTATCCAGTGCACCTGTGCTCACACTGCCTTGTAGTGGAGAAAGGTTTTTGATCTACAGTGATGAATCCAAGAAGGTATTGGGGTGTGTTCTTATGCAAAATGATATGGTGATAGCTTATGCCTCACGACAGTTGAAAATACATGAGCAAAATTACCCAACTCATGATTTGGAGTTATCTACGGTAATCTTTGCATTAAATATTTGGAGGCATTACCTTTATGGTGAAAGGTGTGATATTTATACTGATCCTAAAAGTTTAAAGTATATTTTCACACAAAAGGAGAGAATATGCGCCAAAGAAGATGGTTGGAGTTGATTCAGGATTACGACTGCTCAATCCATTACCACCCTGGGAAAGCAAACAAGGTGGCTGATGCATTAAGTCGACAAGACCGTGCCAGTTTATCCATGATGAGGATCACAAAAGATCCAATATTTATGGATTTACAAAGGATGGATCTTGGAATTATAATGAAAGGGGAAAAATCTTATCTTTCTCAAATGAATTTTCAACCATCTATACATGTGAAGATTAAAGAGGCACAGAAAGAATATGTCGAGTTACAAAAGAAGGTGAGAAATGTTCTTGAATTGAACCTTGATTGTGATGGGATAATAAAGTTCAGGAATCGAGTTTGTGTTCCTCCCATCCCAAAATTAAAGGAGCTGCTGGATGAGGCTCATAGTTCATCATTCTCTATTCATCCTGGAAGCACGAAGATGTATAGGGACCTGAAAGAGTACTTCTGGTGGAATGGCATGAAAAGAGATGTTCCTGAATATGTCTCTTGATGCTTGGTTTGTCAACAAGTTAAAGCTGAGAGACAGAAGTCTAAGGGGATGTTACAACCATTACCCATACCGGAATGGAAATGGGAAAACATCACTATGGACTTTGTCACGGGACTTCCTAAAACATCCAAAGGCAATAATGCTATCTGGGTCATAGTTGATCGTCTTACAAAGTCTGCACACTTCATTGCTATTCGAGAGGATTTCTCTCTGGATCAGCTTTCCATGATATATGTAAAGGAAGTGGTAAGATTGCATGGAGTACCACTTTCTATTATATCTGATCGGGATCCGAGATTTACCTTGAAGTTCTGAAGAAGTCTTCAGCATACTCTGGATACGGAGTTGAGTTTCAGCACTGCTTATCATCCTCATACAGACGGTCAGTCTGAGAGAACAATTCAAACCCTAGAAGAAATGTTGAGAGCTTGCTCTATGGATTTCAAAGGTGGTTGGGATAAAAACCTACCTTTGGTGGAATTTTCTTATAATAATAGTTTTCACTCCAGTATTCAGATGGCTCTTTATGAGGCTCTCTATGGAAGGAAATGAAGGACTCCAACTTGCTGGGATGAAGTTGGGGAAAGAAAGCTATTAGGACCTGATCTCATTGATGAAATGGTAGAAAAGGTCAGATCTATTCAACAACACATAAGAGCAGCTCAGAGTTGACAGAAAAGTTATGCCGACAACCGAAGAAAAGACCTAGAGTTTGAAGTGGGTGATAAAGTGTTCTTAAGAATATCTCCCTAGAAGAGGGTTATGAGATTTGGAAAGAAGGGGAAGTTGAGCCCTAGATATATCGATCCTTTCGAAATACTGGATAGTGTTGGGAAGGTAGCTTACTGATTGGCGCTTCCACCGAATCTCTCTGAAGTTCACGATGTGTTCCATGTATCTCTCCTGAGAAAGTACATACCTGATCCTTCACATGTACTCAGCTCAGAAGTTGTACCGCTGGAGGAAGATCTTTCTTATGAAGAACAACCGATAGAGATTCTGGATCGTAGTGAAAAAGCCTTACAAAACAATACCACTCGATTGGTGAAAGTTTTATAGAGGAACCACCAATTAGAATAAGATACATGAGAGCTTGAGGATATGATGAGGGAGAGGTATCCTCATCTGTTTGTTACAAAGTGACGAATTTCGAGGGCGAAATTCATTTTAAGGGGGGTAGAATGTAACACCCGAGACTTTTATGTTATATAAATCATCAAAGAAATCTTTTTTCTACAGAACACTTTCTTGGCTTGATTTACACAAAATCGCAACCTTCCTCGATAGCTTGCGTCGTACGCAATACCGAATTTCACTAAACAATGATATACTAATAAATTTTTTTTAAAACTAGATGTTATGAATAGTAATAACCACTTTTTGAAATTTTATAACTTTTATTTTACAAAATGGACTTCATTTTTGGATTCGGAATATCAAAATTATCCTAGGGTGAAATTTTGGTATTTTTATGAAAACTTTCAATTTTTTGATGAATAGTGAAACCACTAAGTGGTAGTTAAAAAAACTGAATTTTTCATAAAACTTAATTTTACCACTTCTGTGAGTTGAATTTCGAAAATCCGAGAGACACGGTTAATATCAAGGACTAAAATGTGGTTCAATGAGATGAAAATAATTTTTGGTGAATAGTAACTTTTTACTTTTTTTTACCACGGTTAAAAGTAAATATGGTAATTAAGGGTAAATATGATATTATTATTACCCTAACACATGTCCTAATTCTATTGGATAAGTGTAATTCGACCATAAATAAACTTAGGAATAAATATGACCATTTAGGCCCACTTGGATTAGATTAGGACATTTATTATTAATATATTTAAAGAAGGGTTAAAATAGTTAAAATCAAAGTTTAATAAGTAAATAATTTTTAATATGGGGTTATACATAAGATAAATTCGACTATAAATATTCATTAGAAAGCTAAAAGGATTTCCTACATAATGTTATTTTATTTGTAAATTTTAGACATTAAATAATTTAATTTATTTATGACACAAAGATGATGCAGTAATTATCTTATTAATGAAATATTGACATAATTAATGTTATAAACACCAAAATAAATGTAATTTGAGACTTTTTATGAATTAAACTAATTTTCTACGTCAATAGGACATGTTATTATTTATTTAATTAACTTTTTTTCCAACTAATCATTCTGTTATGATTTTCACAAAAATCAATTACTAAATAGTGTCAAAATTGACATAAAATAGTTTTTAAAACAAATATTATATTAGTAATTGTTATTTTATTCCTAAAAATCTAAGGTTTGGACAAATGAATTAGATAAGGTTATAATAATAAACAACTTGGAGTTCGTTTGGCTGCTTATAATAAGTTTATTAACCTTATAGTATAAGAACACAAGAAGACACGGTAAAAGTAAAATTATTTAACTTAATGTGAAATATAAATGATAAGGTTAAAATAGGAACCTAAACTTTTCTAAATTATATTGGATGAGAGGATTTCGACCCATACCCACCTTATCTTTGAAATAAATCAATTTGGAGCTATTTAAAACCGAACTTGACTTTATAATAAAATAATATCTTTAGTTATTCCAAAGGTGCCCCTCTCCTCCCTTATAAAAGGGAACCTCATCCCTCTCTTCCTCACACCACATTGAGCCTTCACGCTCGGTCAACCCCTACCAATTTCTCCTCTCCACTTCCCTAGAGACATCCTAGAGGTCCTGGGCTTCTTCAAAGACCAATTTTAGTGCCCTAAAATATGGTCTCAAAGAAGCACTTCAAAGAAGAGGTAATGTCCGTTACAGATTCTTTCATCTTTATTTCTTCTTCCACTTCTTCTTCTTTTGTTGTTTCATTATGAAGTAATAACATCAGTATCACTTATATACTGAAATTTTATTATAAGTATGAAACAACCCTATTTCACCATCTATCCAACCTACGGAAAAAGAAATCACCGCGCGTGCGTACGTACGGAATACCGTCTCCACACCGTGGTGTAATCTATTTTCCACCAACACCTTACTTGGATGGGTATAATGGGGTAAATAATGACTATATATGACTTTATAAAGTGATACTGATTCTGAAATAGTATACATAAACTCCAATACAATTCCACGATCATAGGAACGATATCATCACTCGTGCGTACGTACGGAATACCGTCTCCACGATGTGATGCAACTCGTTCTACATGATCTTCATTTCGTAATGAATATATAAATGAATTAATTGAATGAATATGATATATATTACACTAATAAAATTATGGAAATGAGGTATCTATAACCTAAATATAAGAATAATAATTTATTCGACAAAACACGCATAAGAACAAAAAGTTATAAACACTCGAATAACAAGTAGCAATGAAATATTACTACTACGAAGCTAAGAAAATGACTATATATGATATCATAAAAATAAGTATGATTATGGAATAAGTCAATAACATTATTTAAATCATTATACTGGAGGTTCGGACAATTACGAAGCAAAACAGACCTAAGGTAAGGGAAATATCACAATCTCATTTTTATCCGAGATTGTTTATACTATGGTATTTACTGGGGTGTATTTTATCATCCACATCCATGTTTACTCAATATTTAATATTATTTCCATCCACCTACAATTTTTTAAATCCAATTTACCCTTCAGTGAGTTTTTAGTAAAGGATATGAAAGGAATCTTTTGTCAGTTTTCGTACGAGGTACTTTTTGACTTTTCTGACAAAAGTACGAAGAATGTTTTTTTTAACTTATACGGCATGAATGGATTTTTAAAACATTATTTCCAAGAATATTCCTTTAAAAGTTTTCATTTTTATTTTTAATCAACTTCTTTTAGTTTAGAATTGTACGACATGTTAAGAAAGGAAAAGTGTTTTTCAAGCAGAAAGGATATTTTCCTCAAGAATGGAGTTCAAATGTTTTATCAAAATTATTTTACATCTAAGATAATAAAGGGTTCTGTTTCTATCCCTATTATTACATTGATTTGATTACGTTGTGGTGGAATTATATTTTTATGAATATCTTAATCTTATATGAATTGTTTTATGATTTCACGATGTTTAAGATTCCCATTTTTATTACATGGGTTATGCAATGATGTATGATTTATGATTTTGTGGCACACATAAGAATGGTATCATTATGAGATGGGTGGGACCTATATCTCCCTCCAATGCAGTGGGTAAAGATTTTATATCTCATGAGATAGACATGGCTGGAATGGTAGGTTATACCGGTTCAGTGAAACAAGACTGAAACGAGGAGTGAACTCGGTTCAGAAATGGACTTTGTCCACTAAGATAGTCTTGGAAATGAGACTTGACTAATAAGAAATGATTCTCTATGATTATGTGTGTATTACACAAAGTTTCATGTTTTAAGTTATGATTATTGTGATTACATTTCACTGCCATTATTTATCCCATGTTATGAAATTATGATCTCTTTTGCAGGTTAAGATTTCCAAAAGTTATGTGCTTATGTATATGATGTGATTGATATTTCTTTTGTTTACCCTTACTGAGCATTTGAGGTCATTCTTTTGTATGTTTTCTTTCCCCAGGTCAGGAAAAATGTTATTAAGTAAGATATGCAAAAAGGGACTATAGATATGATGAAATAAATGGGAGACAGTGTAGACACTTTATGAACCGGTTTTTTATGTTTCCCAGTTTCTAAAGACACTATACCTATACGGTCCTTTTGTGGTTTTGTTATATGTTGTAATAAGTATGCTTCGATTTTGAAGTATTAACAATGTTTGTAAAGTATGGGTCGTTATATCCAATAGCATAAATCATAAAAAACTATATCCAACTCAAGATCATGTGTCAAGTAGGTCCTCTCAAGTGGCCTCAACTTCCAAGACTCATACAAAACAACTCCTCCCCCCTACAGAAGCACAACTCCCAGCCCGATACCTAATGCATCCCAAACCAAAGTATATCTCTTTTACGGATATGGAAATACTAGTATCGGTGCTAAAGTCAACATCCCTATTAGATCTTGAAAGGATGACTCACAAGAATCAGACCACAAGTACTTCATACCCTTCTTAGTCAGGCCTGTCAGTGGCGCTACTAAGTGTGAGAAGTCTTGTATGAAGCGTCTGTTATAACCGTCCAACCTTAGAAAACTCCGCTCCTCAATGACGTTCTTTGAATGCTCCTAAGAAACTACCACTCTCAGATTCTATAGGTCAACTGATACTCCTGTCTTAGAGATAACATGACCCAAGAAGTGAATCTGGTCCATCCAAAAGTGGCATTTTGAGAGCACAGCATATAACTAATGATCTATCAGTATACTCAAAATGATCTCAAGATGTGTGGCATGGTCATGTTGAGTGTGATATTACACAAATATATCTTCCATGAAAACCACCATGAAAGAGTCCATGTATGGATTGAACAATCAATTCATCATTGCCATCAAAATTACAAGGGAGCTCATGAGACTGAAAGGCCTAACCGCATACTCGTATAGACCATAACTACTCTAAAAGGATGTATGAGGAACATCTGATGGTCTAACGTGCAACTGATGATAACCGAATCTCAATTCATTCTTTGAGAACACTTGGGATCCTTGAGGTTGATAAAAGAGATCATCTATCCACAGTAAGGGATATCGATTCTTAACCATCAACTGGTTCATCATCCGATAATCTACCCAAAGTCGGAGGGTACTGTCCACCTTATTCACAAACAGGATAAAAGAACCCCAAGGTGATGTACTATGTCAGATAAAACCCTTAGCTCATAACTCCTATAACTACTTCTTGAGCTCTTGTGACTCTGGTGTATCCATCTTATATAGAGGAATGGAAACCGGTGCTGCACCTAGCATGAGCTCAATAAGAAATTCAACTTCTCGCTCCGGAGGCAAACTTGAAAATTCCTCTGGAAAGACATCTCAGAAATGATCCACCACTGGAAGATAATACAACTATTGTATCCCTATTTCATCTAGATATAGACCAGAAATATGGGTTGTAACTCCTCCAAACCCATAATGCTCAATCATGCTCTACTCTCTTGGACATCCCATTCACCCTTATAATGAAACGATCCTCCCTCAGGTGATGTGAAACTCACCCAATGAAGACAACAGTCGACAAAATCTTGGAAGGGAACTAACTAGTCCATTCCCGGAATGACATCATAACCTATCATATCTAGGAAATTATGGTCCCATAATAAGTGACACCCATCAACCTCGAGAGGGCACTCCTTGAACTGACATACCCTAGCCATTATAGTCCCCAACGGAGTGTCTAGTGTCAAGATATCAGAAAGTAGAAAAGATACAGAGCCCAAGGCTTTCTATAACAGCAAATGATATTATGCTATGGGAAGCCCCTGCATCAAAAAGAGTAGAAGATAAAATTGAGGCATCTAGGATCGTACCACAAACTGTAGAGGGTCTGGGATCCCACTCTTATAGGGTCTCCTCAACCGCAAAAGAATGGCCTACAACATGACCCTGTGAAGCTGATTGAGATCCCAAAGCTGATTCACCCTATGGATACTGAAAACTTTACATCTGACCACTACATTCACGTCCTCTACCTTAGACTAAACGGACAGAAGAACATCAGTTCCCAGACTGATAAGAAACTGGTGGTGCTTCTCCTGAACATGGAGTCATAGAAAAATTATTATCACCAGTAGCTGGTGAGATGAACCGACAGAAGTGCTGAAGATGACCCATTTTTCCACAAGATTAGCACTCCACTGGGTATCTCCGGAAATGTGGGCTTCTATGCCCACTCTTACCTCGCTGTTAGCACACAACCTAGCTACCAGAAGAAGTATCATGCTTCCTTAGGTCTTTGTACGTAGACTACCTATAACACTTCCTGCTGTCAGTAGGATGGATAAAAACACTAGATGTCGAGCCGCTCTGGCTCACAACACTAGAGTCCTTGAGATTACGCTCTATGATCAGTTCTTTGTTGACTATAGAAGTGATGCAAGTCAACCTAAACATGTTCACCAGAGATCAGATGTCATGACTAAGACCATTCTCAAAAATCCTCTCTAGAAATAACTCATCACCTCCTAGAATAGGCATTAAACACTACAACTATGTGAAGAAAGAGGAGTACTTCAAAACTGAAATAGTACCCTTCTTCAGAATCATGAACTCTCAGGCTTGATTTTCCCCCAAAATCTCGGGGTAGAAGTACTCATAGACGGCACTCTGGAACTCATCCCAAGTCATAACCTACTGACATCCCACCTTTGAGATCTCATCCCACCATCTCTTGGTAGAATCATAAAGAATATACATAGATAGCTTCACCCTCATCTCTGTAGGCTTCTCCAGATGCTCAAAGATAGATAGAAAGGATTCTAACCATGACTCTATAGCCTGAGGTCCCCCATCCCATGTGAAGCTAGGAGGATGATGCTGCTGGAAAACACGCATCAACTCTTCCATAGAAGGGTCAGGATGTGGTACTCCATGGAAGGTATAGATAAAACTAATAAAGACCTCTCTAAACTGTGCACCAGTACCTGTATCTGGGATAACGGCTGGTTCTAAGATGGGCATGACTGGAGGATCTGTTGTAAGTTTCTAATCTGCCATATCCGGTATCTGATCATTGACCTGTAACTGGAATATAATCAGAGGACATCGTGGTGGCATGACACTGCAAGGTGATGCGTACACCTTAGGATAAAAATTATTTAGGATTAAAACATATAAGCCTATGAAGGGAGAAAGAAAAAGAAAACATTAATGTTATTCAAAACATTGATACATGTCATGTATGTTTCCTACACATCGTGTTCCTATAAGCCTTCTCATGGGCATGTAAATCTTATAAAACAAGTCGTGTAACACCACATACACACAACGTGTTCTACCAAGACACGGCGTGAACATGATTCATTTCCCATGCTCGAGTTCTTCTACATGACTAAACTGCACAGTTCTCCTAGGATATGACAAAAAATATTGTCTGTACGAGACGTGACATGTACCTATTAGGTTTCAACTGTCCACGTTGTTAGTCACATGGGAAGACACACGGCTGACTCTACAAGGCATGTTTCTGTCAGACATGACATGTACTAGAAGGATTCCACCACCCCGTGTTGTTTGTTACACGTCCATATACAAGGGTTATACTACACGGCGTGTTCAATATTGACACTGTGTGTATAAACTAAGATTTAACTATCCATGTCGCTAGTCACATAGGTGGACACACGGTCTACACACATGGTGTGCACATTCAATACACGGAGTGTCCCACCTAAACCTTCCCAACCCCGTGTCTCTACCCACACAACCGTTGACACTGTTAGAGACTACCTAGTGTGTACATAAGTACATGACATTTCATTAAGAAAAATAGTTCCTTCCTAAACAGGATGATACATGGTTTTTATTCATCATTACACGCCATGCATTATAGGTTTTTCTGGAGAGTATGCCTCAAAAACTACTTCGGATCCCCAGAAAAACACTGAATCTTTATTAATGATCCAAATTCCTATCCTTGAGGTTCTATACTCCCCGCGAATCAAAGACTTTCATCTTATACATGTTATATATATGCATAAAAGAGAAATGATCCACACAATTATTGTCTATGAGGGCCCATAACACCAAAATAACTAAAGTTTTGTGTTCATTACATCTAAATCATACATATTAGAAATACCTTATCAAATATCAGTTATTTTATAAAGGCATCTATCACAACTGCATGCATATCTGACACAACATATATTACCACAACATTCAATTAGTAATGTACCGTAAATGGACTAGTAAGAATCGATGACATGTGATCTTTAACAAGTGCCTATATGATTCATAAGATGGAATACCATCATCTCATTAGGTTACAACAGAAATAGAACCTTAATAATATCAACAATAATAGAAAAACGCATTTGAATCACCCAATGGGGAAATCAAATCAACTGTAATAATTTAAAAACTAGAAAAATTGAAATAACGAGATGAATTGGATTTTCCCTGTACACGGGTTAGCTACTCCCAGACATAGATTTTTACCGAGTACCAATTTCCTTCTTATCCATGGCTATAGGCTCCAAACAGTATGTCAAGATGAAAATAATCCCTATGATACCACTTTTTAACGTCCCGATTTTGGGAGCTGCCTAGAGGTTCCCCATACCCGGTTGGTCACATGGCCTCAAGTGCATTTCCCTAAATTCCAGAGGCTGCTAACTAGTAGCGAGAGCCTTGGGTGTGATAGTGGGGAAACCATGCCCTCATTGGAAGAGTAACTCAGTGGAAATAAATAGACAACAATAGTGGAAGCAAGAATAATACCATAAAATAGTAGACAACAGAAGACTGAAAGAAATAAATAACTGGATCACATATATAAATGATTCCTGATACATATGTCTAGGAAAGCATCCAAAAAAGTCACAATGCTGGAATACAATACTATTCAAAATTAAATAAAAAACAAATAAACTCCAACAACATTGCAAGCCTTAGCTTGGCCCCATGCTCCATAGCTCCAAAACAATCAAGTACTTGAAGTAGAAGGGAACTTTATCATATCTATACCTACAACAATATAATCTATTTGGGCCCAAACGAATGACCCAAATATGGTGTGGGACTAATCCAAATAAGACACCACCGAAAGATCTATGCCTAACAATCATTGAATATATATGGTATGCAATAAGAAGAAGGAAGCAGTATATAAGGAATTACTCAATGTAAAAAAATCCTGTAGTTAAATTGAATTCAATTTCACATATCAAGTAAGTAGAAAATCACAAATAGGTAACCATCTGGGAAGTACCTATAGCATAACCACTATTGTTCAGCTTTAGCAAACACACTTTGAGTAAGTACTCACCGTCAATTCCCCATGTGGTCTATTATATGTAACTATAGACACTATGGGGAAACACTCAACGTCCAATTCCCCTTGTGGTCTCCTAAATAATAACTACAGACACTTTGAGGGAGCACTTACATCCATCCCCCCTATGGTCTCGCAACGTAAAAGTTAACAGACACTTTGGAGAGGCCCTCGACGTCCATTCTCTCTATGGTCTACTACACCAGGTTCTCACAACCCTATGTAAGTCAGTCATGCACAACGATATATAGAGCCCAATGTAATCCAGAAGAACTAATTATCTTAATAGTCTATATCATATGACAACATGTTAGATAAATTCACTCCATCCAAACAATACTTGGAATGGAAAACAAAACAACCTAATTGGCAATGCTTGAACAAATAGTCAATATAATGAAAACACGGGAAAATATCCATAGCATGGAAAAGTTAACCCTATTCAAAAAAAGTTATCCTCTATAAAAAAAGGCATAACAATAAATAACGAGGCGAAAAACCATAAACACGCAATACCTCATTCTTCGGTATTGGGTGCTTTTGCACATAGAATTCATGAATTTATATGGAAATGAAAAAAACCACCTACCTCAGTGTTGTACGAACCATATATGTGAAACAAAAGCCTAAAATCACCCTAGAATGCCATATATCTACAGAAATGCTAAAAACGTTTAACCGATGATATCTTATAGAATAGGAGAAATCAAGAGATGATGTTCAATAAGAAAAGAGAACTCACTGATGTGATTCCAATGCAGCTGACAGAGGTCGAATTAGAGAAAGGTTCGAAAGTCAGGGGCTCGAAGAAGAAATGTGCCCTATGGTCGCTCCTGGACAAGACATGTGAAGAATAATATGGTTATTTTAATAACACAGGACCCCAATCCATTTAATAAAAAATGTACATGACATGTCTTTTAAAATTACATGGTGTGTACTTTCCTTTACCGAGATCCACTTTTGATGGTCTCCAAGTCACCCCAGACGACCATGTATTTGGCTGTTACATGGCCAGCCCACAGATACCTGTGTAAACCAAGTACATGGAGTGTACATATAAGTACATGACATGTACTCCTGGAATTTTTAGAAACTCCTCTTTTTCTCAAAAACTTCAGAAAACAAGATTCATACTTGAAAAGAAGATCCAGATTCTTACAAGATTTATTTTCAATTAAATTGATAAATTTTAGTACATTTAATTATTTATTTAATATATTACATTAAAATTTATATAGTATTATATTGATAATATAAAATTAATTCTTAGACATATCACATCAAAATTATCTTGTGTAAACATTTTGGAAATTTTCTAGAAAAGTTGTTTTTTGGTTTAAAAAGTGAATTTTTTTTGAGATATACCATAAGTATTATGAAATAATAATCATATTTATATGATTTATAATTTAATAAAACTTATTATTTATTAAAATTTATTTCTTTACTAGCATAATGAATATATTTTTACACTTATAAACACATACATATCAGTTTTGAAAAACACATTTTTTACTTTTAAAAATTGGTTTTTATGAGTTATCATTATAACATAATTAGAAATTATTTTTTTCACTATAAAAAATTGAATCATATAAAATAGATTTATTGTTTTTAATAAGGAGGTCCAAATAAGAGTCATTTTCATTTTTAGGCATAAAAAGTTTCTATGGAAAAACAAAATTACAGATATATTGGTAAAATAATGTAGTGGGTTAATGTTAAAAGGTTATAGATTAAAATACCAAAAAACAAAAAAAAAACAATTTATGGGAGGTTGATCTGTTGCTCCAAAATAAAAATCATTTACAATATTAGTTATTATATAAATTACATGGAATTAATTCCACCAAAATTTAGTTTAATTTAAATATAAAATATTCATTATTTAATAACATAATACCACCCCTCCCCATGTACAAATACAAACCCTCCCCACCTTATTTCTCCTAAAAATCCACAATTTTCTCTAAGTCTTTAAAAACCCTAACTAACAAACTCTCCCCACTTCCATGTACATATCACCACACTCAAAAAATAACTCCTTTTCTCATAATGGGTCCTTCAAATAGGATATATTCAAGTGTTGTTTTTCTCAAACAAACTCTCCCATGTTCTTTCCTTTTTCAAAGTTCTCTTTACCTCCTTATTCTTCAAAGGAATAATAAATCATGTATAATTTTTATGCATGAAATTTTTGTCTATAAATGATATTATTATCTCCATCTCATTTATTACCTCCACTTCATCAAAAAAACCAATACCATTTCCCAAATAATTGATTTTAACTGTCCCCATGGATAATGAGTTTTCATTTTCCATTTCCTCTTTTAATGATGGTACTGAAAGTATTATCTGGTTGAAAGAAGTTTATAATAGGAATATAATAACCTATAATGTGTTATGTTACTAATATATATACATAGTATTAAATAAAATGATACTAGCTCATGATTTGTGAAAAACTCCAAAATACACCAACTATATTATAAAAAAAATCATCCTCATGTCTGAAATGAAGTTGATATATGGGACCGTTTAAACTTCTTGAATTTCAATAATACCATTTAATTTCAATTTTTTATTTTTATTTCCATTTCAAAATAAAATACCTAATTCTAAAAAATAAACCAACGATGAAACCATGAATCGAATGCACCTGAGACAATTAAAATAATGAAATATTATTAATGAATAGGTTGTAATATGTTATAAATGTATCATATATTGTACTAAAAATGATTAGAGTGATATAATTAATTAATAACATTTATTTATCCTTTATATAGCATTTAAATGTACCTAATAAAAATTGGAAGAATGAGGTTAGGGTTTCTCATCCCAATATTAAATCTATGATACATATTCCTTATTCAACACATATTTCATTTGTGTGGTGTATATTCTACCATTTGATATATCATATCATTAATATCATTATCATAATTACATAAAATGGTTTATTTTAAAATTATTAATTTTATGGGTCATATAATTATACAAATTACAAAGTGATAAGGAACTCTTAAACCCAATTTCCACTCATTGGATTAATCTTCTACTTACTTGATTATATCATGGTACACATATTTTTGTATTAAAATTTTGATATAATTGGATAAATTTCACATTTATTAAGAGGTATTTACATTTTATACACATAATATATTCATTTTATTAATTCTTACTTCAATGATATAATATCTATAAATAAATTCTATTTAAAAAAACCTTTTTCAAATTTTGATTTAAACACTATATTTCCTCCTTTTACATGTTTTCAAAATATTTGTCGAAATATTTTTTCTATAATTATAATATGATTGTTTATAAATAATTTAATCTTGATTTTCTTATTTTCAATTTTTGTTTAAATGTATTTTTTTCTAAACAATGCTATTAGAGACTTTTCCAACATGAATATAAAGGGAATGGTTCTTATCTTATACAAAATGAGCATATTTTATTACCAAAATTTCGTATTATTTTTTAGAGAATCCATTTCATGTATACAAGGTTATAATAAAAAAAATTAATCTTGCATAATTTCATAAAGTTTTAAAGGAATGTGAATTTAAAAGTGAAATGGGTATTTTTCTTAAGAAATTTTTAACAATATAATTTAACGTATTTTCATCTATATAAACATCCTTTGTTAAAATAAAAGATTATTTGAAGATGATTTTTTATGAATCCATAATCAATAATTTATTAAAAAGTTCATGATTAGATTGATTGGGGATGTATTATTTTTATACCATTAACAATATTACTTTGGATCATTTTTCATTATGTTTGCAGATTGGGTAAAATTATTTAATGTTCATATAATATGTTCAAAATTATGTATAATTTTATCATATCTCATTCCTTTCATATAAATAATGAATTGGACTTAGTATATGATGGGTGAGTCCCTATTTATTCCCTCAATGCCTCTATGGGTATCTTGAGCCAAATTATTCTGGATATTGCCTGATATCGTACCAATTTAAATATTTTGTCTTGGCCGAACCCTTGATGATATGTTTATGATGTTTGATATTATGAATTATTTCATTATAAGATAACATAATTACTTCCATGTGACTATACAATTAGTAGAATATATATGGTAATTTTTTCTATCTCATTTTATTTTTTGTATAGAGTTATTTGATAATAAATTATTTAATATACATTATGATAATTTTACTAATTAAATGAAACGTGTTTCTGTTTTTTCCCTTAAATAATATTTATGTCATATTTATGAAAAATTCCACTATATATATACCCTTAATAGGAATTTTAGTTCACCAGTACTTATTTTTTATTTTTCCCATGGGTTCTACAAATTCAATATTTCTTTATATGTAGGGATAATAAGATGGAATAATGGTGTTCTCAGATAACGTTCTATGGTTTAGTTTTTTTTCCAATAGAAATGTCTTTTTCATTTATGTATTTACTTTCCAAAAAAATATAAACAAATTCTTTTTTTGGGAAAAATTAATTATATTTTTTCAAATATAATAATGAAACCACTGAATCTAGGCTACTTGGTTCAGGGACATTAGAGTTATCATATACAACATTAGAAGTGTAATTAAATTTATGATATAATTGTGGTGATTTATTTTATTTTATTATCATGATGATGTATTAAATTCATAGTTTTCAAAAGACACCAATCCTTTCATATAATCAATTTTTATTAATGGGAATTTATGTTAACACCATGAGAAACTATATGTAAAACCCTTGAATTTCTATAGTATGTATAAGAGGAAATTTTAAGTTATCATATGAAACTAGGATGAGAGAATATTTGTTAAAAACATGTGAAATGTACAATAATAATAATAATATAATAAATTGGAATCATGCTGAATTATATAACATGTGGTTTATGAGAAATTAAATCATTGTCTAGTTAGTACAAGTGGACTGGGTTTTGGAACAGATTTACTTCGGGCTAATTACTACGAAAACATGGAATTGAGGCTGACAAAAGAATTACCAAGTACACAATAATAGGACCAACTGTGAACCTCTTTTAACACTACTAATATATATATTTTGTAAATTCATAAACTTATTATGATATATTATAAATTACCTGAATGAATTTATATATTTGAAAACCTTACATGAATCACTATACTGGATTACATATATTTAAACCTAGATAACCATATTTGAGGACAAGATTTATTTTTATAATTTATTCCTTCTAAGTTTATATGTTTACCTGTGGCTTGTTATTGTATTCCTATATTGTGTCTTTTAGTCTTTTTAGACAAAATTGTGAAATATGGGAAATAATATTGACCACCAAAGTGGCAGTAACTACAATTATTTATCAATTAAAATGTCCAATGAAATATGAATAAAATTTTAAAATCTTATCATAATGAGAAATGATGAGTTCTTAATTATGATCAATAAATAGATCTTAGTTTAATTATTATACACACCAATGAAAAGAAGGATAGAGGTTACTAAGGTGTTAGAAACCGTAGAGAAAAGATGTTTAAATTTCCAATATATCGAGAATGAAATAAAAAGAACAAAGGGAATGTATAAAAGGGATAAGAAGATGATTTATGTCTAGAGATGAAGAGTGAATAATATATAACTCCTTTGAAAAAAATGTTCAGTTAACATAATGGATTAGAATATTGGTTTATATAAGAAATAATCATGGTATGAGTGTCCTAAATTTGTTTTAACTATGACAATTATTAAAATCTAGGTCCAAATAGGAAGGATGAAGAATAAACTCAAAAATGTTGATTGAGTAAAAGTTTTTTGTTGAGAATGAAGTGAAGTAAAATAAAAATTAAATGGTAGGATTTATTAAGTAACAATATTTTGAATCCTAAGTTACATTTTTTATAATAATTTTTAACGACTAAAGTGTTTACGTACAAAAATTTAAGAATTATGCGAATCATAATATATATATATATAAGGATTGTTCTATTGAAGACATGTTTTTTAGATTAGAAATAATAAGTTTATAGGTTCTAATAATATGTAATGGTGATTAAATGTTAGGTTAATACTATATGGAAAACACATAATTGTGGAAAATATAATTATTTATATGTTATCGATGTTGAGATAATTATTTTTTTAATGAATTATATGTATAAAAGAAATTACTTGTTATAAAATTTATTTGATAGAGATTTTTTTTCATAATTTCAATCATATTTATGAGAAAATTAAATGATCAAGTAGAATTATGAATAAGATAATAGAAAATATTTTCCATTTTTTTTGAAAAACATACAATTTACAGGTCAATCAACAACTCCTATCATCTAGAAAGGACATAGGTCTTGAACCAATAATGGATTAGTGATAAGGGTATAGTGAAAAAATTTGTATTATGTGAGGTACTAGTTAGAATTTCCCTATTTATATTTATTTGATTTTACAAATAAATTATCATGAATCATACTGGGTAACCATCCTACCCAAAACCCAACCCGAACATAGAAAAATCCTTTATGGTGATCACAATCCCCATACGAAGGAATCTAGTTTTAGGAATGAAACTAAACCAATGGGAATAATTTAACTTAATAAAAAACCATGATCAATGTAAAAAGACTATGCACAAAAAAATAACTAAATATATATATATATATAATTAATGTACAACCTCTAGTGAACATAACAAAAAATGGATTATATATCTAATTTAGAACCATGCATACATGATCTATCCATGGCCCCTTTGTTTTCACCAACCACAATACCAGCACACTCCAAAGACAAATACAGAAACCAGAAACCTAAATATTCAAAACTACTTGGGTCTAATAAAACTGTGGGGAACATATAGTGTGTGATCATAAATAGATCAGTAGGTACTAACCACAGAATCCATGAATTTAATTTCCCTAAATATTCAATAAACACCACTTTAAAATAAATTCAGGAAATTCGCATTTAAACATTTTTAAAAAAATAACAGTTATCCATAAGTTTATTTATGAAAAGAACACACCCATAATTTCATTTTTAAAACATTTTTTCCCATACATATCCCAAATCATTTACCAAAAACCTAATACCACTCCAAATAAGGAATAAAAATTGATTTTCTTAAAATAAAGGAATCAATAGAGGATTGAACAAATCAAAATGACAGTACCTAGTAATCATCATAAGTATAACCTATGTAGATATATAATCGTAAGAATTTTCTAAATATTGAAGAATAAATCCTCGGACATACTCAAATCAAAATCACCAGCCATCATAGGGTGAAACTCTATAGTCAATAATCAACTTGACACTCCAAAATATCCAATCAAGTGGAATGTCCCAACAAGACACTCAGAAATTCTAGAGGATATCAACTTGTATAATTGTGTTCTATAAGTAACCATCACTCTACCCTCTATATGACACATCAGAATATCGTGATAATTATACTCAGTTCAATATGGAGAAGAAACTATAACCCTCAATGTCCTCATGTATGAGCCGCTATAGGTGAACACATACCAATTTCTTGAGGTTTCTAATTATTAGGGGATACAAATAGTGGTCTTGAGAATGATCCACTAGAGGGAATACTATACCATTGTCTATTGGTCTCCAATTTAATAAAAAAATCACAAACACACATTAAAATCTATTTCATTCACAACATGTTCACGTATACTTAAATGTCACATGTAACCCACCATTTTCCATATTCAAAACCACATTCTAAATAATTTTAAAATACCAATAGATATGTAATCCTACCAATGTTTCCAATCAATTTTCAAAAATCATGTAAAGATTACCATTGGCCCAATACATCACATAAGTTCTAAGAACAGATTCCATCACATCATGAGGAGCTAATCATGAATTCACATCACATCATACAATTTTTTTTCCAATACAATACAATGTGCAAACCAAGCAATTAAAATTTCAAATTTTAATACACTTACAAAATCATTTCCAAACCATATCAAAATTAAAATTGAAAACAAAGAATGTTCCAAACATGAATCCATACCATTTGGTTTTTAAAGAACACATAAATTATTTAAATGGGCCAAGATATAGAGAAAATATTTGGAACAACATTTAAATTCAATCATCGTACAAAGGCCATATGGAAACACATTTAACTACATGTGTACAATTTAAAAATCCCAGTTTGAAGTAAAACATGAAAATCATACTTGAAATCCAAAAATTTCTATAGAAAATGTCTCTTTAAATTCCACATGCAAACCAAACACATTTAAAAAATCTAAACACACCAATTTCCCAATTTATATATAACATTTGACAAATATAAAAATGAATATGAAATGAATCAAATGATTATTTTCATTAGAAAACCAATTTTTATCGCATTTGTGCCTCGAAACCATTTAGAAAAAATATCTCACATTTCACATAATATAATTTATAGATCACATGAAAGAGTTACACATGAAACACAATCATCTTAGTTCTGAATTCCATCATCAATCAAATATAAACATCAAATTTTACTGAAAACATTATTATCTTTATTGAACAAGTTTTAAGGAAACATCATTTGTTTTTCCAAAAAACACAACATACCATATATAAGAATCAAACCAAAAGAGTCACCAATTCACATAAAAAATAAAAAATTTATAATCCATGCCCAATACAGAACAAAACCATATAAAAACACCTAGCATATAGCCCAATTTCACTTTAAAATATCAAATGACATTTCATAAAACATTTAATGTGCATTTAAAAATTAGAATAATTAATGAAACCAATTTGGAAAACATTTCGCACTAATTTCCATCATGGAAACCCAAAAAAATTATACTAACACAATAATTGAAATATTGTAACAAGTTTTGAGAATTAAAGGAAATATAAACATTCAATGGTCTTCTATGTAAAAGAAATTTATGAAAACACATTCCTCAAGGATGTATGAATGTGATAAAACTCTAGGATAAGGAAGAACCAAGAATATAACCTCCCATCATTATTTTTAGGTATTAATAAACACCGATTTTTTAGAATTCATTGGTGGGGTTTTGTCTTCCATTAAATGGTGTGATGTTCAAAAATTATTTTATGTTTCTATCCTAGTGCACGGTTGGCGCACGACTAGTGAATAGATTACGAAACAATGTTATATACAAGAGAAAAACTGAAAAATTTGGGTAGTGGGATTCACATGGAAACCAAAATGTTTACGAAAATGTGAACCATATCTAGAGAAACTGTGGATCCCATTTAAAACAAGTTCTTGTATTGGCCACAATTTGACTAAACAGTGAGCCTCTACCCTGAAAAACATGCGAATAGGTTATCCGTTGCTCTGATTTTTTATAAAAAATTCCTGTTCCCCCCCATTTTAGTCCCTAATATACATCCTTTAACCCAAGTAATTTTATACCATCCTTTGATCTCCCAAGAAACTTTTTTGGTACTTGTTATCCCTCTTGAATGTGATCTGATCCTTGAGGAACAACCTTTGATCATCTCGCGGCTAGTTTCCTCATCACGATCATATTCCCTCATGGTATCTATTTACGCTTTGGGGTTTCATGAATCCTAATATTGATTTATGGATCTAATATCCTCATGTTTTTTATATTATTCCAAGGTTTTCCCCATTTTTGTGATCATCATTCTTCATGGACAAATCTAAGTTAGGATTTGGAATTATGAGATCCGTTGATTTTGGTAAGTGGTTGCATTTTTGATCTCAATTCATATTTACAATTAATTTATTTTTTAATTTAAATAAAAAGTAATTTATTGGTTTTTATTATGTTTATTTAAATGGTTTGATTAATGTCCCAATTCCATTGAATTGGGTTTTTTTTGGAAAAAAGGCTTTTTCGAATGAAATTTTAAAACCACTAATTCAATTATATTGGGGTGGGTTTATGGAAATTTTAGAAATGTATTATTTTTAATTGAAATTTTGGATTTCATTGAATGTGTTTAAATTAAATTTTCAAATTAAATTTTCTAAATAGATTTGATGAGACATTTCAAAATACAATAATTCCATTGAATTAGAGGTTTTTTTATGAAATTGTTGAAATTAGATTAAAAAATTAATCTATTGAATTTAATTTGGGATTATGGATTGTGAAATTAAATGAATTATTTTATAATACATATTTGTGAAAATGGATTAAAAATGGGTTAGATGAAAAACATAGGGTTTCGTCTCTGTGCAATGGAATATTTGCCATTATAATACTATTATGGATTTTAAATGGAAAATTATAATATTTTAATTGGAGAACGAAATTTAATTATATTTTATGAAATATTAAAATTAATTTCCAATCATTGATTTTTACTTGATAAAATGAAATAATTAAGTACGTAGATATTTATTTTGGGATGCACTTTACGGATTACAATGTTCAAAAGCATTATATCAGCACATCACATCCCTTATACTATGGTGATGATTCCCTTTGTCATTAGGCCCAATGGGTTGTATACCCACATTTTCCATTTCACAGTATCAAGTCCCTATATCCTAAAACTTATGTACATATTTGGCATATGAAAATGTTTCTCTCTTGTTTTTATTTCAATTGTATATATGCCATTACTGTAACCTATTTTACATTCCTTGTGAATTGACATAAACTATTTTTTATAAAAGTGTTTATTTATGAAAGTTGTTAAAAGTTCCATTTTCATAATGTACCTTTTTTAATGGTAATTTCATTGTTTGAAATGTATTTCATTTATTGAAAATTTAAAGCATGAATTTCTAATGTTTTTCCATATTTTTTTTAAGAATGATATTTTAAGCATTATTTAACAATGAACCCAATTTTTTTTGAAATTGAAAGTGAATTCATGGTGAATTTAATATTGGAATATTTTATGGAATATTTTGGTGATATTCTTATGGGATTTGGATCACACTGTACATGTGCTGTCAGTTGAATGTAGATTATCTTCTTATGGGTTTGATAATGGTAAAGGGATCACATACAGTTTGTTCTAAATGTTTAGTTTTGGACATGGTAAATTTCATCTGAGTTGTGACATGAGATGTTTTCCTCTCTTTTTTGGTACTTTGTTGTAGTAATTTGGATGGTTTTTTCATTTTGAATTATGGTAAATTACTCCCATTTTATTTTTTGTTGTTACACTTAGTGTTTTGTTTCTTTTTCTTCAACATTATCATGGGGAAAATTATTTCAAAATTCAATTTTGTATGATGCAAAGTGCTAGTCACTGAAATATGTAGTTCGAGAATACCCTTTGGGTGATGTTATAGATATATCAGTTATTGGGTTACTAGGATACACGTGATGGTTTGAGATAGTGGTATTAGAGATATAAGTTGAGATTTTTTCTTGAAATCAGTATGCAGTTGTAAAATTTTGTCAGGAATTAGGGGGTAGTTTCGATTGATATCCTAGGTATATCTCACTGAAACTAACAATGAGTCACCTATGGTGGTTAGGGGATGAAATATTTTTGATTAGTTCTAGTATTTTACTTATTTTTATTTAGATACAGTGGAATTAAAAGTTTTTTTCTATATGATGGGATTATTTTCCCTTTTTTCTCTATTTAAGAATTAATACATTGTCTTATTTATTTATGTTGATCTTGTATTGCATCATGCATCCGAGAAGACATGTGAATCTAATATTTGAGGAAGATACTAAAAATACCCAATGATCAATTGCAGTTTTAGATCTGAATCTTGTATAGGTGATTGTGCATACTATCCAAGATATGGGACATGAACCACCTCCAGTTCCTATTCCAGATCCAGTTATGGATCCTTAGAGGGATGTTCTAAATGTTTTTTCTCAAGTGTTCCTTCCCTATAAGATGTAACTTTTCTAAGGAAAAAAATGATACTCAAGAGGATGTTGAGTGGTTGAGTAGAACATATACCTTGACTGGGTTCTTGGAAACACTAAAATAAATCAAAGTGATGTATGCCATATTCATGTGGGAAGGACCAAGCATGAGTTGGTGGGATGCTATGGTAATGTTGAATAAGAATGATGGCTTAGAGGTTAATGAATTTATGGTTCTTTTAACCATATAGTTCTATCCAGAATAAAAGTTGTTTGAAATCTCTTTATTTTTTCTAAAAAATGAGCAGACTTATAGGACCATGATAGAGTATGAAAACAATTTTGTTGAGCATAAGAATTTTAAACCTGATATTTTATCAAATGACAAGATAATGTCTTGATTATTCATATTGAGACTTCATTAAGATATTCATTTTTAGTATTTCTTGCAGAAACTAACTTCTTATGTTGATACAATGGATAAAGAGCTTATGGTTGAAGTGGACCAAGCTGTCAAGTATGAGTTATAATGAGTTTATTTCTATAGTAGTGACTGCACGAGATCCTTCAACCAAAAATATAATCTTGATGTTTCTCATAGTAGTTAACAACTAGATGGTTGTTCTAAAACTCATAATGTTATATTAATAGGTCTTTTTTCTACCAATGTGGAATTTTGGGATATTCAAAGAGGGATTTCACTGAGGAACCAAATATCTAGGTATACTAGGGATGTTCATGGAACATAGAGTGATTTTTCCATGTTCACTCAACTCTTCATAGTGTAACATGATCATAATATCCTCCTAATTCTATGGGTCAATTAGATGATTTACAGGAAAAAGAGTTCCATCCATATGATTCTAGTGTGGTTCATATTCTTGCATTAGAAGAATCACTAAAGGATGCAGATATAGGCCCAATGACTGTGAGAGATACTATCACTATAGCTTCATCATTAGTGGTGGCTCTGTATGATACTTGAACACCTCATTCATTTATTTCTACTAATATTTTTAATCTCCTTAATATTCTTATAAATATTTTATCTCTTTAATTGGATATTTCTACACCCATTGGTATTAAGAGAGAGTAGAGTGTCCATAGTCTATATTGTGTCTTTTCTCTCTCAGATATTGAGATTTCATAGAGTTTTCTTGTTCTTCACATGAAAACGTTTCAGGTAATATTCAGGATGGATTGGTTTATTTCCAATAGAGACTGGAATGATTGTTACCTTTGATGGGTATCCTTCACTAAATCAAATTGTTTGTTCCATGTATTTCAACGATAATGGGTCCCAAGGACAAGAAGAGGTGAAAATTATTATCTAGAGTTAAAGAATGTAATATTGGTGTTTATATTTGATCATGAGTTTTAATCATTGAGTGGTGATCTCCCTCTAGTAATCATCTATTTTCTTTATGTGTTTCTGTTAGAATAATTTAAAATTCCCCTGGAAATGGAGGCCGAGTTTTCTTTTTTACATATTTCCTTGTACTCAACCATATATTTATACCCTCTTACTCTATGGAACTAGATAAACTAAAAGAGGTGAAGCACCAATTGGATGATATTATTGAGAAATGCTTCATACACCCTAGTGTGTAACCTTGGGTATCATGAATTATCTTTGCTAAGAAGAATCATGTTTCTATTTTCCTAGGTGTTCATTATAGATAGATCAATAAAGTGAAAGAAAAAAAAATTTCCATTACATTGTATTTATGATCTAGTTTATGAGTTAAAGGAATTTTAGTGGTTCTCAAAGATCTTAAATTAGTCTTGTTACCATTAGTTGGGGAAAAAGAATATGACTGTTAGAAAATAGCCTTTCTAGGATGGTATGGTCAAAATGAGTTCCTTTTTATTCCCCTTTGTCAAACTAATTCTACTACATTATTTATGTATTTAATGAAAAATATTTTCCATGAGTATCTTCATACATTCGTGGTAGTCGTTGTGGATGAAATCCATATTTACACTATGTCCAAGGATGATCATGTGTATCAATAAGGAGAAATTCTGAGTTTGATGAGAAATTACCAACTTTCTATCAATCATTTGAAATTTAATTTCTAGATTTGGGATGTATAATTATTTTTACACTTGGTGTTCGAACAAATAACATTTTATCCTGAGAATCTAAAGGTTTTCGTAACGTGGGAGAAACTAAAAAATGCCTTCGAGATTTAGAGCCTTTTGGGATTAAACCAATATTATCACTTGTTTGTTAAAGACTTATCATTGTTGAGTTATCTAATGGATACTCTAAATAGAAACATATTTATATTTTTATGGAATGATAAATTTCAGAGATCTATTGTTTAGCTAAAACAACTTTTGAAAACTATGTCTATGTTGAATCTTCTAGAGTCTGGGCATGGCTATGTGGTCTTCTTTGATGAATCAAGATGAGGATTCAGCAGTATTCTTAGGAAAGGTGACCATTTTTTTGTAGATAGCACTCGTCATATTTGGCCACACAAGATTAATTATTTTACCCATGACCTCAAACTTGCATTTGTGATGCACACACATAAGAGTGGGCAACATTAAATTTATGGAATAATGTTGAACATGTTTTTAGACCATAAGTTCATATGATATATAATCTCTTATAATTATTTAAATCTCCTCTATCGGTAATGGGTGGAATACTTACTGTCTTACAATTTTGAAATTTCCAATACACTATGGGGAAAAGTAATGTGGTAGTAAATGATATGAGTAGGAATATTCCGACCCATTCATAATAAGAACCATTTAAAGAGTGTATCCATATGAATCTATTTTAATTGTTCCATATTGGGGTCCTGGAATTACTGTGTGATGATTATTTAGTATGAGTTTGGTTGAAATCCCTCTTCTCAAATTTATTCTTCAACAATAACAATTTTATTATGTGTTCTATGGAATTAGAGACTCTATATGGTGGGGATATTGTTTCTTATTTTTTCTAAAAAAGATCATTCTATGCTACCAGAATCACTTTGTGGTACCATATTTGATAAGGAATCCTTTCATAGGGGATTTCCATAGTTTGCTGTGTATAGTTCACCCATGAAAAAAGAATATGTTCCTTGACCTGTGGTGGTTGTTCTCGTGGCCATGTTTGAGATGAGGCACTGTTATGTCTCTCCCTTATAGTAATACATGATAGAAGGTGAATTCCAAGGACTTGAAGCCTTCATATATCCTCAATCGATATCCATTACCTATAAAGAAGTGGGATGTGATCTCTATGGACTTTTTGGTTGGGTTTCCATGTACTTATTGGAAAGAGAATGAAATATGGATTGTTATTGATATTCTAGAAAAATTGGCTCACTTATAACCATTTGTGATATAACCAAAGTTGAGTTGTTGAAAAAACACTATATGAAATAATTTTTTAAATTCCATTACTATCAATAATCTATAGTCTATAATAAGTATCCTATGTTATATTCTTGTCTTTAGAGGGTCCTTCAGGAGGCACTGGGATCTCAAATCTGTTTTCATATGGAATACCATCCACAGTCAGATTTCATGAAAGAAATACCTTTACATATTATTGAGGATATAATTTTCTCTTATGTTATGAGACTTATTGGGGATTGTGATGATAATTTTTGGCTAGTCAGTTTTGATTATAAAAATAGATACCAGTCGACGATCAGAATGTCTCCTTTTGAGACATTGTATGATTGGCCTTGTAAATATTTTTTGTGTTGGTCAAATTTTGGTGAAATTTATTTGGTTGAACAATTTTTGGTAAAATAGATGAATGAACAATTTTAGTTTATTCTTCATAGAATATTGATTCCGTAAATCCAATATAAAACTTATGCAGCTCATGTTCATATAAATTTGTATTCTTATTTGTTGAACCTATTTTCCTGAATGATTCGCCATTGTTTTGTCATTAAGAACAATGGAGGCAAGGAAAGCTTTCTCCTCATATTGTTTGACATTTTGAGGTTGGTTAGAAGGTAGTAAAAGTTTCATATCATTTAATATTTCTAATAAATCCAAAATAGATACATAAAATATTAGGTGTATCTCATCTATAAATGTATTTATCCATATCATCATTGATTTTGAGCTGGTTTAATATTGAAGATGAACAAGATTTATCCGTGACTGAAAATCCTGTTAGGATATTTGAATCTGAAATAAAAGTACATAATTGGAGGATAATACCATTGGTTTGTGTGATATGGAAACATGGATTTGATAATGAATAGATGTGGGGGAGTGAGGAACTAATGATTAAACAATGGACTCATCTTCTTTACACAAATGCTTCAGCGTAGGAATTTAAGGGAAAAATGTTTTTATAGTGGTGAGGTTTTCACATACAATTACTATATTTATGTATTACTAAAACCCACTTTTTGATCATTCATTGGTTTGGGTTTTTATTGGGTTAAACAAAATTAAATTATGAAAATTTTGGATATTTTTGGGCTATTGTACTATTGAAGAATAATTGGCGCACGGTTTTCCAAATCGTGGGACCTGCTTATGAAAATTGAAAAAATTGGATAGTTGGATTTTTATAGATTGTGATTTTTTAACAAAACATCTTCTCTCTTTAGATAAACCATGAAAACTAATTTTAATGGAAACAAGTCTTGCCCACAGTTTGATAAAACCATGTACCTCTTCCCAAGAAACCGCACATAGGGGATTTTCATTAATTTTATTTCTGATTGAAAATTCATGAACCACCCAATAACGTCCATGATGGACCACCTAAGACCCAAATAATTTTATACCATCATTGGATCTCCCAAGAAGAAATTTTGGGCCATCATATTCATCCAAAAAAAAATCTAAAACTTCGGGAACACCATCAATCTTCTCATGGTTAGTTTTCTCATCTCATTCTCATTCTCTCATAATATATAATACTCTTTATAGGGTTATGGGAATCCCCAAATTATTATATGTATTTAGTTACTTATATTATTGGATCTTAAACATAGATTTGTTTCCTGTTTCTATGATCATCATTATTTATAGACAAATCCTGATTATGGTTTGGTGTTGTGAGATCTTTTAATTTTAGTAGGGGATTCGACTATGATGCCCAATTTATATTAACCCAGAATTGAATTTTTTAATCTCAATGTTTTGAATTAAATAAAGATGATTTCTTTTGAATTATTTTTTTAAATTTTTTGATTAAAAAATCCAATCTATTTATTTTGGTTTTTTGGAAAAAGATATTTTTTGGCATGAAATTTGAGAACCCCCAATTCCAATTGAATTTTGGTGTGCTTATGTAAATTAAATTAAATGAAATTATTTAATTGAAAATTTTGGATTTTATGGAATGTGTTTCAATTAAATAGTTGAATTTACTTTGGAAATTTTTTTGATGGGAATTTATTAAAACCCCCAATTCGATTGAATTGTGGTTTTTGTTATGAAACAGATATAACTTGATTAAATAAAATTAAATTGTTGATTTTAATTATTGAAAGATGATTATGAAATATCATAAATTGGTTTTAAATATCTATTTGTAAAAATTCCAGAATTTTTTTTGATAGAAACCTTAGGGTTTTATAATTTTGAATATGAATGATTTTCATTAAAATCAAATTTAGGGTTTTAATTGGAAAACTGGAATATTTGAAATAGAGCGTAGGATTTAATTTTATTTTAGGTAGTGATAAAATAAATTTCCCATAGTTATTTTTTACATCAGCATAGGTAGTATTTAGGCAGTTAAAAAGATGTTTTTAGAGGTAATTTATGAGTTAAGAAATTTTAAAACATCACCTCAGTAGATCAAATCCCATAAGATAAGGTGATTAGTCCCATTTTCCTTAATCCCAATAAGGGTGTATGTATAATTTTCAGTTTCACAATTCCATATCGCTACAACCTAGACCAATCGAACCTATTAGCCAGATGACCATGTTTTTCTATTGTTTGTATTTAAATTAAATATATATCATTGTTGTAAACAATTCTACATGAATTGGGAAATTATATAAATCATTTTATATTAAAGTTTTTATTTAATCCATTTTTTGAAACATTCTATTTGCATAATGTTATTTTTATTTAATGGTAATTCAATTATTTAAATGTATTTCCACCATTAAAAAGGTAATTCATGACTTTCTATGTATTCCATTTTTTGAATTTCAAATCTAGATTTTTCTAAATATTTTTTTAATATTCCAAAACTATTTATTTTAAATCAAAAAAAATTTCTTCATTAATTTAATATTATAATATGTTATGAAATAATTTGTTGAAATACTATTGGGTGTTGTCTAACACATTGATTATGCCTTCAGGTGTTCGATGATTATCTCTGTCCAGGATTGAGATAAGTAATGGGATCACTTCGTAGTGGTTCAAGCTATTGAGCTAGGGAAATGGTGAGTTTCATGTGAGATGGTACTTTGGGAAGTTTTACTCTTTTATGGTACATGGTTTTAGTACATGGTATTTTTAATTCCCTTTGTTCTATATGAGGGAAATCTCAATTATTAGGTTACTAGTCTACCCATCCTAGTTCGTGATAATACTTAAAGACAATCTCCACCCCCAATAGTCTATGAAATCGAACTACACATCATCCCAAACCCATATGGATCTTTCTAGAGGAATAATCCATCAATAGAAACAATGAAACCAATATAGAAGGAAAAATGGATTTGTAAATTGACAAAAAAATAAATTAAACATACCTAGGAACCTTAAAATAGCTTCAATGGATGAAGGAGGTAAATGGAGGAAGATATTGGATGCACCAACTATTTTACTAGGACAAATGGAGGATAAAAATATCATGTTGGGGTTAACTCAGTGGAGGGGAAAATGGAATATCACACTTTAAATGATCTGGGAAATTCACACGATTTGTCTCCACAGTTATCTATACCATGCGCCGACTGTACACATCCAATATGAAAAGTGGGGAACTCCACATGGGTTCGAAACCTGATTTCTGAAACCATGTACCAACCAAGAAAAATGAAACATTGATAACTATAAAACTCCTTGCTCACTTTCCACACAGTTTCCAATAACAACATGTATGTTGTGAGTCATACCCCAGACACTAACCCTCAATCAGAATAATTTTCCCCTAGTAACCACAAAGTTTTGGAATAATATTTCTCAAAAACATCAAGTGAAACCATGAAATAAGAAAATGGACCAACACAAAAAAATTTCTCATGATGAATCATGTTTTAGTGTTAAACAATTTTCACAAACTATTCATAGGCTAATAAATTTCCCCATAACAACTACAATTCAATAATTTGAACTAGGAACACAAACCAAAGTTGAACAAAATGATCCAATGCCACGAAAATAATATAAAAGAAGAAATTATGTGGTCTCAATGTGAAAATTATTACCACCATAAACATATTCATCCCCAAGAGAGTCACCCAGCTACATGAGAGTTAAAATTCATGGTTAAAATGTAATGATATATAATGAAATAACATTCCATGGAGTGAACATTCACTCCACATGTCACACATGTCCATTTATATAGATTACATCAACACGTAGAAAAATGGGAGAACAAAAGAGGGTTCTCCCCAGCATAAGAATCCTGTTAGCATCATCCCACACAAGGATTGGGAAATTCCTATAAGGACTAACCCATAATAAGAATTCATATAACTTGGGGAATTCCATCGATGAAACTAGGAAAAAATTGAAAAATATTGAGTGATTCATCTTTTCCCCAAGCATGAATATATCTAATGTGAATACAAATGAGAACATAACCATGACACATTGTTTCTACAAGACTCCCATATCTCCCAGGAGAACACAATATAAATCCATCATGAATCCAAAAATTTATTTTGCACAAAAAATATAGAATAATCAATTCAAAGACTCACATCTAGTTATGAATTACCACTAGGATTACAAAAGGAAAATTCTATAATGATTTTTCATTAAAATGTGAAGTCAAAAATAGTATTGAAAACTAAAAAGGGAACCTCAATAGTGTCCACCCCGTCACTAGGGAAAATGTTGGCCCATGATTCACCAAACTCCCATCCTTTCATGGTGGCTTGAAAAGTTTCACTCTAGGCCTATATATGAAGCCCAGAAGTCTTAAGGAATTTCTTACCCCATAGTAATGATATAAAACCCTATGATTATACTTTTTCCTCCTAATATGATTCTTATTGATCTTAGAAAACTAACCCAAATATCCCTAGAGACATCAAAATGTTGGTGATTGGGAAAATACTGCCTTGAGTTCCCAAACTTTCCCCTAAAAATCTCACAAGTGAATGATATGATGAGTTGAATTCCAAAACTAATGAAATAAGGTTCTGTGAAACAGGTCCTTCTTCAAACGATCTCCATCCTATCTTGGATCCTTATAACCATGAAGAATGAGATGGCTAATCACCATAGGTTGTATTCCAGTAACTAGCTCAGCTAATAACTCATCTTCCACCAAATTCTCAAAATAGACCTCACTATATGTGTAGAAATACTCCTTAATCTCATATTTAAGACTCTCAAAATATAGAGTAGTTTTAATATGATATTTTGATGTTGTATCTAGAGATAAGGACCCTAAATCCTTGATATACACAACATATAACTTCATTGTTTTTTTGGATTTGCTGAACACCCAACATCTCTACCACATTCTCCACATTCAACTCCTTTGGTATAAACCAATAGAAATAATTGGTCTTTTTTTAGAATACATCCCATGTTTTAATGATGTATAGATGATGAACCTTCACAATTCAAATGTTGGACCCTCAAACGAATCCAACACAACAGAAACACTCCCGGATTTAGGAGTTACCAATGACCTGAAGAATCCTTCAACATAATCAAGACATTATTATACCTCCAACTGACCTCCATCCCAATGGAAAAAAGATAACAACTATGAATGGCTCGACATTTCCACTCTTCTAGGATTCTCAGAAAATGCAACAACTAAATGAAACTCAATATAAATCCTGGGGGACCATTTTAGGCAGAATATTCTAAAATACGTAAGGGAAACCAAACTAGAATGAACATAAAATCAAAAAATAACCAAAAAGGAAATCAGAAATCAAATTAATTGGATTATAATCCCATATATCATAAACATGACTGGATTCCTCTTTTAAAAACCCTATTACATTCTAATTTCCAAAACCATCATCTTCCAAAGATACTTTAAAAATTCCAAAACCCATTTTCAAAATCCAAATAAATCATCACATTCTAAATTTATTGAAAAAACCTTTACCATATATAATTTTCATTTTTGAAATTAACTATTCCAAACCCCATCTTCATATAAAAATCCCAATATGAAAAAAAGAAAAAAAAACCACTCACACCAAAATCCATGAATGAGGAACTAGTGGCTGTGAAATACCCAATGAAATGGTTAGTGGGCCATGACCCAAGTATGAATTTATAACAAATAGGACACTGAACTGGGCACTTAGACTCCTCAATGGTCACTACCCATGTGATATCACAATAAGACCACGGTTCACCTCCATTGTCATTACAATAAAAAATACAAATCAAAGAAAATGACTCAACTCCCCGGTTACCACATGAATCTAGGGGGTTTAGTGGATCAAGGGTTCATAATTTCACTCTCGTACCTACATATTGAGTCCCAAATGTCCAAATATCTAACTACCTAACACCACCAAATAATAAAGGCATGCTTTGATACTATTTTTTCATGATCCAAGTATGTATGCAATCCAACCCGACACCCAAACTGGTACAAGAGATGTCTTGGAGGGCATTACATATCCCTGTGAGATGAGAACTAGTGTCATACATCACAATAATCTAATGGGAGTGATCTAGCCTAATAAAAATCCATGATCAAAATACCATTATTAAACATAAAACCAAATCCAACAACTAAGTATTAAAAGACATAAAAAAAATCAATGTCCAATATCTTATGAACATAACAAAAACACAATAACAATATTAATTCAATCCATGGTAACATGATCTCCACCTGGAATTTTGGGTAGAACCATCCAAAATAACAATATTTTCTAAAGGAATTTTTTTATGAAACCTAAATCTTCAAAATAGAATGGGTCTACAGACATTGAGAGTCCCAAAAGGGTGTAAGCTGAAACAGACCATTAAGTAATCACCATATCATAAAATAATTTCCTTTCCTAAAACATCTCACAAATTTTAGTTTAATATAAAGTCCTAAAATAGTATTTTTAACATTTCATGGATCACATTTATGAATCACAATAAAGAAGGTCATCTGAAAACACCCATATCATTTAGAAATCCAATTTAAATCATATACGTTTCTCAAAATGTTTTTAAAATATATCTCACATTTTCTACAAAATATTACTTAAAAAACATAATTGAGGAATGAAATATTAATAATAAAATTCTTTTTTAATGTAAGATTCCATGACACAAATGCTTAAATTTTATTTTAAAAAAATATTACATTGAATAACCATTTTTAAATAAACAGAACCTGTTTTAAAACAAAACACAAAAGGCTACACATATGTATCAAAACACAAGAGTCCCCAATTCTCATATACAACCCGAAATTGATAATCCAATCACAATACTAAAACATTACTAAGTGAAAACACCACTCAAAGCTATATATATCACATTTAATAATAAAATTACATTTCACGAAATGCCTTATGTTCATTTAAAAATGAGCATAATTAATGAAACCCCATTGGAAACCATTTCATACAAATTTTCTATCATATAAAAACAAAAACAATTATACCAACACACCATAATAAATATTTTAACTTTTTTAAATAAGTTATGTAAAAAAAAGTATCAGAAAATTGTGCATAAAATGAAATGGATGGAGATACTAACTTCCATAACGTGAGAATGATATGAAAGTTTGGTAGATGGAAGAACTGATCATTAGAGGAAATCCAAATACCATATAATCAAATAAATTGAACCACACACCGACCATAATCCATATGGTTTGAACAAAGGAAAACCCCATTAATAGAAACCTACAAACTAAGAGAGAAGGAAGTGGAAAAGAGAAAATAAATAAAAAAACTCACTAAAACATACCTACTGACCTTACAGAAGCTTTAATTGAGGAAGGAATGAGAGGAGGAACTTGGATGTCCCCATAGAGTTCCTAGGTAAAATAGAAAAAGAAAATACAATGTTGGAATTGAAAAAATAGTGGGTAAAAGATGAATTTTACACATGTAATGATATGGGAAACTTAGGTTTTAGGTTGAATAGTTTTCTAACCGCCCATTAAATGTGTGAACCCTTTTGGAAAATAGGGGAACCCCACATAGGATTCCCATATGGGTTCCCAATACATGTTACAACCATGAGAAATTCCAATGTAAAAATGAAGAACCCTTCTCAAAGTTTCCGCACTGTTTTCTCTTACCATAAGCATGCCATGCGCCATGCCCTAGACACCAACCCTCAATCTACACAGTTTTCTCCTACACACCACATAGATCAGGTCAATCATTGATCAAAACAGGAATTTCAAACTATACCTAAAGAAAATAAGATATAAATATACTATACCTCAAAAGGCTATAGTAATAATACTTAAACTATTCTCCGAAATATAGTAGATAAAAAAGACTCCCCAAACCATCTATAATTCAAATGTTCAATTCTGAAAGAAAACAAGTACTTAAAAAAAGATCATTATCATATAAAACAATATGATAAATGATATTCCATAGTCAGAGTGTGAAATATATAACAATATAATCAAACACTTTAAGGAGATTATTGATAGTTTATAGATGTTTTATTTGGTATATGCATATATAACATTGTTTTGGATAATCATAAATTATTTTTCATGAACTATATTATGTTTTAAATGATTTAATATGAGATGGTTTAGGATGAAACTTATAGAATGGATTATTTTCTTTTCTATTGGAGTTATTATTGAGGTATTACTAAATAACATATTGGAAAACATATTCTAACCATTTTTGTTTTAATAAAATTTAAGGGAATAAGTTTTTTTCATTTTGAGGTATATATTATATATTATAATTTTATTTTAGTTCATTAAACATAAAACAGAACATTTTAGGGGAAATAGACGAGTTTTTGGTGGAAATTGACTAACATATGAAATTATATGTCTCATGTAAGTATGTTTTCTTTTTATATAAGTTGATATAATAAAATAATACCTCAACTATATGAAAAGGATCACAAAAATAAAATGTTATCCTAATAAATTATTATACGACTATTCAATGTGGTTTAACTCAATAAATAGATATTGGGTTTGAGTTTTGTAATTTATCCTACCAATATGTCAATCAATCTCCGTAATTATTTACACTTTTCTTTGAAATCCATATTTAAACATCCCATCAATTTTATCATACTTTGAAACCAAGTTATGTGCTACTCTAGTTTGCATCCTATTTTACATTTCCCGATTTTAATAATATTTTTTGTTACCCCTTTTAACACTTGGGTTTTTTCTTAAACAAATCATCAAATTTTGAACCCATCATTTCTGGGTCAAGTTCAAAATGCTAGGACACAATTCTATTTAAGAGGGGTAGAATATGGCACCCATATATTTTTTAAAATATAAAAATATTGGTTGAAATCTTATAGAACATAAACTAAAAAACATATATTATTATATAACACCATGATACTTTATGATATTTATATTTTTAAATAAACTTAATTTTTTGGGATGAATGTGTAACATGCATCACTGTGTTTTAAGGAACAATGATATACTACGAATATTGTCATTTAAAAAATATTGTTATAACATGAATGATAAAAATATTCATATGAGTATTAATAAAAAATTATTTATAATTAAACTCAATGGTTTTATATAATGCATATATTTTGATAAATAATTATCTTATACTTGTTAAAATCTTTGTTTTTTTAATAAAATTATTTTTTTGAATAAGTAATTCTTAATAATCTTGGGATAAAATATTAAAATTATTTTTTACAACTATTATTAAATTTATATTAAAGAAATTAACATCATTTTTGGAATCTACATGACTAAATTAACTTAGGATGCATATTTTTTACTTTTCAGAAACATTTAATTGCTCATTGAATATTGAAAATACAGGTTTTATAAATCGTTCTTTAATAATATGAAATTATTCCGTTAATTTTTTTTAAATGATTTCAATTATATAATTTTTTAAATAAGATATTAATAAATATATACTAATTCATTATACTAATTTTTATTTTCAATTTTGTTTTTATGTAAAAATAATTTTAAAATTTTATAGTCTTTTTAAACCATTTTTTATATGTCTATAGGTTTAAATTTAAAGTTTATTCTTCCAATTATGCATGTTAAATTTTGAAAAGTGGATTCCATATTAATAATTATATTTTCTATATATTCTCATTTAGTCATCGTAATTTATTTACCTAATAAATAGTGTATACAATAAAAAATATTTATTACTTTTAAGGTAAGATATGTTTATTGAGGGTTTAGTCTAAAATGATAAGACCAAAAAACAAACTTCAAAATGTATTATCACATTTATATGTAATTATTTATACCATATGTGTTATTATGATCTAAAATGGCAATTTTTAATCATTGTGGAGTGAAACAATATCGATGATACTCTTAATTTAAAAAATCCAAAGTGTGTCCTCTCCTAAACTTATATGAGGCTTCCATATCTTCTCTTATTTCCAAACATCCAAACACCATGTTTTTATCATGTATGATACTAAAATACATAATTAATACCATACATGAAAACATGGTTTTTTATTTATCACAAATAAATTATAGGAAGGCTTTTATTTCAATCTCTATGATGTTTTCCCAAGAAGTTGTAAAGCTCTTAAATGAAAATATTAATTTATTTCTTCATACATATCCATTAAATGTTATTAAAAAAGTATGATATAATAAACATATTACATTAAATATAAATATAACTTTTTTAATTGTAATGGCCTAAAATAATCTACTCCTCCTTCGAATTTGAAATGAAACCATTGATCTTGTGTCCGATAGAGTACTAGCACTCAAACCAATCTAATTTGGTTTCCATTACCACTTATAATCGATTAATACAATGATATATATCATTATTAAAAATGATATTTATTATATAATTATACCTAACATTTTTTTATTATCATATTTAGTTTCTTACATTCCATTCCATTGAGAATATGATAACATGACTAATGTGTACATCAAACTACTACATTGAAAAGTGATGCGATTAGTTACTCATGTACACATTAAACAAAAGGTAATAATGATTAATTTTATGTTGATATATGATATTATTAACTTATTAATCATTCTCTAAAATAAATAAATCTTATAAATTTTTACTGTGCCAACGATTAGATAATTTATAACATCATTTGTGTTTATGATAGACTATTTCCTTGAGAAGTGAAGTGATTCAATTTCACCACAACATTACATGTATAGTATGTGCAAGGGTATTTAAATAAATTATATGTTATTTATGATATTTTTATAAGAATATAATCAAAAAATTACACTTACCTTATTTCCATCATGACCATTAATAAAATATGAAAAAGTTACCCATGTGTGTGTACACCATACCGTCTACATGATTGTAACATACATCATTTTTCATTACCATAATTCATGGTTTGTTTTAAAATTATAATTTTTGTATAATATAGTTATATATTATATTATTACAATTATATATATTATTAAATGTTAATATATTTTTTCTTAATCAATTTACCTAAGTAATTTTGGACATATGAGCCAAACATCATCAATACATCTGACAAGAACCTAATTGATTAAATAAATTAACATACCATGGTAATGAATGAAATAAAAGTGATAATATTCTAATAAATGATATTAATAAAAAAAGAATTATCTTATTTTTATTATTCATGAATATATGAAACACATGTAATGATTCAGAATTGAGGAAAGTGATTCATAACTCAATTCCCATTTATTGTGTTCTAAGTCCACATAATTGATAATATTATTCAAATATTATATGTGAAATGAAAATTTATTAATTTATTTTTAATTTACATGTTCATTTGTTGGGGTTTAATTTCTTTGCACATAATTACATAAATTATTAACCTTCACTTCAATGATATAAATATTATAAGAGATTTATCCCAAACATCCTACATTGTGATCCATGTTCTCTAATGCGTATAATTTATTTTAAATGGTGTATATACATCCTATTTAAATAAATTATAGTTAATCCATTAAACATCATGATATTTTCTGTCAAAATATATATACTTTATACATGGAGGTTATGATACCAGAATACCTATGTGGTAATGGTATATTTCACAGTCTCATATTTATCAAGATTATTTATGAATTAATTTACACAACAGAAAATTATCCAAAAAAATTATAAGAAAAAAATTATTTTTAATATAATATGAAATTTTAATGTAATATTACTATTATCCCCTCAATATTACCTGAAATGATTGAGAAAATAGTTCAACGAATTTTGCAACATTATTATTTTATATCAATGGTTTATAATAATGATTGGAAAAATGTTTTACATATTTTCTTAGGATTTTTAAAAATCATTATTACCCATATTTAAACTTTAAAAAAATTAAATGTAAAATTTTGGTCTTATTCGGAAAAACATGATTTTTTACTTTTATAGAGAATGCGAAAGGAATATTTCCTTTTTCATGTATGACATGAAAGAAAATTAAATCTATAATGACCATTATATTCCTTTAATATTACATTATATGTTTCCATGGATATTTTGAAATAAATTCTTTTACACAATATTATGTTAATTTTATTTGTATAAATGTTATTTTCAAAGTGGATTGATTATTTTCCACGTGAATGATTTTAATTTCTATTGCATTTATATCAATAAATGAAAACAATAAATAATGTTATGGAATTATAATAAATAATTTATATATGTCTACCACATTTATACATATCTTAATCTCAATTACATGGATGAGTTAATTCTTGCATTATGTTTCATTCTAAAATGGATTTATTATGGAATTTACAATTATTATGATATAGGACTATATTATGAAACCCATTTTCATTCCATGGATAATTATTATGAAATTATTTCTAATTATATATCCTTATACGGAATACATAAACAATGAACATGTTATGATCGATGTTCCAAGATAAAACTCTAATGAATTGGGTAAATATTTGGACTTCAGAGGATTCATGTATGGGTCGTGGAGTAATCATATTTTGTTATGGGACTTTGTCCACAATTTAATACTGTCAAGGTAGTTATCCTTCAAAAAAATATATGTCATGTTATATATCACTTTTCAATTCCATAACATTCCCTATTCTTATGATTCCGTGAAACTTATTTTATTCTCTCATGTGATTAGTCATGTGATATCTATGTTATTATATCATGTTATACATATGGATAATGTGTGACATTTCAATAACATTTGATTCCTTTAGTTGGATTTTTGTCTCACCCATTTTTTATGTATTCTCCATGTTATCACATGAAGATTCCAATGATAAATTGAATTTAGGAACTCACCCAAGAAATAAAACAATGAATATTTATTTTATTCTCACATTGATGTATTATATAGCTAGTTTCACAGTTACACTTATATCCTCAGTTTTCATTTAATAAATATATATCATAAAATACTTTCAAACCATATGTAAAATTCATGGGGTTCTATACTATCCCACTATAAAATAAATATGTTCCATGAATTTTCGTGACACTAATATGAAAAATTGATAATAACCCAACTTCACCGCATCCTTAGCATCACATGAATATTCCTCTAATTTCAAATTCCTCTATGGATTTTAAAAAAGGTATGTAGTCTAATTATATTGATTATTTTTTCTATGATCCAATTCTTATATATATTTATCTTTAGATGATATACAATGCACTATTAATTATTCTAGTAATCTAATTACATGTTTAGTATCAGGTATGGACTTTCTAAAAACATATATGTGGATCACATCATGTACTTTTGAGCTATTTGGTCAACTATCCAAGAGATATTGTATTTCCCCCTGAAATTCAATGAGTTCAACTAGTCCAATATTCCTAGGGCTCATCACTCACTTATTATTGAATATCACAAACACCCACCATAGATAAATTCATTTCAATCCATTCACACTATCCTCAAATTCATGATCCTATTTGTGATTTTTAGTATACCCTTTTTTCCAACTATGATATACCGTGTTGTGATACTTAATGGATCTAATATAGAAACCCAACATTTTCTCTAAAAACTATTACATATTTATTATGTGTACAACATAATAGTGATACAAATACAAGATCATATGTCTTTGTGTATTGGTAATGTTAGGCTCACATATATTTATTACATAATAAAAAATAAAAAATTATTTAAATCCTTTTTATTTATTATTCTACAACCTCGCATTCTCTTTAGTACATGTATTCTCATGAGGACATAAAAATATTAAGTGATCTAGATGTTGAGTAAGAATATGAATAAGGGACATGAATCAATGTAACATGTTTGAGCATAACCATCATCACAAAACATAAAAAATGGGTCATCATCATAATCATAATGATGGAAACTTGTGATAATGGAATGGAATATAGAATATATATAAAAATTAATCATCATGTTTTAGTGGTCAAATAACACACATAACTGTGAATAAATATAGGATCATGTTCATGTATAATATATGTTCATAATCATAAAATAATCATTTTGAAAAACCATATCATCATTATCAGGAATAATAAATATTTTATCAAGAGATACATCACATTACCTAATGATTTGGTTGGAAATATAAATTTTTTACTAACCACAAAATCATAATATTAAAATAATGATGCATGCTGCAAGGAACCTTTTATAATCATAATTATGAATTAACCTATGGAAATTAATGTGTTTCATAAGTATTTAATCAATCAATATTTCAAGAAAAACCCCACATTATTTTGATATTAAAATTGGAAAAACAAATTTTGTATAAGAATTACCATTCTTGACCGAAGAAGAAATAACTCATGATGAGTCAAAGTTAGGATTTGGAAAAACGAGTTATTCTGGAAAAACATTTTATTTGAACTAAAATCTAGTTAGAAACATGCATATCGAAAAAAATAAAAGTTATGAATAATGAAATGACATTTATGTAGTGTTAGAGGAATATCCATACAAAAAATATCATGAATTTAGGAAACCCAAATGTGAATGAGGTGGGTTTGTGAATTACCTTACCTTTATTCAAGCCTTAGTTCATTACTTTTTCCACTTTAATAGTAAATATATTTTTATTAAATAAATATATCTATGTGTTATTTATTATAATTTTTAAAACTATTTATCAATTACAATAATTTTATTATATTTCTTTTTTTCTTTTTTTATTGGATATTCATTTTTAAATCATTTTTTACTTAATAATTAAGGTTTTTCCTCAATTTTTCTACATTGGTCAATATTAATTATAGAACCGAATAATAAATTACTAAAGCATATAAGATATAAAATTAATGATATATGTCTTATATCTTATATATATATTTCTAATATACATCATTGATTATGATTATATTTTTTGAAAGGGATATGCATCCATATGTGGTAACCCGACCATTGACATGACATTATTAGGAGAGTGGGAAAAAGAATTATGAAATGTATATATTTAATAAATATAATAAAAAAATAGGTTAACATTATTATTATAATTTTAAATTATTTCATAATTAATAATTTTTTTGTTTTGGTTGTGAAAGGGGTCGTGAGAATGTTAATAGAGAGAAAATAGAAAATTAATAGAGTTATAGTTTATAGAAATGTACATAATCCCCGGTATAGCTTCTCCTCTATGCCACGATAAATCCATGGATCTTTGGAGTTGATTTAATACAAAAAGACCCTAGTTATGCTGAAGGGATTTATAGGGTTTATAATATATGTGTCTAGTCTTCTTTTAAGATGGAATTTGTTTTCTAAGGGGAAGTATATGGTTTATTTACACATGAACTTGGGTGTTATTTAGAATAAAATATTAAATAATACATATATATCAGAGATAAAAAATGTAATGGTTAATTATGGAAAATATAAATCATATATCAAAATAATAAATTTTTTGTATGAATTTAAATCCCCTTTATAATTCAAATTAATTAATTTATTAAAAATAAATATGGAAAGAAATAAAAATTGTTATTTTGAGGAATCATATTATAATTTATTTGGGAAAGTTCTGTTTATGTTTAAAATTTATTATTTTATTATTTTAATAAATAAATAACTAAATTAAATATAGAATTTATGTATCACATGTTCTATAAAATATAAGATCATTATTACATCATTAGTGATATATATTTTATATATTTGTTATATTAAAAAACTATATTTTAACTATTCACCTGAAAACTGAAGTATTTTAGAAAATTACAAAAAAATAATCCTTAGTCAATTAAGAAATTTTTATTTCAAAAATGTAATTCATTTTATAAAATTTAATATATAATTTATGTTAATTTAATTTTTTATTATAAATAATATCATATTTTTTAAATTATTTAAAATATAGTACATTAAAAATGTACACATAATTTATTTGAGTTTTTCAATCATTAATTTTTTTCGGGTAATACTATTTATATTAAAATAGATTTATATTTATAAATATTATTAATATCACATTATTACATTTTTAGGTTAAATATCTATTCCAATAGTTTGGTCACTATTTCCAATAGTCAGGTTACTATTCTAACAGTTACGTTACGATTCAAACAGTCACATTTCCTATTATAAGAACCTATAATTTTATTCATTAATTAGTAAATATATATTCTCTCAAGGTCATTTATTTCTATTTCTTATTATATTTTCAAGTTTACTAATATATTTTTTTCTTTTCAATTGTTTTGGTATTTGGTCAATGATTTTTGTAGATTGGGACGATCAATATTTTCCCATTTTAGATTTTATATTTTATATTTGTTTCTTAATTTTAAATTTTGGAATTTGAAATGTTTTCATTTTTTATTAATATAATAATATTTATTATTGAAATAATTTTTTAGGTTCTTTATATGTATAATAATATATATTATATTTTAACACTCATTCATTTCATGAGAAAAATACAATTTATAACCTTCAGGTTGTTAAGTTTTTAAACCCTTTTTAAATATCATACTCAAAATAAAGACTCAAATAACTAGTTAAAAATTTGTGAGGATACTTTTATATAAGTTTTTCCTATGGTTAACTTGTTTCCTCTTCACACATATGGTTCTATAACAACACTTTGATAAGGTGATCAATGTTGTTTTGTAACACACTATCTATATGTTCCAAGATAATTATTGGATATTATTCTGATGAAAAATCAATCTCTAGTTTTACCACCTATGGATTAAGTACATGTGAGGGATCATGTGTGTAAATTCACAAGAGTGATACGTGGAACGCACTACGAATTAGAGCCAATCATGGTGGAAGTTTAAGGTGATAGTCCACTTCTCTTTTGTGATCAAGGATCTCAATGGGGCTAATGTACTCTAATATAAGCTAACCTCTCATTCAAAACCTCACAAATATATTCCACGGTAGTATCTAAATGAAAAAATCGACTCCAAATTTGAATTCAATATCCTGTCAATGGTTGTCATCATTGACCTTTTCCCAACTCTAAGAATATTTTATATACTATATCATGGATTGAAAATTATTTGTTATCTCTTGAACAAGGTAAGGTTCAAGTATCCTTCGTTCCCAAAATTCATTGAATTTTTTTTTCTACATAACTTCCCATATAGAGATTTATATATAACTATATGAATACTTGAGCGGGACATGTTTTTATATGAGAAAACATCCATTTTGAGATACTAATCACATCCTCCTTTAAATTAAATTATCAAATCTCATACAATGTCCACGAGAGTTTCAATAATCCTTTTAGATTTTACATTACATTAAGAGTGATTGGAAATTAAAATATTCAGTTCAGTAATCAAAGCATGTTGAATAATTCTATATATTTCATATGTGAACATTGGATCATGATCATAGATGATAAAAATTGGAACCGCATGTAGCCCCACCACATTCTTTAAATATTTCATAGAATGTTTTTCATGTGATAAAGCATCCAAACTAACGATAAAGTGGACAGTCTTTGTGAGTTGATCCACCAAGAACCTAATTACATTGTTTTATACAAATGTCTTTAGGAGACAATTGAAAAATTCTCTAATTTCATTATCCCATTTAATTTTGGTTATATGAAATAGTTTTATTATAACATTGGAGTTTTTCCCTCTACTTTAACTTATTGACATACTAAACACATTGGGATATACATTGAAATATCCTTCATCATGTTGTCCCACTAGATGTTCCCTTTATGATCTTGGTGCGTATTGGTACATCCCATATGGATGGAGAAAGATGAGTCATGTGAATTATTCAATATCTCCTTAATTATCACATTTGATTAAGTCACACAAAACCTCATTCAAAATTGTCTCATAACAACATAATTGATGTGAAACATATGTAGCTACATTTTCTTTACCTATTTCAACATCTTTTGTAGATCTTGAACATCCCATTGGGCCTCCATGATAATCACTTGGGTATAAGGTTTGAAACTCATTTTGGCATGGTAGGACGTATTCCCATTTGTTATGATTTAAAGATCCATAATTTACAAATCCAAGAACATAGAGACCCTCTCAATCTGCATCATGGACTATGTATTAGGCTATTTACTATTAATAGAATGAACTACAATGTTTTACTTTCCCATATGGTAGTTAATAGAGAATAATAGACTATTATTAGCTCTAACTATATTCTTTGATTCATGTTGAAATCATTATGTGTGAATATATTATTTATACTCTTATGAATAGTATATATGTCACACTTCTCAATATAGTTATAGTGTTGGAAAATATTTAGGGAGAATATCACAGTTGTTGATTCAAGATCTTGAATTAGGTAGTTAATTTCATGGATATTCAACTGTCATGAGGTGTAAGCTATCACATTATAACCTCGCATGAGTACACAACCCAAGAATATTTTTTATCATCATTTTATATCACAAAACCATCTCTACTTTTTGTTAGTTTCTTTATAGGTTTAGTGATTATCCTCTTCCTGGTCTCATTAACTCTTTCCTCACATTAGTCTTCCCATACATATTTACCCCATTCGAAGTATACTTTGTTAGTGGGATAGATAGTATTCAAAAATTACTCAAACAATTCCACCATTACCAAAAAAACCAAGAATACAACAGAAATCCAAGAAACTAGTTAGTATGGAATATTCTTTTATTGAATTTTTCTTTGAAGGGTCTACATAAATTCTCAATATTGTGATCAAATTCACCGAAACTGACATTGGATGCATCCAACTGTCAAACATGATGAAATTATAATATATTTTATCTATCATTAATGTCACCATAACAGTCGTTAGATGAACTTCATGTTCCTTCTTATGTTTTTACTAAATGAGAATATCATCAACAAATAATGCAAAAAAATTTCCTGTGTATTATTTAAAAGAACCATTAATCACAACCATGATTATTTACCTATTAAGGGAGTCACTATAAAATTCTTGTAACAATACCTTATAGGGAATGTTCACTTATAAATATCTTTCTTCTCTACCATCATACGATTATATCCAGAATGAAGATCCACTTTTAAGACATACCGAGATTCTCATATTTTATTAAACAAGTCATTAATCCTTGTTATAAGATACTTGTTCTTTATGGAGATCTTGTTGAGCTGTTGGTAATTTATAGATAACTTATTTGATCTATGTTTCTTATTTACAAATAGAAATTGTGTACCCCAAGGTGTTCACTATGGTATATGGACCCTTTGTCCAAATTATCTTATAGATAATTCTTTAAATATTCCAGTTCAATTAGGGTATCCTATTGGATAAATTTAATATAGGTGTGGTTATCAGTTTGGAGAAATAGGGAAATCTACCTCATTATCATGGAAATGTAAAATTAAATCTTTATGAAATACATACATATATTCCCTAATTATGGGAATTTTTTTCCTGGTTTATAACTTTCTTTAACTCATCTATTTGGGAAAGGTATGCTTATTTACAAGGTACCAACATCAATATCAGGGGAGGTTATAAAGGATATTCATGATTATACTTAAATTTGTATAGGATTATGAGATGGTTTATAATAATAAAATCGATTTCTAATTCCCATTAGTTGATGTTATTAGAATATAAAGATATTTAATCCTTGAAAAATATAGTCTTGTATTATACCAAGGGAAGTTTTACAATATTAACTGGAATAATAGTCCCGAAGACACTTACATGAGAATAGTACAACACATGTGTTACAATGATTTCATAGCTAGGTGTTTTTAAAAACATATCTACTTCAAGGTATGGAGGATTTGATTGAATCATTCTGGAAATCATGTAGGATATGAATAAATTCATAAATTCATAATCAGATATAACTTTTTCCATTATGGAGTGTGTATATTGTGTATCTAGCATGATATCATTTTCATTATCCACATAATTAGAAGTAATGGAATACGATTTTTCATTATCCATTTAATTTGGAATTTTATGAAATTAGTTACCCTAAAGGTCCCATTGTTTAGTGCACTACATTTCATTGTGACCTTTCTCCCCAATGTTTAATAATTGGAATATGGGTGGTGTATTAGGGGGTTCCTTCCATTCCACCATCATGTTTTCTAACTTCTTCATGTTTCTTCGACCTAAATGAGGTTGGGGGCCATCTCTCCATCACATGATTCATTTCTACAACCCTTTTAGAAAATTCACATGATTTGTCTACACACAGTGTTGGCATGTGGTTAGTTTGATCCTCTTTTGACCATTATCGTAAGACCTAATATATTGGAACTAAATTTTTCTCTTTTCATCTTTATAATCATGGAACTATTTATGAACTCATTTTCTACTTTTATAAAACATCAATCCACCTATACAAAACTCCAATTATTTCATATATATAGATCTTATTGATGGTTTGGTTTTAAACTAATAAGTAGTATATTAGTTTTTCTTTCATTATTGATAAAAAACCAGAGGCATATCTACAAATTCATGTGATGTTTTACTCGTATCTCATGATAGATTCACCTTCCTTTTGTTTCAACTCTATCAATTCTCTCTCCATATTTGTTTGAATATTTTTATAGAACTACAGGTTATGAAACATTTCTTTAATATATTTCCACCCCATCTCTTATATTTCTTCCTTAGGCTCTGTGTACCTTAATAACACCTACCATTGATTAGATTATCTATATGAATGATTGATTAAAGGAGTAATATTCTACCTCTCAAAATATTGTAGCAAAAAAAAAAGAACTTCTCTATTGAGTTAACCCATATTTTCATGAAAATTTCATCATACAATACACTCAGTGTCTGTGCCCATTTCATCATAAGGGAATCAACGTCCAGTTGATCTTTCTTGGGATAAGAAGGAAGCTCCATGTGTTTTAGGATATAATTTATTTCTTGGGACAAATGGGTAAGCATTAACACGATGTTTTGAACTCCACCTCTAATAGAACTTGGGATGACATTTTGTAAATCATTATATTAATACTCAAAATGGATGTTGGCATGGTTCCACTGGTTCCCACAATTCTCAAAAAGTGTTTTTAAACAAATCATAATTCAATAAATCATGAATAATTTTTTTTTCTTTTTCACAATTAACATTAAATATATATCTAATGGGATCCCAATGTTTAGAATTGTTCTAAAATAGTGTTTCATGAATATTTACATATACTTAGTTGCACCCTAAGGGGTTTCACTATTGTTATCTTATCGTAATTCACAAATTAACTAAACCATTATCTGATGCCAATTATTGTAAAGACAATTTTTGTTCCCAAACCATTACATCATTTTTAAGATAATCAATATAGTAGAGATATGAAACTGTGATTAAAAATTTATGGTATTAATCAAATTAGAATAATAAATAACATTTATATGAGAAAACATATTCATTTATTTAATTAAATATTATTTATCATTGTATACAAATTTTATCTTTAGTACATGTATTCACCTAAGGATATATATCAAAAAATGTGTGAGTTAAAATCATAGTAAGAATATTAATAAGGGAAAAGAATCCATATAAAATGGATGGGAATAAAAATCATTATAATATCATTATAACCATACCATAAATAACGAAATGGAAGAAAAACGCCAAATGGAATTGAAATTGGAAATGCCTAAAAATGGTATATAATGTATTTGTGGTCATATTCCATAAATATTTGTAAATAATGATAGCACCATATTCACACATAAAAGATGTGAATATTTATAACCTCATCAAGGTGAAAAAATATATTAATATGTTAATGAGTAATGAAAATAATCTCATTTTATAAATAATATTACATAATGCATTGGAGGGATTTATAATTTCTCTCCCATCTATCACTTCATTATATTTACATAATCATGTATGCCACATAAAATGTACTACAATAATTGTTTGGAATATTACCATTGAAAGGAATTGATTTAAAAAGGATTTAATAGATCATGATTTCATGAATAAAATATGGGTTCAAAGCTTATAAATGGAAAAACATATTTGTTATATGAATCATCATTATTGAGAGAAAAAGAAACAACTCAAGATTAGTCAATGGTGTGTTTTTCCGATGAAGTGTTATTTTGGAAAATATTTTTATTTCTTATAAAATATTATTGGAGACATGTATATCTAAAAACATAAAGGGGATACATAATTAAATTTTATTTAATAAACATTTGTGGATTACTCATACCAATTATTTTATGAAATAACGATAACCCAATAAAAAAGTGTTGGGTAAGAGAATACCCTTTCCTTTATTTTTTCTTTATTTCAGCATTGTGGTACACCGTGAATAATAAAAATAGATTCATTAAATAACTGATCAATAATTTAATTATTGTGATCATTACCTCTATTTATAAACTATATTAATTTCATTATATTACTTAATTACATTGATTATAGACTAGTCATTTTGATATCTTATTTCACATATAAATTTCCGTTCTCATTCATTTCCCTACATTGTTATATCTAATTTATACATTAGTATAATTATTTATAGACACTTATAATATATGTAGTTACATTTTTATATGTTATATATAATTTATAATATCCATCCTTGATTAAGGTTAAATTTTTTGACATGTAAATTTCCTTGTAGAAGTTTATCCGATATTTGATGGGACATTGATAGGGTGGTTGGAAATAAAATTTTAAAACTTATATATATAGTTAATATGACAAATAGAGTAAGAAAAAAATCCTTAACAGAATGTTTAAATACTTACTAATTATTATTATTTTTCTTTTCTATGAATGGGGTGGTTAAAAATGAAATAGAAGATAAAGAAAAAAAAACAATATTTGATCAAAACACATTTAATCCTCGATATACATTATCTTGTTTTCTAATTCAAACCCCGCGATGTATGGATTTTGGTTACTAAAAAATAGGAAAAGGTATTATAAGGGCCTTGATGGGGAGTATCTGGGATGTTTTTTTGGGATTTTTACTGTGAGGAATTCGATGTTCATCTAACATGAGTGAGAGGAGTTATTTATAATTTAAGAAAGGGGTATTTTTGGAATAAAATATAATATAATACAATATATAAAAAAATCGTAATAGTTAATTTTTTAAAATATAAATTATATTTCAATATAATATATTGGTTTTATGACATTAAATAACAATTGTAATTAAAAATAATAATTATATTAAAAATGAATGTGTTATAAATGATTTATTTTAAGGAATCAATTTTGATTTCACTTTTTAGAATATTGGTTTCCATTTTGGAATTTAGATATATTTTATCTCAATTAATTTTTTAATGTAAACATATCATGTCTGAACAAAAAGTTTTATAAATTATTATGTCATTATTACACCAGGAATGATGTAATTTATTATATACAAGTTATGTGAAAAACTATAATTATATTACTCAACAGAAAATGTTTGTATTTTAGAAAGTTAAAAAAATCAAACCTGGAGAATTTAGTCTTTTTTTTAATTCAAAAATGTTTTTCATATTACCAATATAAATTTCTAAATTATGAAATTTTAATTTTTTAATAAAAATATTATAACATTTATAATATACATTAATATATAGTTTATTAAAAATCTACTTATATTTTCTTTGAGTTTAGTCATCCGGATTAAAATTTCATTGAAATTATAATATTTATTTTTACTTAAATTGATCTTCCAAAATAATTTTTATATCAAAATATGTTATTGTGAGGAAAATATACATTTCTAATGGCATGATTAATATTCCCAAGGGTCATACTATTATTCCCAATGGTCATATTAGTTTTCCAGTGATCACGTTACTCTTTAAATAGTAACAATTCCTCAAATAAATTCCTCAAATTTCTTTAAATAGAAATTCATCTCAATTTCTATAATGTTTATACATTTATATATTCTAAAATGTTTATTTATTTACTAATATATTTTATCTTTTCTAATGTTTTTTCAGGGGGGGTGGAGATTCTAGTAGATTGGGGAGATCCATAGTTTCCCATTTTAACATTTCTATTATATATTTTTTGTCAAATTGTAATGAAATAAATTTTTGTTATTCTAGTTTATTATTAATGTAATAATATTTTTTATTGATTTTTTTCATTTTATTTCTCTATATACTTATATTTATTACACCATAACAGTCACTTATTTCATGGGAAAAATAGTATATATATACTCTAGGTTTATAAATCTATCCTCTTCTACAATTTCTATGGAATGTTAATTTCCAAATAGATTATTTCTCCAACATAATCCTATTATGTTATTGTTATACAATTCATTCCATAAAGATATATGAAAAAACCCCTTATAAATCTTGAGTGAATGATATTTTTGTGTCAACACATTAATAGAAGAATGTTTTGATCCCCACTAATATATAAATTTATTGAATAGGATCTCAACATACTTTCTAAGGTTGTAATGGTTCCTAATATTGGACACCCAAATGAGGTTGATATATAGTACTAAAATACCACTCTATATGTTGATCTAGTTAAAGACTCTAATAGAACATTGAGGTAAAACACAATACATTATAAGACACAATCTAATATGTTAATCAATTAAAAATATCACTTCATTAAAAAATATCACTCCATTCATATCTAGATATAAATCTTCTCTAATAGTAATGATGTATGATGACTTTATAACATATTTGAATAAAACCTAAATAACATTATAGACTTTGTATGATCCAAGGAGCCTAATGAGAAATCAAATAGATAGGTTTCCCCACTACCATTGTGGTATGTTTAATGACTGAAACATCCACATAGAATCCATTCCCACACCCTAAAATAGGTGAAAATTAATGAAGTGATATATATATTCCCAAATATCTATCTTTATGTTTTCCTAAAATAAATTCTCTTTCAGATCTCAATATAATGTCATAATTCAAGGATTAATATAGAATAATGATCCATGTTATTTTGACATATCACTTTCTTTCTTTATTTTATTTTTTTTAAAACATACTTGGTTCCATAAAATTATCATTCCATACTAATACTCATTGAACTAAATAACATATATAAAATTATTTTACATATCTATGTCCTACTTGTATTCCTATTAAATATTCTAATGGATATATAGTTGAACACTCACATGATCGAGAAAATATTTATCGATTTATTTAAATAGATAACGCCCATCCTATTAAAAACCATAAATATTGGATCACTTTTTATCAGCATCATAGTTATGATAGCATGATCTTTGTGACTCAAAGCATCAGATTCAGGGTTTATATACCAATCATGGTAACTTACTATATAGTCATAATCATCATCACGCTCCATCTATGTTCATTATCGAATATTCATCTTATTATTAGTTAATACATAATTTAATAATCTTATTAATGTTATATATATAATACCATTATTTGTAATTATAATTACTGTATTCCATTAATTCCTTAAATAAAATTTCTATCTCCAAATCACGATTCTCGTAAATTTTCTCATGAACCAATAATTTGAATGGAGCGCATGCTGTCACAATATCATTATTCATAATAACAAATCCCACAACATTTGTTGATGACTCACTATAAATCAAAAGACCTCATCCCTAGTAGGGTTGTGTGAGTACATTTATACAGAACAACATTCTATTCAATTCATTCAAATATTACTCTCTTTAATCATTCAAAAGGAACCTTAATCCCTTAAGGGATAACAAGGTGTGTAGATTACATAACTATGATACATCCTTCACTAATTTTTTTTAATACAAAGTCATTCCATAAAAACTATGACTCATATTAATAATGGATTTCATGATCCACCATTCAATACCTTATGTCTTTGACGGATCCACCGATATACTAAAACCTAATATTATATAAACCATACAATAAAATTTATTTTAAAAAAATTTATAATATATGTTTTTTTCCTGGTGATTTTCCTACTTTTTTATTATATAAAATACCAAATTGATCCCCATACTCTTCCCTTTTATTTTAGAATTTATGATTATTATTTATAAATAATAACACAAACTTATCATAGAAATATTGAAAGACTAAAAATTAAACACAGGAAGGTATCAGAACATTAGTATGACCAAATAGATTTACTATAAGTTAATATTTTACATACCATTAAATGAATTATATATTTGGTATGGATATATTTTTATCACATTTTATAATATATTGATAAATGTTAATTTATGTAAAAATATTGATCTATATGTAATTGATAAAAAACATCGATGTAGGGTAGAGGATATTTATTTTAAATCTTGTACATTTAATTTCCCAATAATAAATTTATTGTCACATTTATAAATCATTATAAATAAATATTTACTCCACAAGTTGATGCACTTCACTGAATTAATCCCCTATAATGATTCTTTTTGAGATGCTTCTTCAATTATTGAATCTCAATTACAGACAGTCTATAATTTTTTTTAAATAGCTGTAGTTCCAGGTGTGAGATATATTGAATGATCATCTTATCAATTTGGAGGGATATAATAATACTCGTATAGAAGGACATCAAAAAACACCAACACAATCTGTAAGTATTCAATACAATGTTTCTCTCAAACCATTTAATATAAATTCAACCATTTTATATGAATCGACAAACATATAATGGATTTAAATTCAATTATAATTTAATATTTATACTAAAACTAATAAATTATCATTGGTTTGTTTAGAATATAATATTTTACATCCCTTTATGATAAAAAAAATATTGTATCTAAATAAGAAATCTAATCAATAAAAAAATTAATAAAAATTTAACATGAGGGAGAATAACAAGATTTGTTGGAAAAATATTCCCATAACATTCAATTAATTAAAAATCAAATTGTTGAGATAAAATAATAATAAAATTAGTGGTTTAATGGATAATTATATTTTTAATCATTTATGTGGTAAGATGAAACCCATAAAAAATCATCCAGATATAAAAGTGAATTGAAATCAAATAAAACAACACAGTATAATTTCTATGTTAGATTATAAGTGTATCATCCAGTAATTAGGAGTAATACCCAAAATCAAAAATAGGTATCACATGACATTTACCTTTAACCGTGGGCTTAATAGATTGTTTGTTATGATCATAATCAGTGGCCATCAGATTTTAGAACTTCTTTGCTTAATTCTCATCCATTTTTCATTTGTAACATTGATGTGTGGGTGGTGAATTATATGGTGATTTTTGTATATTCACATCATTAGTTAGCATATTCCCGTAAAATTTTCATTAAATTTCTTAATAACCAAACATTCCACATGTGAAAAAATTACTTGTTCCATTAAAAAAATTTCTTTTATGTTTTCTCCAAAACATCAATCATAAAAGATGAATTATATAATTCCACTAATTATAATTTTTATTAAAATTTCTTTTGCATTTTTTATTTATTTAATATAAAAAATGATATTTTTGTATGACTTAGTTCATGATTTCAATATTTATTAAACATCAAATTATTTATTTATAGATACTAATGTCTCTTATGGTCAATTCCCCTCATAGGAATTATTTTAAGACAGTACATATTGAATCAATATTTCATTACATTTTAGTGAAAATATGAAAACCATACATGACATATTTAAAAACATATGACTAATAGTTACCTATTGATTAATCATCACACTTCTTTGGATGAAGGAATTATTTATCTACTTTTCATGTGATGAATATGGAGAATATAAATACTGAAAAAAACCTCATAAAGTAATATAACATAATGGAGTCAATTTTATTCTTATTTCCACTTAACCTTGATAATAGTCCTCCATTTCGCTTCTTCACCTTAAAAATTATAAATATCCCAAATAAAATGTTCAATATGTGAGTGATGATGAAATGAACACATATTTTCAGTAATATTAATAATTTTTTATGAAAATATTTAATCATTAAACACATTAAAATAATGTTTATGATTCCTTTTGATAGACCAAATCACACATTGTTACCACATTTTATTATTGTGAAGTTCATTATGATTCATGGAGTATGAATTTTTCTCTATGAAATAAAAAACCATTTTCATTCATACCGCTATAACAATCAATTAATTTGGATTAAAATCACTTCATTATCATCAACAACCATGATTAACATTATTAATTCTAGTGTTATCCATTTATATAATAATAAATTATTATTAAAAAAACAACAATCATATTGGTAAATCACATGTTAATGAAAATCATTTATTGTATTTATTAATCATGAAACAAATTATCAATATATAATAACATTGGTTAAAACATATTCATTCATGGTCACTATCAATTTTGTTCAATTATAATTCTTTGTAATGAAATTAATAATTTTCCCATGCATATCACACAATAATGTATAATTTGGCGTGCATTATTAAGAAGACTAATTGTGATCTAGTGATGATATATTTAATACCCAATACTACAAATTTGATAATGATACCCCAAGGGAAATCAGATTCGGATTATAATAAACATGACATTATCCATAAATGGATGTATTTTATTGAAAAAGACATGCATCTATTTACCATAAAATATTATGTTCTCTTGAAAAAAGGGATAACTTAGTTGTTATCAAAAATGTTTTATTATCCAACATTAAAAATACTAAACCTTACTCTTATACATATAATGATGTAAAAAAATAAACAAAATAAAAAGCATAAATTATTATAATAAAATTCATTAAATATGATTTCAATTCATTCTATAAACACAAATCTTATGTTAGTTTTTAAAAATTGATTCACAAAAAAATAATAAATCTACATAATATCCCTTTAAATTATTGACCAATTAAACCCCACATTGAAATTTCACAACTACATTATTCCCTCATATCCTATGAATATAATATATAAAAAGGGTGATATCATATACTTAGTAATGGTAAATAAGTGTGGTATATATCAATGAACATATATATATATATATATATATATATTAGGAAAATAATGGAATGATGACATGAGATTAGAATTTTAAATGCATTCCCAATAATTCATAGATGATTCATTAGTTCTGGAATAATTCTTTGTAGTTCATTGGACATGAATTAAAATTGAAACAAAAGCATGAGCTATGATAGGAAAACATTGGTATAAGCTTATAACAGCTCAGATTGAATAATATAATGTAATATTTTCATCCTAATGAAATAATATTTTAATATAAGTAGCATTATTCTTGAATGTGATAAAAATATAATTTATCAATGTCTAAAAATTTAATTTCATGAAATTAATTGAAATTTTTTATTCATCATGTAAAAAATATATTTGCAAAAAATTCTCAGATTTTTATCAAATTGAAGGGTTTTTTATGAAAATTTGATTTTATAAAAAAGTAACTTTTATGATATTATTATGATATTATAATGACCTAAAATATTATGAAACACTATTTCTAGTGATTATATGTAATATATAATTATTATAGTTTATATAAAATATTAATTTTTTTCTTATATATATATGATTATCATTTTGGAAATGTAAATATGTTTTTAAAAAAATGTTGTTTTAAATAATTTTCCAATAATCATATATATGAGGATTCAATAATTTTTTTTCTATTTAGAAGTAAAATTACTATATATTAATATCCTATAATCCATTTAATTACATTGAAATTATAATTTTACATTATTTTTATATAAAATCATTTTCATGCATTAAACAATCACTATTAAAAATAATTTTTTTCATTTAATTTTTCACACAAATATTAAAATATTTTTAAAGAACTTCATAAAAATTGAATCATGTAATATTTATCCCATATTAATAATCATTATAATATATATTATTTAATATTTTCAATGTAATTTTTATCATAATAAAAACTATAATTTATAAAAAAATCATCACGTTTAAGGTTTAAAAATATTTACAATGGGGATATACTTTAAAATAAGTGTAATAATGACACGTAAACTAGTATAATTATTTTATAATAATGATATTGAAACATAATTTTATATTATATAAAATCGATGGGAATTTGGAAAAATTATAATTGATATAAAAATAGATTATATTTAAATCATTTATGTAATTAAATTTATGTCATGTACCTCACATGTAAAAGAGAACCTCGTAACCTCTATTATTCACAGTGCTTAATCCTTTCATCTCAGCAAATACCTGACATAATATGTTCATATATTACATCCCTTGATTACTAATACCCATGTTTTATTTCAATATCAATCATATATGGAATAAAATTGAGGATAAATGAGGTCTCTAACAGAATATGTAATTTAATTTACTGGATATTGAAAGTAAATTTATTTTTAAACCTCCGAAAATTGTATAGTTTCTTTCTAAAAAATAAATAATTTAACATGAATATATTTATATATTATTGTGATTAGAGTACCATAATTTCCCCCCTCTTTTCCTTCCAATATAAAATTCTAGCATTTATTGTGTGTTTGTATAACCTACAAACCCACGTAGTGGAATAATTAGTTTATACAACTACATTAGTTTTATAGAAGTAAATTTGTTGCTAGTGAATATGTAATATATTTAGGAAATTATAAATTTTTAAAAAATATAACAAATCAATTACATTAATACCCCCCTCCCTTTGAATAAATGACAATGTCATTCATGTGTCTCTGTTCACTACCACCACTACAAAGTTACCCGACTCAGAAGTCTTGTCATCCTTTTATGATTACTACTAAACATGAATATAATTAATATTAATGATATTTATATCTTTATTAAAATTATGTACATGAAGTAATAATGGATAATATTCATGTATATAAACCACTGAACTGAATCATATTTCATAAATGAAACAGTTAACACTCAAAAATGAATATTTCAATAAATTGTTTTTTGAAAAAACAGAAGATAAAATATTATAAGTGGATCATAGATGATATTGTAATTATTTATATGGTTATGACAAAAAATTATAATAAATATATAATTATTAATAAGGATTTTGATGGTACTTAGGTATCATATCATAACTAATGTACAGAATGTTTCAACAATTGAATCCTTATTCATGATTCTTTGTAAACCATTTTTCATTTGAGGATTTTTTAACCATTCTATACACAAAAGAATAAATATTCATATCTTATTAAAATTTATGGAAATTAAAATTTTTACCTTCTTTTTCCACTTTCAACTTATTCCAATGGCCAAAATAATATCAATACAAACAAAATAACATTATTTTTCTATTCAATCAAGAATATTTTTCTCCAAATTTATAAATTTTTTATGAAAATTATTTTTAAAGTGTTTTTTCATATCTCAAATAATTAATTATATTAATTTTTTCTTTTTTCCAACTTTCTAAAAAAATGAGTAAAATTGTTCTTATTATCATCATTATAATGAGGTTCTTTTAGTGATAGTGTGAAGAAAAAAACTATTTTAATGTTTAACACATGATCAACATTTCATGTCATCACAATAATTCTCTATATTACAGTCAATGATTATTAAGAAATAAATTTTACCAAAATGTTTTCATGTTTTTATACATTTAACCAGTAATTTAAATATATAAATATTATTTTCTTGAAAATTTATTTCATTGATCATCAAAAAAAATTTAACCTAAATTGAGAATAATGATATCAATAATTCAATAAGGGAAAAAATAATGATATCAATATAATTATTATCTTTTTTCATGTTTATTGTTTTTATTTTAGAATAATGTACATATCTATTCTTTCATACTATAAAAACACAAATTTGTGTTCTTTTTGGATTAAAAACATTTAAAATCCACAAAAATTATTTTATCGACACTTAATAAAATAGTTTAAAAACGTGGTGCTTCTAATATTGTGACATTTATAAACATTTGTAATTTGATAAGACATTATAGGTCACTAGATGGGGATATTTATAAATGTTGGCCATGAATGCCTACCCACGCTCACCATTATCCCACCCCTATCACACAAACTTATCTAGATGTCCTCCTGAGTACCCCATGGTCTCGGATCTCACTCCATTTACCCATGGACCCATCACCAATTCATACCCACCCACACTCCCTAGTAACCCCCTATCCCATAAATCACCACTCTCCCCTACACCCATGCATGCTTACCAACACTATCTAGCACCATCGAACTCGTACCTCACCTCACCCCTCACCCCTTCTCCCATGCCTTCTAACACTTCCCCAGTAACCCCTGTCCCATTCCTCACCTTACACCACCCCATCAAATACTTACTGATGCTACACCTCACACAGATGCCTACCCATGCTCCTTGTATGAGAGCCTCACCCCATCCTACCTCCACATACTAGAATAAAACTCATACATTAGATTTTGACCCATGGACCTCCAGTATCACATCCAAAAAATGGACCTAATGACATATGAAAATTATAATTATATAAATTTATAATATAAATATTTAATTAGTACATAAAAAATAATATGTTATTTGTATATATATTTATATACATAAATTAATATATATATATATATATTATGTATATATGATTATATTTTACAATTATGCTTATATATATGTTTATATTGTATGTTTTTATATATTTTAGAATTTATGTTTATATTTTATGTTAATATATATATATATATTTATTTATTTAAATTATAAATACAATATATCTTTATATACCTGTATATATATATATGTGTGTGTGTGTGTTTATGTGTAAATGTATTTATATATATATACAATTAGCCCTAATTTAAGATGCCTCTAAAATTAGTCATGTTTTCTTAAAAATGAAAAATTGAAAATACTTGATAGTATTATAGTATATAAAAATATACATTTCATTATTAATATCTAATTTTACATACATGTATATATTTTATATTAATATATATATATGTTTATATGTTTATATTTTATGTTTTATATTTTATGGGTATATATATTTTCATATGTTTATATTATATTAGATACATATGTTTATATTTTACATATATTTTTATATTTTATAATAGCTACATATGTTTATATTATATATATGTGGGTGTATAATTTATATTATATATATGTATGTGTTATTATTTTATTTTTATATTAATATACGTTTATGCTATATATTTTATAAATATAAATGTTTATATTATTTATATATATGATTATAATTTATCTTTATATATATGGTTATATTGGATATTTATGTATATATATATATATAATTATATATATATATATATCTATGTGTGATTATATGTGAATATATATATGTACATATACATATGTAAAATTATTTTTTTATATGTATAATTAGAAATATTTTAAAACAACTGTAAAAAATATCTAAAATAGTCATGTTTTCTTAAAAACAAGCCTAAATTTCAAACGTATATGTTTATACACACACACATATATATATATTTATATATATGTGTGTGTGTGTGTTAGGGTGTGTGTTAATATGTGTGTAAATATATATATTTTTATATATATGTTAATTTATATGTTTCTATGTTTTTATATATTAATATATAATATATATAAATATATACCTTTATATTTTATATTTTATGTTTATATTTATATATCCGTTTATTTTACATTTAATTGAATTTAACATATGTGTTTATATTTTATAATATATATATGTTTAGGTATACATATATGTATATATATATATGTTTACATATCCATATATGTTTATATATTTAATTATATATACGTTTATGTTATATATATATTTTTACATATCTATGTGGTTATATTATATATATATATATTAAGATTTTATGTTTATATTTATGTTTATATTTTATATTATATATATATGTGTTTAAATTTTATATATATTACAAGCTAATATTTTTTATATATCATATGTTTATATAAAATTAGATATGATTGTTTATTATATAAACTAGTACTCACATGTGCATTAACACAGTGAAATTATACAATGCTCAAAAAATTGTTTCACCAAATAATTAAATTAAAAATATCTAGTACTGAAATTAAATACACCATGAACTGATAAAAGGTAGTAATTCAACTCATAATAAGTAGTAAAAAATATACCATAATTACAATGTGGATTCGTACACTGTAAAACAGTATAGTTAAACACCAATAAAATAATGACAACTACTAAAACTATCCTAAGAAAAAATATGAACATTACAAGAATAGTGATTTTATTAGAATTTTTATGCTGCAACAATATTTGGATAATGAAACTGACAATTTTTGTTTATAAATGTCACATCCCAAAAAGGGATGATGGATGAAAATAGAGAGATTAATTGGATTTCTTGCATTAAAATGATACCATGAGATGATCCAACAGTTCACACAAACATCACTAACACCACATGTTTTTCTAGTGTCATCTCCCCTTTGATGTAATGATGATGCAGGTTCCCATTGTGGTATGACAGTACTATAGATGTCGATTACAACAGAAAATGAGTTGACGATGCAGTAGCGTGAAGGTGTGGGATAGACCTTCTAGACTTCCATTTGAACAAGAAAATACTCACTGCAATGTAAAAACCCAATTATAAAAAAACTGAATCACCATGCATTACAATGTCATTTAATTAAGAAAACTAGAATACCATAAAAAATAATATATTAGTCAATATTTAATAATTTCATTTCATGAATAATGAAAGTCACCAAATAAAGTAAACATCATGATACATCACACATAGTGGCTAAGGAAACAAACCAACTAATGATATATAAACCAATTAAAGTCTAAACAAAATAGTAAACATTATTTTTTTCTTCAACGAATAATAAACTTACCGAGCAAGGTCCTTAAATCACATAGGGTTCATAGACGCAACCTTAATGCAATGAAAATACATTATATAATAAGTTTACAAATAAATTTGTTAAATGGAATTTTGAAACTTATAGATTGGAAAACTTGTTTTTAGTACCATAAAAATTCATGGAAAACATGCAGTCTAGTCTGTCAGCTTTTTTGTTTGGTTATCCATTATATGGAGATGAAGTTCATTGGCATGAGTTGATGTTCACGTGGAGTATTTAGATAATGAGTCATTGTGTTTTACCACATATTCATCATCAATTTCTTTCAAAAAAATTTCGACATGAAGATATCATTGTATATAATGATATGTAGTCAATACATTTAAGTCACACCATTGAAGCAACAATAAAATATTTTATAGTTGGAAAATAATAATAAAACATTTTATGGTTTTATAATAAAAATAAAAAAAATGAAGAAAAAATATGTATTGCCTATGACATGTACACAATGATAGTGAAAGACAACGAGGATAGAGAAATTATACCTGAGTAGGAGATAATGTTTTAATTATTGTATCAAATTTAGTATTAGTGTTGTAGATGAATCTTGAAGATCTAGTGTAGTGATGTTCCTAAAACATATGGGTTAAATGAATATTATAGGTATGAGGAAATTATTTTATAAATAATAGGAATGTTAATGAAGAAAAAAAATTAATATTATTAATAAAGTATTAAAGAATGTTGTTATGTGAAATTCAAAAGGGTGCCAATAATTTTTTTGGATGAAGGAATCTATTTACAAGGCTGTCTACATAACATTGATGATAGGTGCATATATAATTTTCATTATCACTGATGAAGATAACTGTGTAGGTGTTCTGTTTTGAAGAACATTTTTTAATCACAATGTTGTAACTTATGAAATCTAGTGAAAAAAACACTCTTTAATTTGAAAATGGTTAGCCCTTGGGAAAACCAAACTCATATTGGTCCTATTTTGTAATTAAACTAAAATGAGTGTTTAAAAATAACATAAAATAGATGAAAAAACCATGTTTAAGAAGCATACTTTTATCAATGAAACTCTTAATTGAGAAACTATTTTTCTTATAAACTCCATGATATTTATGTCGAAGAGAACGAAAAATAGCGAATCTTTGTCATCTTTAACCAGAAGTTAAACTGTAAACATGTTGTATTTATAATTGTTTGAAGTCATGGTGTTCTATAAGTACGATTAAATTTGTATACAATGCATATAATGATATAATATTTATCAAGAAAAGATGAAATTAAATGAATACATTGGAGTAGTGTATCTTAGAGATTTTTTACAATTCTGGAACTAAATGTTCCCATCCTCAGTTTGTACATTTTTCATGAAAGAGTCTCATTTTCCAAAATACCAGTTATGATTGATTTTCTATTTATCTAATTTTGCAGAAACCAAACACCTTTTCAGATATTAGATAAATAGTAATATTAATATATTCTTGAAATAAGGTCTTACATGTAAATTGTTCTAGATGACATGGTCAACTTAAAAATTATATCATATTGTACTTACCTCTAAAATCATTTTTACATCACAAATAATTTTTCTATTATTCTAATATGGTAAAGGTGTAACAAATATATTTTAATGCATTAATAGAGTACATTGAAATTTAGAATGAATGATGAAGCTATATTTGATAAATTTAGAAAAAAAGCATTGAAGACAACTATTTATGTAGATTTTATTCATGTTGTAGGTATTTGTAGTAAAAGAAGGTGAAAAAAAATATCAGCTACCATTTTACCTTCTTCTAAAATTATGGACTACTGGGATTTCCATGATGAGAATTTTTTTAAAGCATTAATTGATGCGGTGATAATAACAGACGTCAGAACAAGTTGAAGAGAGTAAGCTGAATTTGAATATACTATTTTGTAATCAATTAATGGAAACTATGGAACTTATTGGAGAGAATAAACATAATTTCTAAACATTAAATTTTTCAACAAGTTACAATAGATACGGGAACAATACTATTTGAAATAAGGAATAACAAATTCTGGAATATAACAGATGCTGGAACGTTACCGTTTTCTATTTTCAATAAGACAGAATAGATGATGGAACATAACAGATGTGTACATTATAGTTTGAAAAAAATTAAAATTTGTAATAAGACATAAAATATTATAGTGGTGATAATAAGAGATATTGTAACATGTTGAATAACATATGAATAATTTGATGTGACTAATTTTTAATCAATATAGTAAAACTATGGATCATGATTGAGAGAATAAGCATAATTTATAAACATTACAGTTTGAAATAAGGAATAAAAGATGCTGGAACATTACGGTTTGTAATAAGAAATAACAGATGCTGGAACATAATAGATGGTGGACCATTACATTTTTCAGTTTTCAATAAGGCATAACATATGATGGAACATATCAAATGAAATAACAATATAGTTTTTAATCATTAATGTTTGAAATAAGACATAAAATATTACAGTGGTGATATTAATAGATGATGGATCATGTTGAACAACATATACATTATTTGAAGTTACTAATTTGTATACAATACAGTGAAACTGTGGAATATGTTGGAGAGAATAATCATTATTTATAAACATTACATTTTAAAATAAGGCATTAAAGATGCTGGAACATTACAGTTTTCAATATGGCATAATAGATGCTCGAACATAACAGATACCGGAACATTATAGTTTTCAATTTTCAATAAGGAATAATTGATTCTGGAACATTATAGATGACATAACATTATAGTTTTAATTAAGACATAAAGCATTACCATGGTGATAATAACAGAAGCAGGATTTTGTTGAAAAAAATATGAATAATTACAATTCAATAATAAATAAATATTCCAGTTTTCAATAATGATGATTTTTTAATCTATATCTTGATTTCATATAGGTCAATCACATTCTCTAACCAGATGCGATGTTGTTACTTTAGAAGAGTCATTGTTGTTTTCCAAGTACTCTTGTGTTGGAAAACCACCCACCCCAACAAGCTATAGAATATTTGCAGGCCTCTGAAATAAACTATTGTAGATGTGTTAGTAACTGCAATATTTTATGTCAATTGTAGTGATAATAAAATGATTCTTTCCTTCCTTACTCTAAAAAAATTTATATTTTTTTGGAAGTACTGATAGAATGTATAGGATATGATTCATATAGATGTTGAAAAATTTATATAATTGGAAAAGTGATGTAAAAATTGGAGTTGTTTATGAAAAAAGCATATATCATAATAGTGCATGAATTTTACTGAATTTGATCAAAATAAATAGTTTAAAAAGGCTTGTTTGTATTTTTAGACTGTATTTATTTAAAACATGCAGTAAAGAAGCATTTTAAATTCATACAACTGTATAACAAATTGTTGTACTGAAATGTACCAATTAAATGCTGTTGTGGAATGCTTTTGTTAATGATTTCTGTAAAATAAGTGAAGTCAAAATAGAATTATGGTAGTTGAACATCATCCGATCGAACATACATTTCTATTGTGAAATAAATTTGGCTAGCATGTATTTACCCCAACTAGCTCCCTTCAGTAGGCGAAATTTGGATGTTTGGAATAATGTTTCATAGGCCTTCATGTATGAGTGGTTTATAAATGGTGATTAACTAGAGTTAGTAATTATACATAGAATTTTGGTCTCTAGAAACAATTAATTTTCAAAGTAAACCTTTAAAAATCATATTTCAGATATCATTAATATAAAAAACAACCCTTCATTAGAATTACATAGTATTATAATTTTATAAATAGTCCAAATATTGAAACTTTTTGATAGGATAATCTCACTTGTGCATCATGTAGAATCAGATTAATATTAGCAACATCGATTTTGGGTGATGAGTTACGCATCAAATTCAATTCAAAGACATTTATCTTAAATGTTTCTGTAGAATCAATAGTAATCCCATTCCAAAGAAAAATTCTTCGTGACATGTTTTCATGTTTTCATGTTTTTAAATAGTGTATAGATTTAACATAGTAAGATGAAATGTAAGTCTTGTGTTTTTATGTATCTGCAACTGATAACTGTATTGAAATGTAAATATTGGAAATGAAAAGATACCAAATAAATGTTGTAAAATATTTCTCTATAGACAATGTTTTATGTACAATCAGATGTTGGGTTATCTCTATCATCAATATCAAATTTCAAACCCCTTGGTGACATCAATATAGATACGAAAACATAGTGTTGAATGTGCCATAATATAGGCTTGTGAAGATATAAACCAAGAGAAGATAGAGAATGTCCTTGAATCTTATTAAGAATCATTGCATAAGAAATAGTTAAATTATTTTGTCTTCATTGTAATTTGAAAGGCTATCTATCATCAATGTGGGTCGTATTTATTCTTTTGATGAAAAAAGGATAACCAAAATAACATCTGTTTAAAATTTCTTCTCCGATGACATGGTCACCCATGTGTGTAACAATCAGATGAGTACCATTGCATAACCCCACCGATTGTTCAATATTTCTAATAAATATAATCGGTACTCCAATAATCAATGTAATTTTGTTTTCGGGAATCGAAAATGCATTAATACCATTTTAAACGTCACTTTTATATATTTTAGCAGGTCCATCTGTATCAAAACTGGCATTGCAAAAAGAATCAAGACTAAAGTAATCTTGTACTTCTAATTTACTATGACTTAACATGTATTCATTGAAATACTAAACAACATTATGGGTTTTTGTAAATATAATCATGATCTTTCAAACATGATACATCTCCAAATTTATCATTGAAATCTAGGTAAGAAAATTAAACAGATGTTGCCAATGGGGAGTTTTTTTTCAAAATATATGTTGATGGTATTTAAATTCATTTTTCCCCATCACTAAGCTAACCAATATGGCCCTAAAATATATCCATAATCCACTTAGAAAATTTTCAAGCTTCATTTAAACCATCATTTGTATGTGTTGGTTGAAACCTCATGTTTTGGGTCAATGTTAAAACCTAACACTATTTCCATATAAACGATGACCTTTTAATTACAAATACAATGTAATTTTTGTCACCACAATCAATTAAAGGAATTATTTGTTTTAATTCTCCACCAAGGACATTATTTAGAATTGAAAATGTTTAATTACAATGGTTTTTCTCCACCAGTGATCAATTCTATTGACTATATCAGTTCTGCAACATAAATCTCTTAATGAATATTAAAGACATAGTGGTCATTTATATGTATTTGAATTTCAAATTTAGAATGGTTTGTCCTCCCATGTGGTAGAAGTAAAGATTATATTCCACTTAAAGAAACTAAAAGAATATTTTTACAATATAACATTATTAAACATGTCTTGACTCTCCAGAAGAAAGTCTTACCTTCCCTCCAAATCTACGAAAGAAAAAAAACCCCAACAGTAGAACATTACACAGACATAATTCCCCCCATAACTTTGTTTGTTCCATTATAGGCATTGAATGTAAGGATGTGTAATAATTATAATGGTTTTCTATATTGTAATTATGATATTATTAAATCAATATATTTGGTCGAGAAACTATTCAATAATATGGAATGGGAATTGAAGGATGACATTGGCAGGATTTACCATTTTTGTTGGAAATGTTTTCTATTTCAATCAAAGAAAAAGGTTTTCTTTAATGATCCCGGAGTTCAAAATCTACTGGTGGGGGAAATAGTATTTGAACTAAATATAATAAAATAGATATCTAGTTATAGAGATAGTATGTTGTTCGTACCTCATATTTGGAGTCGCTGCTTTTGGGTAGATATAATATCTTCGGTTAGAATCTTCAAGGTTTCAGGCCAATATATTTCTGGCCGAGAAATGTTATTTGAGAATAACATTATGGTGAAAAAGAATAATAAAGAGTGTCACATTCCTCAAGCAGAGACACCTTTTAGTGATAGAATAAACTCATTGTCATCAGCTAATAGTCTCATTTCTAAACAGGTTTGTTTGTATGTATGATGAGTAATGTTTTTCAATGTTCCAATATAATCATATGATGTTGCACCTCTGAACATTGAATGTAGAATCAGCAAGTAATATAGTTAACCAGAATAGAGAATAATATAGTATAGTCTTTCCATAATAAAACCGCATTTGCATAGATACCATTTCTTTTCACGAAAGTGGATGAAATATATTATTGGGAATTTTTTATATGTTATACTTATGCAGTCTCGATATAATAGATTTTCTTCAATCCAAGATGTGACCCTAGTATTCGAAATGTTGCTCTTATTTAAGATGTCATCAATAATGTCATAGTCTCTATATGACACATGTTTTTGACCTGGTAAATGAAACTGAAGTCTATCAATAGGGGGATATCTATAATTTATATCATTAGAAATGATCATCCAAGAATTTTCACATGGTGAGATGTACCGTCAGTCATAGTACATTTTAATCTCATCGACACTATTGTCGGATTGATGTTTTTTTTGTTTTCATAGATTGTATCATTTACATAATCATTACCTATGATTATATATTTAATAAGATATTTGATAGAAGAAGATATTTGAAAAATTTTTATTCTTAAAATTGGATTACATTTTAACAGAAAAATTTTATTGTATTGCACAACAAACCGATTGTCCAATGCTATAAATTTTTTGAAAATAGTACATCCATAATTTTTTCCCTCAAATACAACATAACCATCCTCATATATTTTTGTATGTTTAAATTTTGTTTTGGATTATTCACTGATAATTTTCCATTTTACATACAAGGTGAGCGATGATTCGCATCAGCACAAGGCCCATGGATCATAAAATGTGTGACTACTTCATGATATATTTGGAAGTAACTTTATTTGGATGTTCAACCAAAACAATTATATTAATGTCTATTGAAGTAAAAAAAAATTATTCATGACTAATAAATAATATAATGTACACCTAATGATATCCCCTTTTCTAAAACTCCACAGTATGAACATCTAAAATGGAGATTGAATGGTAGATGAAAAAACAAGTGACATTAGCTGGTAAAAGATATCATTATAGAAGTAGAATTTATTAGTGATGATGTTTCACAACTGCTTGAGAATTTTCAACTGATACCCTTCTCGTATTTAATTCTTGAGTTGTTCTACCGTAATATTCAAAATTTGTGACAGTATATGTGGACAATCTGATTGGACATGGTTGTTTACATTAAAAAACTTGATACTTCAAGCCACATTTGATGAAATGTAAATGTTAAAAAAGATTTGGAAACTATACACAATTATAGATTGACATAGAATATTGATATTTTGAATCATATACCATAGATATTCTGTAAACGTGGTAGGTAAAATGATGGAAATCCCACATAAACACCCATCTTGGTCACTTATAAGTAAATCATCTTGCATCCCATTCAATAGTTCTTCCCTCAAGATCTTTTGAATAAAGGGAATAAAATATAGTCTTTGAGACTACTTCATTTTGTATGCATCTTAAATAAACTATTACTGAATTTTCAAAGAATAATATAGACATGATTCATCATTGTAAAATAATTGAAGGTTAAAGGAGAAATATTCTCTCATTGTTACTTTTATGATTTTTTCACTTATATTCAATTGTGTCTCATGAAGGAACATTTTTTCGACATATCCATCTTCTCCACCCATGAAACCCAATGGATATTAAAAAGGAATATATTGTGGGTGAAGCTCATCCTTGCATTTAAAGTCACCATTTTTTCTTTTAATGTTGATATCAATTTCATGATTTAGATCAGCAATGTTTCTGACAACGAGCACTGTAATCTCAGAAGTAGTTGGTATGTTTTATATTTGTTAATCTCTTCCTCCTCTAAAATGAATTCATAATATTAAATTTTTAGTTCCATGACTCTCAAAAACCTCCCTAGTTTTTATGAAATAATGTGATAAATCATTTTTTGGGGAATCATGTCTTGTAGTTTCTGAAAAAATGCATAAATAAAGAATTGAGTTTTGGTTTTTACCATCGAATTTGCATATGAATATGTTAATAAAATATAAAATCACCTGAGGTAATATTCAGATATTACCAATTAATTTACTAGTTACCTACTGGCCCATACACTATTAGGTGATTCATTCGAAGTGTCGTACACATAGATCACATAAAAAATTTGTGGTTGTCAATCATGAGAACATAAGCATCTAATGAGATGGAATTTCTGTCTATTGAATATAAATATATTTGGATACCCCCATAGTTCATAGATTTTTCTACATTGCTGCCCAATGATATGAATGAAAACATAGAGTTCCAAATGTTAATGTGGTCTTAGAATTTATTTAAATTTGTAATGGTTTTTTGAATATTAATGTACTATGGTATTCGAGACATGCATGCAATGACTGTAATGAAAATTTTCTTAGAAGGAAACATAAATTGAAATGTGGGATATGTCTGTGCATATTGTTTTTATTCATATCATCATACAAGAAGGTTGAACTATAATACTCACAAGTGTTAAAAGGGTCTTCTCAATATTAATATTTTGAAGGAGAAATGTATTGGAATTTTTAATATTAATTGGGAAAGAATTAATTGTCTAATAAGATTTTATACATAGTCTACGTAGTAATATAATTTTTTATTGAATGAAAATAATTAGTTTCTTCAATTTTTTGAAGTCAAAGAGCCATATCTGTATCACTTAACTTCATGTTATTTGTTATTTTGGAATATTTTGTAATAAATAATATACATTAAAAAATTTGAATGTTGAAAATATAATTTTCTCTTTGATGGACCTTTGACGTTGAATGCCGAATCTATTTCAAATTTTGTTATAGGAGTATTTTTTGTAGACATATGATTCATTTATAGTTGTTCCTCTGGTATTTATATAGTACCTTCATGTTTATTACTCCTCCCTTATCATAACATCATTGGTGAAAATATTATTAAATATTATAGAGTGTGTATATATAAAGAGACATATAAATGAGAAACCTAAAATGTTAGTTGGGATGTATAACATACCTATGGATGAAAAAGAGATTTTAGTTCCAATAGAATTATCAGAAGTATTGTTCAATATAGAAGTTCGATGCGTAAGAATAAATATTTCACTAACAGAGAATAAATTTTTTAGTTGATTGTTTTGTGCTTACTGTGATGAGGAGGCATTAGATGAAATTATAAAATTATAACCATTTATATTTTTACCTTGTAAGAGTAATATTGCCACAAGATTTTGTTAAATAAAAATGTAACATATTGACCATACAGTTAAAATATTACAATGACAACATGATCTTAGAATCAAATACTGTTTTGTGTCATGGTATTCAGTCTTTGTTTTTTCTTATTTATTATATCATATATCATTGAAAGATTTGAAAAGTCTTGAGGGATTGTGAAATCGGTAGATGAAATTTTTTAGCAAGATATGGTTTCCTATTTTTTCAGTATGCCATCAAATTAATTAAATTGGATATAGTGAACAGTAATAACCATTGCTATATACAGGTGACAATGGAATGAGTAAATATATTTCTATGTCACTAACTGGTGTGATCAGTTCAGCTGTAAAACATTGTCCAATGACTATTGTTATCAAAAAACTCTTAGTAATGTTAGAATATATATTATCAAAAAACAAGATAATATTTTATAGAGGTATGATATTTTGGTTTTCAATCTGATAGCTAAATAAATAGTTATGGACTTTGTAAATTAAACTTATCATTACTAGGTATTGGTGAGAAAAGAATAACTATTCATGTTAGTGTGCTTCCTATTAGTGTTAAAGTATCAGTTGGAATGATTTTATCATGAGAAATTTTTCCTATGGAGTTGCAATTATAGTAAAAATATAAGCTTGTGATTGATAAGAAATAGAACAATATCAGGAGTGCAGAATAAAAATATGATATCCTGATTGACATTATTGTTGTAGTACACTTCGTTGAAGTTGTGAATCTCTATATCTCGACAGGGAGTTCATGTTTATATGGTGTATCTTTTAATTTTATAGTAAATTAATTGAATAGAATCATAGAACCATGCAATGTAGTATTGTGATCAGATTATAGATAATCTATTTTCTAAAGACAAATAATCCTTAGAATCAGCATGTAGTCACTACTATGGATGTATTTTTGAAAAGTACCCATTATAGTTATTTACTGCATTCAATGTAATGTAAAACCATCTAATAAAAAATTTTCTTTAAAAAATGGATAATCATATTAAACATGTCTATATGGAGGTAGTACTGTGATCATTATATAGACAATGTAAATATTGAAAAAAAGATATTTTAATGCATGTGTTGTCACTGTAATGGTTGGTTGTCAGGTTATAGTTATTTACTGTCATCATAATAAGGTAATCGCTGATGAAAAATAATACTTATATTATTGAAATATGATAATGTAATATGAAATCATCGCTACCTTATATTATTCTTGAAAATAATATAATGGAGAACATAAGGGATACGTATTTGAGGATAGTATGATAACATACATGTTGCATAATTGACTGTGAGAGTTGAACCAATGATAACCCAACTGAACTGGTTTTGTATAATAGTGAGCATTTTAGAGAAAAAATAGAGGATAAGTTGGCGGTGGATGATTTAGGTGTTACCGTCAAAGAGGTATATGAAGGAAATGAAGGTGGTCGATGATGATGGAGCCGTAGTATCTGAGCACAAAGGAATTGAAAACCTATATTTGGGGGACCAAATGAAGTAGATTACGAATCCCTAGATTGTGGATATTGGAAGACGTAAAGAAAAAGTGTTGAGAATAAGTACTTACCATTGTTTTTGGGGGCTGATCTTGGTGAAATAATCAAATGAGGAGGAAGGGAAAATAGTTGAAGTATTAAAACATGTGAATTTTAATAGGAATCTCATTATAATGATGAGATCAGAAGAGGTGAAGATAAATTAGAGAAGTCACGATGGGGTAGATATAGGAAGAGGTGATTATAGTGTAACAAGATGTAGTGCAGATTGTAGAATTGAGAGGTCAATTTCAGTGAAACCAATTGATGAAGAGGAAATATGTTCAATGGAGGTTTTGAGACTATAGAAGTCGAAGAGGATAGTCATGATGTGGATAGAGAGGAAGGAAAAGTAATAATGTTAGAGGTTTGTGGGATAGTGGAGGGAGTTGATGAAGGAGTTACATGTGGTAGAAAAAAATCCAACTTTAGTAAATATATAGATTTGTTTATATATATATGTATATTTATCTATTTATAAAAATATTTTGGTGTGTGTGTAAATATATATCTATTTATATATATATATATATATAATTATAATTATATAGATATAAAATTAGACCTGTTTTAAAACACTGGTAAAACTATCACTAAAATCACCATATTTTCTTAAAATGGTGAATAAATTTAACATATATATGTTTTTTATTTATAAATATATGTATATATATAAATATTTATATATGTGCATTTCTGTGTTTGTATATATGTATAATTATATATATTTTTTATATATGATTATATTAAAGTTTTTGTGTATATATATAATAATTTATATCTATATCTAAATATATAGTAACATAAACATGGGGAATTGATCCATATAATTATATCATTTTTAGTGATGTTTTTTAGTGAACATCACTAAACTTGTGTTGTTTTCAAGAAACATTGATAAATTAACGTTTTTAGTGTCAAGACGACTACGATATATGATACTTCATTATGTTTTACATTTTATTTTGTTTAAATTTAGTAAAATAACCATTATATCTTGGTTACATTTTTTGGTGTGTTTTAGTTTGTGTCAATTTAATTTAATTGTAAATAATGTTTACTCGAGTTAGGAAAACATATGTTTGAAAATGTACACTTATGAAATTTTTTGGGGAAATGTCTATGAATTGAATAATGTCATAACATTTTTGAAAATCAGAAATTGTTCTTTCCCATGAATATACGACCTTAAAAACAATTGAATGTGGATAGTGCTATGGGATTGATAAATGTAGTGGTAAAAAATATTGAATGGTGCATATTTGTTATAAATGTATTCATTACTAATTCATGATGATCTAGACTATAACTATAATCTAGGTAGGACACTCTTAGGGGTTATCATTTGGATTATTTACATGAACATTAAAATTAAATATGAAATATTTCGAAATATTATTTTTATTCGAAAATAATCTTAATGACACTATGATTATGATTCTAATATTAGCTATACATAAATTTCAAATTTATGTATTTTGTTACACTACATTTAAAATCATATAACAGGATTAAAAATTCATAAAGTTAAAATCAAATTCAATACATTCTATTTCCTTGAAATTGTGTATAGTGAAAGGAATGTAAATAGCAACAATGAACATTATAAATATATGAACAATTGGGATATGCAATTCTTTTGATACTAGATCTATAGATATATAATGATATTAACAAATGATAACTATATTTGGGAACATGAATCAGATATTGTCTAACAAAATTCTGTGTACATAGAATACTATTGATCTCTAACATGGTCCCCAAATGATGTAGTGATTCATTCATCTAAAACTCCATCATTTAAGGAGACTACTTATCCATTATTATATGAGTAATGGATCCAATCCTTCCAAGAAATATCTTTGGCATTAGGAAGTAGTGTAAGAAAAAAAATTATCATTGAAATTTATAATCATAAAGAATACATTAATAAGGGTTTTTAGTGATATAAGAAACATAGTAGTTAGATGTAATGAAGTTTTATGGGTGGAAGACATTATGGGATATATTTAACCAAAAATAATTTCTTCATGTGTAATGTGATGCTGTAGAACGTAAAATATTATTATAATGAAAAAGGATGGAAAATATATTTTTGAATATGATTATATCATTATAATGTTAAATCTCCTGATATAAATTAAAAACATATGAAAAATATTAAGATTTATTATTTCAATAATTAGATAAGTCATATCCTCTAAGAGAATTAGTCACTTTGAACTTTTCTAATTACAAGGATACAGTTTCATGTAACCCCAATATAAAGAATAAATTATTTGATTATAATGTTTTCCAAGGAAATCAATAAATGTATTTTGTAGATGAGAACCCAGAAAAAATAAATAATATTGAACATGATTAATAGGAATGGGGAATTTATTCATGTGTGTAGTGAAATCCTATAAAGATATTGATTTCATTATAAAACATGTATTTATTAATATCAAAGGCATTAAAAATTATGAAATGGGGAACAATTATTATAAAAAACTCGAAGGATCAATGTAATTTTACTCAAAAAGTTACATTGGGGGGATCCCATTATTATGGGATCAGAATAAAAATTATTGATGGTTATCAATACGTAGTAGTAAGTACATTGATCATAACCTCAAATATATCCTACTTCTAATTTGATTATGGATATTCTCCATCTTTTCTACCTTATGTGGTTTTGTATAATATTAATTATTTCCCCACCTTTTGGAAAAGGTAATTTTTATTCATTACTATTAGTTAAAGTATTACCACATTTGGATATGTTTTTCAGTTCCCATTATAAAACGAAGTCATTCCCTATTTAAAAAATTGATCATTATAAATATTATTTACATTTATATAATCCTTATAATAGACCATATATCAAATTATTATGTGTTATTTTGTTGTAATTCCAATGAGATTTCAATTCCTGGTGGATATATGGAATCCCTATTATTTTAAGGGTCGAATACATAATCTGAATCATTATTGAATCATCCTAACATAGACCTCTTTCATAATTTTCATGGATTAAAGAAGTAGACACATCCGATGAGTGGGAAAAGAATCCATAGAATATAGTATGTATGTATCGTGAAGGAATATGGTGATGAATTTCCTAAAGAACAACATTAACACCCATATGAGAGTGATGTTTTGTTTTCTATTTCTCTTATTCAATATTTTAATCCAATATATTTTTCTCCCTACATTACAGTGACATCAGAATTAGAGGAAGTAATGAAAAAAAACATAATTGTTTCCATCATAAATGATTTACATTCCCCAATGTTTCATGATTTTTAACCCCTTTTAATTTTGATGATAGATATATAGTTTTATGAGGATGTAAATAAAATGTAATGAAATCAATGAAATTTATAAAAATAAAAAGTATTATAATTCATATATTGATTAATTATTTGATCAAATTCACGGAGAAAAATAATTTTTAATGATTGATAATAATTCTATGTATCATCATGTATAGGTATTGATAGATGGTATTATAATGGAAACATTTTTTATGTGTTATGGAAATTATGAATTTATAGTAATTCCATTAATATTTAGTATTTTACCTTCTTTATTTATGAATTTAGTGAATATAATATTCAAGGACTATCTTAATAGTTTAACTGCTGTATTTATTAATTATATAATAAAATAATCTAAAACCTTATGATTTGGGAAATATTTATTTGTAAATAATTCACATGAATACTAAATAAAAAGAATCATATAGAAAATTCCGTAAACAAAATTTATAAATTTTTGATGTTTCATCTCATGGACATATTGTTTATATAGATAAAATATCAATACATCTATCAATGAAAATGGAAATTATGTAATAAAAAATTATAAATAAAATTAATGGGGGTTTATAGTATCCTTATTCTAGAGTGTAATTGTTAATGATTTCTTAAAAAAAATCTTGATTGGATAACCTACTAACTTGGTTGGAATGTCAATGGGTTATGTTTAAATAGTATAATGAAAAAATTAGTGTTTTGATAAATTAAATAATAAATTTCTCAATGTGCCAATATTTACCATACAATTTGATAGGGATGTATTATTGAGGTGTATTTGTGCATAAAATGAAGAAAATATATTTTTCTAAATATATAATAATAGATTGTCAACCTATACATCAAGGGATAAATATTCGTGGATAAAATTATCTAACACTTGCTATTTATTTGGAAATTGAATCATTTTAATTGTTGATATTAAGGAATTATTCTAGTGTTAAATGCCACGCAATATACAAGGATCAAAAATACTGAAATACATATTCAACAATAAAGATACCAACCCATGGAAAATGTGCTAGTTTAATATAGTCATGAAATAAGATTGAATAATACACTATAAACATATAAAATCCCATCTATTTCACCAATGTCATTTCTTTATTTATTACATAATTTTAAACATAATACAAATACATAAGATTGAGAGGTTTATATTTCCTTGGGTATGTATGTATATAAAAAAATAACATGGAATATGGATACATTACAATATTGAAATATTCTAGAACAATCCCTTAATAGACATTGATCATCTAATACTACCCAGGATGACTTGGAAATATACATGACCACCCCATATGATATAAATATCAATTATAGAATAATCAAATCCGAACTTCATGAAGTTTACACAAGAGATTCAATTGGTATTTTATGGTTACATAAAATTAGTGATAACTATAAACATTAAGGTTGAATATTTTTATAATACGACAACATCAGGGCATCATTGGATTATAGAAAAAACATTAAACAACACATCAAAAACACAAGTAATGTTGAAAACCTAAGAAAACAAAACATAGTGTTATTTGGATAACATATCATGCATTATACGTCTCATATAATGGGATTAAAACATTAAATAATTAATTAGTGGGATATATAATTTTTTTCCCAACCCCATCAAATTTAATTAATGTACATTCATTCATATTCTACATAAATCAAACAAAATATGAAGATATTTCATTAATTTTAACACAATGATTATGAAGTGTGGGAAAAAGTGGATTCTTCATTATGTGATGGAATTGTACATCTTAGTGATTACGCATGATTTAAAATAGTGATAAGTAATTACCACACTAAATTTTTCTATATTATATAATGTGCTAATTTTGATAACATAACATTGGTACAAAATGGTTCCTCGAATGTTTCAATGATATTAAAAGGTTATATATCATTTTAAGGAAATTATATTTAAATTAAAGCAATTTTTTAGAATTCCTTATAATATGAACAATTATGAATCGAAACAGATGATAAAATTAATGCATGTGAATAAAAAGGGAATATTAGGTAATCACATAACATTATAGGGTACTTCTATAGGATTTTGTGGATATTTTATTAATATAACATGAAAAATATAGGAGAACATTGGAGAGGGAGAGGATGAGGAATATATTGTTCAATGAGGTTTTATTTAAAATTAGTCAGATGTTGGATGTTTATTTATACTAAAATATATGGGAATTATTTATTAATTTCCAAGCATAGGTATTGGAATCAACAGAATATAATAATGAAAAATTGAAACTACGTCATGGGATTTCCAATTTTTTAGCGAATTAAGAGTTTTCTTCAATTATTTATAAGTTTCAAAGCTGAAAATATTAAAATAATACCATTTTTATTGTGGAAGTTAGTCATTTTCATATATAATTGATTTTTAAACTATAAAATATAGTATTGATTTCAGAAGGGAAAGTAATGGATTATAAAATTAATCAAATAAAATTAACAACATTTATTTTAAAGGGAAAAAATAATATTATTCATGGAATCACCTTATAGTATTTTTTTCATAGTTTTTCAGAAATTATTATTTCATTATTGATAATTTATATTTATAATCTATTTAGTTTTCCCATAAAATTTTTACTATCAGGGAAAATCATAAAAAAATCAACATTATCTAATTTTCATGTCCTCATGTCAGATATAATATATATTTTACCAAAACTATTCAACTAGATATGTTAATTATTTATATATATTTATATCCATTATTTATGAAAAATAATTTTTCACAAAATGATAAGTACTCTAAAAATTATGAAAATTACACTATGATTCATTAAAATAAATTAATACTTACATAAAAATTTATATTATTTGATAAAAAATTATATTATCATAAAATATATTTAAAAATTTCTGATATTTTGAAAAGACAATTGTTAATTGATGCTGTATATTTTTCAAAAATATATTTTTTATTTCTTAAAATAAAAAAACAATTAACAAAAAATAAATCATATAAATATTTATTACATAATTATAATTTTTTTAAATATATTTATCATTTTTTAAGAAGAAATAAAAATATATGATATCCAGTTTCTAGATACAAAACTTGTTCTTAAAATAGCTTACACCCTAAGGGTAAGGTGTGTTATTGTAGTAATTTTATATACTTGTTTTGAAATAATGTTTTTCATTGTGATCTAAATAATTCTCAATTTAACCTTGAACTAGTAATATTTTTGTTTTATTTATTGAATGTAATCTGGGTGTACATCAATGTAATATCATTGTGATTTTATCTACCCTATATTCTCTGATAAATGGACATCTTTGATTATGATCCTATAGGTCAAGGTCTTTACTTATTTTGTCTATGTTAATAGTAACTTATTATAATAATTACTATATACTAATCATAATTGTAATTTTACAATAAATATATTTCCAGAGATTAATATTTTTAATTTCGTTTTAATATCTCATACTCAATTATTTATAATGATAAAAAATAATCAATGAGGTTCTTGTGTTTCATAAATAAACAGTATCTAATATGTAATTTATTTATCAAAAAGGGAATTTAACTTATAGAAACATGTGTTATTAAAACCCTTGGAAAGAAAATGATGTGGTTGATGCTTTGAGAACGAATGATCATGGTGTTTTAACTAAAATCAGGATTGAAAATGATCATATAATAATTGACATAGTAAAGTCAAATTTTGTAATCATTAAAGAAGTGGAACCTCACATCAATCCATAATGACTATAAAACAATCCTAATTATGGATAATAAAAATTTCAATGTCTCTGGATGAGAATATTTAATAAAATATCATATTAATGAATTAGTAGATATTGGAAGTCATTATCTAGGAAGATCTTAAGTTTAAATTTAGAACAAGGATATGGTTTCTATTCATGCCGAAGATGAAAAAAATTATCAGATGAATCCCATATCTAAAATTTATCTATTGGAAATTTAAGACTATGTGTCAAGATACATGTATTAAAAAAATTTAAAGGTTGTGATACAACAATTTTATAGAGTCATAAAATCTCTACCAACATTTTTCTTGAAAATATATGATATAACTATGGATTTTTATGGGTTTTTGAAGAAACGGGAATGAATAATTCCATATTGGTTATTATCAATATCCTTATAAATTCGACTCATTTTATCCCAATAAGGGAAGGATTACCTAGTTTGAGTCCCTTAAGAATCTATATTAATGATATCTTGATACATTGTGGTGGACCACTTTCATTGGTTTGTTAACATTTTCTATGGTTTTCATTTTAGCTCTTAGAGATTCCTTATATGTCCCTTGAAAAAATGTTATATAGGACCACACCCTATTAACCCATGCCCATTTGGGAATTATGGTATGGGATATCACTATATTCCTCTCGTGTAATTAAAATATAATATTAGAGTCCATTAAATAAATAAATATAGAACCATAAATTTTTTTTTATAGTAAGATATGTCATACTAATATTTTTTGGATTATATTGGTGATACTATGTTGGTAGGCCCTAATATATTTGAGGATACAATAGATAAACTGATGTCTATTTAGACTCATTTTATGGAAACACAATGTAGGAAAAGTTTTTTTGTTGAAAACTAAAATAAGTGAATTTAATTGACATATTGATATCATTTTATCTTGAATATATATTTTTTGAATAAAATTATATGTGTTGCAATGAAATTTAAACTATGTCTATGTTAACTTAGTCATTTTGAAACAAAAAATTAAATATTCCAATGGATTTCCATTTGTAAATGCCATATAGATCCTCCAAAATTCAAAATGTGTTTAATAAATCATTATTAAGGATTAATAATATTTGAATGATGAATTTCATAAATTAATATGAAATATAATTTTAACTACATTTATCTTTTATTGAGTTCCTCTCTATATTCGTGACTCTATATTAAAAGTGCTAGGGAATACAATAATATGGCTAGTAGTTGTACTATTGAAAAATAAAAATTAATAAGAGATGATTGTGTATATTGAATATGTTATGATAATACACTATCTAGAACTCTATACTAAGTGATATTTAAAAAAATTATTGAATTTGTTTTTAAAATAAGAAGAATGTAACACTCAATATTCAATTAGAGTATGTATGGTTTTCTTCATAACGAAATAATAGTATAACTAATATGGAATTATTCATGATTTTTATTAAAAACTATATTATTACATTTTTTAAAATTTATTGGAATAAATTAATTTCATTTTTAAACACAATATTTAAATGTTACCTTTAGGTTAAAATTTTATATTTTTCTGAATCTGTTTCATTTTATTTAAAGATACATATTTTAAAAAACTATCAAATTTATAACATTGTAATGATAATAGAAAAACATGATAATTTCTGAAACCATTTTTATTGAAATTTGTTATATTAAATATCCAATATAACTCTTATATAAACATGGCATTGATATTAGAAATTTATTCTTAATAATTTGTTAATATTAATAGTGAATTTATTTAATAACATTAGTTCTCTTCTCAAAATAAATTATATAATGTCTTCGCTTTGGATTTGTTTTTATAGAAATGAATAATAAGGGTAATTTTATTTAAATTAATAAAATTAACTCCACTATAAAGAAATTTATACATTTATTTGATGTAAAAAATTTATGTTTAAGAAATATTTTTTAAAAATGGTTATTTTTATGTTTTGATATTTTTTATTAAAATTAATTTTGCACTATTTAAAAAATTGACCATAAAAAATTGATAAAATATTTGGAAATAGAATTATTAATATTATGAAATTATTTAAACATAATATTTTGTTAAAAATATTAGTAAAAATAGTAAGAAATGTGTTCCCACTATTAATTTTTAAATAGTTTTATCAGGGGTACAACTATGATATAACCTTATAAATACAAAAAAATTATAATAATTATTAATTTATGATAAATATACCATATTTTATAATACATATAGTAATTTTTAATATTTAAGAACTATACATGAGAATTATGTTAATTATATTTAAATCTTGTATGTCACTCCTTTATTTCATCTCCCTCACTAGTAATTTGGTACCTCATATCCCCCTTAATAAAAATGTTTGATCCTTATAGCTAAAACATACTTTTTTTAATACCTACATATATTCATTCCAATCATCCTTGTTCACATGATCTTCTCCAAATACCAATATTTCATGGATAATAGTGCAATCTAGAGGATGTGTCTCAATGAATATTGAATCATCTTTATATGATCTTTTCAGTTTATTTTTTCTTTTACTTACTCAAAATTTGGTTTACCCAATATAAAATAAGGAATCAAATATCATGTATATACTAATATTTTATTATTATTATGGTATAACCATTATCATCCTGTTTTCAATCCCATTGAAAATGGAAACATATCTCATGCATATATATGGTCTATTATCCCCACATGGTGATGAATTCTTTACTCATATCCACACTGCTCGAATGGTAAGAAAACATAAGAATATTTAATATATATATATGTTTTATTTTTAAAATAATAGTTTTTCTAGAAATTTATTATACCATTTTCCTTCTATCCCTTCAACGTGTTTAAAAATAATTACATCACTCATGCTTAAGTGTGGACTACCGACTCTACAAAGCGATAAAATTTCATTATAATGATTATTATTTAATAAATTACCATAATATGTATGTAATTAGTATAAGTGGTATATGATCATTACTATAATTCTTGATATGTTGTATCCATGGGAAGTAGATAAGGATTATAACTACTGAAACAAAACTCACATGAATAAAAAATGTTAACGCTAAAAAATGATGACTTTGATAAATATATTGAAAAAGGCATTACAATAATAAAATTTGACCATATGTGGTCTTATAAGTATATTTATGATTTTTTATATGTTTATAAAAAAATTAATTATATAGGAGATCAAATTAACATATTATTAAAGTTGGACCAGAAGAAAATCATTATTTTATAATCTCAACCTTATTCATGGTTGTTTCTATTTATATTTTTACTGGATGAATATGATGAATATTAAATAAACTAAGTAATTTTTATTCTCATTGGGATATTTCAAAAAATTAAATGTTTTAATTTCATTTTTTTCTCTCTACGAACCATAATCTATGAATGTATGTAATTATAGAAAAAACTTTTTTCTATTTGATTGATAATATTTTTTTATCAAAGGTCAATATATTTAATAAAATTTTTTCATGAATTTCGTTATCAGAATTTATAGTATTTTGTTAAATTTAATTTTTTACTAATGTTTTTATTATTATGAAAACATTTAAAAGGATTTTGCTTTTCAATTTCCAAATGGGGTTCTTTCTACTGAATGTTTGAAGATAATATTTATTTTTATGTGTTACACTCGATCGACTCTTACCATTTTCTTGGATATCTATTTCATTGAAACATCCATCACATTTTTACATTGTCATATTCAAAAAATATTATTCCCTATTTTTTGGTGTATTTTTCAATTTTAAATATGCTGTTTCTGAATGTAAATGGTATTTTCTTCCTGAAATGTTCTTGTGATCTTTTAAAATAATATCCATCTATGTTAATGTATTATGATAAATATTTTTTAATAAAGAGGATACAATATAATGATTCCATTGACCAAATTTCTCTATAAGTATTGGGGTAATGTTTTCATATTTATCTATTAGGGAGTATATTAATATTTATGACTCTAGTAGTTCAATATCACTATTTGTGTTGAATAAGTAGTGATTTTTTTACCCCTTTAATATTGTGAATTCATTAGAGATAGTAAGTGAAGTGTGGGTGTGATTATTAGACCTTAAATAATTGGTATGCCTCCTGATAAAAACTATTTGGGGTAATTGGATTACACCTTACCTATTTATATTTGTTCAAACCAGGCCATACATGTTTGATAAAGATGCCTGTCATTATGTATTCTATCATTATGAATTTTATTATAATTAAACTATGTTTGGTTATCCATGTTATTATTTATTATTTAATGACATCCATCAATTTATATAGTTTTAGGATATTGGTTATATATAATATTTCACATTTTATCTCTTTTATATTATTCATTATTTATTTATTATATGATCGCTTCTATTGTATTAATTATATTAATGATAGTCTAATATTTCAATATATTGTTTTTATATTTTTTAGCATATCAATAAGGGATCTGTGAATTATTTAATGGATTAATTAATAAAGATTATATTTCTCAAAAATAATATTTTTTTTTAATTTAATGTTTTCAAAAGTAATATGTGAATCACATATGTATCTAATATCCCAAGGGTACTAATCTATTCAATTATCGATTATATAATCACTTATATTTGTAACAATATTGAAATATAAAAACTAGATTTGGTTTATTATTTGAGTGTTTAGTGAATTGAATTTGTTTTCAATGAGTGTTTGGTAGATGATTTGACTATGTTTAATGATTTTAAATCTAATTATTTCAAAGAGGGTCCTTTTTTCAATGTCTTTGTGAAAGTAGATAAAAAATTTTCAAAACAATAACTGATAAATAGATAATAATTTGTGATTCCATGAAAAATTGATTTAATTTGAAATGAGAGGACTGGATAGCAGTTTTGGTATTTATTTGAAGAGGGTGTTTTATTATTCATTTTATTTATTGTTTAGTCCATAAAAAAATGCAGAGCCACTAAAATATCCAGCCATGGGGAGCGATACACACGACTATGTGCGAGGATAGTATATACCCCATCCATCTAAAATGGGAAAATCATTGTCAAGAAAGTCAACGAGGTTCCAATTCTAGGAGCAAGATTGGAGAAGGATCCTCCGTATGGGGTGGAATGATGGCGGAGGTGGGTGCATGAGTGACCCTGTAAGAGAATTGGTATAGGAAAATATCGGGGAGGGAAGAGGAAAACTTTAAGCCAATGTTGGCATGATTTTTATTATAATGAAAAAGATTTAGTTGGTCTAATTTGATGAGGTATTTCACGGAAATAACCTATAATGTCTGATTTGTTGATATTTTATTCCACGATTACAATATTTTTTTTAAAAAAATGATAGAGCTATATTTGTTTGATTATATTCAATGAAACATATGTTTCATTTGATCAATAGTTTAGATCATCTTCTACCTCAAGCCATTAGGGTGTTTTGTTCAATGAGAGCTCTATGAATCCATGAAATATAATGACTAAATTCATCCCTCTGATCTCTATTCGATCATTCTAATGAGGAAAACAATATCAATTTTTTTTATGAAACACTATTATCAAAATATATGGATAAAAAACCATCATTTTACACTATACAAAAGATTTAAATTTTCGATATAGTTTTTATCAAATCCATAGATTAGTGGAAGTGTCCGAATGAGCTTATTAACGAGTAGTTGACACTATGATTATATATGATTCTGAGCCAATGGGTAATGGACTATAAATATAGGACTCATATTTCATTTTTTATATCTAATTTATATCACATCCAAGTGATGTTTTTGAGGGAGAATGTGTACCATGAGTTTCTCTCTCGCAAATAATCCTATATAGTTATATTTTTATGATTAAAGGGAAGTGACAATGAATTTTATACATATGAATTTCAAAATCAGATAGCCCTATGATGATTTTACTTATTTGTAGCTTTTTTTCATATAGGTTTTATATTTCTACAAAATAGTGTAGAACACATGTGTGCTTTAATAGACTTTACACACTTGGTTTTGTACATGCAATGAAACAATAATATAGTGACTGATAACAATTGCATGTGAATAAATAATACTTACATCGTGGAAGAATGTTTTACATACTAGTTGGGAGAAGAAGTTGTTTGATTGAATAACGTGAAAATTCATGATAATATTTCATTGAATATGTACAATTTGTATGTGCGAAGTTGAGTTCACAAGAGTCCATACACATGATCATGTTTATATGTGCATTTAGAAAATATTAATGCAGTGCCATTCTTTTCATAATGTGTGTTCCATAATTTTATGATAGTGTGATTCTTGTGCATGTGTATTATAAAACATAATTATAATGGTCATTAAATGAATTAAATAACTTCTTGATTTTTGATGAAGTGCACATGTGATTCATATTGCATATTCTGTGTGCATATATTTTATACTAATGATGGGAATGTTATTCTATCAGTGTTTTAGAATATTTTAGTATCTATGTGTTTAGTGGTATGTGAGGCCGGATCATCAGTAGAATAATGATTTCTTGCTTGAGCATTGTCGAACTGAGGCATCTATAAATCTACAAGTGATCATAATATATTGAGAAATACCAACACCATCTAAAAAGTTCTTAATTTGTACATGGGACAATTTTATCCATAATTTTCATGGAGGAATATTATAAAATCATCCGGTCAGTGGATCAAATATTGTGTGACTCAAGATTGTGAAGCCCTCCGTAGGACTCTGATATATTGGAAGTCACTAGTGGGACTCCTAAGAAGGATTGTGGGATGCTAGTAAGATTGTTGGTTATAGTATAAGGATCATCTTATGGGATTCATGAGACATTAGTATAGGTGGGAACATGTAAACTATAGTGGGATTTCAGAGTGGAGCATTGTGGGACTCTGTGTTTATGGGAACATGACTTTCCTCAGTGGTGACTATCTATATATACTGAAATTGTTTAACGAGGGTTATTCACTGGTTGAAGGAAGGATGTAGGTCATGGGACCAATCCTTGTAATTAAAAATATAATGTTCCATGTTTCATTAATATTCTTCATTTCATACATGATCCACTCATCCAAAAAAGTTACATATATTTTAAGGGGTTTAAGAAAATAAAATAATTTTGAAACAATATTCCTCACTTGATTCACTGACCCTAATGTGACTGCACGATCATTGGATACATCAATTGTTATTAGAGGGCAAGGTACCTTATGTAGATAAAGATTTTTTTCTGAGAAATGGAGAAATTGAATTTTTTTTACTACTAAGGAGGAACTACTTTTGATGGAATGACCAATCATAATTGGGGGAATATGATGTTTCTTTACTTTTCATCACTTGTCTTGGAAGTGATAGTTGAAACAATAATGGGTCTTCATCCTATGAATAATGATATTTCTATGACTCAAGATGAAAAAATTGATATTTATTTCAAGGTTCATAATAAAATCTTAATGGATTAATCTAAAAATGTTTTTACTAAAATAAAGGTTCTCTAAACTTCAATGGAGAACTGAGATAAACTAAGAATATGTTATGAAGGAACTATTAATATAAGATAAGCTGAGTTGAAAATCATTAGAATAAATTTTGAAGATATCAAAATTTATGATGGTGAATATATTGATCAATACATTACAAGATTAAACAACTTAGTCATAGATATTAGATTTTTTATAGTGAAGATAGATGATTCTACTATTCTAAAAAAAGATTAAGAGAAATTTCACGGGAAGATTCAACTCAAATATTTAAATACTTTAAGATTGGGGTGATCTAACATTGGATGAACTTCATTATAATATCATATCCAATGAAAAGTGAGAGGAACTATGATTCAAGAAAATGGAAAGAGAAGAGATGTCTTTTTAGGCTATAAGAAATGGAAAATTCAATGGATTTGAGGATGGGGAATAGAGTGATTCTAATTATAAAAAAGGTGATGAATATCTTTGTGAAATATTTTCTATTATTTAAAGAGGTTTCAAAAAGGTAAAATCGATAGGAAATGGCATGAAACTACTCAAGTTCATCATATGTAATGGAAATTGACATTTTTCTATAAGTTTTCTAGTGAAATTTTTTAAACAAAATCCGATGATGAAGATGAGAAATCTCATAAATAACAAAAGTATAAGAATAAGAATTAGGATGATGATATAGAATCAGTTGAAGACTATAATAGGTATTAGAAAAAGAATTTGATGAATCATAAGAAGAGTGTTACTTTAATGAAGAGAAATTCGATGAGGTGAAAAATAGATAAATTTACATCATCATGATATGAGTTAGAAGATGAAAAATATTCTAAGAATCAAATTTTCCTTATGGGTAAATCAATTAAATATATAAACTCATTTGAGGGTGATGAAGTATTTGATAGAAATTATTTTGAATATAGTTTAAAAGAAATATAAAAGCTACTCTTTCGGAAAATATGTTATTCAAGAATGAAAAGAAAAACTTTTGTAGAGAAATTGAAAATATCTCCAATGAGAATAAAGAACTTCTAAAGAATGTTGAGATTCATTGTAATGAGTTAAGAGAATGTAAGAACAAGATATATGATATATAAATAATGTTAAAAAAACTTCTAACTTAAGATATTGACAAGGAATAATTATCCTTTTTTGAATAGAATTAAAAAACCAGTTTTAGTTAGATGAATTTGAAAAGTTGGTCAATTATATTGAAGAAATACTTGTTAAGAAAGAACAAATATTTATCTGAGACACAATATATCCATCAAGAAGCTCCATGTCAGTTTATGAAATTGAAATATTTCAGTAAGAAAAAATTGAGAATAAGTGTGAATCTTTTAAAGAAAATAAGAAGAAGTGTTTAGAGAAAAAGGGCGATTCTAAAAAAAATTAGTCTCAATGTACATTTTGAGTTTCTTATAATGAAATTCTAAAAATCAACCCTTAATCTAACTGGACCAAAAAATAAAATGAGAAAACATTTTTCATAAAATAGGTATGTACATATTCATCCATGCAATTTCTTCATAGGAAGATATATCCATAGCCTATGAAAAAAGTAAGAACTACAACCATTAAGGAAAATTTTCTATCAGTTTATAATATCCTGGTTCAGAGGTTATTGTTCATGTTTTGGAGTTTTTAGTCATAAATATTATTCATTTTGGTATAAAATGTCACTACCAAAGAGGCGACATTAATCATGGTGTAGCAATTCTAAGTAGATAATATCTAATTATCATAATGAGAATCCCATAATGAAGACTTTTTCGAAATAGTCAATGAAGAAAAGAAATCTGTTTTTTCAAAGATGTGGTAGAAAAGGTCAAAATGCTGAAAAATTATGAGTTTTTTATTAGGTTAAATTCTTCATAATTTTTATGAAATGAATATTCAAAAATTGATTAAAGACATAGATACTTGTGAATTGTATGAGATGTTGAAATGTTATGAAAAATATCATAAGCTTGTTAGAGAAAGAGACAACAAAATGGTGACATATAAATTATTTAATGATTATGAAGAGTTATCTACCAATAATTACATGAATATTTCAATGTTTGAAAGGTGTGGAAAAATTTGGCATGACATAAAACATTTCACATACCAAGATATGAAGGAGAACTCATCCAAATCAGAGTATAATAAAAATAATGGAATAAAATGGTTGTGAGGAAGCCCTCATCCTAAGTGTTTTTTCTAAGGAACAAATAGGTTCCACTTTATTCCCATTTATAAGTCTAATTTCACTAACATTAAGGGAATTTAGGGAGATAGATTCATCCCTTGAGCGGGAATGTTGATGATTTTTGGATTTAATATTTCACAATCCTCTGAAAAATGATGATCACCCTTATAATTTTAATATAAATTTTTTAAAAAGGGGAAGTTATTTTTCCCCACTCAAAAATCATGATTTTTTTTTGCTGATATATGTGTAAGAAATCTCTTAGAAGTATTGTTCAATGGTTTTCCTAAGTTTATTTTTGTTAAAACAAGTTTGAGATTGGTATCACAACATATTATTCTATTAGATTTGTTTCTTTGGTGGTGTATCTCGTGTTTTCTATACCAGGCTTTCTCACATTAAAAAAGGGTTTATTAACTAAATGATCATTTCTATTATTGAATTAGATTTTCTTCATTAAACATTTTGATGTTTTAAACTCCTAAAATTATATCTGAATTCATTACTAATAGGGGGATGAAAAGTGAACACATTCACATCATATGAGTATTTCTAACAAATTAGATGTGGTATATTTTAGTGTTCAGTGAAATTAATTTTTTTCAATGAGTGTTTAGTTGATGATTTGAATGTGATTAAGGATTTTAGGTCTCCTGATTTTAGAGATGGTACTATATTATTAGGCCTTTTGGAAATAGATTCATATTGATAACAATAATGAATGATATATATAGAATAATTGAAGATGCAATGAAAAAAGTTATTTAATTGGAATGAAGTGGATTGGATAGTGGTTTTTGGAATATATTTGTAGAGGAATTTATATTTATCATTTAATTTAGTTATTGGTCCATAAGAAATATATTTCCACATGGACATGAAGCCAAGGGAGCGGAACACACCACTATAATGGTGGATGAGAAAAACCCTAGCCAGCCAGCATGGGCTGGATATAGTCAAGAAAACACATGAGGTGCCTATGCAATGTGCAAGAGTAGGGAAAGAACCACCGTGTGGGGTGGAATGATAGCCAAGGTGGGTGCATGAATTTTCCCACATGAAAACCGGTGTGGGTTTATACCAGTGTGGAAAGAGGATAATTATGATCCAACGATGATGAAAATTTGTATTGTAATAGAGTGAATGAATTTGGTCTATTTCGATGTGGGATTGCAGAAAAATAAACAAGATCATCAGAATAACTCATCGCTAAATCCAGGAAATTGACCTATTTTAAAAATATTGATTTAACTATAGTTGTGTGATGTAATTCAACGAAACATCTCGTATGTTTAATCAATAGCTAAGATTGTCTTCTACCTCAAGACATTTGTGTGTTCTATACACTGATAAATCCTTATAAACACATCACTTATAGACTAATCTCATCCCTCTGATCTTTATTTGAACAATGTAATGATCTAAGAATTATATAAATATATTATAAAAAATTGTATACATAATATAGGAATGAACATAATGTCGTTTTTATATTGTGTAGAAGATTAAATAATTTTAAATGATGTTTATTGAAACCAAGAAAATATAAAGTGTCTGAAAGAGATTATTAATGGTTATTTTCCGTCATGATTCTAGAATATTTCAAGTTGGTGGTCTACGGCCTATAAATAAAAAACTATGATCTCATTTGTTTAATATATTTTACCTCATATCCTAGATATTTGTTTGTGAGAGAAATAGTAATATGAGTGTATCGCTCATGAAAGATCCCACACAGTTCTATTTTCACAAAGAAATGGAAGTGACCATGACTATTCGACATGTTCTTTTTACACTCGGTTATCCTCATGATGATTTCAGTTATGATTTTCTTCTGTTTACATGGAGGTTTTGAGTTTTCCTATAATAGTGAAGATGACATGCATGCTTTACATCCAATACCCATTTGGGTTGGTACCAGCATGAAGAGAATTATACTATACATGAAATACAGTTTCATGGGATGAAGTATAATGGACATTGTGTAGGAAAAGTGTATATAAAAATTTCATGAAGCAAAACAGTGCATTAATGATATGCACATGCATAATACTCTTGTATTCAATATGGACAGTGTGTATGTTGATTGTTAGTGCACAAGAGGGCAGAAACATGCATTATATTTAATCATGTATTAAAAAATATTATGTATAAATATAATTTTCATTACATGTGTTCCTAAATTTTATTACATTGTGAAGCTTGTTCATGTGAATTAAATCAAAAATTAAGAAGGGCATAAAATGTATTAAATAAATGAATAATGTTTCCATAAGTGTATGTTTGATTCATATTTTATATTCAAGGTGCACTTATTTAAGACTGAATTTAGGACAGTTATTCATTCAGTGTTTCATAATATTTTAGTATACCAGTATTCAATGGAATGTGAGGCCTGTTCCTCAGTATAAGAAAGAATTCATTCCTTATTAGTGTTGAACTGAGGCAGCTGATCATCATTAGGTGATCAGAATTAATTGAGAAAGAATTGATTCGGTGAAAATGTTATTTATTTTTACATGGTCCAGTTTGATATTAGAGTCTTATAGAGGATGATTATAACACCATCCTATCAGTGGATCAAATTATTTGTGAATCAAGTTTTTTTAGTCTTTTGTGGGACTTTTATATAGTTGAAGTCTCTAATGGGACTCTAGAGTAGGCTTGTAGGATGTTGATAACACTATGGTATTCAATAGAAAGATTCTACCATGAGACTTAGGAGTCACTATTTTAGGTATGAACTTATAAAATCTAATGGTAATCTATAGTGAAACACTATGGGACTCATTGTTTATAGGATTGGGACTTTAACTAGTTGTAACCATCTACATATAGTGAAAAATATGTAACTATATGTAATCATTAGTCACAACAAGGATACATTTCAATGTACCGATATGTGTAAAAATATCATGTGTTTTGTTTCATTTACATTCTTTATTTCATATAGAATCTACTCATCGCAACAGGTTATAGTGTTTTGAATGGAATTATGAAAATAATGTTATTTTTTAAAAATAAGTCCCACCACTTTTGACCCCCTCATAGTGTGACTGCATGATGCTAGGAAACTTTAATTTGTATCAAAGCACAAGGTTCCCTCAGTAGAACCAAATGATTTCTTAAGAAATATAGAATTTGAATTAATGGAACAGTCGAGGAGTTTATACTTATGCTGTCACAAAATATCATAGTTTTAGGATTAGTATTATTTTTTAACTTTTATCAATTGTCCTGAATGTTAGAGATGCTACAATAGTGGGTTTCCTCCTTTAAATGAAGATATTTTTATGACTCAAGGTAGAAAAGAAATTTGGAATTTTTTGGGAAGGATAAGAATGCAATCTTGATGGATTTATCTTAAATATTTTAACCTATATTAATGGGTATTCAAACTTCCAAAGAAATATGATATTAATTGAGAAGCATTTTTTAGGGAAATATTAATGTCAGAGATGCCATATGTCAAATCTAGAGAATGATGTTTATAGATACAAAATGGATGATGGAGAATATGTTAATTACTAAATTAAAATATTAAATTTAATTGATTAGAATATTAGAGGTTTAGGAGAGAAGATGGATGATTCTACTATTGTGAAAATTGTTATGAGAAATTTCCAAGGTAAATGTGACTCAATGATTTCTTAATAGGAAGTGAAATATAATCTATACTTCAATTAACTTAAAAATAGTCTCATTTTTTTGAAATGTGAAAAATAATAGCATCCATAAAAAATGAAAGAAAAGAATTAGCATTTCAGTCTATAAAAAATGAAAAATTATACGGATTTGAAGATGAGGAATCAAGTGATTATGATGATAATAATGTTTATGAATATCTTAGTAAAATATTTTCTATTATTTGATGTGAGTTAAAAAGGTTAAATGGAATATAAAAGGCAATAAAATACTCTCATGCTTCTGATGTAACAGAATAAGACACTTTTCCATATTTTAACTACAAAAATGGCTACATCATATCTGATGATGAAGATGAGAAATATCATAAACAGAAGAAGTATAAAAATGAGAACTAGGATGATGATAATGAATCACATAAAGACTATAATAGGTATTAAAAATTATATGTATGAATCATAATAATAGGTTCACTTATAATAAGATAAATGTGATGATTAGAGAAATAGACAAATTTACATCATCATGTTGTGAGACAAAAGATGTTAGATATTATAATAATCAAATGTACATTTTTCGTAAATCCATGAAATCTAGAAACCCCTTTAACAGTGATGAAGGTGATGAATGAACTTATTTGGAATGGATGTTGGATAAATGTATGTAAGCTTCACTTTTTTAAAATAAGAAAATTAAGATATAAAAGAAAAAATGGAAGATTGAAATTGATAAGATATCATTTGAGAGTAAATATTGTTTCAAGAAAGAGTATATTCATCTTAATTATATATGAAAAAATAATAAGAAGATAGTTGAGATAGAAGGAGTCATAAAAACTATTCTAATGGAAGATCATGATAATTAGAAATTTGTTTTTCTTAAAGAGAATAAGAAAAACTATTTGACATTAGCTAAATTTTAAAAGATATATAATGATCTTGAAGAAAAACTTGTTGAGAAATAGAAATAATTATATACGACACAATCAATCATTCTTTCATCTAAATGTGTTTTTATGAATATGGAAAAAGACTTTACCAACTATTTTGAGATTAAAAGTGAATCTTCAAAAGCTTCTATGAAGAAGGGTTCATAGAGAAATGGTGATTATAAACCAAATGAGCATCAATGTGCATTTAGTGGTTCAAATGATTCATGTATAGAAATCAAGTTTCAATATAAATTTACCAAAATAAAAAATGGGAAACCATTTTTCAAAAAAGAAGAATGTACATATTCAGAAAAAGAAGATTTCCTCCCAAGAAGATACATCCCCAGTCTGTAAAAAAGTCAAAATTATAATCTTTAGGGCTAAATTTCTATCAGTCTAGAAGATCATGGTTCAGAGGATATTGTTGGTCTTGTGGAGTTTTTGTATATAAATCTTATTTATTCTGGTATCACATGTCACTCCAATAATGAGGGGTCAATAATGAGTGGACAATATCAGATTATCATACAGATGAGCCTATGATAAATACTTTATCTAAACTCTCAATGCAGAACATAAATGAAGTCTACAGAAGATGTTATAAAGAAGGTCTCAAAGCTGAAAAATTCAGATTTTTTATGAGGTAAAATTCCTCATAATCAATATGATAAGAGAAGTCAGACAATGAATAAAATCACAATAATCAATAAATTGGTAACATATCGATGGAAGATGATATTGTAAAAATATTTAAACAAGTTATATAACCATTATTGAAAAAAATAATTATTGTTATTTTTATACTATAATAATATTATAAATTTAGTTCTCATAATTAACTATGATAGACATTTATAGAGTTTATTATGTAGGCGGTTACATTGACACAAATAAAAAGCCACTATATATTGATTGGTGAGTATGGTTTTGGAAGTGAATATTAAATTTATAAAATGATAATAATGATATTTTTTTAATTTTTGGGTTTCTTGAAAATGAAATTATGTGGATTTTATAGAAAAATAAACCCCATATAAAATATGAAAATAAATATTTCATGGTAGTGGATGTTCTCAAAATGCATGGTTCATGGTATTTTTATTTTTATAAGATTTTGGGAAGGAAAAATTAATTTTACTTCCATTAATATAATAAGAATTCATTAAAAAACTGATACAATGGTAATTATATAAATGAGGTTAGAAAAATAATGGATTTGAAATATTTAAAAAAAATTAATTCATATATATTACTCACTTAGGGAACATCAACATTTTGTTGAATATATATATTTAGTTAAATTTAAATGGAATATTAACTAAAATCCTTTGTATAATAATAAGAAAAATCTTTGGATAAGGATAAAATAATTATTATATAAAAATAAATTTTATGGAATGGTTGTGGAGAGAGGGGGTTGAATTAATCCTTCTTATAAGTGGCTAAATGGGAAATTTTGGGGGAAATAATAATTATTCAAAAAATAAATGAACCTATTAAAGTGTAAATATCCCCAAAATTGAGAAATAAATGAGTGAGGTGAAATACACCCAATAATTTATTTCAAAATACGATTTAAATATTTTTTTCTTATCTGTTCTTATATTTTTAAATTATCATTGTCTTGTTATTACCATTGAAAATTGTATTTACACAACTTATTCTATTATTAACACACAAAATAAACCATATTAAGATACATTGGGTAAATTAATAAAATTAATTCTCAGTTTAATATAATTATATATGTAATTAGCTTAAAATTATCATCATATTTGAATAATTTTATGAATATATATTATTTATTTGGTTGAAATTTAATGTTTTATATGTTATGTTTTATTAATCATGTTTTCCCTTAAATAATATATAATGAGTTGTAAATAATTTAAATATAAGTTGAAAAATTAAATTAATATATATATTTATTTTGGATTTAGTGATCCTGTTATATTAAATAAGTACAATATTGAGAATACACATCATTAAAAATTACAGTTTTACTATTTTCATGGTCATTATCATTAACCTTTGTAATCATAATATTATGTCCAAAAATAAAGTTGAACTTATTAAATAATATAAAATTTTTGATATAAAATATATAATAATTTTTTTTATTTAAATTTATACATGTCATCGAATCCATTCTTTTGTACATAACTGAATAACAGTGTTTTAGGGTAAAGTATTTCTTCTATTCTCAAAATTATATAAACAGATTTTATAAATACAACACAGTAATTTTAAATTATTTACCATAGTTATAATTATATACCATTTATAGATAATAGTTTCAATAAGATTTCTCACATTCTTATTCTGATAATTTCTTAAAGGCCATGGGTTAATCAAAAGTGGTATTTTTATCAGTCATCTAAAATTTTTTTTTGATAAAAATCCAAAAATTAATAATAATCTTATTTTGTATCGTCGAATCAAAAAAATAAGTTAATTTTTTCTAATTCAAAATCAATAATTTTGGAAATTTACATTGAAATGGAGACATTCAAATAACAAAAAAATATTTCATTGGAAAACAACATTATTTTGAAATTATAACTATTCTTCATTTTATATCCATTAAACTTTTAATAATATTGATGTTAATATATTATTAATTTCAAAAATATATTTTTAACAAAAAATATTTTATATATTAATGTAAATCAAATTAATTCCCATTTAATAAGTTTTATATTTTAAATCATAGATCATAACTTTTAATTAGTTAGAAAAACTAATTTTATTTTCTTCAATTCCATAGTATTAATAATGAAAATTATTTTTCTTCTATATAGATTTCATATTTTGGTTACATAATTTTTATTTCAATATCTATAACTAAATTTGAGTGGTTATATAATGTTGTGTGGATATTTTTTATTCATTTTTTCATATGAAGAATTAAATCGATTATATTAGGTTTTAAATAGAAAATATAATTTAATATCATAGGTTGTTACACCATCCCATTAGAAAAATTACCCCCTCTTAATTATTTATTCTTTTAATATAACGTAAAAAGATAAGTATATATACATGATATATAATATGAAAGGTTTAATTTAAAATGAGATATCAAACATTAATATTATATTTTAAGTTAATTATAATTTCATATAAAATATTATAAGATAAAATTAATTCTTATTTAAAGATTATATTAATCATTTATAGATGGTCATTTTTTAATTTATGAAATCAAGTTCTATTTAAGGATATTAAAATTAATATATTCCCCCTATTATGAGATAAAAAATTGATAATACAAAAAACTGTTGAAAATAATTAGATATATTAGAAGCAACATCATGAATAATAGAAATAGATTTGAGAATAATTATACCACCATGTGATTTTATTTATAACCGAGTATAAATAGTTGGTGGAAACATATATTTCCCATGACATTTTAAAATATAGTGTGAAAAATTACCATACACATAAATTGTAGTAATTATATATAGTATCTCTTGATCAGATGATATTGGATGTTCTTGGTCACTATTTTCCTCTTTAGATATTGGATTATTGCATTGATTCTCATTGTTCCCATGTTTCTTGTAATTGAAGAAGTAATATTCTATAGTTTCCCATATTCTAATGAACTAGTGTGATATATGGAATTCATTTTCATAGAAATAAATATTTTCCAGTCCCATGAAGCAATCATTGAGCTGTTTCTTCAAAAATTATTGACACATATATAGTTTAATCATATTTCCCTTTCCATCATTTTTGTCAGAACATTTGTGTGACTCCATAATTATCTTATTTGTTTTCTTTGATACCTAAAAAATGTTCAAATATTTAATCTAGCTTCATGATATCTATGTTATAATAATCATAATTCTTCTTAACATAGTTCTTATCCATTTATATTTCTCGCTAAAGTTGTATCCATATTTACCATGGAATTAATTTCTATTTTTTTCATTTGGGCATAATCCATTAACAAAACAAAAATAGTTAAATGTGTTTTATGAACAAAAATTATTGTAATTTAATTATAATTACCTTGTTAAATCAATTTTAAAAATTTCTTTCACTTCAAAATTACATTGTTATATTTATTTTCAATAAATTCACTATTGATTTAATCTATTACTCTTTAAGTTGGGATATCGTATATTCCATAAAATAATTTCTTAAATAAAATAAATCCCCCATAATGTATTGAAAATAAAAAATTAATAGCCAAAATATATCCCCTGGACGTTTCTAGCATAGTGGGAAGTGTAAGTCCCACAGAATATGCACCAAAGTAAATATTGAGTTGTTGATAAAACATCATTTTTCATAGTGGTACCCCATATGTGAATATACACAACTAAAATATTCACATTCATTTATCTGTCAGGTGATTATATTTCTTAAAGAACTAAAACAATTATACTATTAAACATCACGATGTAATTTTATACATATGAAAAGACCATAGGAAAATACATATGGTTTTCACTAAGGATCTCTTATCCCTATACATAAAATACTCAATATTATATCAATTAAAATATTGGGTTATAAATAACTTCTTTTTCAGCATAAAATTAATTTTAACCAAATAATTTTATTAATAAATATTTTAATATCATTAATTGAAGACATTATAATATCTAGTGTTATATAAACCCTCCATTCATATCAACTTTCATACATCGAGTATGTACTCTTGGATGATGTTAAAGATAAACACTATCTTTATATACCAACTTGAAAATAAACCAGAGTTACCTAATTTTTACTATCAATAATTACAACCTCTTTAGTAAATATTTTGAATCTTTTATTAAAATGACCATTTAGGTTTATTTTTTATGATTGTGGAAAAACATTAAACTAAAAAATCCCATGCCTCTCTTAAAATGGACATTTGATCCACTATATAAGAGTCTAATTATTTCATGGTATTTATTAAATGTATGAAAATAAAATTATAAGAAAATGATAAAAATATATAAATATCATGTGTTACAAATTTCATCACAACCTAGGGATATACGAAAATAATAATGATGTGATGAAATACAAAGAAATGTAAAACATATATCAGAAGCTACTAAGGAATGATCATATCAAGTCTAATATAGTATAAGTAAATGATTATAAACTAGTTATTTATAAATTATCACATGGTTAGGAATTAAATACATGGTTTAGAAAAATAATGATAAATAATAAATGAATTCAAAGATATATAATTTATAATGTTATACATATTTGTCTTTACATCCATGGACACATCTAGGATAATATTCATGGAATTAGGGTCGAACCCAGTAATTCAACCTAAATATCATAGTATCATATAAGTCATCATTAATTTCATTATGTTTGAATCCAATGTAATATTTTTTCATTGGGTAGAAAACAAAAAAAAAACAAAAATCATTAGTCTCATGAAGATAGTCAATACATGAAGTGTATTTATAATTCCCGGTCACACTCATAACACCTAAAATTAAAATTTATTTACACTATGAATTATGTGAATATTCGAACAACTAAAATTCAATATTCCATGGGAGTCAATTAAAATCCATATTAATTAATAAATATATAGAACAATAATGATTTTTCTATAAATAAATCAACATAATTCATCTAGAGAATGAAGGATGATGGTTTAACAGTACATAATCATCATGCATGATTATTAAATAAACATTAATGTTGTGATAAAAATGTTTGAATTTTTTTTTATAGAATTAATAAATGCAAGGAATCATGATGGGAGATCTTCAATCAATGGAATGAAATATATATTGTTCAAAGTGTAAATGTATTTTAGGAAAATTATAACGATAATATATGTGGATTTTGAAATAAAATGGAAATGATGGATTTCCATGTGTTCAAAGAAAACAGAATAGTACAAAACGATTTATAAGGTAATATATTATCAATTTATTAATCATAAAAGTTATAAGAATTGTGATTAAGTAAATAAATAAGGTAATGAGAACATCATAATAAAATTAAATTGAGGGGGATACCATAATAATAAAATTTTAAAAAATTAATTGTATTCATTTTATTAGATGGATATAGTGAATTAAAAATACCACAAAAATAAATTATGGTATCAATACAAAGGATTCTCAGATAAATGAAAATTGTGAAAGTTAACAAATATTGATTTAGAAATGGTTAACTAAAAAATATTTAAATAATATAATTTATATTAATTCCTTAAAAAACATCAATGAAAAAATTAAAATTTAACGGGGGTTTAGATATATAATATAATTTAAAAACATTATATAATAATAACTAAGCCCCAAGTGGTGAAAATTGAGTGAAAAAACACTTAGCATAATAAGTGACTTCCAATAATTCACTTGAATCTCCTATAAAAAACATACAATATGAATATTATATTTTATGAAAATTATAATACATTTTACCAATTATATACATGAATTATGTTCATTTATTATTAATAAATTTCTTAGATATATCTTATTTTTACACTTCATAGTTAGTAAATGTAATTGTTTCTATTATGTTAAATAGTGTTGATATAGGTACCCATTCATTGATACCATGTTCATTATTCTTTGTTAATTTAATTCTCTATAATAGATAAGTCATATTTAAATATAAATTTATTATATCATTCCAAAAATTTATTAATTATGTTTTTTGAAATTTAATCTATGTCATCTAATTTAAGTAATGTTTCTAAAAGAACAAGATATTTTAATAATAAGATAAATAACTAAAGTAAACAATAATGAAATATAATTTTTTTTATATATTTGGATTATAATTATGTTACTATTTATGTCCCAAAATAATCCAAAATATAGTTTTATATCATTATTCAAGTGGACGGTCAGATCGACCCAATTAGGCTCCCAATACAACTCGATGGGGGGATATTATTAACAAAGAGTATAATATAATTATAAAAGAATAATAAATATTTTATGTTTTTTTATTTCTATAGTGGAAACATTTCTTATGTTATTTTGATATTAAAAATAATCATTATAAAAAATAAAAAATCCTTATGTCATAAAGCAAGTAGATTGTACCATTCATAGTTGAAATTATATTGTTTTTCTAAGTTTTTATTATGGAATATATACATTTTTATTTTATTATAAAAATTTATTTGAATAATAATGATACAATTTTCATTTTAATATTTTTAATTACATGTTTATTATAGAATGAACTAAATATATATGGATCATGTAATACTCTCTTTGAACCATGGATATTATATTGAGAGAATCAATGGAAATGAAAGTAAATAGACAACTAATTGAGCCCTAATGATTTTGACGTTAAGATTCATTTATAGAAGGATTAATATGGATTTATTTTAAAATATTTTCAAAGGAATAGGTGTGGCATGAAGGGGTTTAATTCTCCCATTACTTAAGGTAATAAATGAGACGTTTTAAATCCCAAATGGTATTTATATAATATAATGATATTATTTAATAAAAAATTATTCCAATTGTGAGAAAAAATTCATTTTGGAGTGGTATTTGGTCAATATGACTTCAAATGTTTATTCCAAATCATTTTTTAAATATGTTGAATTCATTTGTTCTAAAATTATAGTATTTACTTTTTCATTGTTCTTTTGGACAACTAGTACTAAAAAAAGTAACATATTTATTAATAATAAAATAAAATTAGACATCATGAATTTAATTTATATTATGAAAATAAATTTTTTCTTTATTAATTCTAATTTAATTTTTAAATAAGTTATATTTTTATTTTAAAATAAAACATATTATATTTTGGAATACTATTTTGTGTTGAAAAAAATTATTTGAGAAACTATGTGTTCTTAATATCATTAATCCTTGATTACTAGTTAAATTAGTTATAATTTATTTTAATATATTATAAAAAATTATATTCATTTTAATTTATAATAATAGAGAAATTAATTAAATTATATAAAAATTACACAATATTCATTAAATAATTCATTTAAATTTTGAGTTTCTCAATAATCATAGTCATTAACATAAACCAAAGAAATCATAATTTTTTTCCTAAAAATTAATTTGACTTTATTACATAAAATTTTCATGATAATTTAAACTATAAAATCTCTTTTACGGATACAATATCAATATGTTGTAAAAACAATTGTATTGACAAATATCAATAAATAAGATTTAGAGTAAAATATTAATTATGTATCATCAATGATAGAAATTGGTTTTATATTTGATAAAAAGTTATATTAAATTATTATTTTACATATGAACAAAGTGTTTTATAGAAATATGATACAAGAATTTAATTCATTATTAATAATGTAATCTCTTAAATGTGAATGTATTAACAAAATCATTATTTATAATGATTCCCTTAAAAAACTATTATATTATTAAAATAAAAAAAATTAAGAATTATTTTTATTATATTTCTAAAATAAATATAAATTCATTCAAAATAAAAATAAATATTTTCATAAGTACACATTAATATTAAACAAAATAATGAAAACTATCTTTTTAAAAATGTTATATTTCAATTTAAATATTACCTATTTTTATTCATATTTAAAGTAAACTAATAATAAAATATTCTATATTATATTATTCATATCAACAATATATTTTACCTATATAATTGTTAGTATCTTATAGAAAATAAAATCTGATTTCAAAATGGTTTAATAAAAAAACAATCATTTTATATTAATTATTTCTCTTGACTAAATGAATTTTCTTCCATTCCTTAATATGAATAAAGAAAACTATTTTTAATTATAATTATATTTAAGAATTTTTTTGAATATATTTTTATCTAATATTTATTCAGATATATTTTAGAATATATAATCTTTTCTATAATTTATTTTACTTATGTTTTTCATGTGAAGTAGGCTAATTAACACATTCTGTTTATGAAGGAAAATATAACGTAATATCATTACGTGTTGTTGAAAAAATATTTCTATTCTCCCTTTTCCACTATTGGGGTATATTCCTTAGACATATATGGAATTTATTTTATTTTTTTACAATCTCATTGAAATTAATGAATTAATAATTATTTGGTTCTTTAATTCCCTTGAACTAATGATATTAATGGCCATTATCTCCAAACATGATGCAAACTCTCCAGAAATTTATGTTTTCCATATTTGTTTTCCTCTCAAAATAATTTCATGATATTTATTATATACAAAATTTATTTTCATTTGAATATTTACATTCAACATGGTACTCATACATCCCATTATTCTCTTTCATCCCACTGAATGTAAATGACATAGATAAAACATTATCTATCATAATTTCTCTTGAGAAATAATCATCATAATATTAAAATATTTGAGGGAATAATTTCTCAGTAATACTAGGTATTAATAAAAATAATAACTAATTTGTTGTGATTTTATGATTACATACATATTTTATGGCATGGCTCATTGATAATGAAATTTTTTTGTACTAATCCATAACATCCTCATCATTTTTTATTAAATTATTTTATTATCATTCTATTTCATCTTTATTTTTTAGAAAATTATTTCTCTATGAATTAAATGATAAAAAACTTTTACAATTGAATTTATATATAACCGTTTTTATTGTTTCTTTTCAATCAAAGACCAACATTGACCAGCATATTAATATAGATTTTAGAAAAAAAAAATTATATCCATATCCATTTAATTAATCCTATATTAATTCTATCTAGATGAGATACAAAAATTTACCATTGATTTAATTCCCAAAGAACATGGATCAGTTCCCTAATAAGTGAAGAAATAAGAAGCATCACCATATATAGATAAAGTGTTAGGGTTACATGAGTCATATGACCATAAATAAAACTCTTGATCACAATACCTTAAGAACTGCACTAGATTTGGTTATAATATCTGTGTGATCAATTCCATGATCATGTGAAGATTCTCTAATGAGTTATGTGGATTATTTTAATTCCATAAGATGATTTTTTTATCATATCATTTCCCAGTAGATAGTTTGAGAGAAAAAACATTAAACCCAACTAGGTTATCATTTGAAAAAGCTGAAAATAGGGGATCCTAATGTTAATAGAATAAAACTAATTTTTTTGTTATGGGAATATTAACAACAATTAATTTATTTCATTGATTATTCATATGATATTTTGAAATTTATCATGAACTCATAATGTATAGAGACACAATCTTAATATACTTGGATATTGCATAATTTTATATGAATATTAATTACATTACAAAAGTACCTTCTTGAGGAATATAATAGTTTAGTACATTAGGAAATATGGATCGCATTATTCATGTTTGGTGAATGATCCTCAAAATCTCCCTTAAATAACGTCCCATATATTACACCTATATAGAACCTTAATTCATAACCTAGGGAAATAAAACAAAATAAAGAGGTGATCTCAGATGCTCATTAAGGGTGAACATGGGATATATGTAAGATAACATTAATATAGGGGTATGAGTACATTATCATAAAATTATAATATCATAACCAGTGTATCAAAGATTCTAAACATGAATCGTGGAATAAATAATTGTATTTCATAAGACATGAATCATAATATAATCAAGAACATGAAACATGTTATCAAATCACAGTAATATAAAATAGAATTTGTGGCCAACATATAAGAATATTAAAGCATTCCCTATAATTTGAAGGTCATTGACAAAACATATCAGATCACTTTATGGGGACTACACCTATTAGGGGAGACACACCACCCTCCCTAGTCATCTTAAATTCCATGTAAGGGATCGACTTTACCTATATTCATAAAGTGTATCAGGTTTCCCCATATTACTATATTAGATCAGGTTTACCCATATTACCATAGTTGATCAGGTTTCCCCCTTACTATAGTGGATTAGGACACACATGTGTCCCATTTTGGACTAGGATGAAACTATTTCAAATTCTTTATTAAGCCTGTAGAATTATTTTTTGTGATTATGTCCTGAAATATAAATGTTTAACCAATTTATTTAAGTGAGATATAGTTCCCATGTATCATATTATAAAATCTTACATACATAGATAACAAGATAACTAGACATGTATCATATCAGGACCCATAAAACAAAATGGTTCCATAAGCATCATTTTCCAAAACCTAAAATGAAATTGTTATCATAAAAAACTATTAATATAATTACATAGGAAAATTAGATAGGTATAATAATTATTTCATCAACTCATATAGCATGAGATGAAGTGGGTTTGAAAATAAATTTACATGAGAAGGAAAAATGGGTCGCATAAACATGATTCCATCAAAACATAAAACATTAAAGAATGAATATGAATGATATTATTGGATCATATCCCTAATAAATAAAAAATCATTACCAAGTATGTCATCATATAAGGATAAGTATTTTGATAGATCACATGTAATATTTCTTAAGGAAAATGGCCTTTCTTTGAAAATATTTTTTAAAAAACCATTTCAAAAATCCTTCTCTTATAAATAAATATAAAAATTTTCCATGAAAAAATTTCATGAGGAAAAAATATTATACTCATTGAAAAAAAGAATTTTTTGATAGATAAATCATTTTTAAAACTCTTTTCCTTAAAATTTTTCTTTTTAAACATAAATTTAATCCTGAGAACATCTTGAAAAACTGTTTCCATGAAATAATATAAAATAAGACTCAAAAACATTATGAAAAAAAATACTTAAAATCATATAAATTAATCTTGAAATTTATTTGAAATACATTTACTTAAAATATTTTAAAATAATATTGAAATAATTTTTAATACCTTTCCATTCAAAACATATAAATAAAGTTTGATGAAGTTTTGAAACCCATTTCCTTAAAAAAAAGTATAAAAGAATTATTAAAATATATTCAAAAAAATAACTTTAAAACTTATAAAAAAATCATGAAAACATTTTGGAACCATTTTAACAAAAAAAAAATTCAAAAGGTTTTTATAAAACCACTGTTTTTATGGATCACATAATTCCAACTAAAGTGAGAGATAAGTTCGGATTTTCATAAATATAATTTTCTAATTATATTGAGTAAAAAATAATGTAAAAATAGTACTAATATATAAATTAATCATGAAGGACTATAGTATACAGAAATTCATGGGTATTATTTAATGTTAGATCATAATTGTTCTTTAATTAAACTATAATCATAAATAATCCTGATAAATGATGATATTATAGAAACAAACGGCTTCCACTTTGGTTACATTGAATCATATTCCCCACTGAAACAATTATAAAAAATTCATAATTAAATATCATTAATATATAAAGATTAAATATATAACATTTAAAAGGGGTGTATATAAACACCATTAAAAAATATAGAGGCATAACATATAATATTTGTAAAAGAAGAAAAATTGAGGCAACATTACATTACCAATTTTGTAATTTTTGAACCACATACCCCATGAATGATATATAATAAAATAGACAAATAATTACCAATAATGATTTTAATAGTCATGTAATTAATAAATGGATAACATATATAACACAAAAAAGAAACGAGTGGTGAATAAGGCATAAGTATCACATAAGTAGAAGTTGGATTAGACAACACTTACTACTTGAGTTACTCTGGAATCATGATCCTAATGAAAGAATAAACTCAATTAAATATTTTGATATCATTTAATAAAATAAATTAATTATATTAAATTTCATATTTAATTATATACTCAATAAAAAATAAGCTAGTGGTGGATATGGAATGTATCTAATAGAAATAAAATGTGAGGGGAAATTCCCTTACCTGATGACTTTTCATTCGTTTTCCACATTAAAAAATTATATATAATAAATAAAAGTTTATTACATATCTATCATAGAAAAATATTATTATATCAAATACATATATGATTTTTTTACTTTATATTTCAATTTTATTCACAACTCAATGTTAATGTTATGTTTTAGGTAATATTTTATTTATTTTTATGTGTATGTTTTTGGTTGATATTAATGATCAACATAAATATATCATGATTTAATTATTTAAAAAATTTAAAACATAATATTAATACATTAATATATACTATTAATATATTTAATATTCTATTAAAGAGATATGATATAAATGGTGCACATAATTCAGGAAGACAGAAGTCAATACGTTAGCATCAACACTGTTTTCATAAAATTATCATTTTGATAGAATGTAAGTAAATGAAATATATTAATATATATATATATATTAACATACTATTATTATTTTATGTATATATTATAATTTCACAAATCCCATCCTTATTACGTTTCATGCATTGTCTGAACAAATCACATCACTTTGAGGTGGCAGTAGTCCACGATTCCAAAAAACAATGTTATCATGTTTAATTAAAATTAAAATCATGAAGTTATGTTATATAGAATAACTCTAGAATCCTAAATACATCATGAATTCCATATATATATTATAAAAAAGGTTTCTATCACAATTACCACCCATTCAAGATGGAAAAGGAAAAACAAACATCATATTTTCATGACGTGGAAGTTAGCTATACAAAATAATGGTATCTTTTTAACCCTTTAGATAGAAAAGTGTTTTGTGTAGGTAAAACCCATAGAATGAAAAAAAATCAGTATATTTTTTAGACCAGGTTATTAAATAAAAAATTAATAATACACGTTTAGGGTGTGGATAATTAAAATTAAAAAATGGATCTTGAATAAGGATGTTACCTATTCTTTGGATAACTCCCCTTGGATATCAGAACAAGGTTTTTATGTTAAGATTTCTACCTAGATTTATGATTCTAGGAGTAAATGATGGTTGTTTTCAAGAAATTTGAGATGGTTTTGGACAATGCAAAGTTTCTTGATAATTATTAGGAATGGGAGGAATGAATTCCTTTTTATAATGTAGTGGGAGTGAAATTATTGTAATTACCCAATGTAATAGCCAAGTGGGGAATCCCTTACCACATAAGTGAGAGTGACAATCGAACATAATTCATAAAAACACTATTATAAATTGGACCGTTCCAACAATGTTATTATTATATATGGGTCAATATATAACTTATATGAGAATAATTTGGTAATTACTAGGCTATACTTATTAATTATTAACACAGAAAACATAACATTTTATATGAAATGAATTTTATAATCTTTAAATAATTTAATAAAATATGAAATCTTGTAAAATAGTGTTAATGTCAATTTTGAAATTATTTATTTAATTTTTTAAAAAAAATCAAAACTACATTGGAATTAAAATCTATTATTTTAATATATATTTAACGCGATAAATTTATCTTGAAATTATTAGAACATAATAAATAATTAAATTTAATGGACTTTTGATGTTTTTAGAATCACTTAACTTATTTAATATTTAACTAAATAATCCATGTGTTAGTTTTTTTAAGTGTTTAATATTAATAAGTCATTTATAAAAATTATTGTTAAAATATCAAAATAATAAATTTATTTAACATTAAAAATGATTTTTATTACTGAAACTATACATGTTCTTATATACTCTAAAGCCTTATGAATGTTAATTGTGTGGTAGGTTACCTTTTCTAATTTTCTTTACTTAACTTATTATATGGTACACATTCATGGACATGTATCCCACTAACTCATAAAAATTGAAACAAGAGGGTATATTGTAACATCCCAGGTAAATAAAGAAAATTACATTTTTCATATTTATTAATATTTGTGAATTAAATATTAATTCTAATTTAAATGGGATTCTATGTTTGATGGTGTACCCGATACAAAACAATGGATTTTTTGAAATCTTATGTTGTACAATAATAATATAATATTATAATTTTAAATGGTAGTTAACGCCTAGACATTGTATTGGTGGTAATTAACATAACTAATTAAAATATGATTATACATGTTAGTTAAATGTTTTTACAATTATCAATTAAAATTTAAAGGCTTAAAATAAGAAAAAGTATTCAATTTTAAGTATAAATACTCTAATATTAACTAAAATGTCGATTTACTACCTTTTAATGGAGAACCTCATTAAATATAATTTGGGTAACTTTTATACATTCTATTTGACTAAATAAAATTCTTCTTTAGAATCAAGACACCAAAATTTACTTTGGGTAATGTTTTTTCCATTTTTCTGATAAAATTATTTTTTTAATGAATAGTGAAAAATAGAGTATTTTAATTCAGATATGCTTTTTAATCTATTTTTTATGTGGATAGATTGTCTTTTTAATTAGATTTAATGTGTAATTAGATTGAATTTTATCCATTTAATGCAATTTTGTTTATTGTAATAAATTTAACATTGAAATTGAACATAAATAATTGTCAATATTTTAATAGATATTGTTTCTTAAAAACATGCTATTTGTTTTGACAACGAGAATTAGTTTTAAATTAATAAATACGACTTCTATTTTTTTAATTTTGTAAAATAGAAAACATTTTTTAATTTGAAATATCAAATATATCTTAGGCTTAATTTTTGGTATTTTCTGGAGAAACGTCAATTTTTGATGAATAGTGAAACCACTAAGTAGTAGTTGAAAATTGAACTTTTCATTTAAATGAAAATTTTCTACTTTAGTGAATTGAATTTTGAAAATCCGACTTACATGGTAGTTATTAGTACGTAAAATTTGGTTTAATACGATGAAAATTATTTTTTGTTAATAGTAACTTCTGACTTTTATTTACCTGAGTTTAAGGTAAATAAGGTAATTCAAAGTAAAGAAGAATATTATAATAATAATAAATTACCATTAAATTTGTCTTAACCTTATTTTATGAGTCATCGATGACCATTTACATCCTTGGTTCGATTTTGGGACCCCATGGAGCCACATGGGAGTGATAATGACACATTAGATTAATTAATTTAAAGTAATGACGAAAATGACAAACAAAAAATATCTTTTAGCAAATTAATTTTTTCATGGGGTAATATACATTATCATTTCTACTATAAATATTCATTGGAATTCTAAAACGATTTCCTACATCATGGTAATTTGTTTTATAATTTATAGACAACAAATATATAAAACTATTTATGACACAAAAATGATGCAGTATTTACCCCATTAATAAATGATTTAAATAAATAAGATTATAAATATTAAAATAATTTACAAAACCAGTCCAATTATTATAGGATGAATTTATTTCTACCATGATTCATCATATCTTCGACCCTAATGATTTTTGGACTTTTAGAAACTGAAAATCATTATATAATAAAATAATATTTTTACACTTTCCTAAAGAAACCCTCCCCCCCTTATAAAAATCCCTCACTTATAACCCATTTCTCACACCTATCATACCCCTTTGGTTCGTCAAACCCTACCAAAATAATCTCTCAAGATCACTATCTTCATCATAGAAGCCTTACCTTAGGCTGAAGGAACTTCAGGAAGTCCTTTTGGTTCAAACCAAAGAGAGTTACCAGAATTAATGGTAATCATTTTTCTTAAATTCTTTTCTTTTATTTTAGTTTTCCAGCCAATAAACAATTTTTATTCATTTATTTTAAAACAAAATCAGTATCCTAAATATAATATGATGTTTTTATGAGAATTATTCGAACTACTCTTACACACACCTCCATCTAATGGATGAAGAACATATTGTTTCTATGGATGGAAAACTAATGCCTCACGAAACGATGATTGTTCAATTATCTCTTACCGCCTCTCATGGTGGACATTAGGATGGAAATGTATTTATATATTATATATATTACCATTATTTTTTCTTTATTATTATTTATATTTGATTTATATTATAACTTTATGGTTTACATTATGGGTAAACGCGATAATTTCATTTGAGGAAGTGCGGACTACCACCCCCTCAATGTGATATGACTCGTTAATTCCATATGTGGGATGTATAAAATATGGAGTTAATGATATTATATATGTTATTATACTGTAATTATAATACACCTCGGTATAATTATGTTTTCATTCCATTAAAATATGAAATAGAAATGAATGTAGCGTTCATGCGTACGTACGACCTACCGTCTCCTTGAACTGTGCATTTCATTTCTTACATCTAAATGTAATGTAATATTATAAATACATATATATATATATATATACAAGATATATATGATATATATGATATATATGATATATATGATATCTAAATCATGAATATCATTCTGGATATAATATAATATTGACCAGAAGGATAACTTGTAATTATAAGACGTCCATTTTTTGACTCAAGTACCAAATATTGACCAAATGACCATTAATAACATAAATGATTTAATAATGTTTATAACATGGTAATAAGTGATATAAAATTAATAAAAACTTTAAAAAGGTTATTATGCCAGTAGATATTGAATTTTTTTTATTATTTAGGAAGAACAAGGGACAAACATCTCATGTCAGACACAAGGTATGGGATTTATTATCTCACTTTTAATTTCGTGATATTTCAATTTTTCACCCCTAATTTATTGTATATGGAATATTGTGTACTACCATTTGATATATATTATCCTGATCCACTTTATATTCAAGTTATTTTTTTGAATCATTTAGTGGTTATTAACTTTTGTTCATATGACTCGATTGATTACAACGTGGTAAGGGATTTTTATCTCACTTTTGAGATTCATGCTATATTTTCCACTATTTACATTTATGTGGTGTATGTACTGCCCATTATTGAATTAATTGTTTAATATAAATAAATTTATGGGTATTTAAATCTCTATTTTATGATCCTTTTTTCATGGGTTGTATGTTTCGTGAGTTACAAAATCGATAAGGGAACCTTTTAACCCAATTTCCATTCCATGGGTTAATCATATAATTATTAATCATTTCATGTTATGATTATATGTGGAATCAATATTTATTTATTTATGTTGTAATTTCTACTCCCCTTTTTTTGGACATACATTTGATACACATAAGCACTCCATGGATAAATTCTCAAGACCTCGATATGAAATTGATAATAGTAATTTTAACTCAATTTCCAATCATTGAGTTAAACATCCAAGTCATTGGTTTTGTCTTAAAAAGAACATGTGTGAATTTCTTATGATTTATTTACACCAAAAATCCAGTCATATCGAGTGTATTTATATTTTTCACACAATATTATGTAATTTATATATCCTTAATCTAAGGAAAGAGTTTTTCAAAGGGATTTAGTCTCAATTTACATTCTATTGAGACTTCATTGTTGTTATGCACCAATTATCTCTTATATGGTGTATATAATATCCTTTTTAATATTACATAATGAATCCATTTATTTTCATGATATTATATTGTTCTTATTCAATGTTATTCTTCAATTATTTGTATTCAAGAGTCTCTCAATTTTTTTAAAAAACTCTTTAACTTAAATATCATTTTAAATGTTTTAATGGATTATTCTTCTAAATCATTATTATTAATGTCCATTTTATCAAATTGGTTTTAATGATTTATTTATATGGACATTAATGTTTTAAAATGTTAATTTATTTAAAATTTTCAAAGTGGTATGGGACACTTCAAATCAAAAACCTATTTATTAAATGTTCTAAATGGTTTCGAAAATTGTTTGGTAAAGCATTTTTTATTTCAATATCTTGATTTGATATATTAGAATGTGAAAATGTTATCTTTCCATTATACATCTGTTATGTGTTATGATTATGTTATGGTTATTGGGGATTGTTTATGTATACTGGTGGTTCTGTGATAATCCTAGGGTGGGTGAGCTCGAGTTAGCTATCTAATGCATTGGGTAATGTGATAGAGGTAAACATTAATGTTTCTCAAAAGAGATTTATGAAATATACTATGATTGGTATTTCAAATGTGACTCCCTATATAGTTTTGATAGCTACAATGTAAGTATGTTATGAATTTCATAATCTACCTTTATGATTTATGATTTCTATGTGTTATTCATAAATATTATGATTTCAGAAGGTATGTTATGATTGAAAATTCTGGTTCCATTGATATTTATTTATTGATGGGTTAATGTTTCCTTTCCTTATTTTATAACCCTTACTAATTGTTTTATGCTCATACCAAGTTTTTGAATTGTTTTTCACAGGTTATAAGTAAGGGTAAGATAACGGTTGTATTAAAGAAGATTTATGTCATGAAATGAACTCTTGTTTTATTTACGGAGTTTTATTGTGGTGAAAAATCAGTTATAGTAGACACATGGTTAGTCCCTATGTCTATTATTTCAGTTAAATCCTTGGTTTATAACTTTTTTGGATCATGGAATGTCAGTTAAAAATGGAAGGAGGAGAATCTCAAATAATAATCCTATATCTTCCTAATGACTTGCCTGCAATAATTATTACAAAGTCATGTTTGGAGGATTGTAAAACTTTTTCTAGAACACAACTCACTTGAAACCAGTTATTTGAGATATCAAACACCTCTACTATACCTCATTATCATCATGGATCATAGGTTGTATTTAATCAAATCCTATTTTCACAATATTCTCATCTTTCAATAAAGGTCAATATTATCATGTAATTTTCCAATATTTTACCTTATCACAAGATTTTGAAGCATATTAAGATTTTGAAAAAGGTGCCGAAGAAGGAGACCCTTACGTAGCGTATTTATATTTTCTTGAACAATATAATCTCTCAATACATACCTATGGTATTTTAAAGGGACTATTAATTGAATGTTTTAACTCACATTCAGTCCGACTGTTTTATAGAAATCATTTTTATCATATGTTTTGAAATTATATGTGATAAATGATTATTTTAAAAAACATTTTTTACATGAAAACACATACGATCCATGTTGTGCAAGGTGTATTTGGGTTGAAGGAAGTAAATGATTTTGAAGGATCTCTAAATCATTGTTTCAATTCATAGACCATCTACCTACATGAACATAATGACGATGAAACCAAGTAGACACCATGATCAAGGTATGATGTTATTTATTTTGGGGATCATTTTATCTTATCATATGGTGGTGAAATAAAAAATTACAACATATATAAGACTTCAAGAATTAATATGTTGTGATCATAATGAATTGGGATGAAAATTATAGGTATAAGTAAACCATTGAGTTTAAAACATGTTAAGGTTATTTTTGAGTTTTATAAAAAGGACAAAAATGAAAACTTTGTGACAACCTGTCACATTAGATAAAGCTGTGGTAATCGAACCCACAACCATAGTGTGATTGGGATTTATCACCTACCACTAAACTACGTTAAGTCCCTGGTTAGTATGACTTATTCATTTGAGTTAAATGATTTGATTGATCAAGAATAAGTTTATTTGGGATCATTTGTTTTATCAAATGGATATACTTAGTATAAGAAAATGATTTGGTGATTAAGTGATATAAGTGATTTTATAAGATGTTCCCTCTTTTGGGAAAACATATGCTTAAGAAAAATTAAATACTATGGGATTACATTTATGGAGTAATGGTTGAAATTTTATTTTGGAAGAATATCTATTTTTATTGTGAACATATAGAGATTTTTGTTATTTATGGAAATGATTAACCTATCATAGAGAATAAGTGATTTGGTTAATTATGCTTCAGTATTAGACTTTAAGGGTAGTCTATGTTTTTTGGTGTTAAATGTTAAGATTTAATATGGAAGACTATGTGATTAAACCCTTCTGAGTTTTGGGTTTTAATACTAGTATGGATTATTTTTAATAATATTAGAGACAATTTTGTATTGAATTGTGTTTCATGAACTTTGGTTACTCTTTGTTGAATTTTGGAGATTAATAGTAGTATTTACTATTGATAAAGGATTATCCTTTTTAGGGATTATATGATCTTTTACTAACCATTTTGGTTTTAGTTGATGTCTGAAGTCAAGGGAAATATATATAGTTCATTCTTTGAGGATTATGCGATTCTCTAGAAGATGGTTCTTGTTATTTTTATGTGACCAAGTCTTTTTAATGCTCATTATTTTGATTAAAGATTAGTTTTTTATAGAAACACATTACAGGATGAAAGTATACAAGAAGGTGTGTATATTTTCTTATGTTTTTATTCTATGTAGAAAATGAATTCCTCAAAATTAGGAAAAGGAATGTAAAAAAAATGTTTTTGGTTTACATTTCCTACTGGGTAAACAAAGTCTGTTTAACACGTCATAAATTTGTGATTTTTTGGGGGTTAACTTTCTCCTAATCATGTTTCTATCACTCTCTATCAGAACTTGACCATTTGTTTTCTCTTCCATATCCATGTTTTCCTACATGGAATGCTAGTATGTGTTATCTCTCATGAGCTTTGTACTTCTCTTTCATTTTTAAATTTGATAGTTTTATTGACTATTTTCCGATGTGGTACTTTTAATAAAGTTTCCAAACCCAGTTTTAAAATTGCGAGGACACAATTCCAAAAAGGGGGGAAGGATGTAACATTTCTGGTAAATAAAGATCAGGAAATATTTCATATTTATTAATATTTGTGAATTAAATATTAATTCTACTTTAAATGGGATGCTATGTTTGATGGCGTACCTGATACGCAATAATGGGTTTCTTTGAAATCTTATGTTGCATACTAATAATATAATATTATTATTTTAAATGTTAGTTAATGCATAGACATTGTATTTCTGGGAATGAATGTGACTAACTTAAATATGATTATACATGTTTGTTAAATATTTTTACAGTAATCCAATAAAATTTAGAGGCCTAAAACATGAAAAAGAATTTGATTTTAAGCATAAATACTCTAATATTCACTAAAAGGTTGATTTACTGCCTTTTGATAGTGAACACTCATCAAATATAGTTTTTGTCACATTTATAAATTCTATTTCATCAAATAAAATTATTCTTTAGAATCGGGATACTGAAATTTACTTGGGTATTTTGTTTGGTATTTTTCTGATTAAATTTTTTTAATGAATAGTGAAAATTAAGGAATTTTAATTAAAATATTCATTTTAATATAATTTATTTATGTGGTTAGATTATCTTTGTAATTTATTTTAATGTATAGTTATATTACATTTATTCTATTTAATCCAATGGTGTTCATGGGAATAATTTTCACTTTGAAATTGGTCATAAACAAGTGCCATTCTTTTGATAGATATTGTTTCATAAAAACAAGATATTTATTTTGACAATGGGAATTTATTTTAAATTAATTAATTCACCTTATATGTTTTGAATTTTGTAAAATAGTCACCATTTTTGAATTCGGAATATCAAATATAGCTTAGGTATAATTTTTGGTATTTTTCTGAAAAATATCAATTTTTGATGAATAGTGAAACCACTTAGTAGTAGTTAAAAACCGACTTTTTCATTTTAATGAAAATTCACCACTTCTCTGAATTTAATTTCTAAAATCCTACATACATGGTTATTATTAGTTAGTAAAATTTTGTTCAATAATATGAAAATAATTTTTTGTCAATAGAAACTTTTGACTTTTATTTACCATGATTAAAGGTAAATAGGGTAATCAAGGTAAACAGATATTATAATAATACAAAATTACCTTAACACTTGTCTTAAACTTATTTAATGATTAATTTCCGACAATGGGCATCCATGGGTTGATTTTGGGACCCCGTGGAGCCACATGGGAGTGATAATGACACTTAAGATTAATTAATTTAAAGTAAAGACCAAAATGACAAAAACTAATATCTTTTAGTAAATTAATTTTAAATGGGGTTATATAAGTTATCTTTTAGAATATAAATATTAATTGGAAATATATAAATATTTCTTACATCATGGTATTTTTTTATAATTTTTAAACATCAAATAAATAAAATTATTTGTGACACAAATATGATGAAGTATTTACCTCATTAATTAATGATTTAAATAAATAAGATTATAATCATTCAACTAACATCCAAAATATAATGACCCATACTTTACATACATTGTTATTGCTTCAAAATTGTAGCACAATTATTACAACATATAACAAATCCATGAAAGGACTGTATAGGTATAGTGTCATTAGAAACTGGGAAACATAAACAACTAGTTCATAAAGCATCAATATTGTATCCCATTTATTTCATCATATCTAGAGTCCCTTTTGGCATATCCTACTTAATAACCTTATTCCTGACCTGGGGAAAGAAAACATACAAAAGGGTGAGATAAAATGCTCAGTAAGGGTAAACAAAAGAAATATCAATCACATCATATTCATAAGAACATAACATTTTGGATATCTTAACCTGCAAAAGAAATCATAATTTCATAACATGGAATAATTCATAGTAGTGAAATGTAATCCCAATAATCATAACTTAAAACATGAAACTTTGTGTCATACACACATAATCATAGAGAATCATTTCTTAGTAGTCAAGACTCATTTCCAAGACTATCCTAGCAGACAAAGTCAATTTCTGAACTGAGTTCACTCCTCGTTTCCGTCCTGTATCACTGAACCGGATTAACCTGTCGTTCCAGCCATGTCTATCTCATGAGATATAAATATTTACCCAATGCATTAGAGGGAGATATAGGTCCCACCCATATCATAATGAAACCATTCTTATGTGTGCCACAAAATCATAATTCATACATCATAGCATAACCCATGTAATAAAAATGGGATTCTTAATCATCATGCCATCATAAAAAAATCTATATAAGATAAAATCACATCATAAAAATAATTCCATCATAACATAATAAAAAAAATGTAAAAACAGGGATAGAAACAGAACCATATATTATCTTATATGGAAAATAATTTTGATAAAACACTTGAACTCCATTCTTGAGGAAAATATCCTTTCTACTTCAAACACATTTTTCATTTCTTAAAATGTCATGAAATTTTAAACAAAAAGAAGTTGATTAAAAATAAACTTTAAAACTTTTAAAGTAAGCTTCATGGAAATAATGTTCTAAAAATCCATTTGGGCCGTATAAGTTAATAAAAACATTCTTCTCGTACTTTGGCTGGAAAAGTCAAAAAGTACCTCGTACTAAAAACGACAAAAGATTCATTTAATATATTTTACTAAAGACTCACCGAAAAGTAAAATTGGTTTTATACAATTTTAGGAGGATATAGATAATATTAGATATTGAGGAAACATGTATGTGGATTATAAATATTCCCCAGTAACTCCGGAAGTATAAACAATCTTGGATGAAAATGAGATTGCGAGATTTTCCCTTACCTTAGTTCTGATTTGCTTCATAAGTGTCCGAACCTCCTGTATAATGATTTGAATAATGTTATTGACTTATTATATAATCATACTTATTGTTATGATATCATATATGGTCATATTCTTAACTTCTTATTAGTAATATTTCATTGATACTTTTTATTCGGGTGTTTATTACTTTTTGTTCTTATGTGTGTTTTCTCGATTAAATTATTATTATTATTTTTATGTTATAGATAACTCATTTATATAATGGTATTAGTGTAATATATATCATATTTATTCATTAAATTCATTTATATAATCATTATGCAATGAAGATCATGTAGAACGAGTCACATCACATCGTGGAGACGGTATTCCGTACGTACGCACGAGTGATTATATCATTCCCATGATCATGGAATTGTATTGGAGTGTATGTATACTATTTCAGAATCAATATCACTTTAAAATAATCATATATAGTTATTCTTTACACCATTATACCCATCCAAGTAAGGTGGTGGTGGAAAACAGGTTACACCACGGCGTGGAGACGGTATTCCGTATGTACACACGCGCAGTGATTTCATTTTCTGTAGGATGGATAGAAGGTGAAATAGGGTTGTTTCATATTTATAATAACATATCAGTATATGATTGATACTGATGTTATTACTTCATAATTAAATAACTAAAAAAGAATAATTAGAATAAGAAATAATGTTGAAAGAATCGGTAACAGACATTACCTCTTCTGTGAAGCGCCTCTTCTTAACCTCCTTTTAGGGAACTAAAGATGGTCTTTGAAGAAAACAAAAACCTCTAGGATGTTTATATGGAAGTGGATAGGAGACATTGGCAGGGGTTGGCCGATCTTTAAGGCTTAAAGTGGTGTGAGGAGGAGAGGGAGGAGGTGCCCTTTTATAAGGGAGGAGAGGGGTACCTTAGGAAAAACTAAAACTATTATTTTATTATAAAGACATATTCGGTTTTTTATAGTTCCAAATTGATTTATTTCAAAGATAAGGTGGGTATGGGTCGAAATAATCTCATCCAATATAATTTATACAAGTTTATATTTCTATTTTAACCTTATCATTTAGATTTAACTTTATGTTAGATAATTTAACTTTTACTCTGTCTTCTTGTTTTCATACACTATAAGGTTAATAAACATACAATAACAAGACAAACGAATCCCAAGTTGTTTATTATTAATATATATAACCTTATCTAAGAAATTTGTCCTAACCTTAGATTTTTAAGAATAAAATAACAATTAATAATATAATATTTGTTTTAAAAACTATTTTATGTCAATTTTGACACTATTTGGTACATGATTTTTGTGAAAATCATAACAACATGATTAGTTCGAAAAAAGATAATTTAATCAATACTAATATGTCATATTAACCTATAAAATTATAGTAATTCATAAAAAGTCTCAAATTACATTTATTTGATTATTTATAACCTGAATTATGTTAATATTTCATTAATAAGATAATTACTGCATCATCATTGTGTCATAATTAAATTAAATTATTTAATGTCTAAAAATTATAAATAAAATACCATTATGTAGGAAATATTTTTAGATTTATAATTAATATTTATAGTCTAATTTATCTTATGTATAACCCTATTTTAAAAATGTTTTAGTTACTAAACTTTGATTTTAACTATTTTAACTATTCTTTAAATAAAATAATATTAAATGTCCTAATCTAACCCAAGTGGGTATAAATGGTCATATTTTATTCATAAGGTTGTTTTAGGTTGAATAAAACTTATCCAATAGAATTAGGACATGTGTTAGGGTAATAATAATATCATTTTATCCTTAATTACCCTATTTACTTTTAACCCTAGTAAAAAAAAGTAAAAAGTTACTATTCACCAAAAATTATTTTAATCTCATTGAACCACATTTTAGTCCATGATATTAACCCTATCTCTCGGATTTTTGAAATCCACTCACAGAAGCGGTAAAATTATGTTTTATGTGAATTTGCAAATTCTCCTAGGAGGTGGGTAAAAGACGGTGAAAAGTTCAATAAAATTTTTATATATCTAAAATTATTATAAAATGACTCCAATGGATTAATTTGAACTTATATAGGTATTATGTATCAATTTTAAAATAAAATAAAAATAAAATAAATAATTATTTAAATAAATATTCGGTTTTTAAATAGTAACCCAGTGTTTTCACTATTCATCAAAAAATGAAATTTTTCAGAAAAATACCAAAATTTCTCCCTAGGATTATTTCGATATTCCGAATCCATAAATGAAGTCCATTTTGAAATATGAAATTTTCAAAATTTCAAAAAGTGGTTATCACTATTCATAACGGCTAGTTTTAATAAAATTTTAATAACATATCATTGTTTAGTAAAACTCGATATTGCGTACGACACAAGCTATTGAGGATGGTCATGATTGCGTGTAAAGAAAGCCAAGATAGTGTTGTGTATAGTGAAAGATTCCTTTGATGATTTATATAACATAAAAACAAAACATTTCTCATAAAAATCTCGGGTGTTACATTCTACCCCCCATAAAATGAATTTTGCCCTCAAAATTCGTCACATTGAAACAAACAGATGAGGATACCTCTCCCTCATCATATCCTCAAGCTCCCATGTAGCTTCTTAAAATTGTCGGTTCCTCCATAAAACATTCACCAAGTGAGTGGTCTTGTTCTGTAGGAATTTTTCCCTACGATCCATAATCTCTATCGGTTGTTCTTCGTAAGAAAGATCTTGCTCCAGCCGTACAACTTCTGAGCTTAGTACATGTGAAAGATCAGGTATGTAATTTCTCAGGAGTGATACATGGAACACATCATTAACTTGAGAGATATTTAGAGGAAGTTCCAATAGGAATGCTACCTTCCCAACATGATCCAGTATTTCAAAAGGACTGATATACCTAGGACTCAGCTTTCCCTTCTTTCCAAATCTCATTACACTCTTCCAAGGAGATATTTGTAAGAAAAATTTATCACCCACTTCAAACTCTAGGTCTTTTCTTCGGTTGTCGGCATAAATGTTTTCTCGACACTGAGCTGCTCTAATGTGTTGTTGAATAGATCTGACCTTTTCTGCCATCTCATCAGCAAGATCAGGTCCTAATGGATTTCTTTCCCCAACTTCATCCCATCATGTTGAAGTCCTGCATTTATTTCTATAGAGGACTTCATAATGAGCCATTTGAATACTAGAGTGAAAGCTATTATTATAAGAAAAATCCACCAAAGGTAGTTGTTGATCCCAATCTCCTTTGAAATCCATAGAGCAAGCTCTCAACAAATATTCTAGAGTTTGAATTGTCCTCTCAGACTGACCATATTTCTGAGGATAATAAGCAGTGCTGAAACTCAACTCTGTATCCAGAGTATGTTGAAGACTTCTCAAGAACATTGAGGTAAACCTCGGATCCTGATCAGATCTAATTGAAAGTGTCACTCCCTGCAATCTTACCACTTCTTTTACATATATCTGGGAAAACTGATCCAGAGAGAAATCTTCTCTAATAGCAATGAAATGTGACGACTTTGTAAGACGATCAACTATGACCCAGAGAGCATTATTGCCTTTGGATGTTTTAGGAAGTCTGGTGAAGAAGTCCATAGTGATGTTTTCCCATTTCCATTCGGTTATGGGTAATGGTTGTAACACCCCCTTAGACTTCTGTCTCTCAGCTTTAACTTGCCTACAAACCAAGCATCGAGAGACATATTCAGCAACATCTATTTTCATGCCATCCCACCAGAAGTACTCTTTCAGGTCCCTATACATCTTCGTACTTCCAGGACGAATAGGTAATGAAGAACTATGAGCCTCATCTAGAAGCTCCTTCATTAATTCTTGGATGGGAGGAACAAAAACTCGATTTTTGAACTTTATTATCCCATCACAATCAAGGTTGAATTCGGGAACATTTCTCACCATCTTTTGTAACTCTACATCTTATTTTTTGTGCCTCTTTAATCTTCACATGTATATATGGTTGAAAATTCATTTGTGAAAGATAAGATTTTTCCCCTTCCATTATAATTCCAAGATCTATCCTTTGTAAATCAATAAATATTTGATATTTTTTGATCCTTATCGTGGATAAGCTAGCATGTCCTTTTCTACTTAATGCATCTGCCACCTTGTTTGATTTCCCAGGGTGATAATGAATTGAGCAGTCGTAATACTTAATAAACTCTAACCATCTTATTGGGTGCATATTCATCTCCTTTTGTGTGAAAATATACTTTAAACTTTTATGATCAGTATAAATATCACACCTTTCACCATAAATATAATGCCTCCAAATCTTTAATTCAAAGATTACTGAAGCTAACTCCAAATCATGAGTTGGGTAATTTTGCTCATGGATTTTCAACTGTCGTGAGGCATAAGCTTTCACCATATTATTTTTCATGAGAACACAACCCAATCCCTTATTGGATGCATTACTGTAGATCACAAACCTTTCTCCACTACAAGTCTTTGTGAGTACAGGTGCACTGGACAACCTTATTTTCAACTCCTTGAAATTCTCTTCACATTCCTCAGTCCACATGAACTTAACTGCTTTTCTTGTCAACCTGGTGAGTGGATTAGATAATCGTGAAAACTCTTTCACAAAACATCGATAATATCCAGCCAAACCAAGAAAAATTTGGATCTCAGTTACTGTTTTTGGTCTTGTCCATCTTTCGATAACCTCTATTGTTGTTGGATCAATAGATATCCCCTCTTTTGAGATTATGTGACCCAAAAATGAAACTTTTTGAAGCCAAAATTCACACTTGGTAAATTTGGCATAAAGCTTCTTCTTTCTCAGGGTCTTCAATACAATTCTCAAGTGATCTTCATGTTCTTCCTTGATATTTGAATAGACAATAATATCATCTATAAAGACTACCACAAAGTGATAAAGATAATCTCTAAAGAATTTATTCATTAGATCCATGAAGATAGCATGGGAATTAGTAAGACCAAATGGAATCACTATAAATTCAATGTGTCCATAACTTGTACGGAAAGCCGTCTTTGGTATATCCTCCCTTTTGACCCTTATTTAATGATACCCTGAACGAAGATCAATCTTGGAAAAGTATTGAGCTCCGCATTGTTGGTCAAATAAGTCATCAATTCATGGGAGTGGATATTTGTTCTTGATAGTGATCTTGTTAAGTTCTCGATAATCAATGCAGAGTCTCATTGATCCATCTTTATTCTTAACAAACAGAACAAGTTCTCCCCAAGGTGATGCACTAGGGCATATGAATCCTTTATCAAGATTCTCTTGGAGTTGCTTCTTCGATTCCTGAAACTCAATTGGGGCAATTCTATAAGGTGTCTTTGAAATGGGCATAACACCCGGTGCGAGTTCTATTGAAAACTCAACTTCACGATTTGGTGGAAGACCCGAAAATTCCTCCGGAAAGACATCATCAAACACCCGTACAATGGGAATATTATTAATCATGTGTTTCTAACCAACAATTTGAGATAAATAACCTTCATTTATTGGAATCAAGACCCATAAGATGGAATAAATTTTCACTAGAAGGTTATGTTCATCCTTGCATCGATAGACGATCATAGATTGATCTAGAATATGAAATGTGAACTCCCTTCTTTGGAAATTGATATGAGATCTATATAATGAAATCCAATCCATGCCAAGAATCACATCAAATTCCACTATAGGAAGGATCACAAGATTTTTACAAAGCAATTTCCCACAAACTTCAATCGGAAAAGAATTATAAACTTTTGATGTGACTATTGTTCCATTAGGGGTTGTCACAGCTAACACAACATCTAATTGTTGAGGTAATATGGTGATACCCTTAGAAAATTATTCAGAAATAAAAGAGTGGATGGATCCAGAATCAAATAAAACATTTGCTACTTTAGAGTGGATGGTATGTGTACCTTTCACCACTTAATTCTCATACTCCACATTGCTGATAGAAATTTCATGTGACTTTCCTTTTTCTTTAGCGTTAAGAGTTTGTTGACGTCGATCATCATAAAAAACCCTTGTATTAGGGCATTGATTGGAATAATTCCCCATTTCCTTGCACTTGTATCATTGAAATGTAGGAGATTCACTCTATGAAGCCTTTTATTTGTTCGAACCACTATACATCTTCTTCCCATCATTTCAGAATTAAAATGCTCGATGAAATTACTTTCCACATTTGAAACATTTAATTGTCCCTTTAAGATAACTCCCTCCATGTTTCTTTCCACACTTTGAGCATAATGGAAAACTCATCTTCTTTTCAGTGTGCACTTTATATATTCCTTTGATTTCCATTTTCCTCTTTTTATCAAACCCATATGACTGATGGGTTACTCTAATCTCCATCTCAACTTTGAGAGCACATAAAACGATTTCCTTGTAGCTATTGAAGTCCCTTATGGCTAACGATCTTCGAAGACTTGGTTTTAAGCCACTAAATAATAGATCTATCTTACTCTCAGGTTGGATAATAATCCCAGAAGCATACCTTGAAAGTCTTGTAAAATTTGCTTCATAGGTACCAACAGATTCATCATCCTTTTTCTTTAGTTCAAGAAACTCCTTGTCCATCTTTGTTCGAAGAATAAGAGGGAAGTACTTATTGAAAAATATGTTCTTGAATGCATCCCATTCCATGGACTCAATTTCACCTCTTTGCCTCGTATTCTTGATAAGATTCCCCCATTAATCAGCTTCACCTTCCAAACGATATACTGCTAAGATTCCTTTATCATGTTCAGAACATTGAAGAACTGAAAATATCTTTTCAGTAGTACTGATCTATTGTTCAGAAACTAATAGATTAGTAGACCCGCTGAATAAGGGTGGACGCTGCCTCATGAAGGATTCAACAGAATATTGCCCCTTCATTTACTCGTTTTGAAGTCCTGCATGATTCATAGCTTGAGAAAGTTGTGTGAGCATGACTACAAGGTTTTTCATTCCAGCCCCAATAACATCTGGTTGCTCTGGGGGATAATCATTTCATTTCCCATCGCATTCCCCATTAACATGGTTCCTTCAGGTTCCATCCATTGACTAAAACCAAGAACAATAGTGTGAGAAACACTAATTATAATAGATTAACCACATAATCAAGAATTAAATTTCACACTTAAGGTCTTATCATAGGTTGTTCATGGCCATTTCTAAAACACTAAGATTATGTTCTATGCTTAGACTTATCCATAGGGTTCTTACTAAGGATTTAACATCCTAGTTTCCAAAGGATGACTATACCCTTCCTCTGATACCAACTATAATGACCCATACTTTACATACATTGTTATTTATTCAAAAATGAAGCACACTTATTACAACACATAACAAAACAATGAATGTGCCATATAGGTACAATGTCTTTAGAAACTAGGAAACATAAACAACTGGTTCATAAAGTATTTACATTGTCTCCCATTTATTTCATCATATCTAGAGTCCCTTTTGGAATATTCTACTTAATAACCTTCTTCCTGACCTGGGGAAAGAAAACATACAAAAAAGTGAGCTCAAATGCTCATTAAGGGTAAACAAAAGAAATATCCATCACATCATATTCTTAAGAAAATAACATTTTGGATATCTTAACCTGAAAAAAAAATCATAATTTCATAACATGGAATAAATCATAGTAGTGAAATGTAATCCCAATAATCATAACTTAAAACATGAAACTTTGTGGAATACACACATAATCATAGAGAATAATTTCTTAGTAGTCAAGACTCATTTCCATGACTATCCTAGCGGACAAAGTCCATTTCTGAACCGAGTTCACTACTCGTTTCAGTCCTGTATCACTGAACTAGATTAACCTGAAGTTCCAAACATGTCTATCTCATGAGATATAAATCTTTACCCAATTCATTGGAGGGAGATATAGGTCCCACCCATCTCATAATGAAACCATTCTTGGGTGTGCCACAAAATCATAATTCATACATCATAGCATAACCCATGTAATAAAAATGGGATTCTTAATCATTATGCCAACATAACACAATCCATATAAGATAAAAGGACATCATAAAAATAATTCAATCATAACATAATCAAAACAATGTAAAAATAGGGATAGAAACAGAACCATATATTATCTTAATGGAAAATAATTTTGATAAAACACGTGAACTCCATTCTTGAGGAAAATATCCATTCTACTTCAAAAGCATTTTTCCTTTCTTAAAATGTCATGTTATTTTTTAAAAAAAAGAAGTTGATTAAAAATAAACTTGAAAACTATTAAATGGATATTCATGTAAATAATGTTCTAAAAATCCATTCAGGCCGTATAAGTTAAAAAAACATTCTTCTCGTAGTTTGGCTGGAAAAGGCAAAAAGTACCTCATACTAAAAACGACAAAAGATTCCTTTCATATCTTTTACTAAAGACTCACCAAAGGTTAAAATTGGTTTTAAACAATTTTAGGAGGATATAAATAATATTACATATTGAGGAAACATGGATGTGGATGATAAATATGTCCCAGTAAATCTGGAAGTATAAACAATCTCAGATAAAAATGAGATTGTGAGATTTTCGCTTACATTAGGTCCGATTTGCTTCATAAGTGTCTGAACCTCCTATATAATGATTTAAATAATTTCATTGAATTATTATATAATCATAATTATTGTTATGATATCATATATGTTCATATTATTAACTTCTTATTAATAATATTTCATTGCTACTTGTTATTCAGGTGTTTATTACTTTTTGTTCTTATGCGTGTTTTATCGAATAAATTCTTATTATTATTTTAAGGTTATAGATACCTCATTTACATAATGGTATTAGTGAAATATATATCATATTTATTCATTAAATGCATTTATATAATCATTATGCTATGAATATCATGTAGAACGAGTCGCATCACATCATGGAGACGGTATTCCGTACGTACGTATGAGCGATGATATCGCTCCCATGATCGTGGAATTGTATTGGAGTATATGTATACTATTTTAGAATCAATATCACTTTAAAATAATCATATATATTTATTCTTTACACCATTATACCCATCCAAGTAAGGTGGTGGTGGAAAATAGATTACACCACGGCGTGGAGACGGTATTCTGTACGTACGCACGCGCGGTGATTTCATTTTCCATAGGATGGATAGAAGGTGAAATAGAGTTGTTTCATATTTATAATAACTTATCAGTATATGAGTGATACTGATGTTATTACTTCATAATGAAATAAATAAACAAGAATAAGTTGAAAATAAATAAAGTTGAAAGAATCGGTAACGGACATTGTCCCTTCTTTGAAGCACCTCTTCTTAACCTACTCTTAAGGAACTAAATATGGTCTTTGAAGAAGACCCAAACATTTAGGATGTTTCTAGGGAAGTGGGGAGGAGAAACTGGCAGGGTTTTTCCGATATTGAAGGCTCAAAGTGGTGTGAGGAGGAGAGGGAGGAGGTGCCCTTTTATATGGGAGGAGAGGGGCACCTTAGGAAAAACTAATACTATTATATTATTATAAAGTCATATTCAGGTTTTAATAGCTCCAAATTGATTTATTTTAAAGATAAGGTAGTGATGAGTCGAAATAATCTCATCCAATATAATTTAGACAAGTTTATGATTCTATTTTAACCTTATCATTTAGAATTAACTTTATGCTAGATAATTTAACTTTTACCGTGTCTTCTTGTTTTCTTACACTATAAGGTTAATAAACTTACTGTAACAAGACAAAAGAAACCCAAGTTGTTTTTTATTAATATATATAACCTTATCTACGTCATTGGCTGAACCTTATATTTTTAAGAGTAAAATAACAATTAATAAGATAATATTTTTTCTAGAAACTATTTTATGTCAATTTTGACACTATTTGGTACTTGATTTTGTAAAAATAATAACACCATGATTAGTTCAAAAATAGTTAATTAAATAAATACTAATATTTCATATTAACCTATAAAATTAGTGTAATTCATAAAAAGTCTCAAATTACATTTATTTGAGTATTTATAACATCAATTATGTTAATATTTCATTAGTAAGATAATTAATGCATCATCATTGTGTAATAAATAAATTAAATTATTTAATGTCTAAAAACTATAAATAAAATACCATTACGTATGAAATCTTTTTAGCTTTAAAATGAATAATTATAGTCGAATTTATCTTATGTATAACCCTATATTAATAATATTTTAGTTATTAAACGTTGATTTTAACTATTTTAACTATTCTTTAAATAAAATATTATTAAATGTCCTAATCTAACCCAAGTGGGTCTAAATGGTCATATTTTATTCCTAAGGTTGTTTTTGGTCGAATTACATTTATCTAATATAATTAGGACATGTGTTAGGGTAATAATAATATCATTTTTAACCTAAATTACCACATTTACTTTTAACCGTGGTAAAAAAAAGTAAAACGTTACTATTCACCAAAAATTATTTTCATCTCATTGAACCAAATTTTAGCCTTTGATATTATCCATGTCTCTCGGATTTTTGAAATTCCACACACAGAAGCGGTAAAAGTATGTTTTAAGTGAATTTGAAAATTCTCCTAGGAGGTGGGTAAAAGACGATGAAAAGTTGAATAAACTTTTTATATATCTAAAATTATTATAAAATGACTCCAATGGATTACTTTGAACATATATAGGTATTATGTATCAATTTTCACATAATATAAAAATGAAATAAATAATTATTTAAATAAAAAGTCCATTTTTAAATAGTAACCCAGTGTTTTCACTATTCATCAAAAATTGAAAGTTTTCAGAAAAATGCCAAAATTTCAACCTAGGCTAATTTCGATATTCCGAATCCAAAAAATGAAGTCCATTTTGAAAGATGAAATTTAAAAAATTTAAAAAGTGGTTATTACTATTCATAATGGCTAGTTTTAATAATATTTTAATAGCATATCTTTGTTTAGTGAAACTCGGTATTGCGTACGACACAAGATGTCGAGGAAGGTCGCAATTGCGTGTAAAATAAGACAAGCTAGTGTTGTGTGTAGTAAAATATTTCTTTGATGATGTATATAACATAAAAAAACATTTCTCATAAAAATCTCAGGTGTTACACAAAACCTATCCAATTTATATTGGATGAATTTATTTTTATCATGAGTCATCTTTTCTATGAATGTAATGATTTTTTGGACCTTTACTAACTGAAAATCATTATATAATAAAATAATATTTTCACACTTTCTTAAAGAACCCCCCTAATAAAAATCCCTCACTTATAACCCATTCATCACACCTCTCAAGCCCCTTGACTCATCCAAACCATGCCCAAGTAATCTCTCAAGATCTATATCTTCCTCCTAGAAGCCTTACCTTAGGCAGGAGGAACTTCAAGAAATTATTTTGATTCAATGTAATGGGAGTTTCCTGAATTAAAGGTAACAATTTCTCTTAAATTCTTTTCATTTATTTTACTTCTCCAACCGCTAAACTCTTTTTATTCATTTATTTTATAACAACACCAGTATCCTCAATATAATATGATTTTTTATGATAATTATTAGAAATATAATTACACACACCTCCATCTAATGTGCAAAGAACATACTGTTTCCGTGGATGGCAAACTAACCCCTCACGAAATGATGATTGTTCAATTATCACCTACTGTAACGCCCCGACCCCAGCTACCCAGAGTCGGTGCATTACTTCGTAACATTGGCATGATCACAAAAGATCAAGTCTCGAAAGACCGATTAGTTTAGTAGCCTTGGAAACACTAGATACATTCGTAAACGTTACATTACATCATAAAGTGAAAAACTACAATAACAAAGTCTCCATAGTCCACACTCATATCCTCTTCTGACTATCCCTGCAGGTCATTCATAAAATAATTCATCACATCCTGGAAAATATTAAAACATTGAAAGGGGTGAGCTCAGATGCTCAGTAAGGATAACAATATTGCGGAAGCTTTCATAAATAAACATAAAAATTTAAGGCAATGTATAACTAAAACAAAAGCCTTTTTAAACATGAACTTCAACATAATATGGCAAAAGTAAAATGAGATAATGCCATTCACTTCTTCGCATGGATATTCTACTGGTCGAATAATCACATGAAATAACAATAACCACTTTCATAATGATGGAATGCATAATGCCAGACTATCTTAACCACGTAGTCAAGGCCTCGTGCCAAGACCACAAATAATATTTTGTCAAGGCCTTGTGCCAAGACACTAGTTTGTCTCATGAGACCTGCCGATGCATCGAGGAGCTATAGCGGGCTCCACCCGTCACTTATTAAGTCCAATGCATTCCTCATATGAATAGGTTTAAACATATCATAAACCATAACATAATCGTATCACATAAAACATGCATAAAGGAAACATAACATTTCCATATTTCAATCACAAGATATCAATACAACACATTGATATAATAAAAATTCTTTCAAAACCATTTTCAATACCAAAATAAAAGAATGTTAAAACATTGTATTTATTTTTCTTTTTTAAAAAAAGTATGGCTTGTAAAGGAAGCCGAAACTCAAATAATGTTCACGGCGGCGGAGAAGTCGTTGTCGCCGCATAAGTACGGAAAGAAAAACATTCCCTTTTTGTCGTTTAGTAAAATGCTTCGTATAAAAAGATTCCTTTTGAATAAACTTAAAAGTCAAAGGGGTTTATACACCGTATAAAAGAAAGTTGTGTATAAAACCAAATATGCCTCAATGAAAGGAGATTGAGACGAAGTCCTTAAAAAGATCATTTTTAAAATAAAATAGATATATTATGTGTATTCACTATAGGTACACATAAAGAAAGTAAAAATACAAAATAAGACATAATAATATCATGACATAATTTGAAAGTAGGAGATTAACCCAAAGAATGGAAGTTGGGTTAAGAAGTTCCCTTACCTCGTGTCTGACTTGACTCAACCGTTCTTTAACCTCCTGAATAATAAACTAGAGTTAATATATACCTTATTAAGAACCATTTTCAACTTCATTATCCTTATTATATCACTTATTACAATGATATGAACATTATGTAATTATTTAAGTTAATAATGTTCATTTTGTCGGTATTTGGTTCTTAAGTCAAAAATAGGCTTCTTACACTTACATGTTGTTAATTTGGTCAAAGGTTCATTATATCCAGAATGGTATTCATGATGTAGATATCATATATGTCATATATATCCAGTACATACATTCATTTATAATATTACATCACATTTAGAGGTAAGAAATGAAATGCACCGTTCATGGAGACGGTAAGCTGTACGTACGCATGAACGCTACTTCCATTTCTATTTCATATTTTCTGGAATGGAATCATAATGATATGAGAGTATATTATAATTCCAGTATAATAACATATATAATATCATTAACTTTATCCTTCACACATCCCACATATGGTATTAACGAATCAAATCACTTTCAGGGGGCGGTAGTCCGCGCTTCCTAAAATGAAGATATCGTGTTTTACCCATAATGGAAACCATAAAGGTATGCCCAAAATGAAAAAAACAGAAGCTTAAGGAAAACATAAACATATTATATATCATATATAAAAATAGTGACATCATAATGGCCACCTTTGAAGGTGTTAAATGAGTGTTGAACAATCATCGTTTCGGGAGGCAGAATTTCGCCATCCACGGAAACCTTATGTTCTTTAACCATTTGATGTAGTTGTGTGGAAGTGTAGCTCAAATAAATCTTATAACAACATCCTAGTATATTTAAGATACTGGTGTTGTTACAAAAGAAGTAAATAAAAAGAGTTTAGGGGGTTGGAGAAGCAAAATAAAACAAAAGAACATGAGAGAATGAATTACCTTAAAAAGTGTAACTCCTTTTGAGTTGAGCCTAAAGGCTTCCTTTGAAAGGATTCTGCCCAAAGGGAATCCTCTAGGATGAGGAGAGGGATGTGGAGAGAGCAAATGGGCAGGGGTTGGCCGAGCCAATGGCTTGAAGAGTGTGTGAAATGAGGTAGAGGTGGGGGCCTTTTATAAGAGGAGAGGAGGGGCACTTTTGGAAAGTAAAGGAACATTACATTATTTGAAAATGTGTTTCGGTTTTAAAAGGTCCCACATTGATAGAATTCGTGGATAAGGTGATAAGGCATCGAAATCCACTCATCCAATTGGTTTTGGCCATGTGTAGTTCATAGATTTTATATTATCTTTCCATTTTATTTAAATCGTCAAATAATGATGTCATCGCTGCATCATTATTATGTCATAAATAATTAAATTTATTTAATGTCTAAAAATTATAAAACAAATACTATGATATAGGAAATCTTTTTATCTTTCCAATGACTATTTATAATCAAAATTTGGACTTGTGTAACCCTACTTAAAAATTGTTTTAGTAAAACACTTTATGTTAGTGTCATTTTCACTTTAACATTAAATAAAAAGTAAGTTATGTTATTTCCCAACAAAAGTGGATCCATGGGGTCCCCAAGTTAGGCCATGGCTTGTCTTGGTCGGCCATGACACAACCAATGAGGTTGGGACATGTGTCTAGGTCATTTAATATTATTAAAGTATTATTTATACCTTAAACTACCCTAATTACCACTAATCGCGATTAAGAACTTAATAAGTTACTATTCACCAAAAAAATTATTTTTATCCCATTGAACCACATTTTACTTCTTAATGACAACCATGTATGTCGGATTTTTGAAAATCAAATCACAGAAGTGGTAATATTTCATTTAAACGAAAAATCAGTTATTTAACAACCACTTAGTGGTTTCACTATTCATCAAAAATTGAAGTTTTTCAGAATAAGGCCAAAATTTCACCCTAAGCTATAATTGATATTCCGAATTGAAAAATGATGTCTATTTTACAAAATTCCAAACATATTAGTTGCATTAATTAATTTTATAATTAATTCCCGCTGTCACAACAAATAGCGTGTTTTTAAGAAACAATTTATATCAAAAGATTGGCAATTGTTTATGTCCAATTTCAATGTTAAATTAATTCTAATGACCACCATTGGATAAAATGGTAAAAATATATTCTAATTATACCTTAAAAACACTAAATAGTATAACTTATCACTATAAATTATTTTGATTAAAAAAGTTGTTTTAAGTATTTTTCACTATTCATAAAAATTTGGAAGTTCTCGGAAAATTACAAAAAATTCAACATAGGCTAATTTCAATATTAGGAATACAAAAATGAAGTCCATTTTGAAATATAAAATTTCTATAATTTTAAAAAGTGGTTATTACTATTCATAACGGCTACTTTGATTAGTCGCGGTGTTTTAGAACTCGAACATGCGTACAATGCAAGCTATTGCATTATTGAAAGAGAGGCGTATCGTGGAAGCTCGGGGTGTTACATTCTCCCCTCCTTCAATAAATTGCGTCCTCGCAATTTGAAATTTTTCTTTGATAATAAAAGGTTGAAAAGAGAAAATACCTTTGAGGAAAACCCACATCGGAAATAAGGTTAATAAATATATAACATTAAAAGAAAGCAGGATAAGTACAAAGGTCACCCGATATAGCCCATTCTAGGATTATATGAAAATATGGATATGGAGGAGAAACAAACCATCAAGGTCTGATGGAGAGTTATAGAGAACAGGATTAGGAGAATGTTTAACCACAAGAAAATCACAAACTTGTGATTGGTTAAACGGTCATTGAATCCCCAGTTGGAAAAGTTAACCGACAACATTTTTGTTTTAAGTTACCTTTTATAATGTTAAGGAATTTATTTAGGAGATTTACTAAGAACGTAAGGGAATATACATACTTGTTATGTATACTTTCATTCGTTAATTTTTTTTTTTACCACAACCCCAACTTTTACTCCAAATGGTAACGGAACTCAAAAATATTCTATTTATCCTAATTGTATAAGGTTCAAAATGTTAACACATACCATTTAGATTAGTAAAATTATTTTCTAATAACCAGGGACTTCCTGTAGGCTAGTGGTAGGAAATAAAGGCCTGTCGCACTATGGTTGTGGGTTCGATTCCTGCAGCTTTGTCCGACGCGACGGGTTATTCCCCACCCTACAGGTTGTCCTTTTCCTAAAACTATAGTATTATAATATTCCAAAAATAATCTTCAGAAATGCTTTATCCTTAAATAATAATATCCATGGTTCAACTTAATCCATTCCAACCTTAATAGTTATCCAAAATACCTCCGTCCAGACTTTCTCTAAAAGGCCTCTAAATTCCAAAATCAATTGTAACAGATTCCCCAAACAAAGTAAAGTTTCTTTTATTGTCACATACTAAAAATATAATTACCTTCATCATATTAAAACCTTACTGAAACCAACAAGTACTGCAGTACAATCCTTATATAGATCACATTATTCTAATAACCAGAATATAATCCATGAGTCCGAAAGCATCAATACATTAGTTATTCTGTTTCAACTGTAGTAATAGCATAAGATTGTCCTTGATCCCTTGGCCTTTTCTGAGGTAAGTTTCCTTGACGCTTAGGACATTCATTTGCATAATGACCCATTTCTCTACAATTGTAGCATTCAACATTGACAGCCTCTTTCTTTCCCTTGCAATCACGAGCCTGGTGACCCTTTTCTCCACATTTATAACAAACTCCCATTCCTTTTAGGCAAGTACCAGGGTGATTCTTCCCACAATTATCACATACTGGAAAATCCTTCTTTCCCTTTTTCCCTTTATCTGTCTCTTGTTCCACCGTTCTCTTCTTCTCTTGCTTTACTTTGTTGTCATAAGACTTAGAGAATTCCTTTTCTGTCTTGATAGCACACGAGACAATATCTTCGTATGATGAGAAGGATTGTGATACCAAAGCTCGACGGAGAAATGGTTTTAACCCATCAAAGAAACGATCAATCTTACTCCTTGGGTTACGTATGTAATCTGCAGCATACCTTGCTAACCTTGTAAAGTTAGCCTCATACTTTGCGACATTCTCATCCTCCTTCTGCCTCAGACTCAGAAATTGCCTTTCCATATCTGCTCGATGGTCACGAGGAAAGTATTTTTCTAAGAAAAGCTCTTTGAACTCCCTCCATTCCATACTTGATACGTCGTCATCTTCCTTTCTGTTTTGAATCAGCGACCACCACTGATCGGCATCTCCAGTGAGGCGGTAAACTGCCATGACAACCTTCTCCCTTTCACTACTCCCCAAGGCATGGAATATTTTCTCTAAGGAATTTATCCATTGCTCAGCTACTATAGGATTTGTACTCCCATTGAAGGTTGGTGGTTGTTGCCTCATGAAGCGGTCTAACATTGATCCTCCACGTTGCGGATCAGGGTGCTCCATACGAGTAAGGTTATTATTCATAACCTGAGTGAGTTGTCCCAGTATGGTAATAAGTTGATCAGCACCAGTTGTATCTCCAGATCCACAATAATTATCTGGATCAGGAGGGAAACCCCTACACGGAGTTCGTGCATTGATACGGTTTCCATTCCTTCCACTAGGCGCCATTTCTAAACAATGGCATAAACTAGATTAGTTTATGAATCAAAATACATAATTCCATACTTGTAAAACACTTTACATAAATTGAACTATTTATGGATATAATCCATAATCATAAAAAGAAATGTTTTCTTTGAGTAAGTATGTACTCATAACCCTTCATAGTGGTTTGTAAGTAAAATGAGAATTATCCTAAGCATATCCCCCGGGAGTGTCGTAACCAAGAGTGCAGCAAGGCCCGTTGTCGTGCACCAGTTCCCGTTCGAGCCTAGCTCAAAGCGGTGTTTTCGGGTTTTACCCCTAGGTACATCTGTGCCAGAGCCTCCTCTACCTGCTCGTATCCAGACAGGGATGTATTGCTCGGAAAACTCATAACATCTCTATAATACCAAAATTCTAGGAAGTTCTTCTATACTAATCCTCAAAGTCTATCTTTGGGCTATGTGCTCTAATCAGAGTTTATCTAAATCTAGCTTCCAAGGTTAGTACTAAACTGCCTCTGATACCAACTGTAACGCCCCGACCCCAGCTACCCAGAGTCGGTGCATTACTTCGTAACATTGGCATGATCACAAAAGATCAAGTCTCGAAAGACCGATTAGTTTAGTAGCCTTGGAAACACTAGATACATTCGTAAACGTTACATTACATCATAAAGTGAAAAACTACAATAACAAAGTCTCCATAGTCCACACTCATATCCTCTTCTGACTATCCCTGCAGGTCATTCATAAAATAATTCTTCACATCCTGGAAAATATTAAAACATTGAAAGGGGTGAGCTCAGATGCTCAGTAAGGATAACAATATTGCGGAAGCTTTCATAAATAAACATAAAAATTTAAGGCAATGTATAACTAAAACAAAAGCCTTTTTAAACATGAACTTCAACATAATATGGCAAAAGTAAAATGAGATAATTCCATTCACTTCTTCACATGGATATTCTACTGGTCGAATAATCACATGAAATAACAATAACCACTTTCATAAGGATGGAATGCATAATGCCAGACTATCTTAACCACGTAGTCAAGGCCTCGTGCCAAGACCACAAATAATATTTTGTCAAGGCCTTGTGCCAAGACACTAGTTTGTCTCATGAGACCTGCCGATGCATCGAGGAGCTATAGCGGGCTCCACCCGTCACTTATTAAGTCCAATGCATTCCTCATATGAATAGGTTTAAACATATCATAAACCATAACATAATCGTATCACATAAAACATGCATAAAGGAAACATAACATTTCCATATTTCAATCACAAGATATCAATACAACACATTGATATAATAAAAATTCTTTCAAAACCATTTTCAATACCAAAATAAAAGAATGTTAAAACATTGTATTTATTTTTCTTTTTTAAAAAAAGTATGGCTTGTAAAGGAAGCCGAAACTCAAATAATGTTCACGGCGGCGGAGAAGTCGTTGTCGCCGCATAAGTACGGAAAGAAAAACATTCCCTTTTTGTCATTTAGTAAAATGCTTCGTATAAAAAGATTCCTTTTGAATAAACTTAAAAGTCAAAGGGGTTTATACACCGTATAAAAGAAAGTTGTGTATAAAACCAAATATGCCTCAATGAAAGGAGATTGAGACGAAGTCCTTAAAAAGATCATTTTTAAAATAAAATAGATATATTATGTGTATTCACTATAGGTACACATAAAGAAAGTAAAAATACAAAATAAGACATAATAATATCATGACATAATTTGAAAGTAGGAGATTAACCCAAAGAATGGAAGTTGGGTTAAGAAGTTCCCTTACCTCGTGTCTGACTTGACTCAACCGTTCTTTAACCTCCTGAATAATAAACTAGAGTTAATATATACCTTATTAAGAACCATTTTCAACTTCATTATCCTTATTATATCACTTATTACAATGATATGAACATTATGTAATTATTTAAGTTAATAATGTTCATTTTGTCGGTATTTGGTTCTTAAGTCAAAAATAGGCTTCTTACACTTACATGTTGTTAATTTGGTCAAAGGTTCATTATATCCAGAATGGTATTCATGATGTAGATATCATATATGTCATATATATCCAGTACATACATTCATTTATAATATTACATCACATTTAGAGGTAAGAAATGAAATGCACCGTTCATGGAGACGGTAAGCCGTACGTACGCATGAACGCTACTTCCATTTCTATTTCATATTTTCTGGAATGGAATCATAATTATATGAGAGTATATTATAATTCCAGTATAATAACATATATAATATCATTAACTTTATCCTTCACACATCCCACATATGGTATTAACGAATCAAATCACTTTCAGGGGGCGGTAGTCCGCGCTTCCTAAAATGAAGATATCGTGTTTTACCCATAATGGAAACCATAAAGGTATGCCCAAAATGAAAAAAACAGAAGCTTAAGGAAAACATAAACATATTATATATCATATATAAAAATAGTGACATCATAATGGCCACCTTTGAAGGTGTTAAATGAGTGTTGAACAATCATCGTTTCGGGAGGCAGAATTTCGCCATCCACGGAAACCTTATGTTCTTTAACCATTTGATGTAGTTGTGTGGAAGTGTAGCTCAAATAAATATTATAACAACATCCTAGTATATTTAAGATACTGGTGTTGTTACAAAAGAAGTAAATAAAAAGAGTTTAGGGGGTTGGAGAAGCAAAATAAAACAAAAGAACATGAGAGAATGAATTACCTTAAAAAGTGTAACTCCTTTTGAGTTGAGCCTAAAGGCTTCCTTTGAAAGGATTCTGCCCAAAGGGAATCCTCTAGGATGAGTAGAGGGATGTGGAGAGAGCAAATGGGCAGGGGTTGGCCGAGCAAATGGCTTGAAGAGTGTGTGAAATGAGGTAGAGGTGGGGGCCTTTTATAAGAGGAGAGGAGGGGCACTTTTGGAAAGTAAAGGAACATTACATTATTTGAAAATGTGTTTCGGTTTTAAAAGGTCCCACATTGATAGAATTCGTGGATAAGGTGATAAGGCATCGAAATCCACTCATCCAATTGGTTTTGGCCATGTGTAGTTCATAGATTTTATATTATCTTTCCATTTTATTTAAATCGTCAAATAATGATGTCATCGCTGCATCATTATTATGTCATAAATAATTAAATTTATTTAATGTCTAAAAATTATAAAACAAATACTATGATATAGGAAATCTTTTTATCTTTCCAATGACTATTTATAATCAAAATTTGGACTTGTGTAACCCTACTTAAAAATTGTTTTAGTAAAACACTTTATGTTAGTGTCATTTTCACTTTAACATTAAATAAAAAGTAATTTATGTTATTTCCCAACAAAAGTGGATCCATGGGGTCCCCAAGTTAGGCCATGGCTTGTCTTGGTCGGCCATGACACAACCAATGAGGTTGGGACATGTGTCTAGGTCATTTAATATTATTAAAGTATTATTTATACCTTAAACTACCCTAATTACCACTAATCGCGATTAAGAACTTAATAAGTTACTATTCACCAAAAAATTATTTTTATCCCATTGAACCACATTTTACTTCTTAATGACAACCATGTATGTCGGATTTTTGAAAATCAAATCACAGAAGTGGTAATATTTCATTTAAACGAAAAATCAGTTATTTAACAACCACTTAGTGGTTTCACTATTCATCAAAAATTGAAGTTTTTCAGAATAAGGCCAAAATTTCACCCTAAGCTATAATTGATATTCCGAATTGAAAAATGATGTCTATTTTACAAAATTCCAAACATATTAGTTGCATTAATTAATTTTATAATTAATTCCCGCTGTCACAACAAATAGCGTGTTTTTAAGAAACAATTTATATCAAAAGATTGGCAATTGTTTATGTCCAATTTCAATGTTAAATTAATTCTAATGACCACCATTGGATAAAATGGTAAAAATATATTCTAATTATACCTTAAAAACACTAAATAGTATAACTTATCACTATAAATTATTTTGATTAAAAAAGTTGTTTTAAGTATTTTTCACTATTCATAAAAATTTGGAAGTTCTCGGAAAATTACAAAAAATTCAACATAGGCTAATTTCAATATTAGGAATACAAAAATGAAGTCCATTTTGAAATATAAAATTTCTATAATTTTAAAAAGTGGTTATTACTATTCATAACGGCTACTTTGATTAGTCGCGGTGTTTTAGAACTCGAACATGCGTACAATGCAAGCTATTGCATTATTGAAAGAGAGGCGTATCGTGGAAGCTCGGGGTGTTACACCTACCACCTCTCATGTTGGCCATTAAGATGGCACTGTATTTATATATGATATATGTTATGTTTATTTTTTCTTTATGCTTATGTATTTTTCATTTATAGCATACCTTTATGGTTTCCATTATGGGTAAATGCGATAATTTCATTTGAGGAAGTGCGGACTACCACTTCCTCAAAGTGATATGACTCATGAATTCCATATGTGGGATGTATAAAGGGTGGAGTTAATGATATTATATATGATATTATACTCTAATTATAATATACCTATGTAATTAAAATAATAAATATAAATGAAAGTAGCATTCTTGCATCTGTACGGCTTACCGTATCCATGAACGGTGCATTTAATTTATTACCACTAAATGTTATGTAATACTATAAATACATATATATATATATATATACTTGATATTTATGATATATATGATATCTAAACCATGAATATCATTTTGGAGGTAATAGAATATTGACCACAAGGGAAACATGTAATTATAAGAAGTCCATTTTTGACTCAAGTGCCAAATATCGACCAAACTACCATTATTAACATAAATGATTGAATAATATTCATAACATGGTAATAATTCATATAAAAAGAATAATAAACTTGAAAAAATGTTCTTAAAAATGTTTAAATTAACTTTAGATTATTATTTAGTAAGAAAAATCAATAAACAAGTCAAGTCAGACACGGGGTAAGGGATTTCTTATGTAACTTTTAATTCTGTGATACTTCCATTGATTGCCAATAATTTATTGCATGTGATGTATTGTGTACTGACATTTTATATATATTATCATGATCCACTTTATATTCATGTTATTCTGTGAATAATTTGCTGGTTATTAACTTTGTTTCAAATGACTTGATTGATTACAACGTGGTAAGTGATTTTCATCTCACTTTTTAATCCTGTGAGATTAATGCTATATTTTCCACTACTTCCTTTTCTGTGGTGTATGTACTTCCCATTATTGTATTAATTGTGTGATATGCATCAATTTTTGGGTATTTAAATCTTCAATTTATGATCCTTCTTTCATGGTTTGTATGATTCTTAAGTTACCAAATCGGTAAGGGATCCTTTTAACCCAATTTCAATTACTTGGGTTAATCTTCTAATTCTTAATTATGTTATGTTATGATTATGTGTGGAATCACTATTTATTTATTTATGTGTTAATTTGCACTCCCCTTTTTTTGGATATAATTTTGATATATATAATCAGCCCCTTGATAAATTCTCAACTCATCGATATGAACTTGACAAGAGTAATTTTAACCCAATTTCCATTCATTGAGTTAAACATCCCAGTCATTGGTTTTGTCTTAAAAAGAACATGTGGGAATCTCTTATTATTGATTTACAATGAATATCCAATCATATTGAGTGTATTTATATTTGTCACACATTATTTATTAATTGATATATCCTTAATCTAAGGATAGAGTTTTTATAAGGGATTTCATCTCAATTTACATTCAATTGAGCCTTCATTGTTGTTATGCACCAATTAACTCTTATATGGTGTATATATTTTCTATTGGAATATTAAATCATTAATAAATTAATTCTCATTATATAATAAAGTTCTGATTCAATGTTATTCCTCAATTATTTGTATTCAAGTGTCTCTCATTTTTTAAAAAACACTTTAACTAGAATATCGTTTTAATTTTTTTAATGATTTATTCTTATATATCATTATCATTAATGTACATGTTTTCAAAATGGTTTGGAGGATCTATTTATATGATTATTAATGTTTTCAAATGATAATTTATTTAAATGTTTCAAAGTGGTACCATACACATAGATTAAAACATCTCTTTATTAAATGTTTTAAATGGGTTTGAAAATGTTTTGATAAAGAATTGTTCATTTCAATTTCTTGATTTGATATATTGGTATGTGGAAATGGAATATTTCCATTATACTAGTGGTATATGTTATGACTATGTTTCAGTTATTGGGTAGTGTTTATGTATACGGCTGGTTCCGTGATAAACCTAGGGCGGGTGAGCCCGAGATAGCTCTCTAATGCATTGGGTAACATAACAGACGTAAACAATAATTTTTCCCCTAAGAGATTTAGGGAATATACTATGATGGGTATTCCATACGTTACTCCCTATGTTGCTATGATAGCTACAATGTAATTATGTTATGAATTCCATAAGTTACCATTATGATTTATGATTTTTGTGTGTTATTCATAAATATTATGATCATCAAATGTATGTTATGAATGAAAATTATGGTTTCATTGATATTTATTTATTGATGGGGTAATGTTTCCATTCCTTATTTTATAACCCCAACTAAGATTTTTATGCTCATCCCATGTTTTTGAAATGATTTTCACCGGTTATAAGTAAGGGTCAGAGAAAGGTAGTATTCAAGAATATTTATATCCAAAAATGAACTCTTGTTTTATTTAAAGAGTTTTATTATTGGGGAAAATTGGTTATAGTAGAATTTTCTACTTTTTAATATTAGTTTTGATATGTAATATATATGGCCTAATTACCTACAACTCTAAACCTGAAAATATTCTCAATGTAAATTTTTGATTTAACTCAAGATTAAGTAATGTTTAAGGATGGATCCTTATATATATAGCCGGAATATTATAATTAGAGGAATTTTTTAACATCATGTTACTGTTTTGATTAATTTTTAATTCCCTTTTAGAACAATATTTGGTTTGGTTTTATTTTGGGTTGTTTTAGGTTGAATTTATAAATTTTTAGATGTTTTTGGGCTAGTGTACTTTTGGAACATGATTAACCCAAACCGTGGTACCAATAGAGATAACTATGAAAATAAATGCAGTGGGATTTTCACTATTGGAACACTATTAGTGAACCATTTATCCCTCTTTTAAGAAACTGTGAGACCTATTTAAAAACATTGTAAATTAAGTCCACATGGTTTTTCAAATCGGGCAACTCTACCTAAAAAACCATGTGTATAAGTTTTTAATTACACCTAAATTTGATTAAAAAATTGTAAACCCACTTATTGGACCCTGATAGAATGGTAAAAGTGATAATATATTTATCCCTTGGATCTTACAAGAAGAGATATTGACCCCTCGGGTCACTCCCACATGTGATTTGAAGATTGGATGATGCCCTTCAATCTTGACCTCAAAGGTTTCCTTATCCATTTCTCATTATCTGGTGACCTCTAATCTCTTACATGGGGTTTCATAAAACCTTATATTTATCTTTGGATCCAATACCATATGATTTGGATTATAAACCATGGTTTTATCCAAATCTCTCAAATTACATGATCGTATTTCTCCGTTGAAACCCCTTTATTATGTTTTTTGGTTGCGAGTTTCGCTGCACCCGAGGAAGGTGGTTTAGTCATGATGACCAATTAATGTTAACCATGATTTTATTTAATTAATTTATATAGTTTGAATTAAAGTAATTTTTTTCCAATTGGTTTTGTGGAAAACCCTAATTCCATCAAATTTGGTTTTTAAAAATGGGTTTTTCGCAGGATATTTAGAAAACACATTATTCCATTGAATTGGGGATTATTTGTTAAAAATTGAGAAATTAAAATTTTTAATCTAAATTTTGAATTTGATATAAACAATTTTAATTGAATTGTTAAATTTAATAATGGAATAGGATTTTATGGAAAATTATGAAAACCCTAAATTCCATTAAATTGGGGGTTTGTTTTGGAATTGATGGAATTACTTTTAAATTTAATCAGTGAATTTAATTGTAAAAATGGATTGTGAAATATAAATATAAATTTATTTAAAATCCATATCATTGAAAAAATTTTAATTTTTTTTGATATAAACCATTGGGTTTTATGTTTGAAAAAGGAGTGTTTTTATGTAAAACCCATTTTAGTAGTTAAATAAAATAAAATTATATTTGAAATAGAGAATGTGATGAATTGAAATTTAAGGTTACATATAATAAATTCCACTTCATGGTTTTTATTGTAAAACATGTGATCCTTAATAGGTTATGAGTTTTTCAGACAATACTTTATGATTTAAAACATTTCAAAACATAAATGTTGCACAACACATCCCATAGGCAATGGAGGTTATTCCTCATTGGCCTTATTTTAATGTGACATATGTACATATTTCCATGTCCCCTAAATGTGGAGTCCTTATATACTAGAATTATTTTAGGTTGTTAGGAATATCACCATGTTACTCAAATTATTGTATTTAAAAATTATATTTTCTATTGTTATAAACTATTTACATGCGATCTGTTTTATATAAATGATTTAAATTAATTTTTTTATCTAAGAATTATTTGTGAAGTACATTTGACTAATAATTATTCTATTAGTTGAAATGTGATTCTATTATTAGAGTATTTCCATCTTCTGGAAAGTATTTCCATATTTTGAACTTTAAATCCAGAATTATTTTACTTATTCTCTGTGAAAGTCCATTCCTATTTGTTTTAAATTTAAATATCTATTTAGTTAATATAATATTGGTTTATGTTATAGAATCATCAGTGAGAAACTAATATTATTTTAGATCACACCCTATATATTATGTTATGTGTTTTCATATTATCTCCATATAGTTTCGATTAGGGTTAAAAAAACACAGTGGTGGTTCTAGTTGCGTAATTGTGGACTTGGTGATTTGTGTCCATGTTTGTAAATGGGATGTTTTTTCAAATTTCACAGTACTTTTGGTTATAGTAATTTTATTTTTTATACAGATTTCATTTCTAGTACATTACTTCATGTAAAGATTCTTATTTTATTCAAATAGATTTGTTTAGTTTGTTTCTACATTGGTAGTGGACAAACCATTCAAACATACATTATTTTGATTCTAGGTGATAGTATCCAACTAGTGGGTGTTAGTAATGACATTAAACCTATGTAAGGACCAGATCTTTTATCCGACTACTAGGGTACCTAGGCAGGTTTGTGATAATGTTGTATCAGTTCTCCATGTTGAACTTTTTTCTCGAATTAAATATGTATTTGTTTAATATTGTTGGACATAGTAGGTATCTGCAACTGATTTTCGGGTCATCTCTCACTACAATGAACCACAATCACCTAGGTGTGGTTATGGAAGGATTTATTGGGGATTATTTCAAGTCTTTTCCATACTTTCAAGTTGGGTATACTGAAATCCAGATGTTTTTTTCTATCAGTTAGGTTTAATTTAACTATTACTCTATTTCTGTGTTATTCTAATGTCTTATATACGATCTTTTTATGTTTTTAGATTAATTTCTTTAATAAGGAAAGGTAATTAGATCCTGGAATTAGCGGTTGTTTACCCTTATAGAGAGATCAATCTTATGGACCCACATATGATTGTGGGGATTGTGCACACTTTCCATGCTCTAAGACATGATCCACCTCCATTTCCACTTCGTGATCCAATAGTGGAACCACAAAGGTACGTCTGAAGGGTTATTTTCTCAAGAGATTATTATCTACAAAAAATATATGTTCAAAGGATCAAATGATGATTATGAGGCTAGAGAGTGGTTGAGATGAATGGAGAGTTTTTATGGGTTCTCTGTTAGAACCTTCAAAATCATCATGAAGTTTTCAACCTTTGTGATGTAAGGACATAGCTAGAGATGGTGGTACATGATGGTAATGGAGAAGAAAAGTGAGGGATTAGAGTGAAAATACATCAATGTGCTTTTCACCAACTAGTTATATAAACAGTCAATGTTCTTGTACGTTGACACTAGTTTATCAAACACGAGTAGGATGGCTGGACTTTTCCTGAGTATGCAAACCATTTTTTTGAGATCGTCCGTTTCACAGATGAAAATTTTAGGAATGAGAAGATGAAGTCTCAAAGTATCTAGTTAGGGTTTTGACTAGATATTCATTATTATGTATTCTTACTAAAATTGATTTCTTATGATAATGTGATGGATAGATCACTAATGGTCAAGATGGACCTGGATTGAATGTTAGGGTTATTAAGAGTTTCTTCCAATCCCAGTGGCAGTGGGAATTCCTTTGAGGGAAAGAAGAAGTTTGAGGATTATCATGGTGTCAGTTTAAAATAGGTTCATTATAGTCCTCTTGTAGTGCCAGGAAGAGTTCCTTTGGATTGTTTCTAGTGCGGTATTTTTGGGAATTCAATGTGTATTTGTACTGAGGGATAGAAGAACTATAATTCGGGTTGATACATGTGTGAAATGTTGAGATTCTTGCTGTTTTATTCCACTCCACATAGTAGAATGAGATAATCTGTAACTTCTTTGAGTGAGGAACAATAAAATGATTCATAGGTAAAATTGATAGAACATTATCAATCTAGAATGAATCTTTATCATGTATTGTAATATTCTCTAGTGGAAGTGGACACGTGTCTAGTTACCATTATAAGTACTATTACTATATCTTCATTCTGAGTGACTAATCTATTTGACATTGTTTCATCTAATTTTTTACATCAACTTGTATTGTGCATCATATAAATATTCCTAGGAATATTTTATCTAGTGTAATAGATATTACAAAAAACCTCACAAAAAATTAGGATTAGAGTCTTCTTAGACCTTCTTGTATCTTCTTTATCTCAAATGTATTTCTTACAAAATTTTTTCAATTTCTTGAAATGATTCCTATTTACGTCCTTCTTGGGATAGATAGGGTCTTTGAAAATAAATCCCAGATTGATGAATATCTTCAAATGGTCTCCTTTACAACACTGGATGGAGTGTGTTGTGTCATTCAATGAGAATGGGACCCGAGGATGAGTAAAGTCAGTCCTTCTTATATAGAGTAAGGGAAAGTGATGTTTGTGTTTTTCATTGATATGGATATAGAATCTTTTAGTGATCATATATCTCAGAACATCACCAGTTTTCTAAATGTTTTTACCTAACACTTATCATTTTCCCTTGGGTAAGAGAGGTCATGTTTTCTACTCACTCAAAGCATGCTACTCAACTAGTAAAAATTCCCTATTACAATATGGAAGTAGATGAAATGAATGATTTACAATCCTAGAAGGATGATCTTTTTGAAAAATTCATTATACACCCTTGTGTGTCACCTTGGGTGGAACCACTTCTCTTTATTATTAATGTTCATCATTCATTACGTCTATGAGTTGATTATCGAAATCTTAATCAAGTTACAGTGAAGAAAAAATATATGTGGCCATGGGTTTAAGATATGATTGATCAGTTAAAAGGGGAAAAGTGGTTCTAAAATATTGAACATCAATATGGTTACCATAAATTTTGAATAGAATAATTCAACATTTAGAAAATATCAGTTCAGATAAGTAATGTAGATTATGAGTATATTTTAATGGCTAATGGACTAACCAATGATCCAATAGTATTAATGGAATTGATGAAAATGATTTTATATGAGTTTCTTTATAACTTTTTGTAGACATTGTGGATGAAATCCATGCTAACTCCATGACTATAGTTGATCATGTGCATCATATGGGTTTAGTTTTAAGCCTGTTGAGATATCACAGACATTATACAAAACCATCAAAATGGGATTTATGGATTCTGAATGGGATGTACTTAGGACATGTGGTTTTGGAATGTTCTATTAAATTTTTTCCAGAAATGGTGATGGTTTCTATGACATAGTCATAACCACATGATTCTTTTAGGATTCAATGATTATTGGCATTGTCTAGCTATTATCACTCAATTATAAAGGAATTCCGGAACATGGGTTCTCTGATGATAGAATTAACTCCAAGGGGAGAAAAGCATTCAAGGAATGAGAAATGTTAGGATTCTTTTCTAGATCTAAAATTTATTCTGACTATTATCCCACAATTGGATATTCTAGAGTCTAGGCAGGGTTATGTGGTCTTCTATGATGAATTAGGTTTAGGATTAGGCTGTGCTATTATCCTGGGAAATCATTTAATTTATTATGGATCTCATCATCTTAGGACAGTCAAGAAGAATTATCAAACACATGACCACGAACATGTTGTTGTGATGAATGTTTTTAATGGTTTGAATAATTGTCTTTTTATAAAATGGTTTAACATGTATTCATCCAACAAGAGGATGTGTTATATACTATCCCATAAATATTAAAACATTCACCAGAGGCACGGGGTGGAATACCTACATTATTTCAATTTTGACATGGAATATACCCCAGGAAAAGGGAATGTCATAGAAGATGCATTGTGTAGGAAACTCTTGACCCATGTAGTGAGGGAATAATCAGAAGAGTGGAAGATGACAGATCTATTTTCAATGTTACATATTGAAGTCATTTAATCAAGGCTTGATATTTCCTAAGATTTTGTGTTGTAGACATCCACTCTTCTTCAACTGTATCATCAGGAAATGAATATTTTTGATTGGTTTCATAGAATTATATACACTATTAATGGTGGGGGGACTATTATTTATTGGTTGTTCTATAAAGAGGGAATTTTGTTCTTTCAGGACCATTTTGTTGTACCATTATCAATAGGGAAATATGTAATGGGGAATTTCCATAGTTCACTTGAGAATTGTTCCAAGGATCCAAAAGATGTTCCATAACATGTGGCAGTTGTTTTGGTACAAAGGAATGAGGTATGGAATTTCCATGTTTGTCTATAGTTGTTATACATGCTAATAGGTTAAGGTTGGGCACCGAAAAAATTCGGGTTTTCTTCATCAACTTTGGGTACCTACCTGGATGTGGGGTGAAATCTCTATGGGATTTTTGTTTAGGTTTATAAATACCTAGAGAAATAATAATTTTATATGGGTTGTGATCAACATGATGATTAAATTGGTTGACTTAATACCTAGTCACGATACAACCAATGATGGGTAGTTTGTAAATCTTTATATGAAATAGATTGTTCAATTTAATAGGGTTCATTTTTTATTCTATCTGATACAGATCCTTAGTTCACATCACAGTTTTGGTAAGGAATTTATGAGGAAATGGTATCTCAGTTCTATTTGAGTACTACATGCCATCAATATTAATTTTTCAATACTGAATGTGATATTCATATTCTAGATGACTCTCTCTAGGCATTTATCCACAACTTTTATGGGGCTTGGGATAATAAATATTGGATTGTTGGATTTTTTTAAAATAATAGTTACTAATTTTTTATCATAAAGGATAATATTAGGGCCATGTATAGCAACCCTGTAAATATTTGTTATGTTGGTTGACGGGTGGTGAATGTTCCCTGGTAAGACCGGGCTTGGTCTTATTGATAACAATAAAGATCTAGTTTATTTGTGAGAGAATGTTGATAGAATATAGACTATATTATTATTATAATTATTATATCTATAGAACATTGGAATTATTAGTTAGTGAATAGGTTCTATTTTATTTTTGACCAAGTTTGTGTCATTGATGGTTTCGGAGGCAAGAGATACTTGTTTCCCATTTTGTGGGATGTTTTTTTTAACCGATGGGAATGATTTCTAAACCATTTAGAACTACCACCATATTTTATGTCAATACATAAAATTTTCCATGTTTTTCTTCTATTAAAGAATCTATTTTATCTATCTCATGTTCTAAGATAGAGTGATCTAGAAGTTAAACCTAATTTATCCATGAATAAATGGATATTCAGGTTAGTTGATTCTAAATCTAAGGTGCTTATTGACAGAATGATTACTTTGGTTTGTGTGCTATGGTAGGACAATTCTACTAATTAACATATGTGGGAGAGGGAGGCACTAATGAGAGATCCCTGGCCCTATTCTTTAGCATAGAATCTTCATTATATGTTTTCTGGGGAAAGAGTGTTTCTATGGCAGGGAGGATGTAGAATCTAGTTACTGTTTTTAGTGATTCTTAAAGCCTCTTTTGGCCACTCCATGGGTGGGTTTTTGGGTGTGGTGGTGGGGGGGGGGGGGTCATGTTGAATTTTTTAGAATTTTGTAATTTTCTTGGCTAGTGCAATATAGGCCCATGGTTATCCCAAACTATGGTCCCTCTCAGAGACAACCATAAAATTGAAATAAGTGGAATTTTTCATAGTTGGTTCATGGTTAGTCATGGAATGTTACCACATAGGATAAATTGGGCATTCCATTTAAATTATTAGCATAGTTATTCCACATATCTTTTCAAACTATGAGGCTCCTCTCAGAAAACTATGCATAGAAGTTTTTAATTAATTCTAATTTTGATACAAAAAATTAATGAACCCACTTTTAAGACCCTAATGGATCGAGATGACCGATAAGGGATCAATCCCTTTCATATAGCTCCCATGATTAGTTCTTTATCCCTTCGATCGCAACCAAACGTGATTCTATATATGAGGAATGACCTTTGAGTTTCAACAAGTTGGATTCAACTTTCTGTTCGAATTATCAAGTGAACTCTCTTATCCTCTCTTGGGTTTTATGGATCCTCATATCGAATTTTGTATCCAATAACATCTCTTTTGTATTATAAACCTATGATTTATTCTTTATTCATAGATTATGTGATCATCGTTCTTTACTGAAAAATATCTATTTGGGTTTGGCATTGTGAGTTCCATTGATCCTTTGGTAGGAGCTTATGTTGTGATTCATAATTTATGATTACATTAAATTTCATTATTTTATTTAAATTATACAAAATAATTTCTATTTCATGATTTTAATAAATTGGTTTTTAATTAATTTTTTTGGAAAATGTTCCATGAAAATGGGGGTTTAAAAATGGGGTTTTGGAAAGATATGTGCAAGAAACCCAAATCCATTGAATTGGGGGTGCGTTTATGGAATTTTGAGAAATATAAATTGTTTATTTGAAATTTGAATTTAATGGAAATATTTCAATTAAATTACTGAATTTAATTGTGGAATTGTATTGGATGAAAAATTGTGGAAACCCACAATTCAATTGAATTGGGGGTTTGTTGAGGAATTAACGGATATTTTTGTAATTAAATTATCAAATTTAATTGTGAAAATTGTTCATGAAATTGAATATTTAATTAATTTTAAATACTTATTAGAGAAAATATATTAAAATAGTTTTGATATAAACCAAGGGGTTTTATATTAGACATGGAATATTTTTATTAAAAACCCATTTTGGTTTTTAAAAGGAATATTGGAGTTTTTGAAATGGAGAATTGGATGAATTTTATATAATGTTTCCTCTAAATAATTTAACCATAATTATTTAATTTGGATGGAATTTTATGATTTACAACACTGAAAAACATAAATGAATCACATCATAGCCCTTAAACAATGGTGATGTGTCCTCTTTGGTCGGAGTTCAAAGAGATGTGTATATATATTCTCATGTCACCTTGATTATTGATTTAGTATATCCTATAACTATCCTAAATTCATATAAAAATGACTATTATGAATGACTTTTTTATATTTCAAATAAATATGTTCCATTTTTTTAAACTATTTTTCATTCCTTATATTTTATATAAGTTTTTTCCATATAAAAGTTTTCATTTAATCCATCTATGAAAAGTTTGATTCATTTAGAAATATTACTTCCGTTGAAATGTGATGGTTTTGTTTAAATGTATTTCCATCATTATAAAAACATTTCCACCTTCTAAAATGTAAATGAGGAATTGTTTTATTTATTCTCTTTGAATTGAAAAACCTAATTATTTTAAATTGAAATCTCTTTTTGGTCAATATAATATTCTCTTATATTATTGAATCAATGATGATAAACTGTGAGGATTTTAGCTAACACCATACCCTTTTCTTTAGATGTTGGTGTAATATCTTATTCTAGGTTTCACCATGGGTACAATTACAATTGGGGGTGGTTCTAGTAGTTGATCCATGGACTTGGTGAGTTGTTTCAGAGTTGGTTATTTTGATGTTTTTCATGTATTCCTTTACTTTTGGTTTTATTATAATGGGTTGTTATAAAGTATTTATTTCGGGTACATTACTCAAATTATTATTTTGTTTTTATGCATGATGATTTGTTTAGTTTTTTTCTACATTAATAGTGGAAAAATAATTCTCACATCCCTTTTGTATGATTATAGGTGCTAATTGCCTACCCATGGGGATTTTGGAGACCTATCAGGGAATTTATGGAATGGCTCAGTTATCAGGTTACCATTTTACCCAATTTTGTTAATGAAACGTTTTTTAAAAATTATATGTAAAATTTTCACTTATTTTTAAGGTTTAGTCCATTTTTAAGATTAAAATTTCTTTTACCTCTCTAATTGTCTTTATTTAATTTTACTAATATTTTATGTAAAAAACTAAATGAGCCTTATTAATCAAAAAAATTATATTAATTACAACTTTGTATTTATAGTTTTTCAAATTAAATTCATAGAAGTGGAAAAATTATGGTTAATGATAAACTTGCATATGTGCTGAGAATGTGGGTTTCCAAATTGAAAATAGTCAAATGTTCATTAGTTATTTATATTTAAATTAAAAATAATTATTATTATAATGACCTAAATTATATAAATAGTCATATATTTAATATATTGTGTCTTCAAAACCAATTTTGAATATAATTTAACATTTAGAAAAATTTAATCCAAAGGTGGTATTCAACTAGAATGAAGTATTTTCACTAATCATCAAAAAGTGAAACTTCTTAAAAAAATATGGAAAATTCACCATAATATAATATTGACATTCCAGATTCAAAAATGAATTCTCTGAAAAAATTAAATTTATCTATGTGTAAATATTTAGTAGTAAAAACGTTTTTCATTCAGAATATGGTAAAAATGGTTCTTTCATTTAACACAAGATAACTCTTTGTTGTTTGTTTCATAATATAAACATGGTTTTGTGTATAATCCAATACAAACATAGTGTATCGTTATAAATTTTTTTAAATTTAATGTTCATTTATATCAAAAATATCAAAAAGATTAAATTAATTTGAAAAATATTAATTCAGAAAGTCTCAAGGTTTTATATCGTACACCCCTTAAAAAGAATTTCTCCCTCAAAATTCATCTAGGTTATTAATATTTTAATACAACAATGATGCTTTCCTATAATACCACATCATATTAATGAATACAAAAACATCCTTTAGAAAATTAATTATGGGAACATAATAGTTACCCAATGTAACACAACACTTGGTTTCCATATAAGAGAACATCATTGGGAAATTATAACATGGATACAGAAGAGAAATCTAACTATATTGTTTTCCGGGAGAGTGATAGAGAAAATGGTCATTCGAAAGTTAACAATCAGAAATCCATAACACAAAGATGCTTAAAGTAGGTCAATGATGTCATAAAAACGATAATAAATTGAAAACATTGTTTTTCAATACCCATTTCTTAAGGTTGAGGAATTATTTTAAAATGATATAGATACATGATTTCAAGATCACCATATCAATTTTTGTACCTTTCTAGACATCCACATCATCTATTCTTCTATGAAATGGAGGTGAATATTTTATTTCTAATGCATTAAATAATCGTGATATCCATAAGTAGAATTATATTTCATTCCATGTATCATTATCGCAAAAACAAATGTTATCCCATGTTTACAAACATGAAAAAATAGTTATATAGGGAGATGTTACGTTAATCCCTAAAATCACATCTTATGTCTAACATAAACTAATCAACAAATGGTTAAAATTGCAACCCTTAAAAATGATAAAATATTAATATGTCCGGAATGGGGTCACTAATATTATAAAACTAAACATAGTATTGATGCCCCGTATAGCATAATGTAACTCTTGTTTATCACAAAAAAAATGTGTGAATACCTTCATTATGTACTACCATGAACACTGTTAATAAACATAATTAAAACAAATTATTATTGTATAAAATTCATGTTTATTTAGTCATAAGGTTATTTGATATATTTTTAAAATCCAAAAATTATTTAAACATTATAAACAATAGCATAAGAAACATTTTCCTCAAATCCCTTTTCAGTTCGGAAGTAAATATAATAGTCTAATATACTTATTCATATCCAATATATGATTATCCAAACATACCTATCTCAACATTATGAACATATTTATGATTACATTCCTTTAATAAAAATATCATCTTCACATGATATCACAGTTCTAGATCACCAGAACAATTCAACATATCCTTTAATATCTTTAATTAATTTTTTTTAATAAAAATAATTATATATTTCATTATTCGTATATAAAATTATTTAAAGTCAAAAAATATAAATAATACATTCATCATAATATATTCTCAAACTATTTACTAAGAATTATCCCTTTATTCCTAAATACCCCTTTCATAAAATATGAAATATGAATCATGTCCTAAGATTTATCAATCTCAATTTACTCATGCTTATAAAAAATACGAGTAGGGAAACACATACTTTTAATATTTTGTTCATAGTTACATCATCATTAGTAAAAACCCATTACTTTCACAACCTTACTGATTATATTCATGAGCCTTCCCCTTAGGACATCAATTATCATAATTCCCATATTTTTAAAATTTAGAGAAGGCATTAATCGTTAATTACTTTGGACACCAATATTCTCATACTTTGTATTCACAAAAAAATTCATTTCCTATTTGCAGTTACTTATTTTATGTCATTATTTTCCATAGTCAAAACATCTTATGTTTTATATTACATTATCATCGGTGCTTCTTCCCATAGCATTCACACAAAGGAAATCAATTCTTCTTTCCGCTATAGTCTCCAATAACAGAATAATCAATGAACTCCTTCCATATATTATTTTGTGTGAGGATCACATATCCTAGCATGAAACCACATAATCAAGAAGTATCAATTCTAGGATGCAAATGTTTTAAACCCTTCCCATGAGACATTATGATTATCCTTAGAGATATCACCAGGAATATCCATAGAAATATCCCTAAGTATCTTAGTATATTATTCTCATCCTAGTATCCAATATTTGAATAATACTTTACATGGAATCCAACTATAATAAAACATGCTCCACCTGAATTGATATTATATCATTTTAGATGAATATTCAGAACATTACAAAAGTTACAAGACCGAGGATAGTAACTGTTTGGGTTATTTAGAAGCTTGGAACACATTCTTCTAGTTTGGTGAAATACCTTCTATAGATCCCTTAATTATCCTACCCATTAGTACTCCTACATAAAAACACTCTTCATAACATGGGGAAAAGAATCATAATAAAGGGATGATGATAGAAGGTCATTATGGTTAAATAAGGTATATATGTATGTATCACATGAGTATAAGAGCATAAGAACATGATCTCAACATTAGAAAATCAAAAATGTATATCAAATTTGGTAAACAAGTATTATTGAATAAAGAATGGAAGTTGATAAGACATGAATCATAAGATAATCAATAAAATTAATAATATTATCATATAATAGGCATAATAAATAGATTTTTTTAGAAAACATAGAAACATATAAACACATTCCCTCTTAGACAAGGCCCTTTTCCAAAACATATTCGTGTACTTCATGGGGACTACACCTACAATACAGGACACCCGACTATCCCTAGTTGAAGTCCATTTTATGTAAGGTATCGGTTTTCCCAATATTCCCATATTATATTAGATTTTCCTATCTTCCAATTGTTGATTAGGACACACATATTTCTCATTTTCGAGTAGGATGCAACTGTTTCCCATTTTTGATCAAGAACATGAATTATTTTCCCAACATTATCTCATGAGATATAAATCATTAACTAATTCATTGGGGTGATATAAATTCCCCCCCAACACATGATAAAATCATAAATACATGTACTAAATGATAATAAAAATAGGGTCATATCATTACACATAAAATGGGATGGGTTTTGTAAACATCATATGAAAATCAATGAAATGAAATGGGTATCAGAAACATCTTTTCATACTATTACCTTTAAAAAATGGTATGTCTCATAATAATTTCATCAAATCATAACACATTAAATGAAGTGTGTTTCAAAAGAATATTTCTCATAGAAGAGAAATGTATGTCATAAACATCATCCTATCAAAACATAAACCATTTAATAAAGAATATGAATGGAATTATTGGATTATGTCCTCTATCAATCATAAAATATAAAAATGTATGTCATCTTAGATGGAGAAATATTTTGAAATAACACATGTAATATTTTGTTAAGGTAAATAAAATTCCGTTCAAAAATAATTTTTTTTATAACCATTTAAAAATAATTTTATTATAAATATTTTATTATATTACTATTTATTACATTGGATGAGGAAAAAATATTTCCTTCTTTGGAAATTTAATTTTTTAACATTAAAGATTTGACAAACCCATTTTCTTTTAAAATTGATTAGAAATGTATAAAGGATTCAAGAGAAAATCACGAAGAATATTTTCCTTGAAACATAAAAATGAATATTCAAAACATTTTTCCTTGATAATTTATAAAATAATATTTTAAAATTTTTAAAATAAATTTCTTTTAAAACATATAAAATAATAATGAAAACATTTTTAAACCATTTCCTTAAAATCTTATAAAATATTATTAAAAAAATTAAAAAAATTATTTTCATGAAAATTTACAGAATAAGCTTGAACAAATATTTAAATCATTTTTACTTAAATAATTATAATATAATCTTGCAAAAATATTGATTTTTTTTTAAAATAATACATTTTTTGAAAAGTGGTTTTTAGAAAAATGGGGTTTTTAAAGAATAAATATTTTTGACTGAAGTGAAAGATGAATTCGGATTTTCCTAGAAATACATTCTTGATTATCTTATATACCAAAGAGTGGAAAAAATTGTTCTCATATATAATGATTTCGTAACTAAACATAGTGGAATAAAATTCATGACTGTTCATGAAATATGGATCATAATATCTCATTAATGAAATCATAATCATAAAACATGTCGATAAAATGTGAGATTTTAGTAATAAACAGTTTCCACATCGGAAACATTGAATCAAAATCTCCATTTAAATAATAATAATACATGAAGATTATTCTATTAGAAAAATATTTATATTAATTATATAAAATGGAAAAGAGATTTATATATACTCGATATAAAAATATTGGTGCATAAAATGGAATGAATCTCAAATAAAAAAAATTTGCACAAATTATCTTTAGTGATTTTATAATTTTTGAACCATTAACTCATGAAATAAATATAATAAAATAAATATGTAAATACAGATAAGTGTAAGTATATGAATCATTTAATAAATTCAAGGATATTATATACACCACACTAATGAAATGAGTGGTGAATAAGACATATGTCTCACAGAAATAAAAGTCCAAGAAGAAAACCTTGACTAATTTTGTAACTCTAGAATCGTGAACCACACGAGATAATAACTTCATTTAATGATTCTAATATCATTAAATAAATAAAATTAATGATATAAAATGGAATAAGTAATTATTAAAACAACACAAAATATATAGGTGGTGAATATACATTCAATCCTCACGTATAATAATAATAATTATATTATACCTATACCAAAGAATAATATTCTTATATATAAGACTATATATGAATTTTTATGAAATTATATTACCCACTTGTTATCAACTCATTGTCAATGTTGCATTTCAGGTAAAATCTAATATATTTGTTATATATGTTTTGACATATTATTCTTGATCATCATACTTATATCAGGGTTTAATTATATAAAAAATATATAACATGATATAATTCTATCATATAGTTAGTATATATGTAATTTTAATAATCAATAAAATATATAATTACGAAATGGAATACTCTGTTCATGGAGACGATATGCCATATGTATGCATGAACATTTTTTTTGTTTAAATAAATTATTGAAAGAATATATGTAATTTAATATTATATATATATATATATACTAATTTCAGTATAAATATTTTTTACATATATATCATATATTTTCACTAAACCCATCCATAATAAATTCCATGTAATTTTTGAAATAGTCACATCACTTTGAGGAGGTGGTAATCCACACTTCCACAAACAATGTTATCATGTCTAAAAAAATGAAAATCATGAATATATTTTTTGAATAATATTTAAAAAAGAATAAAGATATAATATATAAAAAATATATAATATAAAAATATTTTTTCCATCATAATTCCCACCAATGATAAGTGGTAATGTAAAAACCAAAAAACAACATTTCAAGAGGCTGTTGTTTACCATACACAGGAACAATGTTTATATTACGTATTTGATGAATGTATTTGAATGTTTAGGTCTAAATATTAGAATAATAATTCTCTATATAATAAGGATAATGGTGTTACTATATAATCATGTGATAATTTTTTTTTGCGGGTGGATAATGAAAATAAAACAAAGTAGATTGAGGAATGATATTATATCATGTTCGGGTAACTCTTATTTATTTTCACCAAAGGGATACATTGATTGGATTTAATCCCAAATATAGGTTTCTAGTATTAATGGGTATTTGTTGGTAGAATATTTTAGTAGAGTATGGGTGATCCAATTGGATATTATATGTGTGAATAATGAGTAGAGTGAATTACTTTTTTATAATAGAGGGGGTGTGGAATTCTTGTTAATACGAAAAGGTATAATCAATTGGTTGTAGCACATACCTTATGTGCCTAAAAAATGAAAAAATAATTATCAAAATTGATTTATAGTTGATATCAAACTCCAATGCATAGGAAAATTAAATTTTTATAAATGTGTTTCTTCACATCTAGGTTTCCCCAAATTATATCATTTTCATTTTTATTAAAGTAGCTAGATTTCAAGATTATGTAATTTAAAAATTGAGACATTATTAACAGGATATATTTTCTAAAATATAAAAAAAATAATTATAAAGAGGATACATATTTTAAAAACATATAAGACTTATATGTGTAACAAATTAATTTTAAAACAAGAAAATGTAATGAGGAAAAAACGGCATTAATAAGACATGTGAAAAAATGTTTTTACTAACTATGAGTCAACATGTTAACTACAAGATATCAAAATCAAACATATTAGTTAATTATAGAATATTAAATTTCTATATCTATTATAATTAATGAATTATATATTAATATTTCATAAAACATGTCTCTATGTATGATAGCATACCCAATACACAGTAAAAGGTTTCTCCAAAATCTTATATTGCACACAAGATTTAGACATAGAAGAAAATGATAATTTATTAATATTATTATATAAAATGGTAGTTATTACCTAGAAATTTTATTTTAGGGAATTAAAAGAACTGACTATATTATTTTTAGACATGTTTATTAAAGGTTTTTATATTATTATAATAAATTTTATATTCTTAATTGAGAATAAATCCAATTTTATGCATAAAACATTCTAATATTTTTAAAAGTTATATTTAATAAATATTCCTCAAGAACCAATTTTAATAATTTTTTTTGATATTTTTATATGTTTTATAAAATAAAATAAAATTATTTTTTGAAGTGGGATATAAAAATTTACTTTCTTGGAAATTTTGGTTTTTTCCAATAAAATTTATATTTAATGAATAGTAAAAAAAATACATCATTTTAGTTTAAAACTACTTTGTCATGTAATTTTTTTATATATTTAGGTTATAATTTTTATTGGTTTTAAAATTTATTTGAATTATGTTTTTATCATTTAATAAAATGTTAGTCGTTGGATGGAAATTAATATTTAAATTGGATATAAAATCATGTTAATCTTTTGATATTTCTTATTCCATGAATATGATATTTATTTAATTAATTTATGATAATTATGTGATTTGTATTTGGAAAAATAGATTCCATGTTTGGAATCAGAAATTCCAATTATTTAAAAATCTCGATTTTATTTTGAGATATTATGAATAGTAATATTAGTAATTATTTTTAATTACTGCGGTTAAAGGTAAAATCACATAAATAAGGGTAAAAATAATATTATAATAAAATAAAACTACCCTAAAACATGTTATAATCTTATTTTATGAGATAATTACGACCAAGACAAGCCTCGGGATAAGAATTTCTCTTTTATTAGCCTGTTGGATGTGATTATGACATTTATAACTTTTAATTTAATTTAATGGAAAAATTATAGTAAACGTCACTATTATTATTAATATTTTTTATTAAGTGATTATATAATATATATCTTCAACTATAAATATTAATTATAAATCTTATTCTTTTTCCTACTTTATGTTATTTATTTTTATAATTTTCAGGCAATAGATAATTAATTTTATTTACGACACAATGATGATGCAATAATCCCTTTATCAATGAATGAATCAAATTAATGATATTATAAATATAAAAATAAATATTATATTAAATGTTTTATGACTTCCATGAAATTTATAGGTGACTATGACATATTATAAGTCTATTAAATGTTTTATCCTGAGGTTATCATTCTATTTGGATTTTATTTAAATTAAATGAAATTAATAGTGTAAAAATTTAAAAAATTGATATGTTATAAAAATAATAAATTATTAAAATATTTAATACATTATTTAAAATACCAAAGTTACATTTATAAAGTCTAAATGTTAATTTAGTGTCCAACTATTTTATATTTACCCCATATAAGGAAAATTTATAGCTTCATAATAATTAAACTACTGTTAACACAATTATATTTAAAGAGAATATTTAAGGTTTAACTAAAAAGAAAATGTTTATAATAAAATAAATATATTTATAAAAATTAGTGTATGAGAGGATTTAGAACTATCCTTATCTTATCTTTGACGAAACATAATTTTGTGTCATTATGATTATAAAATTAATTGATATTAATTTAATAATTTAAGAGTTTCCAAGGATGGCCCTCTATTATCCTACAAAAAGTTACCCACTCTTCTCTAAAACTCAAAATTCAATAACCATTTGGATATTCTAATATCTACCCAAAAATCTTCCTCAAATTCTTTCCCATGTTTTTTAGGCCTTACATTAGGAAGGAAAACCTTTGTAGAGGTGTTACGTTTTTCGTCAAGGGTGATAAATAAAAGAAGAGGTATTGTTTTCCTCATGTATTTGTATTTTATTCTTCTTCTGAGTACTTCAAGGCTCATCTAACCCTGATAAGTTAATAACCTAAGAATAATATTTATACTAATACATTATTATGTTAATATCATCAACAAAATCCATCTCCCCTTCCATTAAATGGTAAATGAATTAATTGTCCATGCGTATATGTGAACTATCGGCTCCCTGAACTGATCTAATTCATTTTTCATACGGATCTCTCAAGAATAGTTGTAATAATGGAATTAATGTTGATATGTGATATTCATGATATATTAATAATTCTATGATAATAATATATCAATTACCTTGTCGATTTCTATGGTTATAAAAATGATAACGTAGTTTGTGCATACATGTGAACAATCAACTCCACCAAACGATGTGTCTTGATTCTATTCATTATATCACATGTATGATATATAAAAGTATATTTAAATGATTAAAATGGTACTCATTATGTAATGATAATTCTTGAATGGTAAAATAATTCATTATTTTTTTTCTATAATGATAAATGAAAAATGGAAAACATTACTCATGCGCATGTATGATGTAGGGTCTCTATGATTATAACATTGATCAACTTTCATAACCACAAGTCATGGTTTTATTTAAAAGTATATTTTTTTTATAATAATTATAATAATTTTATGAATATTATTCTTTAGATTATGGACTTATTATAACATAGACAATTGACATCATAATAATTTCATTTTGGACTCAAGTGCCGAATGTCAAAAAAAAGTTCGATGTGAATGTAAATAATTATGTAATTTTTATAACATGGTAATAACTGATAAAATTTGAATAATAAAAATTAAAATGGTCCTCAAGAAATTATAAATTAACTCAATTTTATTATTATTTAATATAACAATTGTACGTCACACGCTTGACTCTATGTAATAGACTTCTTATCAATCTCGTTTAATTGAGGAAGATTTTGATATTATACACCACTTTATTTTTTATGGTGTATAATCAAACCCTTTGGTTTTTAATTTAATTTTATGCTTTTAAAATGGATCGTTTTTATTGAAATAATTTTACTGAACTACAGAAGGAATTTCTTTTTTATCAAATTTAGCGACACCGAACTTTCTTTCGTCATGACCCATATAAAGGTATTTGGCTTCCAATATAGGGCATATTGTTTTAAAATGAAGTAAATAAAGCATTACTTTTTAGGTATTTTTTGTATTTCTAATTGTTTTGAGAGTGGATTTATTAAATTAATATCATTAAATGATGTCTTATGATTGCAATTTTGAAATAATGTTTTTCTTTTATTCATTAAAATGTGTTATGATTATGTTATTATTCAAGGGAATTGCTTATGTATATGTGGGGTTCCTTAATAAACCAAGGGTTGGTGATAATGTGCTAGTTATCCTATGTATTTTTAAACCAGTTGGAGTTAAATCATAAGTTTTCTCATAAGAGATTTAGGGAACATATTGTGATGGGTATTCCAAATGTAGCCCTAAAGGTTGCCCCCGATGTACATATAAAAGCTCAAATGTAAGTATGATATAGATGCCCAAAGTTACCTTTTTTGATTTAATTTTGCAAATATGTTTTTTTGGAATCTTGTTATTTCATGAGGTATGTTAATAATCTTATGTTATATGGGTGAAAATATGATTTTATGAACAAAATCATGAGTTTAAATATTCATAGACAAACATTTTCATTCCTTATTTATATACCTTACTATGATTTTCGTTCAAATTCAATATTGTTTAAAAAAAACATAGGTCATGAGAATGGTAAGGAAAAAAAGTTTTCAGAATGAAATAATTGAGGATGTGTTTTGAAAATTAATTATATTTTATTTTAAAGGGCTTTCCTTTGGTAAAAAATGGGTAGTTGGTAAAATTGTTTAATTTGTAGTTTCTGAGTTTTTATTAAATAGTTATGGCATAACTGTCTATAACTTTAAACATAAAAATAAACTCACTATTAATACTTGAACTAACTCAATATTATTTAACATTTGAGGTTGGGGCCTTATAGATGGTATTAGAGGATTGTTTAGATAACTTTATGTTTTAGGATACTGTTAATAGAATATCCATAAATGATTTTTTACTTTATGGTAAAATATAATAGAAATAGAATTTTAAGATTAAAATGATGCTTCATCGAAGATATATCTGTTCCAAATGGTTTTCTGTAGAGGAATCAGGGCAGTTGTGTTGGGACGACATCCAGAGGAAAACAACCTTCCAAATCAGCAACCAGAGATGGAAAAAACCAGAATAAATTGTTTGTTATTGGGATGGAATTGTTGAATCAGGCTATAAATGGAGGTGGAATCCATACAAAAGATCATCCAGATCAACCACATATGTACATATTAGTAGTTGATCATGTCATTTGAAAACATCCTTCATCATTAAGAGAATAATTTGACCTTATTCTAGCTTATGATATGATTAAATACTTGGAAAAAAATTTTACTTCAAGGGGTGTTCAGAAAATCAATTGGGTTGTCTTTCTATTTTCCAAATTTGAAGGTGAATCTAATCTATGGTGGTCAACGGTTAAGAATATTAGAGATAGTGAGTATCTTGATGCATTAGATTGGGAGGAATATAATGTTATATCTCTTTGTAAATATTTTCCCAAGGTGATTCAACATAGTTTGTAAAGAAAAATTCATGGAATTGTGGAATAAGGATGACAAAGTGGATGCTTATGAAGAAAAAATTCATCCGAATAGAAATTTATACTCCAAATTTTATCAGGGTTTTTGATTTTAAAATCAATCATCTTTACTCATGATTAAAGTAGAATTAGCTCACTTCATTGCCTTTACTTGAGTTAGAAATTCTTGAAAAACTTTTTTGATGTGTGGAGAAAGCGGAAATGGTGTTTTCTGATGATCAAGTGTTATTTTAATAAAATAAGAATAATAGGTCGAGATTGAAAACTAATGGGAAATATTCTTCCAAAACGTTTATGTAAACAAAATCAATTTTATACATTGTTAACGTTGTGGTAAAAATAATACGGTTGTTTCCTTTCGAATTCTAGAAAGTTATTTTGATGTGGTAAAATGGGGTATAAGGATTAAAATATCTATAAATATATAATGGTATGAAAAAATATTCTTTACAATCAATGAAATGTTTTAAATGTAATGTGATGGGTAATTATGAAAATTATTATCCTGAGAAGAATTTAAATGATGGGAAGCAATAAGATTGTATGCAGAAGGGTGCGATGGAATCCTTTAAAACTACATTAGTAGATGTTTGGACATCAAATGAAGTGGTATCAGGTACATTGTTTTTTTACTCAAATTATGTTAGTTTTTTGTCTGATTATGGGTATACACATTAATTTTTTTTTCATAATGTTAATTATACATTGAATATTCCACCATAAGAAATGAATCAAGAATTTATGGTAAAAACACATAGGTTAAATGTTAAGGAACGAAGAAATTATAAGAATTTTTATATACTTGTTTGCGGAAAGAATCTACCTAAAAACCTTATTGTTTTGACTCTATTAAATTTTGATGTTATTATAGATATGAAATGGATTTATTTTTACCATACTATGATTTATTTTAGATCAAAATAAGTAACATTTTTGAATACTTTTAGTTTGTTTATAATAATGAACCCATACCCTTGATAACATTTCAAGAAGTGTAGAAATTGTCAAAATATGTAAATAAATGTAACATTTCACATATTTTTAAAAAACAAATCAATTTTTCAAATTAATGATATTCTAACGGTAAAGGAGTATCTTGATGTTTTTTATAATTTGTTCCTCTGTACTATACCTAATTTTCAAGATGAATTTATTTCTAAAGTAGTTCTTGATGCTAAGAAATATTCAGAACAACCTTATCTAATGGATAAGATTTAAATTTTAGATCTAAATAATAAATTGTAGGAGTTATTAGATAAAATTTTAATTCGGCCATGTATATCACCATTGGCTAGTATTGTCTTGTTTCTTAAAAATAAATATGGTTTAGTGAGACTTTTTATTAATTATAGAGCCCTGAATTACATCACTGTTAATAAGAGGTATCCTTTTCCTTATATCGGTGACTTTTTTGATTAGGTCAAGGGAGCACAATAATTTTGGAAGGTTGACTTGAGGTCGGGGTGGCATAATTTGATTGTAAATTAAAGAAACCTTTTGAAGACCATGTTTCATACCAGATATGGTCATTCTGAGTTTACAGTTATGTTTTTCGAGTTAACTAATGCATCTGTTGTATCCATGGATCTTATAAACAGAATATTTCCGGATTTCATGGATATTTTTTTAGTTGTGTTTATTTATGATATAATTTGTATATTACAAAAGTAAATAGGGTCTTGAAATTAATATTATGGTTCTCTTTAAAAACATTTAAAAAATCTATTTGGCGAATATAGAAAGTGTCAGTCCTAGTTAAAACAAATTTCTTTCCTTGGTCACATTGTTTCTTAATATTGTCAACTATTGATTGTGCTAAGAACGTTGTTGAAGAATTGAAAACCCACAAATATAACAATGATTCGTAGTTTTCTTTGTTAATAAGGTCATTAGCGGAGGTGTTTTTATACTTTTCCACACTTTTCTAGCCCACTGACTAAATTAACTCAAAAGGGTTTGAAGTTAATTTGGAAAAAAGACTGTGATGAATGTTTTGAAGAATTGAAAAGAAGATTGGTAAATGCTCTAGTTTTGGAACTGCATTCTAAAAATGGTGAATTTGTTATCTTCATTGATGTTTTGTCGAAAGGACTTTTTTTCTACTAAAGAATTATTAGATAATTTATTATTTTTTATTCATTAAATTAGTTGAAAACTGACGATTAAAGTTACCCTACATATATTTGGAATTAGCTGCTACAATGTGTTTGTTTGAAAATATGGAGGCATCTTCTAGATAGAGTAAAATAGGAATTATATACAGACCACAAAAGTTAGAAGTATATATTCACTAAAAAATAATTAAAAATGTGATAGAGTAGATGTTTGGAACTAATCAAAGAATATTATTGAACAATTCATTACCATCTGGGAAAAGCATTCAAAGTGTCTAATTATTTGAGTCAGAAAAGTAATTCAATATTAACCATTCTACGTAAGGAATGTGAACCTTTGATTAATGATATGATGAACATTGTAATAGAAGTTTTTGATGCAAGAAAATTACTCTATTTTGTTTCCCGTTTCAATGAAATATTCTCTATCATATTTAACTGAGAAAGCGTAAAATGAAGATATTGACTTTCATAAAAGAGAGGAAATGGTTTAGAAAGGTATGTTTCATGAATTTAACATTGATAAATATTTTGTTTTTCGATTTGAGAAGATATTATGTGTTCCTCATGATTTATAGTTGATGAATGATTTGTTATGAGATGTTTATAGTTCCCCATATTCAATTCATCCTGGATTTACTATGATGTACAAAAATATTCGAGAGTATTATGGGTGGGATAGAATGTAAATAGGTATTTCTAACATTACAGTGAACTGTTTGACTTATCAAAAGGTTAAAGCAGAGTGCATGTTACAAAAGGGGATGCTTCATCCTTTCCCAATTCCAGAGTTGAAATGGGAAAATATATCAATGTATTTTTAGAGGGATTTTATAATACATGTTTAGGTAACAATGTGATTTTGGTTATTTTTTATAGATTAAAAACGTATCCCATTTTCTTTCTATTCAGATATGTTGTATCATGGTGAGATTTCTCAGTTGTAACTTAATGAGATAGTCAGGTTACATAGGGTTCCCCTATCTATTTTATCAGATCCGGATCCCAAGTTTAATTCTAAAATTTGCAACGTCCTTTATATGTTATTTGGAATTGAATTAAATTTTAGTACATCATTTCATTCCCAATCAGACAGGCTGATGAAATGAAAAAATAAAACCTTAGATGATATGATATGTGCACATTCAATGGATTACCGGGGAATTTGGAATCAACACATTTCATTGGTTGAATTTTCTTATAATAAAAATCTTCATTATAGTATACTTATCTCACAATTTGAGTAATTATATAAAAATTCGAATTGAACCCCAACATTTTAGGATTAAGTAGGTGAATTGATGATTATGGGACTAGAATTGGTAGCATAGATGACATAAAAATTTCAGTTGATTTCGAAACACATGAGGACAACTCCAATTATGCATAAATTCTAAACAAATAACCACAGTAATGTACTTTATTTCTAGGTATGTGATCATGTCTTTTTCAAAGATTCACCATGGAAATGTTCGATGCATTTTGGTATGAAGGGAATGTAGTGTCTGTGGTTCATTGGACCTTAGAAATTACTAGATATCATTGGATCAGTTTCCTACTAAGTGGATTTACATCTGAGTTTATCCCATGTATACAAGGTTTTTCCTGTTCCAATATTGAGAAAGTATTTGTAGGATCCATATCATGCTTTGAGTCCATAAGTAGTTTAGTTGGAAGGGAATCTTTCTTATATGGAATAACCAGTCCAAATTTTTGACAATAGAGAGAAAGTGTTGTGGAATAAAGTGATTTATTAGGTTAAGGTTTTATGTAAAACCCATATGGTTAAAGAGGCTACATGGGAATCTGAAAATTCTATGAGGCATACATACCCACACTTTTTTGATATGTGAATAAAATTGCATGGACACAATTTCCAAAAGGGGGGATGGATGTAAATCCTAGGTAATTATAGAATAAGACATTTTCATATCTCTTAATATTTCAAAATTATATATTAATTTTACATAAAAGTGGACTCTATGTCTAATAGCGTACTCGATATGAAATGATGGGTTTCTACAAAATGTTATGTTTTACATAAGAACTAGGTATATAGAAATATAATATAATATTAATATAATTATTTTAAATGGTAGTTATCCCATATCCACTGTATTATAGGTAATGAATAGAACTAACTATTTTATTTTTACACATTTTTAATAAATGTTTTTACATTTATCTAAATAAATTTAGAAGCTTAAAATGAGAATAAATCCAATTTTAATTATAAAATACTCTAATATTTTTAAAAGGTAGTTTTACTTCCTTTTGATGGGGAACCCATTTTAAATATAACTTTTGACACTTTTATAAGATATATTTTAAAATAATAAACATCTTATATAGAATCAGGACATAAAATCTTACTTTGGGAGAAATTTTGGAATTTTTCTGATAATATTCATATTTTAATGAATAGTAAAAAATAAAGCATTTTAGTTCATAAATATTTTTTCATATAATTTATTTATATTGTTAGGTTATCTTTTTAATTGGTTTTAAAAAGTAATTTAACGATTATTTTATCATTTAGTTCAATGTTTTTCATTGGATGTAATATCAAATTTTATTTGGATATAAATACATGACAATCTATTGATGGTTTGACATAAAAAACATGTTTTCTTATTCCACCAATGGGATTAATTTTTAATTAATTTATACCAATTATGTGTTTTTAATTTATAAAAAATGTATTCTATATTTGGAATCATAGGGTCCAAATTATGTAAATAGGTCACATTTATTTAGGTACTTTACGAATAGTAACATTAGTAATAATTTTTATTTAATGGGGTTAATGGGTAAATCAGGTATGTTATGGTAAATTATATTATTATTATATTATAAAACTACTCTAACACATGTTATAATCTTATTGGATGATATATTCCCAACCATGAAAACCATAGGCACTAAAATTTGTCTTTTGAAAGCCACTTAGGTGGGATTATGATAGTTATAACCTTTCATTTAATGTAAAGGCAAAATTATCGTAAACATGAATATTTTTACTAAAAATAATTAATATGGGGTAATATAATTGATATCATTAACTATAAATATTCATTATAAATATAAAAAGATTTTATTTAGCATATTATTTTATTTATAAATATTATACATTAAATAATTAAATTTAATTATGAAATAATTATTATGTAGAGATTTCTTTATTAATGAAGGGACCAAATAAATGATATTTTAAATATTAATTTAACTATTTTTAGATATTTTATACCATAGAAAACCTTTCTAGGTGATTATGAAATGTTATATTTATATTATATGGTGCTTCATAAAGTTATCTCTCTATTTGGATTTTATTTAAATTTAATGAAATTAATAGTGTAAAAATTGACGTAATTGATATTTTATAAAAATAATAAAATAATAAAATATTTAAAAATAGTAATAATTATTTAAAATTATAAATTTACTTTTATAAGTTCTATAGGTTTATTAAGTGTCAAATTATTTGAAATTTACCCCATATATGTAATCATTGTACCCTCGTAACATTTAAAATGTCATTATTATAATTAAAATTGCAAGATAATAATTAACGGTAAACTGAAAATATGTGTTTTTTCAAAATAAATTTCTAATAGTATTTTTATGGAAATATTTAGAACTATCTTTATTTTATCTTCTATATATACAATATTGGAGTCATTTTAATTCAAAAATTAATTTATATTAATTTAATATTTTAAGAGTCTCCAAGGGTGCCCCTCCCCTCTCCTATAAAAAGTTAGCCACTCTTCACTAATAAGTGCACCCCATGAAAAATTCGGTTCGAACATTCTCTATCCAATCCCCATCCTAAAATAACTACCCATGTTCTAGTGTCCATAGTTTATTAAGATTTCCCTTTTAGATGATTTGTTTTTCAAAATGACATAAGAAGGGTATTTTCAAACATATGTGTGGACAATGGCCTCTCTGATGATGTGACAATAATATTGGTATTTATATTCCTCTATAATCCATAATGGGTTTTTAATAAAATTATATACCATATTTCATTTTTAGGTATTTTTAGTGAAAATGGTTTTGATAATGGATTGCTTATATCAATATCTTAAAATTATATCTTATGATAACAGTGTGGAAATATTATTTTTGCCTTTATTCTTGTCAATGTTTTATGATTATGTAATGTTTCTTGGGAAATAAATATGTATACTGGTGGTTATAAGATAAACGGAGGGTGGTTGAGCCCATAATATCCCTCCAATGCATTAGTTAATGAGACAATGTTAAATGATAAGGTTTCTCATAATATATTTAGGGATTATACTATGATGGTTATTCCAAATTTATCAATTTCTGTTACCCCTTATGTAGTTATGAATGATACTATGTAATTTTGATATAGATGGCACACGTTACATTTATGATTTATGATTTTCTGAAAAAATTTCAAGAAGATTCTGATTTCATGAGTTGTGTTAAAGAGCTTATGTTTTATGGGTGAAAATTATGAATTTGTGATAATGTTTTTATTTGTTTAATTATTCATAGGATAATGGTTTCATCCTATATGTATATACCTTACTAAGATCTTATATATGAGTCACTTATGAGATCTAAACATCTTCTTTTGGTAGATAGCACTAGCTACATTCCTCGTGGTCTAAGACCTGAAGCATGAGTATCCCTTTGAAAACCTATAGAATTATATCATCCATATTATAGATGATATTTGAAAATTAATCATTGAATCCCCTCCAAGAATAGGTATTTGTGAATTTAAAGTTTTAGGAACTTCACATTACTCCATCCACAAGACAAATACATTCATTGGATATGAGATTCTAAAATGTCGTAGAATCGATAGAAATCATGTGACATTGTAACGAATGGGATACATGAACCATCCAATAAAGAACCCCCATTTTTAGAATGAAATTATACCATGAATGGAGATAGAGGGTTGATAATGGATTCTATGTTGGGCCACATTATGAAATGGGGACACTTCTCACACATACGAGATGATGTCACAGACTACAAGATGAATACCCATAGTGAGTGACTCTCATTTAGAGAGAGTGTTTCACCTAACCCATTTGATGAAGAAATAATGCCAAATCATGTTGATCATAGAGGTATCCTCTATGGAATCCATGTTTTAGAAAAACCATCCCACATGGATAGGGGAATTGTTACCATCGTATCATCCCCACTGATCATAAAATCCCAACTGGGTCCCATAGAAATTGACAGTGGGATCCAACCAACCCCATCTAGTATTGTTTGAGGAATTTTTTTAACTCAATACCCACCCACATTCATAATTTTATTCACAAAACATGATCATATATACTCAAAAAAAATACAGCATCATCCCTATTCCACATGGCATGTGGTTGTTTTATAATAATAAATACCTAAATTTGACTCATTCATTTAAATGTGTGTAGGTAAATATTGACGGTTATCACCCCATATATTGAGTCCAACATGAGACATATCTCTTTATATTGGCATGTTCTGTATGTATGACCAAATACTCTATCATGGTCACTATTTGAAAACTAATACTATTAGAGAATATATAAAAAATAAAAAAATATATGGTCAATTATCCAAAAAAACCATTAATGAAAAAGATTTATATATAAGACCCTAATTAAAATCACTAAAGGGAAGTGGGTAGAGTGAATATTCTATACTACTTGTTCAATGTTGTGGAAAAACATATTTCTCAATATTTATCTATAAATATCATCACTGTCAGTCAAGAAAATGATTAAGATCAACAAATGAAAAAAGAGGGGAATAATAATGAAATTGTAAATCGATGGGAGGATGATGTTGATCCACAAAATTAGCATGCATGTAAGAGAGGTTCAAAGGAAATCCAGAAGATGGAATCACCAAATGATGAATTTACACATCCTTAGAAATATTCATCCAATTATAAAGATAAATGAAAAGATATATTATACTATCCTATTATAAGGGATATAACCCCCACAATTGAATAATGGTTACAACAACATGAGTATTTGGTACAAAATATCATTAAAATGAATATGAAATTACTAATATAAATATTCCGACAATGTATACACTCCATGTTAAATCACATAACCCCACTCGTGATTATATGGTGAGAACTAATCCACCATCAGTGATGGAACATGAGCATCTACCTAGATCTGGATATAGTCATTTAGTTTACATAAACACAGAAATAAAATTTGACCAGGGGTTTCCCCCATTACATCAACAGTATCATCCTTATCATGATAACTATCTAATACATAAATAAGTTGGAACGTAAACAGATTTGAATGAATGTAAATTCTTCCAAACCTCATATATACCACATGATAAAGTGGTGGTCTGGAATATGGAATCACTATGTATCCTCAATAGCATATATTCTCTATAATCACAATTGGGTTCTATAGAGGGGGATTTCACCCACGTACAACCCAATAATATTTCATACTGTTAATGGATGGGTAACACCTTACCTCCATCTAATTAAAGAAACACTATATATTAATCCATTTATATTTTCGGGGATCTAGAACATCATATAATTCACTTAGTCTCTTATTGTGATCTTATGAAGATCCACTAAGTCTAAGTGTAATTAGTGAAATTGAGATCCTTTATAAAAACTTTGGTAGGGAAAAAATTTAGTTATTTTAGCAGCATCAGAACATGGTTTATTATGAGTTTAGAATACATTCTTCTTCAATTTTTTCATTAGTTTAGCTCCAAATTTAGGAATGTTATATTCATCGAACATACAAATTATAAGTTGTTTTAGAATGAGAGTGTCCCAGAATTCATCACCATATAGAAGGGTCTGAGATACACCCTCTGTATCCCACTATCATAGGATAAATTACAAGAACATTTTGTGGTTAATCTTCCCCATGAGATACAAGAATCTTATTCAATGTAAAATAATTGGGCGAGTTCTATATCTTTCATATAAAGAAAAATTAAATTGTTGATTCCAATAAAAAAACATGGTAAAAATCTCACCCTATACTCGTAACATAATAGAAAAAGACATAAAGGGAAAAACATATTCTTTCACCCTCAAACTAGTAATGGTATTTGATGGAGAACCTAGTACAACTATAGAGAACCAAACTCCACCAACCATGTAGTATCTGCAACAAAACATCCCTTTAGAATGTTGATGAGAGATTAAGTCCATATGTGACTAAAGGGGTGCAAGAATGAAATATATTCCTTCTGAAATAAGTACATTCTATGTTATTTCTTGGAATCCATGGAAATAATTATCCTCAAGATTTCTCATATTATGAAACTCAATGAGGTCATCCTTAAAGAACACCAAAATTACTACACTTTCCATAGTAGGATGGGGAACACAATGCAGTTCTGATTTGTTTTCAAATACATCCTACATGTAATATATGATTATAAAAAAGCGATACTTGGAAAATAACTAGTTCAAGTGACCTCTGTGACCACCACCCAGATAGAAGAAGAACGTTTCTTGAAGTATTTACTTTCAAGGGATGAAAAAAAGACCAAATACTATATATCGGAAAAGGAATTTTATAGAGTTATAGAGAACCTTAGAGCATGAGTTCTTATATCGATTATAATTCGGCCACCTAGGGTTATTCGATTGATTTATAATCCTAAATGCATGCATTATTAGAAAATATTGGAAAGTAAACCGTAACAAGATTCCTAGTCAAGAACAAAAAATTCCCCAAAACATGTGATTTCATTCAGTTACCATCCAAAAAATGGACACAATCACATTAAAAAGAATTTTCATCAGATAGAGAGTTCATATTTGGTTCTATTAACAACATTATATTAGGAGAATCATTATCTCATGTTGAATAACACATCAGATTTGATTACCCTCTACATGAACAAGGACCTAGATTTTGGTGCTACAAAAGTTGAGGATAGATGGGATGACATGGTTGTGACTGAATCAAGTGTTATGGTCATATCACTATTAAATCTATATATGTGATTGAAAACCATAGGAAAGTAATAGAGATAGACCAACTACTTCACTTATATGCCTCATGATCCCTCATCGGTTGTCCAAATCAATTTTTATTATATTCCAGGCTCTTATGTGCATGTATAACACATCAACCAAAATGCAGGGGTATGAAACGTCATTGTTCCGGAAGCTGCCCAGAGGCTCCCCATAACCGGTTGGTCACATGGCCTTAAGCGCATTTCCCATAATGCCAGAAGCTGCTGACAAGTAGCAAGGGACATGGGTGTGATAGTGGGGAAACTATTCCCTCATTGAAAGAGTAACATAGCAGAAGAGAAAAAAATAACAATAATAGAAGTAGTAATAATGGAATACAACAGTAAAAAGCGGAAGATAGAATGTAATAAGCAGCTGGAGCACATATGTATAATGATGCATTATACATATGTTTAGGAAAGAATCCAAACATGTCACAATGCTGAAATACGGTTCTAAACCAAAGTATGAGAGAAAATAGTAAACAACTCCTCAGCATCACAAGCCTCATCTTGGTCTCATCCTCTCCCGCTCCCAAAGTAGTCTTGTACCTGATGTAGAATGGTTATTTCCCTTATCTATACCTTCAACAATATAATCTATTTGGGCCCAAAAGCATGTCCCAAATAGGGTGTGAGACTAAATCCCAATAAGAAACCACCAAGAGATATGTGCCTAATAGTCAGTGAATATATATGGAAGGCAAAAAAAGATAGAAGATGTAAACAAGGAAGTACTAGACAATAAACATTCCTACAGTTCAGTTGCATTAAATTCCACATATCAAATAAGATTCTAAACAAAGCAGGTAACCCTCTGTGTATTAATCTCATTCTAACCTCTTTGGTTCAACCAAAACAACATAAGAAAGCAAATAACACAATAGGTAACCCGCTGGGAAGTACTCACAGCCTATCCCCTCGAGTTCTACCTAGCAAAAAAAGCAACCCTCTAGGCAGTACACTCAGTCTAACCCCTCTAGTTCAGCTTATGTATAGAGTATATGAGGAAGATCTCACCATCAGTTCCTCATATAGTCTCATATCGGTAGCTAAAGGCACTATGGGGAAGCACTTTCAAAAAATTCCCCCTGTGGCCCACGTCGAGGAACTACAGACACTCTGAGGAAGCACTTATGTCAATTCCCCCTATGGTCTCGCATCATAAGAAGAAAACACACTCTAGAGAATCCCTTCCGTCAATTATCCCAATAATCTATACACCAGGTTCTCACATCCCTGTTTATGTCATGAAAGTACAATGAAACATATCGGCCAATATAAAGCTCAAGAACTACTTGGAGAATAGTCTACAGCATAACAACATGTCAGATAAACAATCACTCCATCCAAACAATACTAGGAATAGTAAGTAAACATCCAAATAGGAAAATAAGACCAAATGGTCAAAAAAGGAAATCATGCATGTGAAAACACTTCCAAAGCCTATAAATTAACCCTAATCTCATACAATTTACCTCTACTCAAGTATGCAATCATAGTAGGAAAATAACATGGCTAAAACAAGAAACACTCAATACCTCGTTAAAGGGTATTGGGAACTTTTGCACATATAACTCATAGACTATCAACTAAAAGGCCTAAAACACATACCTTAGTGTTGTAGGATCGATGTAAGTGAACCTCAAGCCTTGAATCACCCAAGAACACAGTAGATATATAGAAATGAGAAAAACACTCAACTAAAGAAAACATGAGAAAGAGGAGGAATCATGAAAAGAAGCTCTAGGAAAAGGAAGAGAATACTAAGGTGATCTCAATGCATATGACAATGATCGATTTAGATAACAGGCGCTTGATCAGGAGCTCGGAGAAGGGTCATAGCCATACCCTCTCTCTCAGACGAACCAGACCTAGAAGGAGGGCTTTCTGCCAATTAGACGCGTCCCCGGTGCATTTACTGAAAAAAAAGTACACGGTGTGTACTTTATAAGTACACAATGTGTAATTTCCTTCACTAGCCCCCGCATTAGGTGGTCTCTAGGTCACCACACATGGCCGTGTGCATGGACGATACATGGACATCACCCCAGATACTGGTGGTAAGTGATTACACATCGTGTAGTTAAGAAATTTCTAGAAAATCCTCTTTTTCTAAAAAATGCCAGAAAATGGAAAACAGACATGAATGAAAGATCCAGTTTGTTACATACTTCCCCCTTAAAGAAATTTTTCCATGAATTTCCCCTGCAAGGCGGTGTAGAAGAAGAATCCTTGAATAGCTCCGACCATTGTGATCGTACATCGGCCTCCCTCTCCCGTGTCTCGTCCTTTACTCGCCTCCACGCCCATAGAAATCATACCGGAGGAGCAGAAAAGCTATGGAGAACCTTCGTACTGCGATCAAAAATACGAATAGGATACTCTTCAAATGAGGAATACACATATTAATCAACATCCTCAAGTTGAAATGCCTGAGACTAGTCTGAGAAGTAACTTCGTAGCTGAGAAACGTTGAAGACATCGTGCATAATCCGGTACTTCTAAGGTAACTACAACAGATAGGCATCCAGCCCAACTCTCTCAAAAACCCTAAAATGGACCGATGTGCCTCAGTGAAAGCTTACCCTATCTTCTAATCCTCCTGTGCCACAACCTCGGTGTGACACATAAGAAAACCTTATCCCTGACCTTGAACTCTAGAGGTCATCTCCACTGATCAACATAAGACGTTTGTCGTTACTGTGTAGTATCCATCCTCTTCCAAATCAAATCTATCTACACAGAGGTTTCCTGGACTTGATGAGATCGCAACATAGTTGCCTCTCCTACCTACAACCAACATAAGGGTGATTGGAATAACCTATCGTACAATGCCTCATAAGGTGCCATATGAATAGTTTACTAAAAATTATTATTGTAGGAAAACTCTGTAAGAGGTATGTTCTTCTCCCATGAACCTCTAAAATCCAGGATGCATGCTCAAAGAATGTCCTCAAGCACCTGAATGGTACGATTGGATTAGCCATCTCTCTGGGTATGGTAAGTTGTACTCAAAAGTACCTATGTAACCAAAGCCTTCTACAATCCCAACCAGATCCAAGAAGTAAAATGGGAATCCCTGTCTCAAACAATGGAGTGTGGAACTCAATGTTGACGTATGATCTTGCAGATGTACAACAATCCTAGCTCATCAACATTGAAATTCTCCTTGATCGGAAAGAAGTGAGAAACCTTCGTGAGTCATTCAATGACAACCCACACTACATCATTCCCTTGACGTGCCATGGAAAACCTATCATGAATTCCATCACGACGTCATTCCATTTCCACTCGAGAATGGGTAACTACTGCAAAAGCCCGGATGGTCGTTGATGCTCCGCCTTCACCTACTGACAGTCAGAACACCTCATCACGAAATCATCAACATTTATCTTCAATCATGGACACCAATACAGACCGTGTAGATCAAGATAAATCTTGGTGACACCACAATGAACTGCCCAAACTGAGGAATGAAAGTCTCGCATCATCTTCTTGTGTATGTCTGCAGACACCCATACGTGACCATAGAAACACAAGATCTCATCTTTTCCTATGGTCCATCCAAGAATAGGGTCCTTTCCTAACACACATTCTCCTAGGACTAGGCCTTCAGTATCTGATAGCCGCCTCATTAGCACTTGATCAAGAATAGTATAGTTAATAGCTTCAGAATAATGAAACATCCACCCCTACCTATCATGCACCTCAAAATGCATCTCAAAGAATAGATCCATAAGAATCCACTCAATACTAGCCTCCTAAACTACCTATATATTAGTCCTCCTGGTCAACACATCAGCCACATCGTTGGCTTTTTCTAGCTTATAGGAAAGCTCAAATTCAAAGGACTAAAGGTACCCAACCCACGTTCGTTGTCCAAAAATCAGGTCATGTAGAGTGAAGATATACTTGAGACATTTGTGGTTGGTGAAAACCACAAAACTTTCTTCCAATAGGTAGAGTATACAATAGTGTAAAGCATGAACAACTGCTGACATCTCGAGATCGTGCATTGGTTAATTCCTTCCATGTGGCCTCAGCTGCAAAGACCCGTACGCAACGACTCTTTCCCCCTGCATAAGAACAGCTCCCAAAACGATACGTGAAGCGTCGCAATAGATAGTATAGCTCTGACCTAGATTAGGAAATACCAGTATTGGTGCCGAATTCAACCTCCCTTTCAGCTCCTGAAAGGCTGAATTACAAGTATCTAACCAAAAGAACATTTCACCCTTCATAGTCAGGCTCGTCAGTGGTGCTGCTAAGCGTGAAAAGTCCTCTATGAAATTCCTGTATTATCCACCCAACTCTAGATTACTCTGTACCTCAATGAAATTCATTGGAAGCTCCAAGGAAACTATAGCTCTCACTTTCTCTGGGTCCACTGATACTCCTGGCTCCAAGATAACATGACCCACGAAGTGAATCTGGTCCATCCAAAAGAGGCATTTTGAGAGCTTAGCATATAACTACATCTCTCTCATTGTACTCAAAATGATCTCATTATGGGTTGCATGGTCGGGTCAAGTGTGAGAGTATATCAAGATGTTGTCCACAAAGATCACCATGAAATAATCCAAGTATGGATGGATCACTCAGTACATCATTTTCATAAAACCTTCAGGAGCGTTCATGAGACTGAACGACATGACCACATACTCATATAGGTCATACCTGCTTCGGAAAATTGTAAGAGGTATATCAGATGGTCTAAAATGCAACTAATGATAACCAAATCTCAATTCAATATTCATGGACACACATGATCCTATAATATGATGAATGAGATAATCAATCCTTGGAAAGAGATATTAGTTCTTGACCGTTAACTGGTTTAGATTCCGATAATCTACACAATGTCTGAGGGCACCATCCACCTTCTTCACAAATATGACAGGCGAACCCCAAGGAGATATACGAGGTCAGATTGAACCCTTTGCCTGCAACTCCTCCAACTGTTTCTTGATCTCCTACGACTCTAGTGTAGGCATCTAATAAAGAGGAATGGACATCGATGCCGCTCCAGGAATAAGCTCAATAGAAAATACCACCTCTCACTTAGGAGGAAAGCCTGAAAAGTACTCTGGAAAGACGTCCCTGAAATGATACACAATTGGAATAATGTCCATATATGAAGACCCATATTCATCTAGATGAAGACTAGAAATATGGGATGTAATGCCTCTCAACCCATGATACTAGGGTCATGTTCTGCTCTCCTAGAAAACCCATTATCCCTTATAAAGAAATGATCTGCCCTCTGGTGTTGCGAAACTCACCTTACAACGATAGAAATCAACAACTTCCTGGAAGGGAACTAACCAGTCCATTCCAAGAATGAAATCATAGCCTATCATCTACAGGAAATAAAGTTTCCATAAGAAGTGACACCCACCAAACTCAAGAGGGCACTCCTTGCACTGACATACACTAGTCATTCTTTTCCCCAACAGTGTTTCCAACATCAAGACTTCAGCAGAAGTAAAGATACAAAGAACAGTGATCTCCAAAACATCAATAGATATACTACTATGGGAAGCCCCTGCATTAAAAAAAGCAGAAGCTAAAACCGAGGAAACTATAATTGTACCTAGAACTATAGAGGGTCCAGGATACTACCCCTTCTGGGTCCGCTCCACTGCAAGAGTCTGACCAGTAATGCGGCCCTCTAACCCTACCTGTCCACCATGAGTTGATCCACCCTGTTTTAGCTGAATGCCTGGCGACTGGCTACCAAGGCTATGACCTCCACCTTGGCCTGAATGTCCAAAAGAACTCCAGTTCCCTGAATGATGACAAACTGGTGGTGCTCGTCTTGAACGAGGAGTCATAGAAAAACCCATGTCACCAGCTACTGGTGTAAAGAACTGACAGAAGCACTAAAGATGACCCATCATGCCGCATGATCAGCACTCCAATGGGACTCTCGAGCAATGTGGCCTCGTATACCCACTCTTTCCACCCTGGTATCACAACACCAAGCCACCATAAGAAGTGTCTTGCCTCCTTGAATCACCCAATAAAGACCCAATGTGTCACATCCTACTATTTTTAGGAGGAATACTAACTCCGAATATCGAACCACACTATCTCACAACTATAGAATCCCTCATATTATGCTCTGCGATTAGCACCTGGTTGATGATATAAGTGATAGACGTCAACCTGAAGATATTCACTGGAGACCGAATTTTGTGCCTTAGACCATCCTCAAACATCCTTTATAAGAATAAATCATCACCTCTTTGGATAGGTGTAAAGCACTATAGATCAGTGAAGAGAGAAGAGTACCCCATAACAGAAAGAGTACCTTGCACCAAACTCATGAAATTTGGGGCACAATCGGCCCTCAAGGTCTTTAGATAGAAGTAGTCATAGAAGGTACACTGAAACTCATCCCAGGCCATAACCTGCTGGAATCCTTCCTGTGAGATCACATCCCACCATCTCTTAGATAAATCCTGAATCATGTACGTAGCGAGCTTAACCCTCCTCTATGGAGGTGTCTCCAGATGCTTGAAGATGGAAATCATGGCTTTCAGCCATGAATTTGTAGCATGAGGTCATCCTTCCCCTATAAAGGTGGGAGGATGTTGATGCTAGAAAACCCACCTTAACTCTGTCATAGAAGGGGTAAGATATGGTAGTCCATGGAAGGCCTACATGCGCCTCATAAAGCCCTCTCAGAACTGTAAATCAGTACCTGTGTTCGGAATGATGACTAGTTACAAGAATGGCACAACTGGAGGATCTGCTGGAATTCAATGACTAGTCATGTCTGGGGTCTGATCATTGCCCTACAACTGGCGTACAAGTGGAGGACATCTCGGTGACATGAATCTACATTATGTGTTCCTATAAGCCTGTCACATGGGCATGTACTTTTTCTAGATCTGGTCATGTAACCCCACATACACGGCATGTTGTCCTTACAGACAACATGTACTTGGATCCTCTTCCCCTGCCCAGTCCTTCTACATGACTAAGATACACGGTCCTCAAAGAACAAGACTACACACCATGTTTGTTGCAGTCACGGTGTGTACTAGATGATCTTCACAGACCAGTGTTGTTAGTGAAACGGATGGATACATGGCTCACACTACACAATGTGTTCCATACAGACACGACTTTCACTAAAGGATTTCCACCGACCCATGTTGTTAGTTAAATGGATGGATTCCAGGGATTAAACTACATGGCATGTTCAAGACTGACATGAAATATATTTCTTATGTTTTTATCCATCTGTGTCGTTAGTCACATGTGCGGACACATGGTCTACATAACACGCCTTGTACAACCGGTGCAAGGCATGTTCCCCCAAGGATTTCCTAACCCCATGTCTCTACCCACACAATCTGTGACACTATTAGAGACTACATGTTGTGTACATATGATACATGGAATGTACTTAAGAAAAAAAGTTTCTTACCGAACAGAAGAACACCTGGCATTTATTTAACATTACATGGTGTGTATTCTAGGATTTTCCAGACAGTAAGGATCAGAAACTAATTTGGAGCCCAGAAATAAATTGAAACAAACATTAATGTGCCAAATTCTGATCTGTGAGGGCCCATACTCCCTAGGAATCAAATATTTGATTCTTATACATGTCATAAAAAAGCATAGTAGATCACTGATCCACAAAATTCTGATCCCTGAGGGCCTACAACACCTCAAGAACAAAAGATTGGCATTCATTCAAACAAAAACTTACAAAAACAATTACCTATCAAACATCGTGTATTTTAGCAAGGCATCTATTAATACGACATGAATATCTTGCACAACATCTATCACAACAACATGAAATCGCTAGTGCCCCCTAAATGGCATGGAAATAATGCATGAAATGTGATTTATAAAAACTGACTATATGATGAATGAGATGGAATACCCTCATCTCATCAGCTTGAAACAAAAATAGAATCTCAATAACATCAATAATAACTGCACAAAACATGTGAATCACTCAAGGTGAACACAAATCAACTATAATAATTGAAAAACCAGAAGACTTGCAATAACAAGGAAGATTGGATTTTCCCTATACACGGGTTAGAAACTCCTGGGAACATCTTATTACCAGGTACATATTCCTTCCTATCCTTGACTATAGGCTCCAAATAGAATGTCAAGAGAAGATAATTCTTATGATACCACTTTTTAACATCCTGGTTCTGAAATCCGCCGAGAGGCGCCTCGTACCAGGTTGGTCACATGGCCTCAAGCGCATTTCCCCTAACACCAGGGGCTGCCGACTAGCAGTGAGGGCCTAGGGTGTGATAGGGGGAAAACTTTTCCCTAATAGGAAAAGTAACATAGTGGAAGAGAAACAAATAAGAATATCGGAAGTAGTAATAATGGCATACAACAGTAAACCGCGGGAGACAGAAAGTAATAAGCAGTTGGAGCACATATATATAATGATTCCTGATACATATGTCTAGGAAAGCAGCCGAACATTTCATAATGCTGAAATAAAGTACTAAACCACAGTACGAAATAAAACAGTAAACCACTCCTGAGCATCACAATCCTCACCTTGGTCTCATGCTCTCTAGATCCCAAAGCAGTCAAGTACCTGAATTAGAAGGGCGCTTTCCCTTATCTATACCTGCAACTATATAATAAGTTTGGGGCCAATAGCATGGACTAAATAGGGTGGGAGACTAAATCTTAGTAGGCAAAAACCATGATATCTATGCATAACAGTCATTGAATATATATGGCAGGCAAAAACAGATAGAAGCAGTAAACAAGGAATTACTCGACAGTAAATATTCCTACAGTTCAATTTCATTCAATTCCACATATCAAGTATGTAGCTAAACAAAGCAGGTAACCCTATGGGAAGTACTCTCAGCCTAACCCCTCTGGTTCAACCAAAACAACATAAGAACAATGATAACACAATAGGTAACCCTCTGGGAAGTACTCACAGCCTATCCCCTCTATTCTTACCTAGCTACACAAGCAACCCTCTAGGCAATACACTCAATATAACCCCTTTGGTTCAGCTTATGTATAGACACTCTATGGAGGAACTCGCTGTTAATTCCTCCTATACTCTTGTATAGATAGCTAAAGGTTCCTTGGGAATCACTTCCATCACATCCCCCTGTGGCCCGCGTCGAGGAACAACAGACACTCTAAGGAAGAACATACGTTAATTTTCCATGTGGTCTCACATCATAAGAAAAAAAGACACTCTGGAGAATCCCTTATGTCCATTCTCTTTATAGTCTATACACCAGGTTCTCACATCCCTATGTAAGTCAAGCAAGTACAGCGAAGCATATCGGCCAATGTAAACCTTAAGAACTTCTTGGCTAACAGTCTACAAAATAACTGTAACGCCCCAACCCCAGTTACCTAGAGTCAGTGCATTATTACATAACATTGGAATGATCAAAAGAATGATCAAGTCTCGAAAGACCGATTAGTTTAGTAGCCTTGGAAACACTAGATACATTCATAAAGTTTTACATTACATCAAAAAAACATCTTGTCTTCATATCCCCTCATACTATCCCTGCAGGTCATTCATAAATTACTTCTTCATAATCTTGGGAAAAATAAAAAATTGAAAGGGGTGAGCTTAGATGCTCAGTAAGGATAACATTATAGCTAAAGCTTTCATGGATAAGCATAAACACTTAAGGAAATTTATAACTAAAACAAAAGACTTTTAAACTTGAACTTCAGCATAAAATGGCAATGAAAAAAAATGAAATAATGCCATTTAATTATTCACATGGATATTCTACTAGTCGAATGATCATATGCAATATCAATAAACACTTTCATAATGATGGAATGCATAATGCCAGACTATCATAACCACATAGCCAAGGCCTCGTTCCAAGACTACAAATAAGATTTTGCCAAGGCCTTGTTCCAAGACACTAGTTTGTCTCATGAGACCTACCGATGCATCGAGGAGCTATAGCAGGCTCCACCCATCACTTATTAAGCCCAATGCATTCCTCATATGAACAGGTTTAAACATAACATAAACATTCGTATTAAAACTAGCATACGAAATGTCAATTACATTAACCACAAACCCAGAATGGTATAAAAATAGCACATCCACATTTAAACATAACTCATTTGATACAATATGGAATATTTTATTGTATCAAATTAACCTCAATCAACAATAATGAAGGATGTTGACATAGATGAAAATAATCATCAAAACTATTTGAGAGAAATATCCCCCTTTTTCTTGAAATCATTTAAAAGTCACACTATTTATCAAGAATCCATTTAAAAATAGATTTTTTAATAAAAGTGTCCCATACCATTTTGAACCTTTTAAAAGGAGTTTTAATTTTAAAACTTTAATATCCATATAAATAAATCCTTAAAACCATTTTTTAAAACATGGACATTAATGAGAAAAATTTTGAAGAATAATTCATTAAAACATTTAAAAATGGTATTTTAGTTAGAGTTTCTAACCAAAAAAGAGACACTTGAATACAAATAATTGAGGAAATCAAAACATTTTAATATCATGAGAATAAAAGAATTAATGATATACTATGTCAAAGTACATTATATACACCATATAAAAGTGATTTGGTGTATAACAACAAAGAAGTCTCAATGGAATGTAAATTGAGATGAATTCTCTTATAAAGACCATAACCTATGGTTATGGATAAATCAACGACAAAATTATGTGTGAAAAATATAAATAAACTCAATATGATTGGAAATTTTGTGTAAATAAATCATATGGCATTCACACATATTCTTGTAAAAACAACACCAATGAATTAGATATTTAACACAAAAAATGGATATTGAGTTAAAATTACTCTTATCGAGTTCATACCGATGACTTGAGAATATATCAATGGAGTGATTCTGTGTATAAAAATTATATCCACAGAAAGGGGAGAGGAAATTATGACATAATCAAATGAATTGTTAATCCACACATAATCTCGGAGTAAAATAATCAATGAAGTTTGCGTAAAGCCGAATAAATGGAAATTGAAATTTCAAATTCCCTTATCGATTAGGTAACTTATGAAACATACACCCATGAAAGAAGGATCGTGCAATGATGATGTTAATTACTATAAATTAAAGTATAATACACAATGAATACAATTATGGGTAGTACACATACACCATATGCAATAAATAAGTGGTGAACAATGGAATTCTCACGAAATTAAGAGTGAGATAAGAAACCCCTTACCTTGTACTTTTCCTTGGTTGGGGGTAGGTTAACCTCCTGTATAATGATGAAATAATTGTTATTAAATTATTCATGAATCATATACATTAATCTGATATCATATATGATCTTTTAACATTTCTTTGTTAATAATATCATAGAATTATCGTCGCTTCAGGTGTTAACTTACTCATTTTCTTTTATATGTTTTGTTATGTAAGCCATGTTTGTCATGGATAGTTTGTATCTTATTCATATCCAGAATGATATAAAGTCCTTAAACATTATTTTTAAATCATCAAATGATAATTATACTTGAATATATACGATAGAGAATGAATCTAATCACGTTCGTGGAGACGGTAGTCCGTACGAACGCACGAGCGACAATATCATTGTTTTGATATCAAAATAATATATAATTGGATGGTATATCATATATAAATAATAATTATCATGTTAATTTTATTATTTTCATGAGTTACACATCATTATTATACCCACCCAAATAATAATATATTGAATAACAATTACACCACGACGCGGAGACGGTAAGCCGTACGTACGCACGTATGGTGACATGTTATTCAAAGGGTGGATAGAATAATGAATATGGTTGTACCATATTTAAAATAACATCACATTATATATAAGATACTGGAGTTATTATTTTATAATGGTAATAACAAGGAATGAAGAAGTGGAAGAAGAAAGGAACTTGAAAAGGGGTGGTGAAAACATTACCTCTTCTTCAGGTTCTTCCTTTTGATTTGATCAAAAGGGCTCTTTAGGATGGCTTTCTGATCAAACTAAGGACTCTAGGTTGTAGTGAGGGAAGTTGAGAGAGTATTGGGGCAGGGTTTTTCCGAACCAAAAGGCTTTGAAGGTGTGAAGAAATGAGAAGGAGGAGTTCCCTTTTATAAGAGGGGTGAGGGTTACCTTTGGAAAAGCTAAAAATATTAATTTATAATAAATTCATATTTGGTTTCTAATGTCTCCAAAGTTGATTATTCAATTTTGAAGGTGGGTATAGGTCTAAAACCATTCAACCAATAGAATTCAGACTGGTTTGGGTCTCTATATTCACCCTATCGTTTAGTTTTAACTCTTTGTTAATTAGTTTGACATTTACCTTGTCACTTTGTATTTTTATATTATATAGTTAATAAACATAATATATACATCCAAGAGACCCCCAAGTGGTACATTAATGATATACCTATCATGATATAAGTCTCTTGGCCGAAAATTATATTTTTAGGAATTTAATATCAATTAATAATATAATATTTTTTTTAAAAACTCTTTTATGTCAATTTTGACACTATTCAATAGTTGATTTTTGTGAAACTCATAACAGAATTATTACTTCAAAAAAGTCCATTAAATCAATCCTAATATGTCATATTATCCTAGAAAATTAGTTTAATTAATTAAAAGTATTAAATTATATTTATTTGGGTATTTATAATATCAATTATTTTAATGTTTCACTATTATGGTAATTACTGCATCATCATTGTGTTATAAACATATTAAATTATATAATGTATAAAAATTATAAATAAAATGTAATTATGTAGGAAATTATATTAGATTTATAATTAATATTTAAAATCTAATTTATCTTATGTATAACCCTATATTAAAAATGTATTAGTAAATAAACGTTGATTTTAACTCTTTTAACTCTTATTTGAATTAAATAATAATAAATGCCCTAATCTAATCCAAGTGGACCTAAATGATAATATTTTATTCCTAAGGTTGATTTTGGTCGAGATACACTTTTACAATAGAATTAGGACATGTGTTAGGGTAATATTAATATCATTTTTACCCTTAATTACCCTTTTTACTTTTAAACGTGGTAAATAAAAGTTAAAAAGTTACTATTCACCAAAAATTATTTTCATCTCATTGAACCACATTTTACTTTTTTCTATTAACTGTGTATCTCGGATTTTCGAAATTTCATTCACAGAAGCGGTAAAATTGCGTTTTATGAAAAAATCAGTTTTTTTAACTACCACTTAGTAGTTTCACTATTCATCAAAAATTGAAGTTTTTTAGAACAATGCCAAAATTTTACCCTAAGATATAATTGATATTCCAAATTCAAAAATGATGTCTATTTTACAAAATTCTAAACATAAAATTTTCATTAATTAATTTTATAATTAATTCCCGCTGTCACAACAAATAGCGTGTTTTTAAGAAACAATATATATCAAAAGATTGACAATTGTTTATGTCCACTTTCAAAGTGAAATTAATTATAATGAACACCTTTGGATAAAAAGGTAAAAATATATTCTAATTATACTTTAAAACCACTGAAATTCATAATTTATCACTATTAATTATTTTGATTAAAAAAGAGATTTTTAATTAAAATTTTGTAATTTTCACTATTCATCAAAATATTAAAGTTATCCGAAAAGTACCAAAATTTCACCTTAGGCTAAATTCGATACTCCAAATCAAAAAATGAAGTCCCATTTGAGAGATAAGATTTCTAAAATTTTAAAAAGTAGGTATTTCTATTCATAACGGCCACTTTGATTGGTTGTGGTGTGTTAGAATCTCGAAGTTGCATACAATGCACACCATCGCATTATTCGAAGGGAAACGTACCGTGAAAGCTTGGGGTGTTACATTCTCTCCTCCTTCAATAAATTGCGTCATCGAAATTTTTAAAATTGTGCTTGGGAATATAATGGAATGTCCCACATCAGAAAAAGAGTCAATAAAACTATCACTTGAAAAGAAACAAGGAGAGGTATAAAGGTCAACAAAAATAACCCAAACTCGGATTCCATGTAGGAAAGAATGGATATGGATGATAAAATAAGTGTAATGTTCTGATGGAGAGGGATAGAAATCATGATCAGGAGAAAGATAACAATAAGAAAACCACAAACTTTTGTTGGAAAAAACGACCATTAGTCTCCTAGTAGGAAAGTAAACGGACAACATTTTTTTGTTTTAAGTTACATTACATAAGGATGAGGAATTAATTTATGATATTGACTAAGAATATAAAGATATATACTTACATTTTATGTAGAGTTTCATTCTTTAATAAATTTCCACCACTAACTCATTTTTTTAAATGATGAGTATTCAAGAAGACTTGGTCACACTAGAAGAGCTAGAATAAACTTCTATAGAATCACATGATCCATGCAAGATGAACTATATATTTAAATTGTCTTTAGAGATTAATCAAAACCAAAATGGTTAGTACAAGATCTAATGATCCCCCAAAATGATATTCATTGAGAGAAATAAACACTAATCTTAATTTCCAAAATTAAACCAACAATACCCCAAAGGTAAATAAATACCATTCAATAATAAATTGTCCTTAAAATCCTTCAATATAATCAAAACTAATATTGAGAACCAAAACTTATTAAGAATGCAGTCTTCCACGTAAATTGTATCTCTAAATGACGTTAATTACTCTTAAAGTCACATACTTAAAAGTAATTATCCTAACCATTTCCATAAATAACCCAAGTCATTATAAATACACAATAAAAACATAGATAAAAATCCACCATTACTCCTCAAATTAAATCCCATACTATTCTATTTTTCTTTGGCATATAGTGTTCACACCAAAGCGAACAACTTCCAAAATAACATTTATCACTTAATCGCCAAATCATTTTCCTATACTAAGGGTATTCATTTGATAAGACATAAGATCCCAAATCAAATTATTATTGATCAATAAATTTATTTAACTAAAAATAATAGTCACACTAACTAGGGACTTCACATAGTCCAGTGGTAGGCGATAAATCCCAATCGTAATTTGGTTGGGGGTTCGATTCCTATAGCTTTTTCCGACGCGACGGGTTGTCACACGGTCTACGTGTTGTCCTTTTTCAAAAACTATATTTTATAACATTACCAAAATGAGATAAAATCTTCAAAATACCCATAACATAATTTGACCACAAATGTTATCTCATACCTTTAATTTTCATCCCAAATTATAATAATTTGTAATTACCACAAACCCATTGATCATATAAAACAAAGTGGTTATTTATAACTATATCCACAAGAGAAAAGATATGTCTTCCATAAATATCATTATCACATGGAAAACGTTAGGGTTACAAATAAAAGAAAAAATTATTCCAAAGTAAACCCTTCAACAAGGATCACTAATAATTTTTAAAAATTTATCCAACCATTTATTTCCACATAGCTTCTTCTCTGACCAAGAAAATATCCTATAGAATAGGAAATTCACTCGGGTAATGGACGGGTCCCCTATATTTACAGCAAATGACTGTAAATGGATTATTGGGACCATTTTTATATTCTTCCATAGTACTCTTAATTTTTCTTCGGCAATTCTTCACATTATGTCCTTCCTTCCCACACGTAAAGAATTTCTTTGTCCCATTGAGACACTTTCCTGGGTGTCTCCTTCCACATTTCCTACATGATTGAAATTGAGGATTTCTTTCTCTATGGTCTCCACTACTGGAGCTCTTATCATTCATCAAATTTCTCTTCTTTGTTGAGTCCGGTAACGGGTTAATATATATATTTTTTATCATATTTTTGGAAAATTGATTTGGCATAAAGACGATATCTTTTAACCCTATCAACATTCCATTTTGTTGTTCATTTCCACCACCATTCCCACCTTGAACATCATTGTAAAAGTCACTATGACTTCCTTGGAATCCAGCCATTGACTAAAACCAGAAAGCATTGTGTGAGTAATAGTAGTCATACAATCATTTAGAGATTAACATGTCACCATATTCTCAATTTGAAACACATTAGGATTAACCAAGGTCATTTACTCTCATCTTATATATATAATACTTTAAATCGGTTTGTAAAGAAAATATAAATTATCCTAACCATATCCCCTGGGAGTGTCGTAACCAAGAGTGCAGCAAGGCCCGTTGTCATGCACCAGTTCCCGTTCGAGTCTAGCTCAAAGCGGTGTTTTCGGGTTTTACCCCTAGGTACATATATACCAGAGCCACCTCTACCTGCTCGTATCCAGACAGGGATGTATTGCTCGGAAAACTCACAAAATCTCTACAATACCAAAATTCTAGGAATTTCTTTTATACTAATCCTCAAAGTTCATCTTAGGTCTACGTGCTCTAATCAGAGTTTATCTAAATCTAGATTCCAAGGTTTTTACTAAACTTTCTCTGATACCAAATGTAATGCCCCGACCCCAGTTACCCAGAGTCAGTGCATTATTACATAACATTGGCATGATCACAAGAAAGATCAAGTATCAAAAGACAGATTAGTTTAGTAGCCTTGGAAAGACTAGATACATTCATAAAGTTTTACATTACATAAAAAAAACATCTTATCTTCATATCCCCTCATACTATCCCTGCAAGTCATTCATAAATTACTTCTTCATAATCTTGGGAAAACTAAAAAATTGAAAGGGGTGAGCTCAGATGCTCAGTAAGGATAACATTATAGCAGTAGCTTTGATAGATGAACATAAACACTTAAGGAAATTTATAACTAAAGCAAAAGCCTTTTAAACTTGAACTTCAGCATAAAATGGAAAAGACAAAATGAAATAATGCCATTTACTTATTCACATAAATATTCTACTAGTCGAATGATCACATGCAATATCAATAACCACTTTCATTATGGTGGAATTCATAATGCCATACTATCATAACCACATAGCCAAGGCCTCGTGCCAAGACTACAAATAAGATTTTGCCAAGGCCTTGTGCCAAGACACTAGTTTGTCTCATGAGACCTACCGATGCATCGAGGAGCAATAGCGGGATCCACCCATCACTTATTATGTCCAATGCATTCCTCATATGAACATGTTTAAACATAACATAAACATTCATATTAAAACTAGCATACGAAATGTCAATTACTTTAACCACAAACCTTGAATGGTATACAAATAGCACATCCACAGTCAAACATAACTCATTAGATACAATATGGAAGATTGTATTGTATCATATTAACCTAAATCAAGAATAATGAAGGATGTTTACATAGATGAAAATAATCATCAAAACTATTTGAGAGAAATACCCCCCTTTTTCCTGAAATCATTTAAAAGTCACACTATTTGTCAAGAATCCATTTAAAAATAGATTTTTGAATCAAAGTGTCCCATACCATTTTGAAACTTATAAAAGGAGTTTTAATTTTAAAACAGTGATATCCATATAAATAAATCCTTAAAACCATTTTTTAAAACATGGACATTAATGAGAAAGATTTAGAATAATAAGTCTTTAAAATATTTAAAAATGATATTTTAGTTAGAGTTTCTAACCAAAAGAGAGAAACTTGAATACAAATAATTGAGGAAATCAAAACATTTTAATATCATGAGAATAAAGGAATTCATGATATAATATGTCAAAGTACATTATATACACCATATAAAAGTGATTTGGTGTATAACAACAAAGAAGTCTCAATGGAATGTAAATTGAGATGAATTCTCTTATAAAGACCACATCCTTTGGTTAAGGATAAATCAAAGACATAATTATGTGTGGAAAATATAAATACACTCAATATTATTTGATATTTAGTGTAAATAAATCAGATGACATTCACACATATTCTTGTAAAAACAACACCAATGTATTGGATATTTAACTCAACAAATGGAGATTGAGTTAAAATTACTCTTATCAAGTTCATACCGATGGCTTGAGAATTTATCAATGGAGTGATTATGTGTATAAAAATTATATCCACAGAATGGGGAGTGGAAATTATGACATAATCAAATTAATATTTATTCCACACACAATCTCGGAGTAAAATAATCAATGAACTTTGCGAAAAGCCGAATAAATAGAAATTGAAATTTCAAATTCCCTTATAGATTAGGTAACTTATGAAACATACAACCATGAAAGAAGGATCATACAATGATGATGTAAATTCCCATAAATTAAAGTATAATACACAATGAATACAATTATGGGTAGTACACATACACCACATGCAATAAATAAGTGGTGAACAATGGAATTATCACGAAATTAAGAGTGAGATAAGAAACCCATTACCTTGTACTTTTCCTTGGTTGGGGGTAGGTTAACCTCCTGTATAATGTTGAAATAATTTTTATTAAATTACTCATGAATTTTATACATTAATATGATATCAAATATGATCTTTTAACATTGCTTTGTTAATAATATCTTAGAATTATCGTCGTTTCAGGTGTTAACTTACTCGTTTTCTTTTATATGTTTTGTTACGTAAGCCATGTTTTTCATGGATAGGTTGTATCTTATTCATATACAGAATGATATGAAGTCCTTAAACATTATTTTTAAATCATCAAAAGATAATTATACTTGAATGGATACGATAGAGAATGAATCTCATCGCGTTCGTGGAGACGGTAGTCCGTACGTACGCACGAGCGACAATATCATTCTTTTGATATTAAAATAATATATAATTGGATGGTATATAATATATACAGAATCATTATAATGTTATATTTATTATTTTCATGAGTTACACATCATTATTATACCCACCCAAATTATAATATATTGAATAACAATTACACCACAACGTGGAGACGGTAAGCCATACATATGCACGTATGGTGACATGTTATTCAAAGGGTGGATAAAATACTGAATATGGTTGTACCATATTTATAATAAAATTACAGTATATATAAGATACTGGAGTTATTATTTTATAATGGTAATAACAAATAATGAAGAAGTGGAAGAAGAAAGGAACTTGAAAAGGGGTGGTGAAAACATTACCTCTTCTTCGGGTTCTTCCTTTTGATTTGATCAAAAGGGCTCCCTAGGTTGGCATTATGATCTAACTAAGGCCTCTAGGTTGTAGTGAGGAAAGTTGAGAGAGTATTTGGGAAGGGGTTGGCCGAACCAAAAGTCTTTTAAGGTGTGATGAAAGGAGAAGTAGGAGTTCTCTTTTATAAGAGGGGTGAGAGGCACCTTTGGAAAAGCTAAAACTATTAATTTATAATAAATTTATATTCAGTTTCTAATGGCTCCAAAGTTGATTATTAAAAGTTTAAGGTGGGGATAGGTCGAAAAACATTCAACCAATAAAATTTATACAGGTTTGGGTCACTATATTAACCTTATCTTTTAGTTTTAACTCTTAGTTAATTAGTTTGACATTTACCATGTCACTCTTTATTTTTGTATTATATAGTTAATAAACTTACTATATACATCAAAGAGACACCCAAGTGGTCCATTAATGATATAACTATAATTATATAAGTCTTTTGGCCGAAACATAGATTTTTTTAGGAATTTAATATCAATTAATAATATAATATTTGTTTTAAAAACTCTTTTATGTCAATTTTGACACTATTCAATAGTCGATTTTTGTGAAACTCATAACAGAATGATTATTTCAAAAAAATTCCATTAAATCAATACTAATATTTCATATTATCCTATAAAATTTGTTTAATTCATTAAAAGTCTTAAATTATATTTATTTGGGTATTTATAATATCAATTATTTTAATTTTTCACTATTATGGTAATTACTGCATCATCATTGTGTCATAAATATATTAAATTATATAATGTCTGAAAATTATAAATAAAATATCATTATGTAGGAAATATTATTATCTTTCTAATTAATATTTACAATCAAATTTATCTTATGTATAACCCTATATTAAAAATGTTTTAGTAAATAAACTTTGATTTTAACTCTTTTAACTCTTCTTTGAATTAAATAATAATAAATGTTCTAATCTAATCCAAGTGGACCTAAATGATAATATTTTATTCCTAAGGTTGTTTTTGGTCGAGATAAACTTGTCCAATAGAATTAGGACATGTGTTAGAGTAATATTAATATCATTTTTACCTTTAATTACCCTATTTACTTTTAACCGTGGTAAATAAAAGTAAAAAGTTACTATTCACCAAAAATTATTTTCAACTCATTGAACCAAATTTTACTTCTTGATAATAACTGTGTGTCTTGGATTTTCTAAATTGCATTCACAGAAGCGGTAAAATTATGTTTTATGAAAAAATCAGTTTTTTTAACTACCACTTAGTAGTTTCACTATTCATCAAAAATTGAAGTTTTTCAGAACAATACCAAAATTTCACCCTAAGCTATAATTGATATTTCGAATTCAAAAATGATTTCTATTTTACAAAATTCTAAACATAAAAGTTTCATTAATTAATTTTATAATTAATTCCTGATGTCACAACAAATAGCGTGTTTTTAAGAAACAATATATATCAAAAGATTGACAATTGTTTATGTCCAATTTCAAAGTGAAATTAATTCTAATGAACACCATTGGATAAAAAGGTAAAAATATATTCTAATTATACTTTGAAACCACTCAAATTCATAATTTATCACTATTAATTATTTTTATTAAAAAAGTTGTTTTTAATTAAAATTTAGTAATTTCCACTATTCATCAAAATATTAAAGTTATCCGAAAAGTACCAAAATTTCACCTTAGGCTAAATTCGATACTACAAATCCAAAAATGAGGTCCATTTTGAGAGATAAAATTTCCAAAATTTTAAAAATTAGGTATTACTGTTCATAATGGCTAGTTTGATTGGTTGTGGTGTGTTAAAATCTCGAAGTTGCGTACAATGCACGCCATCGCATTATTCGAAGGGAAACGTACCGTGGAAGCTTGGGGTGTTACAATAATAGCATGTTAGATAAAAAATCAATCCATCCTAACAATACTAGACATGGTAAGTTAACTTCATAATTGGAAAACAAGACAAAATGGTCAAAACATGCAATCATGCAATGGAAAACACATCCAAATCACATAAATTAATCATATTCTCATTCAATTAACCTCTACTCAAGCATACAAGCACATCAGGAAAATAATAGGGCTAAAACAACAAACACGCAATACCCCATTCAAGAGTATTTTTCACTTTTGCACATATAACTCAAAGAAATTCAACGAAAAGCCACAAACCACCTACCTTGGTGTTGTAGGATCGATATAAATGAACCTAATGCCTTGAATTTCCCAAGAACACCATAGATCTACAAAAACACTAAAAAAGCTCAACCGAAGTGAACTTCAGAAAGAGGAGGAATCCAGAAATTAATTTCTAGGAGTAGGAAGAGCTTAACGACTTGATCCCAATGCAACCAACTACAATTGATTCAGATAACAGATGCTTGATCGGGATCTTGGAGAAGGGTCGTGGATGTACCCTCTCTCTCGGATGAACCAGACCTAGAAGGATGGATTTCTTCCTATTAGACATGACCCCGTTGTGTTTAATGAAAAAAGAAATTACACCGCGTGTACTTTATAAGTACACTTCATGTAATTTCCTTCACCGGCCCATGCATTAGGCAATCTCCAGGTCACCACACACTGTCATGTGCATGGAAACTAGACGACCAACACCCGACTACCCACGGTAACTAAGTACACGGCATGTAGTCATAATGTACGTGGTGTGTACTTAATAAATTTTAAAAAACTCCTATTTTTCTAAAAAACACTAGAAAAAGTAAAACATACCTAAAATGAAGATCCGAGTTCTTACCAAGTACTCTAGGATAGGCTATTTCATTTGAATCAAATGCACCCATAGGATTTAACCAAGTTAAGATCCCATATACATTGCAATGAAGGTCACAATCCTCATGATAAGATGTAAACCACCTTAGTAAGTGAACTCTTTTGGAACATAAATGTGAAATTATAAAATAGTTGGTGGTTATCCTAACCACAAATCTCCATTCTATATTATTAACTTCATTAAAACGTTCTCAATGTATCCTTTATTAGGGATATCTAGATTCCCAATCATATTGATACAAATTTTTCTTTAGTTGGATAATACATGGTGGAAACCACACGAGAATAATTCAATATCACTTTCACATTAATAAATAATGACAATTAAAAATGTATCAAGGTAAATACCCCTTTTATGTTTTTAGAAACTATTATAATTTTGACATTCTATAGGCTCGAACCGACAATGGATCTAGAATTATCCTCATCACAGGTTGGACACTCTGATATTCACATTGAGGGAGATGTTTTTAATAAATGTAACTATTCAAGGGTATGAAAAAAGAATTTATAAGAACCATATAAATGTCTATATCAAGTATCAATTAAGGAACCATAAATCTAGTTATGATATCTTTGTTAATCCCAATTACTAATCATAAAATTTACTTCATGAGAGACCTTGGTTTCATAGAAACATTTCAATTACCTAAACATTCCATCAATGCCCGAAATATCACATTAAATTAATGGTTAGAACATTGTATGGTGAAGATGCCGCATTTCACTCTTTTTAATTTGTATGTGATGAGGAATGATTATAAAAATGTGAAGGAAAAAACATATGAAAGAAGGTGAATATCGGGATATGATCCCAAAAAACTAGAAACTATAATTGAAAACACACAGATTTCACATTTTATTGACTATTTTCTAATTATAAACATGATATTGTATGTACACCATGTCCCAACAAGACATTATAAATATATATCCTCATTGGTCAAAGTCTATGTGATTCTTCTTGAACTATCTAGGTTGGGTTCATCGAAATATAATTTGGTTAATTCCCCATCAGGTTTCAAATATTACAGTTCATATTTAATAGAAATTAAAGATTCCCTTTATTAAAAAGAAATGGAAGAAGAAGTGTAAGTCCTTAAAAAGACCCTCATATATTTTAAGAATGTTTTTTCAAATTCCAATGATGAGCTTATACATGTGAACATTTGAAAATAATAAGACCAAAAAATATAAACTGATTAATGCATCAGTGACACTAAAAGAGAATGTCATATAAAAATCATTTATAATGAAGCATCAGTATGGGTTATCGTGGAATTAAAAATGGATTCCCATGCTAAACACTAATGTGGCTCCTCATTACCTTTGATTTATAAATGATCGTTGTAGTTTTATGATAGAATCAAATAGAAATAACCCCTCTTATGCTAAAAAAGTGTAATATTAAGTTAAAAAAATTTCATAACATTGTTTTTCTACAAGAATTGAAAAAAAATTAGCATTATAAAATAATACCAATAAAAAATAAAAATATTTAGATCAAGTTCTACATTTGTTTTAGTGACCTCAACTGACACTTTAGGAAGCATGATTTCCCAAAACCAATCATAGCACAATTGAACAATGCAACTGTCATCTTCTAAGCGCTTTCAATTTCAGATTGATATTCAATGTATTAAAAGATTAAGATGGATCTTGTAGATTTGAAATCTAGTGGTTACATATCTCTTGAAGGTCTATTTTTATACAAATCCCTACCCTTTTGTTTAACAAACATAGGTTCCACATACAATTGTTCCATATGACATATCATTATATTATTATTGGGATGAATCATGGATTTTTATGTAGATTACATTATGGTTAAATATCTATAGGGTTTTAATCATGTAACAAATCAATGAAAAATATGTGAAAAATTATAGTAGTATAGACTAATGATGAATATTATGAAGTGTGATTTTGGATTAATGTTAGGGAAATTCCATGAATTCTAGGTGTGACACTATGGTAAAATGTATGACCAAGAAGTATTGGTGCATTTATCATGATGTCCCCTCCTTGGAATCTCTATTAATTTAATGTCATTTGGGGAAAATTACTTATAATAGGAATTTTACGGCCAAACATGCTAGAAATTATATCCCCTCCAATGCGTAAATAAATAATTGACCCACCTTCCAATTGGATGAGGACTACTAATAATCTGTTATGATTATTCTGTTCTACTTTCTACATCTACCAATCATAATTCTACTTGAATAAGGTATCCAACTTATATTATTCATGGGCTTAAAGGAAAAATCTGTTTGACCCCCCCCCCCCTAACATGAAAAAATGATGTGGGGAGATGGAATTGAATATCCCTTTAGAACAATTCTAGATATTGATACTTGATATATTTATATTTATATGAACTACATCACACTCATTTTAAAAAATTAGAAGATTAGGAATTCAATAAATAATCATGAATCCTGTAGTTTTTATTATATCAACCCTATCATGTATATTATAAAATTCCCATTTATTACTCTGTGTTTTCCCTGGCTTGAGGTCATCCTATCATAAAATGAAATTCAATTTTTGTTGGAAAACACAATTATATGAAATGATCTAGATGTTATCATAGAATCAAATCCTTTCCTAGAAAACAAATTGGTAGAATCTAGTCTCCATGAAGATGATATTTATATTTTCATTAACCTTCAACAATGTTGGAAATAAATTTTAAAAATTCATTCCAATGTATGAGTGGAAAGGGGATAAAAAACCAAAATCTCAACTTGTTTTTTCAAGGAATTGTACTCGTTACCTCAGACGATGAAATTATTCTGTATTAATTCTCACTATTTGAAATCAAAACTAATAATTAGGTGGACTAACATACCTGTATTAAAGGTATGGATCTATACCTACAAATATAGATCACCTATCATAATATCAAAGGAGTCTAAGATCTAGTAATAAATATGATCAAAATAAAATATTCCATAAAAGGGGGAATTTTACACATTCATTGATTATGTAATGAAATTAATAGTGAAAATATATTTTGTAAATATTCATGCATCATATCCCTCTATCAAATAATTCTCATCGTGGTGCACTAGATTATGAATCCTAAATACTGTTCGACCCCAATTAGGATGATGTTATCCTCAGCATCACACATGAATGGGGAGTCTCACCAATAATCATATATGATATTTAAGAGATTATTCTAATCAATTGTTACACCTATCATGATGGTAATATATACACCCCTATAAATATAGTCCCTTAATATATTACCTCTATATTGGGACCTGCCTTTGGATTGATCTACAAGGTAACAGATTCGATGTCTAGTTGAGAAATTTACCATCCATGATAGACCTAATAAGAGTAAACCACATGATATAGGATGATTAAATGAGCCCCCCTTAGATTCATTGCAAAATGAGAGACTCCTACAATCACTAAGGATTTTCATTTTGGATCCTATGGTGCTCACCTGTCTAGAACCAGGCATTCCCATCAAATTAGGAGGGCTGGATAAAACCAAATTACAATAATATTGGACTATATAGAATCCAAAATGATGCATCGTGCATTTAAAATTCATGAAAAATACATCCACCTACACCTGAATTTCTTCATACCAGTCATAATTCGCAAACATTTTTTGTATTATGAATGGACATTGTGGATCCATATCTCTACGCTACAACTATGCGGTTGAAGAATATTTCTTACTACTAACAACTTATTTTCTGAAAATGATTAGGCAATATGCCTCATGGATGATTCAACCAATATAATCATAATTTGATTGAAAAAAAATATGGTAACAAAATTTGGTGTCCTTCACACAATATATATGGACAAAGGAACTAATATATTCACTTTTTAGTTGTTGAGGATATTACAAGAGTATACTATCGAGTCCAAAAATTCATCATTCAACCATGAAATTGGAAATGGATTGATTAAGAATTAAAATAAAATTATATTGAATGAAACGTAGAAAATGATTAACATATACAAGATGACTTGTTCATATAAGTTCACTAATAATTTATGGCCCTACAATACCACCACATGATCTACCACACATGAGAACCCAAATTAAATGGTTTACAAGACAGAGGAAGCGATGCCCGCCTTTTTAGTAATCCTTCATCCAAATATACAAAATTGGGAAGCACTTAGATGATTAAAAATTAATAAAATTCTGCATGAGTATGAACAAATATATTCAAAAACTATGTGTACTCTACAATACAAAAAAATCATCGGTGCAATATTTTATTTGCCTTAAAAAAAACTTCCAGTCATTAATTTATGGATAATTTTTCCAAGTTATAAAAAACCAAATGATTGTAGTGCTGAAAACTCAAAAATTTGAACCCATGTTGTATGTGATTTATTTCATAACCAATGATTATTCTAGAAGAGAATACACATTAGCCACATTGGATGGGAAAAAATTAAACAACAGAATATTTTACCTCCTTATAGTTTTAATTTAAATAGTAATTGAGACTTATAAAATGAATTACATTAAGCTACACATAAGTATTCTTACTCACATGATTCTAAACTACATGAAATGTAGTCACCTTGTGGAACCAACCACATCTCATTGAAAATGACAAACATCATTTTAGAAGAAAAACTATTACGCCACATCCCTATGTGGGAGTCTAAAATGAATAAGTGATATTTTATAACTAAAAAAATAATGTTTCCTAATTATATGTGATACATAGTGTAAAATGGATCTCACAACCTATGTTCATCCATGATGTAATAGAAAATTCACCTTCCATTGTACATTAGTCAAAACTACATAGGGAAGTTACCTGAACTATGTGTTTCTTTATTTATGTTACCCTTGGATACATAGTGACACCCAAATCACAACTCAATTTTCCTATCGAAATATAAACAGGAAAATATCTCCACCATATAAAAGGGTTAGACCTACATAGTAAACTTTCCACATAAAAACAACATATAGGTTCATTATGGCTTCCATAAGATATATGGTGACACTTTATTCACAAACCATGGGCCCAACAATAATATAAAATGGAAAATAGCCATCAATTCCTATTGGTCAGATATGTGTAGGGAATTTCAAATATATTAAAAAATAGTTTCATTATTATTATTACTATAGGATACATAGTGACATTCTGATATGAACCTCTATGTGCATTAGTAATAATAAATTAAAAATCCCCCTTACAGGAATATGGTTAAAAAATTCATAATGAATTTTCAATAAGATAACTACATGTCATATTATTTCTATCCATTATGTATAAAAATTTATTCATACACATATAATTCTCGGTCCCAATGCACCATAAAAAATTAATCTTCCCTTGAATATGTGATATACCTACATTGGTGACTATTTAACAAGAACTACATAATAATTTAATCATATTCAATGTATATCCAAAGGTGCATATAACCTCCATTTTATGAACAAAAAAATATCCTTAATACCATGATCTTTATTGGTTGATAATTTCCAAATATTTTGGAGGAAAATTTATTTTATCAATATATGAATTCCCCCACAAGATCCCAATCAGGCACTCTCACATGGCTCGATTGACTTCCTAAGGGACTTTTGTTTCTCATGCCAAGCATTGATCATGTGAGTGTATATGACCTGGAGATCTTATATGACTTCCATGATTGAGATTATTCTAATTACAGATATGTAACCATGTCATAGTATCATCATGTTAAAATATATTAATAAATACTTGTCACATGATGCTAAATTACATGATACATGGTCTTAATGATGAACCAATCGCCCCCTGATGACTATATACTCAGGGGTTGGGTGTTTTATCCCTATTCTTTGGAAATGTGCTCAACTGAAATTTGCGTATAATTTAGCACACTTCCCCTTTATTTAATAATATACTCCCATTAACAAACATTATATCTTTGATATCTGAGTTACCAAAATAAAATCATGTAGTAATATACATATTCAAGAAACCCATGGCACCTAAGCCAACAAGATCGTGGTTCTCTCTTTTAGATAACTACTAAAAAGGATAGGATTGTCTAAAGGGACCCCTCAAGTATTCACTAGTGAATAAAGAAATTCATAAGATCCTCTTAATAGAAAATTTATTGGTCCCATATGAGAGGTCCCCCTTTAATACATGAGTTATTTTCCTTACTCTGAGTGATAAAATATTCTGCTATTACTAGTGGTGGACCTATATCCACCGATCATAATTTATAAATTACACGAGTATTGTGGGGTTACGATTCACACATCCCATTACTGAATTATTATAGATGACTCATATATACACAATGTTATACAAATATTGATATTATCCATTATCAATGAAATATTATGATATCATATTCTTTTTCCTATTCATTTGGGGGAATCCACCTCCTAGGAATACGTAAATGTTGTGAGTCACATATCTCTCTTAATACTTCTATTTTTAGAAATATATATGACCATGAAAACTATTCCCTAATGTTGAAATGAAAATACCTTAAAAAATTTATTTTCCATCGTTTGAAGATATAAAACTTTATAGTGTAGACTGTATTATTCATAATTTCATGATGGAGTTTAATTTTTTATCTCCATTCCAAGGTACTATGTGAAAGTTCTAATTCCCCATTCATGATATTGATCTACATATATCACCCTTTAACCAACTATGAAGCACAGGATGACCAATTTAGGAAATGGAAATTCACCCACTCCCTAAATGAACTAGATCTATATTTGGAGTTTTATCGTATATGAAATACATGTGTATTCATTTTTGTTATCTCATAATATGCAGTGATGAACATATTCAATATTACATGGCCTAACCAAAATATAAAAACAAAAAATTTCCTTATCACATGATTTTAGAATACATTGGTAATACACCCTCACTACAATACTATATACTACAAGAGATCCCTCCTAATCACATTGAAATAAACAATATGATTAGAATTTCACCACTACATGATGATAATCCTAGAAACCCACTATCCATTACTACTCATTATCAATGGACCGTAGGATACTGAACATGGTTAACCTAATTGGGGGGGGGGGGGTGTTGTCACCTATAATTTGAGAACCTCAATCCAAAAAAGAAACATGATGTGTTGAGAATATGGGGTTGCTTCAGACCATCCACATCCCATAAAAAAGGAGAAAATATCTCTATATTTTACCTTGTATGTGCATTATAAATGAATTTATTCCATCAACCATTGATATATAGGCCTTTTATAATGGGACATGTAATCATTGTGAGACAAAAAATCATTATATTGATTCTTTCCTCCATATAATTTTTTTGGATCTTCCTCATCATGATTTCTCCATATAATTACACTTGTATTGTGTACATTGACACATGAATTTAAAAAAATTCATCTCTCACCCAAAACATTTTTTGAGTACTCTTCACCTTGTAAATCTTAATTCTGTATTTGTGTAACACTCCCATTGAACAAATATATATGACCATATAATATATCATCAAATTTTTTAAATATCAAGAAAATAATTATCTTGTGAAAGATATATTAAATATTTTTGGCTAAAAACTCATTAAAGGGATGTCTAGGAAGAAGTCAAATATTTTCTAAAAAAACTCTAATCATTAGAGCTTAAAAAAAATATTGAAATATTTTTTTCACATCTCTTGCATCAAAAATAGGTTTTGGTTTGAGGTGACAAAATGTTTTTAGAGATCAATCCCTTTTTAATATCACATTTTCCACATAGAAAATTTACATCATTGAATTCCAAGTTTATACCTAAAAATTCCATGAGATGTTAAAGATCTATGTGAAAACCCCTAGACATCATTATTATTGGTTAGTAGTAGTAGTTTTTTGGAAAAACATACTGAATTATCATATAGAAACCCAAATTAAGACATTCTAGTGAATAATAAAATGTCTATGATATTTCACGAAGTACATTCATTCTCCCTAGATGAAGGTCCCCCATAAATCCATTAGAAATTTCTTTTGTATATGTGGTACTATTTTCAACTATTACTAATGGTCAAAATCTACCAACATTTCTACACCTACAATAGACTAAAATATTATATGTTCATTATTTATAATTTATGTAACCAAATTATTCATGTGGATTCAAAATCATCGATTTTTCATCGACTTGTATTGTACCCATTCTCATAGAATATATTTGACCCAAATTTCATGATATTTTGAGGACCCTAATCATATCATCTAATTGAATTTTATATAGATCCATATATTTGCACCATTAGATAAAACTACTTGAATTATTCAATAACCCTCATTGGATATCCCTTCCACAATACCATAATCATTTTCTAGATGGTTGAATCACCCCAAACCATCCACGACAAGTAGAATGGATTAAAGACCCCTACATATGATCATGTATATAAGACACATGGTAACATAAATAAGGTTATTTAATTGACAAAATAAATTTGTCTCCTCCTTGCACTAAGTTACCCCCAATCCTCATGAGGAATTACAATAACGTAGTGAATGTCAATGCCATAGTGAGTTTTAGAATAATCCCAATATTTCTACCATATTTCATGACCATTATTCTAATCCAAGGAGATGTGATTTGTGAGACCCATATTATAGCTGTAAATTAGTATTTTAATTCCCTAAATTTATGTTCACATCAATAATTATCATTTTATGGTAGGATTCTGGGTGAGGCAGTCCTTCATGATTTTTCATCCTTTAGAAATTTTGAAAGAATATAGGTTGTTAAAGCTCTTGTTGAATATTAATTATTCAGAATTTCCACATAGATACAAGTTATTATAATACTTAATGAAAATACATCCATTGTATAAATTTATTAGTACAAACTAATATGTCCATTAACTATAATAATATATGTTATGAACTAGTAGACCTTAAACTATATCAGCAGATGCACTGTTCTAGATAACCCTAAACTACAACAACAAATGCTCTATACTATAATCAGTAAACTAAAACAGCTGCTGGTATAATAAATAAGACCCTAAATTGTTAAAATATAAGTTATAAGCTAGAAGTCACAAAAAAACAAAACATGTTTTAATCTAGATGAATATGTACTAAACAAACAAAAGGTCTAAGATATTTAACCTATGTAACACCCTGATCATACTGAAGATGTCAAATTATATTTTTTATGTTTTATTATTCCATTTTTTTGATTATATAATTTCTGGTGTATGTTTTAGTTTTAGGTGAATGTATAGACTCTTTTAATCCCATGGGGTTGATAATGGTTCGTATATAGTTATGGAAACCCATACGGTTTCCCCTAAGAAACTCTACACCCCTTCTAGAGCCACAAGAGGTGGAACATGGTGTGACCAAACCATATGGCCTCAATCCCCAAAAAATTACCCTATGAAGGATACTAATTGCATGGTTTTTGAACAGTTTGGAAAACTAAGAGCCTACCTATGAGTAATTGTGGACTCAATAAGTAGGGGTGCATTATTAAGGAGCTTTGATTGTCAAATCGTGCCCCCTACCAAAGTAACCATGCACCCAGTATTTTAAACTGCATAGATTTTCGTTAAAATTTCTCAAACCCTTGTTTTACATCCCTAATACCCTAATTTGGAATAACAATATTTATAATCATTTTGGATGATCCTAAAAGGGTTTCAAGGCTCCTCGAACACCTTAATCTGTGAATCAAAGATCCAGTAGATTATATTGCCTCTCTTATAAGTGATTGTCTTAATTATTTAATGTTCTGAAATCATACATCATTATTCCTCGTTTTAGGGTGATTTTTTCTTCTATTATTATTTATTTATATATTTTATTTGATGGTTCTGCTTTAGTTTTAACTCTATCCATGTTTTTTATCCTATATCTCTTTTTTCATCTTAATTTCCACTATTCCTCATAAAATTGAGTGTTAGATTTTTCTAAGTGCTCATTAAAATATAAGGTAAATGATATCATTTATATTTAACATGGCCTTGATTATAACCATTTATATTTAATTATTTCGATGTGTTTTCATGATTTAAATATTCATTTTATATAAAATATTTAATTTTATTCAATGAAATTTGGAAACCCTTCATCGATACCTTTATAAAAATTTGAGATTATGAGACCAGACATGATGGAAACTTGTGGGGAGTTCCAATATATTTGAAATTATGATTTATGAAATGTCAAAAGTGGAATAGTGATAATTTAAAATTTATCAAAATCCTTATTTCTTGTCTGATGATAGGAAATAAAGGGATGGATGTCTTATCCGTGACTGTTAATGGAATATGAGATTTTTGATGAAAAATTGATTAATGATTAATGTATATTATTATTCCATGTGAATTATATAATTACCCCTGAATGATATTTATAAAATGATATGGTGCACCAATATGTGAATGTTTCAAGTGAAGGTTAATGTTGTCAAACCTTGATTTATATGTTGTTATATGTGTTATAATTAATATTGATTGATCAATGTTGTCTGAGTTAGGGAATGATGCTCTAAGAAACTGTGGGGTGCCGAACTGATGCTCTAGGACCCTATTTCTTTCATGTGAACAATAGTTTCTTGGATAATTAATTGTTATTAAAATATCCATGGTTTTATATACTACTTATCTAGGCCCCTGATATATATTAATATGTGAAAATGAATAATAAGGTTTCAGTTTAGAACTAATGCCCCAAATACCCATGGGGTTCTAGACTTCTACTGTAGTTCCTGATGTGATAATGATAAATTATAATTAAGTAAACAAATAAATCCCAATAAAAAAGAATTATGATATTACAATAGTGTGTGGTAATTATTTTTTCATGGTATAATGCTTTTATGTTGTGGTTAATTAAAGAATAACAAATATGAAACCTTTTTATCAATTTGAATTATACATTATTCATTAAAAAAATTATACACTGTTATGGAATGGATATTTCGTTAGAGGGTGTTGTTTTCTTCCTAGTGAGCTTGACTAACACCCTACTCAAACCCCCAAAACATTACATGAATATACATAATATTTTTTTGGAAATGATAAGAGAATTGTTCATATGATATATAGTTGTGTAGTGATTTTCAAAGGATCTTGGATGAGGAAACATACATGATTTTGGGACCATATTGTTTTTTCTCATTGTATCTTTATTTTTGGATTTCAATTAACTCATGGCACTTATATGGAAGGACATATGTACTGCATTAGTTTATGGACATTTTCTTAATTTAAATTTATCAATTTTATTGTGATATTTGTTTATTATGGTAATCTACTTATTATTAATTATAAATATTTGGTAAATTTTTATTTATTTCTTGTATTTCACCACATCGATAATGATGTTATATTATCACAATGTTACAAATTAGACCCTTTCTATAATTTGGAAATACATAGTGTATGGGGAGGCACATCTGTTATCACATGATAAACTAGATCAGGGTTACATAATGTCGATCATGAGTCATGACATTACTATATTGTATGAAACACATATTTTCTCTGATATATAGTTCACATAATATTATAGGTATTCCTAATATTTGACTTGGATGAGTCTGTCCTTGGTCATGAATCTGGGAATCATGGTAGTCATCCCATGTCTGGGGGAAAGCCCAAGTACCCAATATGGGATTGATGTTCATGATGTTTTCTCTTACAGTTGAATGTTATTTTACACTGAGTGATGCACATGTGGTGTTATTTTCTAATTTTATGAGAGTTTAGTCATGGAATATTATGAAATGGGTGTGGAGTAATCATGAATCATTCTACAAACTCCTTACCTCATGTGAGAAGTATCATTTTAGAATCCCCTCGAAAAGTATGATATGTGTATACTATTGAAAATGAAAATGATTTTCTTTTGTTGATTATTTTTTAAATTATATATTTATTAAGAAGTAATGTATAATTATAAATGGTGAAAATGTTGAAATTTGAAATGGTTAACATGGGTGTATTATGAGAAATTTAAAATGTCAAATGTGTTTACTCGATGTTATCCATGAATAATGTCATGGATTATTGATTTTAGTAATAGTAACTTAGTTTTGAGAGTGTGATGGAGAATTGGGATAATTGTTTATAGAATTATATGACTACCTATTATATAAATGTGTTAATGATGTGTTGTGTTTCATATTATTTTTTTGGTAATTAAAAATTCATGACACCTTGATGAAACTTGTTCATAGGAATAGATGAGGACATGGATGTAAATATTCCTCACTTTGAAAAACCAGAGGCCCTGATAGTATTGGTTGTGGTAGAGGAATAGAGGATCCACAAGAACTATTCTCTATTTATGTATTTCATTGATAGTGACACATGGTGGGTTTCATGTAATATGTTTGACCAAACACTAGAGTTCCAATTACATCACCCTTTAACCATAACCAGGGGTGGACTTGAGGTATATAATTTCTGGATTGATTATATCTTGATGATTGTTGATAATTTAGAGAATCCTATAGTAAAACTCTAAATATAGATACTTATAGGTTGAGAGAATCATTAAAGATATGGTCATACATCGAGGCCTGGGATATGCATATGGATAACTTGGAATGAAAGTAGATCTAATCTAAGTTCATGGAACACATTTTCCTAGATATACTGTGGATGGAGGGGGAATCATAGTTTATGCGGTTGACCTTTGGAATCATATCAGTGATAGACTATGCCTCTTAGTCCACTGAATTTTATAGAGAAATATCCTAGAGCTGGTAGGTATTGAGGAAACTATGGAGAGGTACATTCAGGGTGGAATTAAAAATGACATTAAGTACCATTTTAATATCTCTTGGATGAAGATGTTTTCTAGGGTGGTGAATTAGGCTCTCATTTTTTAGGTATCCTGATGGAGGTTTCTATCATTGTGGTATACCAAGTTTCTTTCATAGCCTTTTCCCTAAAACAATGTTTGAGTTTCAAGAATGTGGAAAATGGGTCATATACATCATTTAAGTATGAACCCTTAATAGATGTGTAGTGATGGAGGAGCTAGACCAAACTATAGTATGGGAATGGGGGTATTCTGTAACCTACAAAGATTGTAGTAGGAGTTATACAGGTCATGGTGATAATGGTGATGAACATGGTACTCTAGGGAATGAGCACCCATAGAAATAATGTAGTGTAGCACATGGGTCTCAGACTGATGCACATGCAAAAGGGATAGGACAACCACATGAATTTTATCATTCACTTTAGAATAAGAAGGATCGACTGCTGATAGTGAGTTGTATTGTTCTTTTGGATTCTATGAATTATATAAAATTAATTGATATATGATCCTCGAATTATTTTATATCTCTTCAACTAATGAATAGTAAGAGTTATGGGGTTGAGTTTTTTAGGGGTTATCATTATTGACACATGGTTGAGAGTAGTTTCGAGGGACATCTATTTATTTGAAGGGTGTTATCATGATATGGGTGACTCTAATTTTCCTTAGGATCTTTATATACATGACATGTAACTTGTTCACTTTATTTTGGGAATTAATTGGATGGTATCATACCTACACCACATGTACTATTACCATAATAAAGTCACATAGCATCTCCTATAGGTAATTTTTATATTAATCATGGAAAATGAGATATATATACTTTCCAAGTAGGGTTAGTTCATCATCAACTAGAGGAGAATACTAAATATATTTTTAGTATTTTTTTTGTAATATGGGGGCTTAAAAAATTATGTCATTACACCTATAGTGGAATGGTTTCATTATGTGTTACTATCAGACTTCTAATCACGGGCACCTAACATGGATTTTGATTTCAACACTGGACTAATGAATGGAGATGAACCAATTTCCATTCAATATTATATTGTAAGACCAGTATTGAATCGATACCATAACAATCAACTATAAGAGTAGATGGATAAGGTATTTAAATATCAGAGTATACCACCTTAGTATTCATTATGTTTTTATTCAAGTAGTTTTTTGGGAATTATCCTTTATATTCTGATTACAAATAGATGAACGAGATGATAGATATTATCTAGTATCATTTCTATGTATTGATGACCTCCTTGACAAATTAATAGGATCTTGTGAATTCTAATATATTTATTTGAGGTTAGGGTTTCTTCAATTGAGAGTGATATCATCAAATATACATTCAAATTATTTTAGAAGCAGTTATGTCCTATAAGATTTAATCATAATGTGGTTTGGGTGTACAAATGATTCTATATTGTTTGCAGCCTTGATGAAAAAAATTTCTCATCTATACCATGATCAGTTTGAAAGGTTTTATGGATAATATGTTTGTGTACTACAAGACTCATGTTGAACATTACAAACATCATGAATACTTATTTTCTGTAATAAAATAGAATAGTCTATATGAAAATATATCAATATTTAAATTTTGGATCAACATGGTAAATTTATTTGGTCACATCATTACTGAGGAAGGTGTATTAGTGGATGCCGAGAATGTTATGGAAACTTCTCCTTGGGAGAATCCTAAGAATGTTTTTGATATTCACATTTTTCTATGTTTACCATGTTATTATCAATGATTCATCAAAAACATATCCGTTTTGGAAGAACCGCTATATGGTTTAAAAAAAAGTGATTTATGTTTCAATAGACTGCATCAATTGATATTGTAATCTAAGAGTTAATAAAATGATTAATGATTGAACAAATTTTGATCCAACCCAAGATAGGTGAGAAGTATACCATGTTTTGTGATGCATTTGGGATAAAATATGGAGCATTGTTAGTTTAGCTAGATGGATTTTTGTCATATGTTTTATGACAGTTGATACCACATGTATATAATTACCCTAAAAATTATATTGAGTAGGTCATGGTGATTTATACCTTAATGTGTTGTTGGAATTATCCATTGTGAGAAAACTTTACTATGTATACCGATAAAAAATTCTTAATGTGAATCTTTATAGAGTGAGATTTGAACTAATAGCGGCATAGATGGGTTAATTATTTTTAATTTTTTATTTTGAGAGTGATTATAAACAAGAAAAGGGAAACAATGTTTCTGACACTTTGATAATAAAGAGAAAGACATATGAAATTCAGAAGGCCAGTTTTATGTTGAATATGATGATCATTTTTGTTGAGATGCATATTGAGGTTTATGAGGGAGAGTATTAGATGGCCCTCATATACATATCAGCTGACTGTACAATTCTATTATGTATCAGGAGAGGTATCATGAGGATCCAAAGTTTTTATCCCTAAGTGAAATTCTTTATGGTTGGGATTCACATTATGATTCGGCTATATATGAGGAGGAGATCATCTATCATTGGAGTCATGTTGTTGTGCCTACATTAATGTGTGAGGTGGAGATTCATGGTCTTTATTCCTTGAAGTCGTAAGTTTAATATATTTTGGAATATATTGATAGTATTAGTGGTCAGTCATGAAGATAAAGATTGTTGGTTTTGTGACACTATGATACTCGTGTTAGTAGTGGAAGGCCAAGCATCAATGACCAGGTAGTTTATTATAGGTGTTTTTCATTCATTAATTAATGTGGTACAACATTTCCATGTACTTGGTGGTGGGTATTCTTGGGACCCATCAAAATAATGATGTGATATTGGTGATTTTAGACAGATTAATGAAAGTATCCCATTTCAACACAATCTTGAAGACATTCATAGTTGATAAATTGGGGTATATATATATTTGGGGGATATTTCATTTTCACGGGGTGACATAATTAATTGCATCACACCATGATTAAAACTTTTTGTAAAGACATACATAACCAACATGAAACATATGTGTTTTTATATACAACATTACAGCCACCAACATATTTGAAATTAGATCATACTATACAGTTTCTAGAGGAAATTATGAGAGAAAACATCCTTTATTTTTTTGAATATGGGGAATGAACATCCAAATTTTTAGTTCACCTAAAACAACAGTTATATGGAAAATATTCATGTGGAACCATTAAAGTTTAATTGTGGTAAACCACCCATATCACTTATATGCTGGATGGATAAGGGTATGTATGAGTTTTTGGAACCGAGTCTTGTATAAGAGACACTAGAATAGGTTCAGTTGATTCAAAAATTTATGTATATAGATCAAAGATGGAAAATTCATATGATGATTAAATACACCAACCGTCGAGTTTATAATGGGTAATCGTGTGATTTTTTGGTTGTTATCAAGATTAGGTAACTATAGGATTTAGTGGTACTAAATGTTAGCACCGATTTTTGTGGGACCATTTGCGATAATGGATAGAATTGGACAAGTGGTATGCTGATAAGATCATTACCAGAGATATAGTGACATGAATGATGTTTTTCAGGTGTCACAAATATTTATTTATCACCATGACACATATCAACTTATCGATGTGAATGATGTTGATCTTGAGGATGATGTGTACTTCAAGGGATAACTTATTTCTATTGTAGATCGCAGTTAGAAGGTTATGTAGGGAATGGCTATGCCATTGGTCCAAATGTTGTGCATGCATTGTTGTGTTTTGGAGGAATCTTGTGAGAGGGAATTAAATATATGGGACTAGTGTCCTAATAATTTTATCTTAGAAAATTAGTGATGCTTGAATATAAAAAAAAGACATGATGTTATAAGTTGTGGTGAGTGTAAAAACCTAAACATTATAGAGATTTCATGTGATCATTTTAGGTATTATTTCACCCATGTTTTGATTTTATGTTGGTTATGTTTTTTTTGGGGGGTTTTATGTGAGTTAAGTTAAATTTGGAAGCTCATGGGATTGTTCATAATTGTCACACGGTTAGGTAAATTCGTAGAGTTTTACCCATGATACTATGCATCTCTCTTTAGATCCACATGGGGTTCGGAATGGTTTTACCAAACCGTGAGTCATCCCTCCACAAATGGTTCACCCTCATACAGAGCGTGGTTACAATGTTGGGGATTAATTCAAAAAATTGTACACCAACCTATGTTTAATTTTTCACCCTATAAGAAGGGGATCCTGGAAAAGACAACTGGTTTGGAAAAATATGCATCCCAACTAGGAAACCAACGAAATGGGATTTTAAACCCCCGTAATTTTATTAATAATTTCCGAAACCCATGGTATAAATTCTTTGATCCCTATATTTTGGCCTAACATGATTTACAAAAATTATGGAGGCTCTATAGAGGTTTCCATGCCTCCTAGAACACCTTTCTTTATGAATAAATGATTCGATGGAAGAAGATTTCTTCACCATTAAGAGGTTCTACTCATTTCTTGAGGATACACTCTATTCTATAATTCTTCACAAATATATAGTGTTGTTTTCCTCTATATTTGATTATTATAATCATGGTTTTTATGGTTATTCTTTCTCTCAATCATGATCCGAGGGTTTTGATCATGTATCACTTCCTCTTTTATGATTTTTTCCATTATATGTCGAAATAATGATGATTATTTGGATAAATTTTATATGTAATCTTGAGTTTTTTGGTGTAATTGATAATTCCAAAATTATTTATTATTATTATTTAATTTAGTTATGTTTTTGTGTTTCCATGTTGAGAAATTTCATTTTAATTTATATATGTGAGTTTAATTTCATGAAATTGGGAAACCCTTTATAGATCCTCTTGGATCTATTGAAAATTGTGAGAACAAATTTTATGTAAACCCATGGGGTTTGCCAAAATATTTTAAATGTTGATTAATGAAATTCGAAAATTTTAATGGCGAGTTATATGAATGTAATTTAATCATTGATTCATGTTTTATTACCTGAATTATTAGGATGGATGGCTTAACTATGAATGGTTACTGAAATATGAGATTAATTCAAGATAAATGGACTAGTGGTGAATTTATTATATTATTCAATGTGACTAAAATGAATAACCATGGTACTGGTAGATAAATTAAATGATGAAACATGGTTTGAATGTTTCATTATAGGGTTAATGATGTTGAAACTTGATTTATATATAGTTATATTTATGATATTTTAGATTGAATGATCAATGAGGAGTAGGTCAGGGATTGATGGTCCAAATACCCATGGGGTGTCGTAATGATTTTGAAAGCCCCCAATGAATGAATTTGTACAATAATATATTGGATGGGGAATGGTGCTTCAAATAACCATGAGGTTCTAGAATGATTCTCTAGAACCTCAAAATATATTTTTATGTTAAAATGAACAATTTGGTGTATGTTAGGAACTAATTATCCAAATACACATGGGGTTGCAGACTTCTACTCTACCTCCAAATGAAAGAATGAGATTTCATAATTAAATGAAGAATGAAATCCCATGAATGAATTAATTTTGATATACCTATGTTTTAGGGTTTACACACTAGCATGGGTAGAAGGACGCATGTTTTTGTTGATTAAAGGATAATAAATGTGAATCTTTTTTCCCATTATCATATGTATTTAATTATTTTTCGAATTTTTAACACTGTTATATACCTGAAACTTATATTGACGTCCATGGTGGTGTCGTATTGAGTTTTACTCACACAATACATGGTATTCTAGATCATCACCTCAATACACATCATATTTTTGGGACATGATAATGTGAACATCCATATGTTTGATGGATGATTTGGGATTCAGGATGGAATGTGGATGAGAGAACTAGACATGATTTTTGGACCCTCTTGGGTGTTTTCATTGTGTCCTCATTTTAGGTTTTCATTTAAAACATGAAACTTATTTGGTATTACATATCTACTTATTTAGATTAAACATATTTCCCTGCTTGGGATTTATTCATGTGATGTTGTGCTTTATTGATTATGGTATTATCTTGGTAATTTATTATTATGATTTATATATTATTTAGTTATTTTCACTATATATTCACTATGATAAAGTGTGTATAGTATCTCCATAATACATATTAGACCATCACTGTCATTACAAAACCTCTAGGATAATTGGAGGTTCACTTGAGGTCACATAATGAACCAGCTCAAGGAACCAACATTTGTCACCCTAGTTGGGATGTTATGAACTAAAACAAAGTTGTCAGATTATTGACACAAATTGAATGTCCAAATTTGTTCCAAAAAAATTATATCTGGTTGAAAAAATCTATTGGTTATCCTCAGAAAATTAAATAATCTTATCATTAGACATGAATTCTAAATCAACTATAAAAAATATTGCACTTACAAAATATAAAATTAACAAAACATATAAGGATGCAAACCCATAAATGGAATCCTATGAAAAAATCCATTTTCATTCTTTCTAACTCATTCATATTATTGTCTTAGGAAAAATATAGTGCTAAATACAAGATATGAAAATATTCTACGTGCTATTAAATAGTCATACAAAATTGATAAACACTCTTTCGGACCATGTAATTATGAAAAAATTAATGTAATATACCTCCATTAAATCTATACCATTTTAAAAAGTTTATAACCATATTTTCAGTGAAGATCTAAAATATATACACTAATGAGGATTCATAGCTTGGTAAATTTTTATAGAATATTATAATGAGGTCCCTTTTATGGTTCTAGAATTTTATTTGAGGATTGAGATTACTTAAAAGTATAAATATATGGATTTCATTAATGATAATAATGATTCTCAGCTAATGAATTTTTATTCTCATGATAATATAGAGGTTAATTTCTCAAAAAAAAATATGAATAATATAATATATATTCATTAAAAATGTATAAAATAATTGTGGAATCACCATAGTTTTATGTATCTTCCATGATCACACATGGGGGTAAAATAATATCATAGAAATATTTGGCATGTCATGTCCTCCAGATTAACCAAATCCCATCAAGAGGTTTTGATTAAATGATGATGAAAAAACCTCTCAATTTCCATTTTCTAGAGAGTCTATGGCGATGATTAAGAAGTATATCTCATGGGCCACATTTTTTGTAGCCAGTAGTAATGATGTTTCATTTGAGAAATCGTCGATTTCATTAGTTATTAGAGCTATAATTTTGACAATATCTGTATCAATATTGATCATCTCACTAAACAACTAGGATGTTGTATGTGATCTTTGATCCACTGACTCAAAGGAGACCCTCATTGATTGGATGATAAATCATTTAATATTAAGGTCACATAGTTCTCCCTCATGGCTGGAAATTTAATGTCGAGCTAGGATGATCTGTAGGGATATGACATATAATCCTTATTTATCAAATATTTCTTCCACCACGTCATGAGAGATACCGTGGAGGTTCTCAATTTGATTTTGAGTATCCAAAAGGGAGTCTCGATGATGAAAGAATAAATTTTTTTATAATCTAGTCTCCTTAGAATGTAGTACATAGTAGTTATTACTAGGGGTGAAATGGATTGTGGAGATATGATCAGGGTTTATAACTGTATAATTCACATCAAGAGGGGGTTTTCCTAGTCGATGAGGAAACAAAGTGAGTAGCTCAAACTATTATACCATCACCAAATACATGGTATGTATAACAGTAAATATATTAATTTCACATTTAAACATGATTTTTACATAGATTTTTAATTAATACAATTCTAAAGATTTATAGTTCTAATGTCTTGAGAAATTATTAACATTACATAACAACTTAAAACAATAAATATAACATCTATATTTAAACCATGTTTTATAAGATGACAACATTCCATTATACTTAACACTTCATGGATAACCTGAGGAAATAAATAAGAAATGGGTGAGTTATAAAGCCCAATAAGGGAATAAAAATGTAATAACAAGTGGATACTAATAGAGTTTATACAAGGCATATCAATGAGGCAAGAAGTAACATTAATATAAAGGAATGATATAGCATGATAATACTGACATAGAAATGTGGCAACAACATAAAACACTACATAATAAGCATATGTCAAAGCTAAACCGCCAAGAAATCATGGTGGAAAAAATATCCATGAAGGAATATGGTAAAAAACTATCCCTATATTACCTATCACGATAGTAAATAGTGCCAAATGCATTGGGGCGCTATTAGGGACCACCATTCATAATAATTTTAATCTCATACATAAGTGTACCACATATATTATATAACATTGATTCATTCAATATAATAATTTCTTCAACAATCATGGAATCTTGAGTATATACATGTACGTCCTAAATCAATAACTATATGTGCATAATGGATAATTCCCTTGATATAGGAATGGGTATGGTATTCACTACATGATGATTTTATCATGGAAAATAATTGTTCAATTTTAGAAGAATAACAACATCATATAGAAATTAATAATTTTTTTTAATAAGAGCGAGATGGATCTCTCATCATTTATACATGAAATGGACCATAAGGGAATCAGGGAACATAACATCCAAACATATGAAATGGAATTTAAGATCCATAATGTAATCTTGCCACATATTCAAGGTGAATACTACTGTTGGAAACTCCAGGTCTCGGGTAGCATAGTTCTCCTCATATTGTCTCAGCTATTGTGAGCCATAAGTGATCATTTCTCACTCCTCCATTAGGACACACCCATGTCCATTCCCTGACATGTTATATTAGACTACCGACCCAACAACCTTTTCTAGTAGCCTCAAGATGGGGGCACTTGTCAGTCTCCGTCTCAGCTCCTAGAAACTCTATTGGTATCCCTCCATCCATAAGAAGGGTGTCCCCTTCTTTGTCAACACTGAAAAGGGTGCCAAAACTCCGGAAAAGTTAGGCACAAACCTCTGGTAGTACCGAAACAACCCTAGGAAACTCTTCACCTCCGTCACATTCCTGGGAGGCTCCCAAGATAGCATAGCCTCTATCTTTACTGGATCTATTGCAACTCTATCCTCTGTGAAAATGTGTCCCAGAAAGTGGACCTCTCATATCTAGATCAAGCACATCGTGAGTTTAGCATGACATTGCGCCTCTCATAGTGTATCCAAAACTATCTACAGATGATAGAAATGCTCCTCCTCTATCTCAGAGTACACCAAGATGTCATCGATGAACACCACCATGAAGCGATCGAGGTATGGTTGAAAGATCCTGTTCATCAATCCCATGAATAGTGATGGGTGTTGGTCATGTCGAAAGGCAAAACCATGAACTCTTAATGGCCACACCGACATCTGATGGCCATCCTCTGCACATACTCATCTCGTATCCTGAGCTGATGATAGTCTGATCTAAGTTCTATCTTCAAAAACCAACGAGCTCCCTTCAAATGATCTAAAAGATCATCAATCTCAGAAGTGGATACTTGTTTTTAATGGTTACCAGGTTAAGGAGTCGATAGTCCCCATAGAGTTTCATACTCATGTCTGCCTTCTTGGAGAACAAAATTGAGGCTTCCCATGGAGAAACCCAAGGCCTTATGAACCCCTTTCTGTGCAATTCCCCCAACTGTACCCGTAACTCACGAATCTCTTCAGGATACATCTAGTATGCTGATGTAGATATCAGTTCCATCTTGTGGAACTGGTCGATGTAAAGCATACATCTCTCTATGGTGGTAGTCCCAAAACATAATCAAGAAAGACATCAGCATACCGGTCCACCACTATAGGATAGATTAGACTCTCAACATCAGCTGCTCTGAGGGTAAGGCTAGCCAATTGATAAGTTACTGGCTGCAACCTCTTCTGGGGTAATTCCATCCTATGTTGTAAAGGTTCCTTTCTCAACATTGAAGGAGAAACATGTCCCATTTGTGTGTACAAACAACAATTTTCTCCTAATACAATCAATCAAATCATGGATTGTGGATAACCAGTCCATAGAAAAGATGACGTCATAAGGCCTTGACATCGTTACTTGGAGATCCCAGCCGAAGATCTATCCTCCTAGAGTAATCTCACATGATCAGAACCAATGTGTAATTGTTGAATATAATCTCATTGGAGTCTCTAGACATAAGGATTGAGCCAATGGATCCACCGGAATCTCCGACCTATGAATGGTGGTCATGGAAATAATAGAGTGACTCACACCAATGTCAATAAGTACTATAGATAATGTAGAGTTAACACAGTTCGTACCTTTAATAATCTCTGATGTGCAGTGGTCTTTGGACTCAACTACTTAGAGATGAGCTCTTACCTGTCCTCCAGCTCCATGTGGTCTGGGTGGACCACCTGGAGGTTGTGTTAGTAGAACCTTGAAACAACATCCATCTCCTCTTGCACGACCATCTCCTCTACCACATCTGCCACCCTACAGACCTCCTCGCTCAAACCACCACCTCTACCTCAGTGGTCCCTCGACTGTCTGAAGGGAATCTGTATGGAGAGTCGGGCAGTGGCGAGCCCTGTGACCTTACCCTCCACACCGGTAACATTCCATGTACCTCGCCTATCTTTCTCTACCTGAAGAGTCTCGCACATCTGACGCTACATCCCGGGGTCATCCACCTAAAGGTTTGGTATGATTAGACCGATGTTTCATCTGCCTACTACCTGCTATAGACGACTCTGCTAGCTGACGTCCGGTGTTGGCTCTCACTATGGATGCCAGCTCAGCTTGGAAGCTCTCCACCAATAGTGCTCACTCTAGCACCCCAGCCTAATTCGGTATGATAAGTGATACCATGGATTCTCGGATCTCAAATCGGAGACCCTACTCAAAGGACTGGGCCCTGAAGAAGGGGTATCACACCATTTCAGTGGAGTAGTGGGATTGTTCAGTGAACCTCAATGAGTACTGGTCCACTGTCATGTTTCCCTGCTCTAAGTGGAGCATCTCTTATATACGCATAGAGCGTAAGGTCGTTGGGAGGAACTTTACCATGAAAATGCCATCGAAGTCTACCCAGAAAATGTTCGCCAAATCGTGTATCAAAAGAATCATTTTAACTATCTCCCTATTTCTTCTTGAAAAAGGATGGATACTAGGATCCCCATAAAATCTGATGGTGTCCCAACCAAGTGGAAAACTCTAGCCACAACCTCCTGCCAGTCCTCAGCCTCCTATTGGTCTACCTTGCCTCAGAATCTCAGAGGCGTCTTCTCTTGGAACTCGTGCAATGTGCTTAGTTGGCGTGCATCCTCTAATGGTGGGGCTAGTGGTATGGACTTCCCAAAGAGTAGTGGTGATGTTGTTACAACACCCGAAGGCGCCAATGTCGTAAGTGGTCCCTGCACCGAGGCCTCATCGCTCGGTGGTTCGTCATCACTTACTCTCTCAAGAATCTTGGCGAGATGTCTACGTGGAGGCATACAGAATAAAGACCGGGGTTCCACAATCAATAAGTTATACCAGGTGAGCAGACTCAATAGATCAAAAAAACATTCCCAAACACATACAATCAGTGTGTTCGTGCACTGATTCCAAAATCAGAATTCAGTGTCCTGGTTTATGGATACGTCAGTTACCACACCAACACTAGACTCCACGAACGAAAAACCACAATCATAACATATAACACTATTACCACACAAAAAATATCAAATTACTTGTTTTTCAGTAGAATTGAACTCCTATGATACCACTTTTTCACAACCCGTCCCCCGAGGCCCAAGCTGTGACATCCCCAAGCGCACCATCCATAGGACAGGGGCTGGAGACTTGCAGCCAAAGGAATATTTCCTAATATGGGAAGGCATTGACTTTAAACCAATACAAACATATGGTCCCAGAACACAATATGAAGCAACTGTGAAATAAACTGTTATAGAAAAAGGAGTGTTGAAAGTAAAATGGGATAGAATAAAAGCCCCACTGAAAGTACGAGTACAACTAAAGAGTATAAATACAACTAAAAGGAACAATACAAATAAAAATGGGGAAACAGATACTGAGTCATCCCTTGAGAATCCAATCTGATGTGTAGGTGTATATCGCCTCCTCATCACTCTGCAACCGCATGTCTCCTCCACGTACTGCCTCGTCCTAGCTCCCTCCAGCCTCAGCAATGCAGGTCGTCGTCTTCCCATGACACAATAGGGTACGGGAATAGCCCATGCATGGGTGAGTATAACGACACTTAGTAGGGACCCTGAGACCCCCGATGGTTTGTCAGAATTCCACAAGGAAAAACCCAAAGCATGATCTCAATCACAAAGCACAAAGAAATAATCATGTTTCAATTAGTGTCTCAGCTCCAAACAGGTATACAACTACGAGAAATAGTATTATCATGTCGACCCACACATGATCACTATGAATTATGATATCCATCAAAAGATTCTATAGGACTAGGAACAAGTAACATCGCCAGTTACAACATCAAACACCTTGTCTGCGGGATAACTCTTCAACTATTGAGTATAGTGGGCCAGCTGCTTCACAAAGAGGCACTTAACAATAACCTTGAACTGTTGAGGTACTCCTCCCCATCAGGTGTAGTGGGTCTGCCGAGTCACACATAGAAGATACCCAACCGTGGCCTACTGAGGTACTCCTCCCCATCGCGTATAATGGTCGATCCCCACCGTGTCCTGCAGAGGTACTCCTCCCCATCGTGTACCGTGGCTGTCGATTCACTCCGAGTTAAAAAGGCAGTAATTGTTAGGTCTCATCCAGTCGCAGGTTTCCATATGTAGTGAACTTGGGAGAACCGCTCCCCAATCCATTAGTCATATTACAACCAGATCAAAGTCTCCCAAATAAGTAACCCAATAATCCTTCTAGTCACAAGGGCTCCACTACAATATATGAAACATCATCCTGACACCTAGTCTATGCATTATTGGTATTTTAGTACTGAGGGCCTGGTTGGATTTAGGTGCGATCTAACCCGGCCATAATTCGAGTTTCTCCAAAAATATCATGGTGTAATTCAAAAGGAATAACTTTCTCCAAGTATCCCAATCCCATAGAAGGTTCATCAAACAGTCTTTTGGTTCTAGACATAGGGACTTTTTAGGGTTTCGAGGCCCTAGTCCAGTCCGACCCAGTCGGACTGACCCAGTCTGGCCAGGGCTACGGTGGACTCAGCCCACTGGGCCGTGGTCTAGCCTCGCCTTCAAAAAGGGGTGGCCGACAAGGACGAAATGTACTATGTAGGGAGAGGCCCGCAAAGGGGCAGCTTGACCCACAGGTAGAGGCCCGTTGGAGGGCGGTTCGTCCACGAAGGGCACAACCTGCGGTGCCTCTACCAGGTGGCTCGAGTGGACCCACTCCCCTAAGATCTCGAACGACCAATTGTCGTTCGTCCTTTGAAGCGGTGATGCCACATGGGCACCGCTCATTCCCTACGAAACCAGCCAGAGGCACAGGTTCAACCTCATCCAACGTGGCTTCGGCCGCGGTCTCCAGCTCCGTGGAGACATGCGAAGAAATGCTGCCTTTCTTTTCGACAGCCGGCCGATGAGCTTACTGCCTTCTACATCTACCACTACTGATGAGTCGTGGACCCTTTTCACACCGACAGTGCACGACGGCGCGCCACACCTCTTCTACATTGAGCTAGTGCCAGCCGCTCCGATGCTTTATACGGCTTCATGCCGGAGCCTCCTCTCGCGACATGTGTTGGCGTGTCACCTCCTTGTAGCTGATTAGTGCCGCTATGCCGACAGTCTTCAACAAAAGTTGCAAGGGTAACAAAGTTGTGGGGGGTTTGGCCCATGTTCTTTAGGATCTCTCCCTCTGCATCAGCTCCTGATCAAAGGGAGGATAAAATGGGTTTAACAATTTCTTGTAGTAAACAACCAATAAAACCCTAAAAGGATACCCCTTAACTACCTTCTCTCAGATTGAAAGATTCATGGATCAACACGTTAGTCGGTTGCCCGCATTGTTCATATAATTTTAAAGAACAGGGAATAGGGAATATTTTATGGAAATGTAAATGAATAAACTCCCTACTTCTAAAACCTTTTGAAAAGAGTCCGCGCATGAAGGTTGATCATGCTCTTCATTCCTACAACTGGTTCCCAATGACGCCACTCATACATCATCCTTCAGTTCGTGGTTCGGTGTCTCTAATCCCCTCCAACTAGTATTGGCTCCGTCCTCTAAGGGTTTGGCATCACGGTGCTCTTTCAACACATCGTTTCTTGGCGAATATGTGCTGACACCCCTCCCCAAGCTATATATATATATATATATATATGATAGGGGGAGGGAATGTAACTATGTTAGAGTTTAATGGGTCTCATAAATTAGAAATATTCATAATTCTTCAACAACATCATTACATATGGTTGGAAGGTCATGTCATATATTATCATGACGTGTTGCTAGCCCCACACCTTTTCTTGTTCGTTGGAGGATATGAAAAGAAATAGTAAAATTATTTTATTTCATTTCTTTTAAAAAATCTCAAAACATAACTTTTTCTCCAGACATACTTCGATCAATGTAAAGCCTCTCTTAAAAAAATATTGGTGCTACTGATTCAATGGTTCCCTTTGATTTTTAATCCTAGCAATGGTACAAATGTTAGAAAATGCCGCTCCTATATTTACTGAACATACTTGAAAAAATGTTGAAAAATTAATTATGTTCACCCTCAACCCACACCAGTCGAGGTTAGGCTCTACCTTAGGATATCATGCCCCAAATAACCCAACAGTACTCTTAGATTTTCTATACAGGTTACCATTTAGATGTTAAGGATTTCAAAATAAAATAATTGCCACTTGATTATTTTATTTACGGACAAAAACTAACTTTCACTGGTAGCTCGCGCCAGCCAATGTTTGTATCGTCCAAAGGAAACCATACCCTCATGAGTTTAGCAGTGGTCTTAGATTTTCAATCAGAGTTACCATTCGGGAGTTTTAAGAATTTTAAAAATAACATAATTGTATTTGATTATTTTATTTACGGTTTTTCCTTTTTTGGGTTTTCTCATAAGAGACCTATGCCAACTAAACATAAGTCGCACCTAGGGTAATCTTTCCATCTTGAGTACAATGATGCCCTCCGATTTCTGATCCAAGAAACTGTTTAAGTGTAATTCCACCTTTTTAGGAAAACATCTTACATGTGCTATTTAATGTTTAAAAAAACATTGAAGGATCATTCCAGGAACTCCGAGCCTTGGAATCACATTCCCTCAGATTACGCGGTCTCGAAATACAATTATATAATTAAAAAAATATTACAGAAATCTAGGACATTACTTGTGTTGTCGACTCTGAGTAGCTTTAATGTGCTGATGGATGGTCTTAACCTTATCCACCATTTAATTGACAATTTTTGGACCAAGAAGTTTTCATTCAACAACATCATCACATCATGATAGTGTTCTGCAAATCTTCCCAAAAAAGGGTTTATAGTGATTCATTTGGATGCTAAAATAGAAAAAAATTTGTAAGATAACTCCATTTAAGGAAGATATTGTTCCCATATACCTTTAAAGTTGATTAATAAATCTCTAAAAAATTCCTCAAGTGTATGGGCTGTTTTCTCAGATTAGCCATTATATTGAGGGTGATAATTCATACTGAAATTCCGACCAGTGTTTTGAGCATGATGGATACTTTTCCAAAATGTAGTGGTAAATCATGGATGTCAATCGAACACAATTGATGGTGGTACTCCATGGTACTTCCACTTATTTGATGTATATCCAATCCATTTGATCTTGTGAGAAATCCTCTCAAATCGCAATGAAGTGTGAAGTCCTTGTATGAAGATCCACAATAACCTATAAAACATTGTTTCCATTGGATGTTTTCACATGTCCAGTGATAGTGTCCATTTTGATGTTTTCCCAATTTACTCATTGGTAATGGTAATGGTCAGATCATCCCCTTAGACATATATCTATCTTCATTCACTTGCTAAAATACAATACATATAATGTATATTTAGTGATATCCTCCATCATGTTATCCCACTAATAGTGATCTCAAATATCTTGATACATATTTGTGTTTCCTGGGTGAATGGATAAATTCAAACTATGTGCATCATCCAACAGTTCCTTCATTAACTCATGATTTGATGGATAGTTCCCACTTTCTTCTTAATTTCCTCATAATATTTTTTAGCATAATTTATCCTCTCTAAAAGAGACTATTGAGAACTAATTTGTAAAATAATGAATGGTGTTACCTTCTTTAGGATTTCCATAGCCATCTTAAAAAAAAATTAAGAAGGATGGATCATTTTCAATACTCATCAATGATAGGATTGTTGGTTCATTTTTAAATAGACCATCTTCCACCTTGTTCACTTTCATGTTATTGTTGGGGATTGAGCAGTTGTAATCCTTTATGATCTCTAACCATCTCCAATAGTGTATATTCACCTCTTTCTATGTGAATATATATTCTATGCTTTTGTGCTTCATATATATTTCACACATCTCACCAAAGAGATAATGCCACCATATTTTCAATGAATAGATCATAGCTGTAAACGCTAGATCATGTGTGGGATTGTTTTTCTCATGAATTTCCCACTGCCATGTGTCACTGGTAATGACTATCAATTTGCGTCAACACACATTCCAATCCCTTCTTTAAATCATCATTCAAGATTACAAAAAGCTCCCCACTTGTGGGTAGTGTGAGCACATGGGAAGTGATAAACTCTTTTCAGCCCCATGATTATTTATTAATATTCATCATTCCAACCAAACATGACTCCCCTCTGAGTTATCATCATACAAGGGTTTGAAAATCATGAGAGATTTCTCACAAATCAGTGATAATATCTAGCTAAGCCAAGGAATCTATGGATATCCATCACATATGTTAGTAACAACCATCCCTCAACTGTTTGTATCTTGGAAAGATCCACATCTATCCCATACCTTGTGATGTTATGTTCCATTAAAGAGACCTAATTCAACCAAAACCCACACATTATGTACATACCATAGAGCTTCTCCTTCCAAAAGGTTTTAGCATAATTCTCAGATACTCCTCATGCCCCTCCTCAGTTTTGGAGTATATATGAATATTGTCTATAAACACAACCAATTTTTTTTGAGGTAATATCTAAATAATCTATTCATCAAGTCCAGGAATAAATCTAGATAATTAGGTTGTCTGAATGGCATCACTATGAACTTATAATGGTCATACATTTTATGAAAATAAGTATTAAGGATATCCTCTTTCTTAACCCTTTCGTGGTAATATCTTGGCCTTGGATCCGCATTGGTTAAGTATTGTGCTCAACATAGACCATCAAACAACTCATAAATTCAGGTTAAATGATACTTTTTATTTATCATGATTGTGTTCAGATCATGATAATAAATGAAAAATCATAATGAACCATCCTTTTTCTTGACGAAGAGAACTGGTGCACCACATGATGAAGCACTTGGTCATATACACCCTTTAGTCGGATTCTCCTATTGTGGGTTTTTTAAGTTCCTCAAAACCCAAAATATACATTATATATATAGTCTTGGATATGGTAAATTGCCCATGTATTATTTCAATCAATAATTCAACATCTCTTCTAGGATGAAGACCACACAATTCCTCAGGAAACACACCAGTGAATTCCCTCACAATAGACATTTATTCTAAAATTGTTTGTTCCATATGCTCAATCATTTGTTCTAGATATACTTTATAGTAGGTAAATAATATCCATTCATTAGAAGAAGTTTATAATAAATATTCATCCTCATATTTACACTTTTACAGGTTCGATTCACCATAAGGAAAGTGATTTCCTTCTCATTAAAATTAATGTTCACTCTATATAAGGAAAGCCAATCCATGCCTCGATTTGCATCAAATTCCAGCAAGGGAAGAATAACATGGTTCAGTGGGATGTTAAATCTAATAATGTTGATATGAGTGGATTTATATTCACGAGATGTAATAATTTCCCCATTTATCTTCTTCAAAGTCATCTCTACTTCCATTCTTTGTGGTGATGTTTGAAAAGTTCAAAATTTTTGTGATATATTTGAATGTGTATAACCATGGATGATAACCCTACCATTAACTTTTTTATTATGGTTATACATTATATAATATATAATTTTGGATGAGTATCTTAAGTAGTTATACACATAAATGGAATCCAATAACATTGAAGGGATAACTTATAAATTACATTCATCTCTATAACTTATGAGCTTCTACTCTTTAGTCTATGTTATCCATGATCTATATCCAAACATTTATTTTTATGGACACTTTTTTATTTCCCCTTAATAGTGGTTCGTAATGAGCTTATAAATTTATAAAATCATATCCCCTAGGTGTATTGAACCAGGAGAAATGTAATTCCAATTTTTGTGCTCCAATTCTATTCGAGCCTAGATCACCATGATTTTGGGATGTATTTCATGATTAACTAATTACCCTATACTCGATAAACATTGGGATATTTTTTATACAATATATTTTCCCTATGGGTCTTCAATAGGGTTTTAAAATCATAATCCCAAATATAATTAAACTAATTATTTGATACCAACTATGACAACCATGCTCTTTATATCATATTTGAACATGATTTAATAAATTTATTTTCACTTAATACAACTCCGAAGATAGCATGGTCTAGTGTCTTGGAAAATTAGGAATATAAAATAACTACTTTAAACATAAAATACCACATCTTTATTGAAATATTATTTTTCACGAACATAAAACTCCATCATATATAACACATCATGGTATAACCTTGAGACATACATTAGAATGAGGTGAGATATAAAGCTCAGTAAGGGAATAAACATTGAATAACATGTGGATAATAATAAATTTTAGTCAAGGAATAAAAATGAGGCATGAATGAATAGGAATATAAAGGAATGATATATCATGATATTCATAACATGGAAATGTGTAAACAACATAAAAAACTGGATCATAAAAATAAGTCATTGATAATACACCAAGACATCATGGTGAAAAATGTCCCATAAAGGAATCAGGTAAAATCATGGACTAACATGATGTATCATGACACTGAACATTTACCAAAGCATTGGAGTGCTATTTGGGTTCCCCATTTTTAATCATTATATTATATTCTTAAGCATGCCACATATATCTTATAACATTGATTTATTCAACATCATCATTTATTCCACAATAAAGGAATATAGAATTAATACATGTAATTACTCAGTCAATAAGTATATGTTCATAAATGTGAATACCCTTATTAGAGGAATGGGTATTGTATTTACTACCTGATGATTTTGTCATGAAAATTGCGGTGCAATTTTAGCAGCATAACTACTTCATATAGAAATTTATAAAACGATTTGATGAGAGAGAAAATTGTATCTCATCACTAATACATGGAATATACAGTAATGGGATCATGTAAAATAATATCCCAACATATTAAATGGAATTTAATATTAATAATATAAAAGATTTCCTTTAATGGGAAAGAGGGGAGACAAATAACTTGTAGAATTTTGGAAAGATAACAGGTATATATAAAGGATCATGAATAAATTAATGAGAGTGTAAAGAATATATAATTATTTATAAATAAATTTGATAGTAAGGGTTTTATTTATTAACATATACAACATATTAAAATTGAAATTAAATGTCATTTCACAAAATGAGTTCTTGATAAAAGAAGAAAGTAAATATCCCTTACTTTGATGTGTGAATCTAAAGGCTTTGGTGGGGATATTTGTGAGCTTGGGGAACCTTGGGATGACTATAGGGAGTATATGTTAGAGGTTTATCTAGCTTAAAATAGTTTGAACGATGATAAATGGAAACATGGGTTGGGTTATATATGAATGATGTGGGATTTCTTTATTATTTTGGTTTTGGACACTACACAATAAAATATTCAAAACCACAAACCACCACATGGTTTTGGACCATCGTTTCCGAAAAATATAGTGGGATAAATTATTTTATTTTGGAAAGGTCAAAATATATAAAAATATTTCCCATTTTTATGTATAGGTGATTCCCACTTTCTAGGAAATGATTTAAAAATTATAAAATATTTTATATGTTTTAGAGGATTCAATAAGTATTATAGAAAATAAACTAAACTTTGAATAAAAATATTTTATAGTAAAAAAATACATTTTCCTGTTCATACATTTTGTTTTATTTTTTATATCATTTATGGGCCATTAAAATTCCATAAAACAATCTGTATATTTATAAAATATATTATTTTTAAGTAAAAATTCGATTATATCAGAAAATTATGAAAAATTCACCATTGGATTATTCCGACACCTTGATTCTGAAAATAATATTAATTTTATATAAATAGTTTTCTAAATATGTTAATTTTCACATTTAAAATAAAAATAGATATTTAATAAAAATTGACAGGTAAAAAAACAGTTTTTAATCCTTAATAAAAATTACATATTAAATTTAAATATGACTATATATAATTAAAATATTAATTTAATAATAAAATTATTTTAATAAAGTTATTTATTTTAAAAAATAATTTAATTCAACAATAATAGTATTTTAAATTGAATTTGAATACTAACCAAACCACTATTTTTGATTTTAAAATTCATTCACAATGTAACAACAATAGAATGAATGCCTATAGATTGTTTTATACAAAAATAATTTTCATAATTATAATGATATTGTCTTGTTATATATCCCTTTATCACTCCATAAAATGAACTATGAGTAAGAGGAATAATGGCAGGGCTTTCATGGTGTCGTTCAGTGAACATAGTTTGGGCTATGATGTCGATGATCACAAACTCCTCCCCCAAACAGTTTCAACCATGCTTAATTTGTTGGATCGCCAGTTGGTCTTAGTCTAGGGAAAATATCATAAATAATTTCTTCCTTGAGAACTATTAAAAATGGGATTTATAGGGAATTATCATACTAGTTGACTCCATCAATTTCTTTGTCTATTCCAAAGGGATTTGTTAAACCCCTATATTTATTCTAGTCATGAAATCACAGTTCAATGACTATTATTAGTGGTAATGATACTTAACTTCCATTTACATTCAACTGGATATAATAAAAAAACAAGGTTTAGTTGTCTTATATATATATATATATTAAATTTAAATATGTCATAACGGGGAATTTTATTCATAATAGTATGGGTCGTTACATTCTAAACATATGATGCTTATCAAATCTTTAATTATCATAATGATGTTATAGTCTCCCTAAAAAATTCTACCTCATTATTAGATGAATATTCACTCTGATGATTAAACTCACATTAAAGATTCCTTAACTTTTGGATTAGTTTAATTATATCTATAGGAAATGGGTTTGGATAGTATATTGAATTTTATTTATGCTTAATTATTTTGATTATCAAACAATCCAAATAAGATTACAAAAAATATAGGGCTTATTCCCAAGAAAAAATAATCGGTTCACTAGTAGGAGGTTGGTTGATCATCAAATCAGTATCCTCATGTGTCAACGTTATCTATAATTGATGAAAAAACCTATGATTTCATTCCACTCACAAACCATCAAAATAGAGAGAAGACACATCCTAGGTAAAATAGAATTGGTATTTAAATATATAAGGTATATATGGTAAACAAATGATAAGCTCATCTAAGAAGGATTTTGGAACTCCATCCTAAAGTGAAACCATATTAGAACATTCATCATAGGGACCATTGGTATAGTTAATAATCAACAACGACTGTGTGGGATAGGGTGAGAAATAAAATAAAATTATGTTTTTTGAAACTATTTAAATCCTCATGGAATTTTAATGGGTTTTCCCCATCCCTATAAGTGTTTTGTAGTTGTGGTATGAACATGTACCATGTGATATTAGTGTTATATATTTCTTGATACATATATGACTGAATGTTATCACATTACATAAAAATAAAAAATGGGTGGGCCTAAAAATAATATAAGGGGTATTTCCATAGATAATGTGGATGAGAACTTGATAAATATGACTCAGGGTAAGAAATAAATCATTGAGAAGTCACCCTTGAATTAGTAGAGTTACCACCACCAATGTACCAACTCGGATGTCAAGACATTCATTCGTAGTGTGAAAAATCCATCCATTTTAAAAAATACATATAAAAACAACTGTCTCATGAATTGGAGATATTCCTAGTCTCATCATATATTCTCCTAAAGTGTACACTATATGAAACGCTGATATTTTGTGAATTATGTTTTTTGAATTAATTTATATTTTTGATATTTTTTATTTCATGTAAAACTAGAAATAGATATATATATATATATATATATATATATATCTTTGTGTGTGTGTGTGTGTGTGTGTGTGTGGAAACACTATGTTAGACATTTATTTAACATAGAAATGACTTTTCTTGCACTACACGCAATTCCGACTTGGTTTGTGCTACCCGCAACACCGATTTGTCCTACATTACATGCAATACACATGTTTCTACGAAACATACCTTTATTTTTATAATATATAAACTGTATAATTATAAACTAGATTGAAAAAATAGTAATATGAATTGTAATAACTAATTATAAAATATTATTTACAGTTGTTTTATATAGATAAAACACTTTTATAATGAAAGATATGAATATTAGTAGTCCTTTTATGTTTAAAAATATTGTTTTATCAAATGAACTTTGATTAATAATAAAATTAATTTAAGACACATTTTGAAATGGAATTTTGTACAATTAGTATCAATTTTAATTTATAATTATGAAACTATCTTATAGTTATTTTGTGGGATTTTTTTTTTGGAAAAATTATTTTTTGATGAATAGTAAATAATAATACATTTTAGAAGAAAACTGCTTTTAATTTAATCAATTATTAATGTTAAATTATTTTTATACCATATTATATAAATTATAAATCTATTAAAATATTTAATTTCATTCTAATCAATTTCAGTTTGAAATTGAATATAAAAACTTAACAACTATTTATACTTTTTTCTACACAAAACCCCATTATTTCGCCCCATTATGGGATTAGCTTTAATCACTATTTACCTACTTCTGTATATTGAATTTCAAAAAACATTCATACCCCAATTTATTTAGTATAATATTTATATTATATGAATATAAACTACATTTTTATGAAAAAAACTAGTAAATGAGATTAAAATTAATCATAGTTGTTATGGTCATATTATGAATAATTTGGGACTAAACGTTAATCTTATGGAGCCAAAAAACCTAGACACTTGTCCAAAACACGTTTTATATCCATATTTAGGCCATCAAACATCAATTAATTTTTATTTTTGGTATATTATGACTTTTTTAGGTATGATAATGTGTCCACCTAACATGTTTTTAAAAATTCCATTTGTGTCTTTTTTCCTTCCCTATAGAAGGGCGCCACATCTCCCACATCCTCACATCTTTGAAACAACTAATGATCTTCCAAAAACAACCTATTAAAAATAAAAAAATCCTCACATACTCCAATAATACTTCCCTTAGTCTGAATGAATCCCATGCAAGCCTTTTTTCACAATCCAAAAGTAGTTACTCGATTAAGAGGGAACAACATCCCTCAAGTCCATTTTATTGATTCTGTTTTCCACCACCTATAATTTATTTCATTCCATTATATTTTAAAAAACAATAACCATAGTATATTATAATGTTTTTATGATTATTTTTTAACATAACCTAACACACACCTTTATCTAATGCTTAACAAATATATTGTTTATATGTAAGACTTACTACGACCTCACTAAAAAATGATTGTTTAATTTACATATCGCCTCTCCTGGTGGAAATTATATTGGAAAATATATTTATATACATTATATATTATATTTATTATTAATTCTTTTTAAAACAAATATTCTATTACTTTTCATTTGTTTTTAATAATATAATTTCATTTGAGGTAGTACGGACGACCCCCCTTAAAGAAAATACGATTCATTCATACAATGCATGGGTTGTATTAAGGATGGTTTGAGAGAATATATAAGACACATATGATATAATAAATCTAATTTAATAATGATATATATATATATATACATATTAGTCTTAAATTCTTTCTTTCAACAAGGATATTAAACAGAAATATTGTGCATGCATGCCTACAACCTACAGTCTCCATGAGCGGTGTATTATGAATTATACATATATATTCAATATATTAATATAATAAACAATAAATTAATATAAATTATATTTATATAATGTTTTAAATTCAGTAAATTTTGATATAAATTATAAATACTAATGATATAACAAATTAAGACACTTGTGATGAATAAAGGAAATATTTCTTGAAGTGAAACCTTAACATAGGATTTTAAACAATAGGGTACTATAAGGTCATAATAAAACCATATATGTTATAATATTTAATAATTTTTTTATGTAAATTATGTATAATAAATTTAAGTTTATTATATATGTGGTTTTACTATGTCAGACGAGATTCAAGACCCAAGGTAAGATGATTTCATCTCACATTTTATTTCTGTGAGATATGTGCTATGTCTTGCACTATTTATTTTTTTGTGATGTATGTACTTCACTTACTTTTATTCTATTTATATTATACCTAAATTTACAGTTATAAAAATATCAATTTAATTATATTTCATTCATGGGGTTTATGTTTCAAAAGATATGAAATCAGAAATATAGTTTTGTCTCAATTTACATTCGTTGAGACTAGTGTTTTTATATGATCTTAAATTCACTCTCGAGGTGTAAATATGTCCATTTTAAATTTTATATCTTAAATTTAATTTTTTCATGAATTTTTTTTTCTTCATCTAATTTATTTTTCTTACATAGAGAAAATGATCCCATGTTACTATGTTATAACAGTTTTTTGAAACAATCTCATCACTTTTCAAGATTGTTTGTGTTTATGAATCATCTCATTAAATATTATGATCAATCTCACAAGAAAATTCCTCAAATTTATTATCATATGGTTAACAATTACTTTTACATACATTGGTTGCATTTCATCCACTCTTTGGTACATAATACAGTTAAAAAATAGTTTTTATGAAGTCCCGACATTACCCTCTCTTCTGTGTGAATTCTATATTCTTCTAAAATCATTAAGTAAAAAATGGTTTTTCAAGACTATTATAATATCCTAATATGATAATTAACATATATATTTACCCTTTTTCTTTTTACAGTGTTTTCAAATGAATCTACATGTCACTTTTAGAATGAGGCATTTTTTCTCTCCTTTTTACCATGAAAAAGGAATCTTCTTTTTACCTCATACGACATGTATATATTCATACATTTAAATCATTTTAATATATCTTTTAATGTTTAAAATTTTATTTAAAAAAAATTAAAAGATATTATCAATGAATTTTTAGTATTTTTTTTGAAGATTCATTTATAATTTTTCATGGAAAATGATTTTTAAATGTTTCGATTATTATAGTATATGTTTTGAATGAAAAATGATTTCAAAATGATTTCATGATTAATTTACACGTTTTTTAGAAAAATTGTTTTCGAAATTATTTAAAGACTTATTTTTCTGTTTTCAGATTATTTTCAATAAAGATTTGATTTAAAATGTATTATTCTTTAAAAATATTATTTCAATGAAAAAATGATATTTTCCTCATAAAATATATTAAAATATATTTCTAGGTTATTTTCAATATATGAGTAAATCTATTGATTTTATTAAAATAATTATTTCAATTTATCCAAATGGAAATTTTATATTATTTATGGAATAATTTATTTGTTGATGGAATAATTATTATGAAACTCGTTTCACTTCTATATGATTTATGATTTCGAAACCTACTTCTTTTCAGATGTTGTAACATCATGAATTAAATATCAAAACTATCACTTTTCTTCGGTTATGATGTGGTGAAATGTTAATGATACTCATTTCATTTAATGGGTAATTATTTGATGTTTACGAAACCTTTCCCTTTTTAAGGGTCATGACATGATGAAAGTTTTATTATCTTTTTGAACCTCTTGGAATGATTTTATTATGAGATGGGTGGGAACAATATCTCCATCCAATTAATACTGTAATTATGATTGAATCATTAATATAATTGTTATTCATGGACCTAATTACATTTTTACAGTGTTATTAATGAACCTGATTAAATGTTCAAAATGTTATTCAAGGACCTGGTTTCATGTCCATAGGTTTTTGAGTGAACCTTATTTGATATTCCAATGTTTATGAATGAACCTTATTATGTGTTCACAATGAAATTCATGGACATGGTTTCATGTCCATAAGTTTATGCATGAACCTGATTACATCTTCACAATGTTATGCATGAACCTGATTACATGTTCACAATGTTATGGATGCAAATGGATTCTTGTCCATAAGTTTATGTTTTAACATGATTGCACATGTAAAATGTTATGAATTTACTTGGATGCACATCCATAAGTTGATTTTGGGGAATAATCTGAAGTCTTTATCTTAACAAGTGATCCTCTTTCTAATTATACTTGTTCACAACATTATAAAACAATGTGCATTATACAAATTGTAGGTCTTATTCTGATGTAATTATTCCATAAATTATATTGTTAATTCTTTTATGTTTCATATATTGTGAACATATCATATTTATTAGGACTATAATATTAATATTATGATCATAAAATTTTAGGCTCATGTTCCACACCCTTTTGTTCATGTTATTCTTACATATTTCCTCTATTTACACATACTGAGCATTATTTCTCACCCCATTCAAATTTTTTCTTTCCCTATGTTATAATGAAATTTATTCTGTAGAAATTATATATGTTGATATCTTCATGGGATATATTGAAGATCTTCTACCAAGATATAATATTTTGATTCCATGTTTCCAAATAAACTGAATTATAAAGGTCCTTAGACATGTACTTTTGTAATGTAGTGAATATTCATCTAAAATGATGAAATATCAATGTATCTTATTAATTTTGTGCAAAATAAGGTATCATAGGAATGGTTTATTAAACCATTGAAAACTAAGATGATAAAAATATAGTGATATCTCTAGGAATGTTTCTAAGTATATGTCTAGGGATGTCTTTAAGGATAAGTATGAGGTTGAGTTAGTGATTTGGATAAAGTCCCGGAATTTTGTAAACAGTAGAGTGGTTTCCTAGAAATATATACATGGCTAGATTCTATTGGTTGATGTGTATCTGGAACAGATGTACATATGGGTAACAAATCAAACAAAATGTTTCAAGCATGACTCGAGGTAATTTCAAACACAACAACTTTCCTTGTTCCACACCTAGTTTGAATCTCTAGGCAGACATGCTCTAGAAATTCAAAAACTCCTCATGAACCATCATGAAGGAATTAAATATAAGTTGGCTATAAATAACCTAGGATAATCATAAGGTGCCATAGATTATTGATTTTTTCAAACATTTGAAATCATATATGTGACATTTCATGATTATGTGGTTCCTAATTATAATAATTATTTCTTACTCAATGATTTTTGTTTTAGTCCATGGAAGTATCTTTAAGGAACCACATTAAAGGTGATTGAGAAATAAAAAGCAATAAGTGTTCCCTGGATGATTCAAATACTTCAGTGTTTGGAATACAAAACCAATTTTCTATAAAAATACATCATTATGAATCTATGAATCATGATGATTTTACAAATGATAAAAATAGGGTATATTGTTCTATTGAGTCCTTCATGAAGAATATTCTACATTCTTTCAGTAGGTCATTTTATCCACTTGTTTTCGAACAATGGATCAGTTCAACTAAAAATATATTCTCGGTTCCCAAGTGTTTTCATCACGATAATGTCATTCCTGTAGCTTATTTTCTATAAGGTGAAGATAAATGGTGGTAGAATGTAAAAAATAATGTGAGGAAGAATGAATAAATTGAATACATATATTAGGATGACATAAATATTATATTCCAATAAATAATTTCCTTGTGTTCTCCGTATGAAGAGGGATAATAAGTTTCTTGAGTTTATGTAAATGAATGATGAATCAGTTTGTATATATATGGATTATTTCATAAAAATTTTAAGGTAATATTATGGTATGATCATTCTACTATAAATTAATTTTGATAGAATCTTTAGTGGCATAAAACCATGTCTTATAAGGTTGGGGGACATAACAGACAATAAAATCTGTGAATAGATTTTTCGTTGTGCTATTAAAGTCCGAATAGAAGTTAGTGTAACATAACATTCCCATGGTTTTAAAAAGAAGGGAATGTTGGATTTCAAAGGAGAATCTAAAAAACATGGAGAGAAGTAGAAGTTTCAAAAAAATAAATTCACAAACTCTGGGAAAATGAATTAGGACTTTTCCTTAAAGGAACAATAAGGTGTTTCGAATGTGGGAAGCCTAATCACAGTGAAAATTTGTATCTGTGAGGAGAAGAGAAAACTAAAAGAAATGATTGGAGAGAAATATCAGTAAAATGAACCTCCCACACTTTAGTGTTTACTGTTCATGGAATTTGGTAATTATGAGATTTAATGACCCTAATCCAAGGGATAAATGGATTATAAGACACAATAAACTCTTAGGAAAATGGAAGGAAGGAAATCTTTTGAAATCAATATTTATGTTTTGAATAAAGAAAATTAGGGGAAAACATAACCATTCCCCATTAGTTAGGAGGTTCATGTGTTATTTTTAATGAATACAACATTAAATAATCTTATTGTTCATCCTATAGTAAATTTTCATGTGACTATATCCCTCGAGATGGATTTTTAAATAATAAAATCTCAATTAACATTCTTTCATAGTATGGATGAATCCAAGTACTTAACAGAAATTATATTGGTACAAGATAGGGGCATATTGAAGTAAGGAAGGGGGAATTATTATTTGGAAGGGTTATAATGTTAACAATTTAGGGAATTTTTATGATAGTAACTGATGGTATATGGGTTGAATTATGAAGGATCTCATGACCTCTCAGTACTTTAGGAATGAAATATAACTATAATTTTTTTTAAAGTGGTTTGGTTGATCTCAAGAAAAAAAATGGTGAGTATTTCGTAATATCATGAATATATGTCATTTCATGTAAATTCTTTAACTTTAGGAAAATGTATCTTGATATAAAAACCATGTTATCCTAAAACCTCAATTTCTGATGAATTAGATGGTCCCTTAGTCCATCACAGATTCAAGACATTATGATTTTTACCTTCCTTCTTACCTATTTCTCTATCACTCTCAATCATAACATGACAGTTAGATTATACTCCCATGTTTATGTTTTCACTTCCCAACTTATGTTATCCTATGTAGAAACCCATTTATATGTTACCTTTGGTATCCTTTATGGTTCAAAAAGTTTATTTTATGGGATTTTTTTGTATTCATTTTTTATATGTGATTATATGAATGAAAAATTAATGTGTTTGATCATTTATAAACTAGATTAATTTGAATAGAGAAATTCATTTTTAGGGGGGGTAGAATGTGACACCCTGAGATTTTGTGATTTTTTTGAATCAATTTATCATTTTGATATTTTCCATTTTCTATGAAATTGGATTATTTAGTTATAAATATTTTTAATAAAAAACTATCTGAGACATTCCATTCACATGATATTGACTTATCTTGTGCAACACGCAATGATGACTTTGTTACACTGCCCACAACACATACTGGGCGTAGGTTACACACAATAAATATGTTTAAATGAAACATCCTTTTATTTTAAAAATTATTGAAATAGATTGTAATAAACTCTCAATTAAACATATTTATATGAATTTTAATAACTAATTTTCATATATAAATTATTATTTTATATGTAGATAAAACATATTTATAATGAAATATATCATTTTTGGTAATGTCTAATTATGTATAAAAATAATGTTTTCTTGAATGATCATCTTTTAATAATATTGATAATTTTATAAATATTTCCATGTTTCATTTGGTAAAATAAAAATAATTTATTTATTTATAATGATGAAACTATATTATGGTGAAATTTATAAATTTTTATGAGAAAAATCATATTTTGATCAATAGTGAAAAAAACATCATTTTAGTTAAAAACTACCTTTTTAATTATATAATTATTTACTAAAAATTATATTTTAAATATATTTTAAGGTATAAATAGTTCAATAATAAATAAATTAATACCATTAAGGTCTTTATAATCAATTTCATGTTGAAATAGAATATAAAAACATAATAATCTTTTGAACTTCTTTAAAATTCGAAACCCGTAATTTCATCCTGCCTGTGAGATTCGAATGATTAATAGTTATCACTATTATGTGAATATAATTAATGAAACCAATTTAAATCATTTCAATCAGTGTTATACATAGAGTCTAATAAGGTCAAATTAATTTTTTACCAAAAATGTTAGTCAAAGTGATTAATATTAATCAGAGTGGTTATGGTCAAATTAAGATTAAATCAGGACTAAACCATAATAATAAGGGCCCAAATGATTATCCCTTTATCTAAAACACTTTTCCTAGGAATATTTCTACCATAAAACTTCCATTATTGATTTAGTTTTTTTGTATTATTTTTCTTATGTAAGGTAATGTTTACATCTAACTTATTTTAAAACAATTCTAAGTGAGACATTTTCCTTACCAATAAAAGGCCACCCCCTCTCGCATATACTCACACCTCTAAAACCTCTTAATATTAGCCATTATCTTCCAAATAAACATCTTAGGTAGCCTCTATTCCTCTTATAATCCTTTTCTTGGGTAGAAGGAAACCCAATGATTCCTTTTGGCACAACCTAAAAAGAATTTCATGATTAAGAGGTGACATCTTCTCTCTAGTCCTTTTATTAATTTTCTTTCAACAACCCATTCAATTTATTTTTTCTCTAAGTTAATAATGACACAAATATCCTAAATATAATATTATTTTGTTATTATATGGTTTAAACCTACTCTTATGCACACCTACATCCATTGGATAACGAAAAAACAATTTATGTGTACAATGAACTACCACCTCACTAAATCATGATGGTTCCATTTTCCTTACACCCTCTCATGGTGGACAATATGATGGAAAATATTATTGTATATGTTATATATCATAATTATTATTTAGAAATATTATTTATTCCTTTTACCAAACATATATTTTTTACTTTCAATTTAGTGTTAATACAATAATTTTGTTTGAGGAAATATGGACTAACACCCCCTCAAAGAAATATTATTCATTCATATACTACATAGATTGAGTTAAGGAAGGTTTAAGGGAATATAGAAGGCATATATTATATCATAAATCTAGTGTAATAATGATATATATATATATACCAGTATGTCTTTTACATTCATTCTTTTAACATTACAATTAAATGGAAATAACAATCATGCTTACGTACGATATATTGTCTCCCTGAGCAGTGTATTTCATTTCATACTTATATATTCTATATATTATTATAATAAAAATAAAATTTTTATAAAATATATTTATATCATGGTTTAAATTATTTAAATCATGATATAATGTAAAAATACCAGACCTATATCAAATTAAGACCAATGCAAAGAATAAAGAGAATATTACTAAAAGTGAAACCTTATCATATTATTGTTAAGAAGTGGGTTATATAATGTCATAATAACACCATATATTTTATTATATTTATGAATATAGTTCTTTAAAAGATATAAAATAAAATTTTATATATTATAATGGCGGTTTGAAGTGTCAGATGAGAGTAAAGACACAAGGTAATTTGATTTCACCCCACATTTTATTTCTATGAGATACATGCTATGTTCGGCAAAATTTTAATTTTTTTGATTTATATACTTCACAAAATTTTACTCTATGTATATTTTATTTAAATTTTTGGGTATTCACATTTCAATATTATGATCTTTTTTTAATGGGGTATATTTTTCAAAAGATACCAAAATCGTAAAATAGTTTTGTCTCAATTTTCCTTCTACAAGACTCATGTTTTTATATAAACAAAAATTCTCTCTTGAGGTGTACATACATCCATTTTAAATATTACATAATTAATTTACACCATTAATTATATTTTATGCTTCATTTAATTTTTTTCCTCTTACATTGAGAGATTTATCTGATGTTTCCAAGTTATAAGAGATAATTGAGATAGTCTCATCGCTTTTCATGATTATTTGTGTTTATTCATATTTGTTGAAATATTATGATCAATCTCTAATTATCATTCATGAAATTTCTTCCCCTTTTGTTATTAATTTATTATTTGTATACTGGTTCTATTTATTCCACTCATGGTTATATAATATAGATAAGATCGTGTTTTTATGAAAGCCCAACTATTCCGTCTCTTCGGTCATAAATATGTGTTCCTTAAAAATAAATTTTCAAAAAAGGGTTTCCATGAATATTATATTGTACTCATATGATCATTATAATACATCTTTAACTTTATTTCTTTTTTCTATTTTTTTCAAAGGAACTGTCTTTTTGTATTTCAAAACAAGTACTTTTTCTAAAAAAAATAGCATGAAAAAAGAATATTCTATTAACTTCATATAACCAGAAAGAATTTATCCATTATCTATATAGTAAATAATTATTTCATATTTAAAGGTTATTTTTTTTATTTTTTTCAAAAATTAATTTTTAATGAAATGTTTTTAAAAATTATTTCAAACTTCATTTATATGTTTCCCAGAAAATAATTATTAAATGTTTCGAAGCTTATTTTATATATTTCCAAGGAAAATGTTTTTATAAATGATTTTAATACATTTTTCTAGGTTTTAAAATTAATTACAATGAAAATGGATTTCAAGAAAATTATTCTTTAAAAAACATTTTCATAGAATAAAGGATATTTTCCTCAAAAATTGCTTTCAAAATATCATTCCATTTTATTTTCCTCATATGATTTCCTCCATTTATGTCAATCATGTTCTTATAAGAAAAGATCCAAATGTTCCATCGACATTGTTTCTTGAACTATTATTGTTTTTATGGACTGATGTGCATGTCACCTGTTTAACTTCAATAAGATTTATGCATTTGAAACCCACATATTTTCATCAGTTATGAATTCATGAACTGAGTATGAAAGCTATATATTTTCTATGTTTATGATTTCATGAAATGTTAATGATACCCATTTCATTTCATAGGTTATGAATTTAATTTATAAAAACTATTTCTTTTTATGTGTCATCAAATGAGGAATATTTTATAATTTTATGGCACATGTATGAATAATTTTATCATGATATGGGTAAGACCTATATCTCCATCATATTCATTGGGTAATGATGAATGACTCTTGAGTATATATGGTATGTGTGAACTGGATTACATGTTCACAATGTTTTTCATGGACCTTGTTTCTTGTCCAAATTTTTAGGCATGAAGCTGATTACATTTTCATAATTTTAGGTGTGAATTTGATTGCATGTTCACAATGTTATGCATGGACCCAATTTCATGTCCATTAGTTTATAAATGATCTTGATTACATGTTCATAGATTTATGAGTGAACCATATTACATGGTTTCAATGTTATTCATGTTCATGGTTTCATGTTTAGAATTTTATGTGTAAACCTGAATACACATTCACAATGTTATACATGGACCTAGCTACATGTCCATAATATCAGTTGGGGGCCTAGTATCATGTCCATAACATTCTGAGTGATCCTATTTCAACTTATAAATTATTACAATGTTATAAAAATATATTCTGTCCACAAATTTCATTTCTTATTCTATTGTTATTCATTCATAACTCAATCTCTTAATTTTATTATGATTCTTGTCTTACGAACCTCCAACCTTATAATCTCGAATATGAATCATCAGATATTAAAATGTATTTATCACGTTCCATACCTATTTGTTCATGTTATGATTATGCATTTCCTTTAGTTACCCATAAGATGAATCCGAGTTTAACAAATTATTATGTTTTTTCCTTGTTTATGAAGAAATGTTTTTTGTAGATATTCTAGAGGTGGAATGATCCTTGACCAGGATGGAATATTTTTCCCATGATTCCATAGACACTAAACTATTACTGTACTAGGGAATATACTATTGTATTATATCAAATACTCATTTAAATGATATAATATACATGAACATTAGTCATGGGGTTCTATACTATATTTCCTCTTATTTAACGCAATATGATCTAGAATTTATTGGAACCTATCATGAAGAAAGTGATGAAGATATATGGTAGTAGGATGAAAATTCAATCGACAAATAAATATATTTATCCTATAGAAAACATATTTTTTCATTCATAGGATCAATTCCATCATCATCTTATCCCTTTCAATGGTGACATTGTTCTAATAAAATGTTTGATTATTCCATGGGTCATCCCAAATGACCTATATGGGTCTAATAATTAAGGCATATCCCCAAGAGGATTCATTCCCCCAATATAATAACTTTCTCATATGAAAATTTCAACTTGTAAAAGAGTTAGGTGGAATAACTATGTGTTCATGAAAAAATTACTGGTTAGTTATATGATGTTCTATGGTCATTGATATACAATGAACTCGGAAATCCATTTCACATCATAGGGTTGGATGGTGTGAAGCTGAATTGAGAATTCTATGTAGCTCTATCTTATCCATAATGGATGTCCAAATTCCTTAAAAAACATTATAACATAGAATATGTCCAATATTAAACTCTAGAAACATCTTGGTACATCTAAATCAGAGATTTTTATACTTTAGTAATCCTAGGAAATATTCCATTAGAGAGATATCAAAAATTTTAAACCCGAGGAGGATTGAATCAAGGTAATGGAAAATACCTACAATGGTGTCAAAGATTAGTGACTATGATCTTGTTAGATTTTTAAGTATTGTTTGATGGAAATTAGAAATTTTCATACTTGAAGAATGTGGTTGGGCGGAAAATAGATTCATAATCTAAAATACCAAATTTAAAAAGAGTTCATTTATGAAATGGAGGATAATTAAAAAGTATGATCAAAATAATTTCCTTGAGATCCTCATTTTGATGTATGTCCCAATACCCCAAATCAAAATTGTGGTTCCCAAAAATCATATACCTCTAATTATCTAAATAAGATGATTTCATTGAGCTTCAATTTTTCTAGAACATGACATAAGATATAGATGTTCTGATGTTTAAAGAGAGAATTCATGAAAATAAATATCACATTTCATAAATTAATTCCATTGATTACATGTTATGTAAAAACCCTTTTGAACATGTGATACCTTCTATATAATACAATATCAGGATCTGTCTTCCTTGACATGAATAATTTGACCATTTGAATATCACATGAATAGTATAAAGATTATGTGATCAAAATAATCCACAACAAGTCTTCTAGATTAATCTCATATCATGATTTATGCCTTGATCACATGATGGATGAATTACATAAAAAATGAATAATGTTGTGTTGTATTACGATGAATAATAAAAATAGCATTCCAAGTATATAACATTTAATTAAATAAATTATTTATTATGTGAGATGTTAGGGATTGAAATGTGTGTTAAGTGATCACATAGAGATTTCACACAATGGCATCAGAAAAATGGTTTTCATGACTGGATAATACCATGTTGTAATGTTTAACACTCATGTTATGATGTCCCAAACTTGGATTCCACATAATGGATGATCCGAATCAGTCGTCTGCTATCAAGCTCTATACAAAACAACAAGAACTCAAGTGTTTAAAGAAGTATTGTTACCTTTATCAACACCTTCACCCATGTAATCTACTCTAGGTACCAAATGGTGCCTACAGAGGGTGTGAGATAAATCTTAGTGGGCCACCACAAATGTTGTCAACAACATTTAGAATGAGTAAGGGAAATGTAATAGTGTGAAATCAGGCATATAAAAAGTAAATGCATACAATGTAACTAAATTCCCAATTACCGACTTCATCACATGACTGGTTTCTAAAACATAACCAGTACATTAATGTATTATTACCAATTTATAAATAAGTCACGTTTTAAAAATAGTGAATGTTCCATGTTATGACTGGGAACCCTGTACTAATATTTAACAATGATGTTACAAGGTAATAACCCAAGAAACGTAGACTAAAAGTGTTACCAACTCAGTAGTAACTGTAGCCTGACTATGGATAAGAGTGTAATCAAAGGAGCATATTCCCAAAATTCCACAATAATGTGTATACTGATTCCAGGGTGATCATCCATTGTATTATTGGGCTAAGAAAAGACAAGGCCCTATGGGCTGTAACCATGGGTCCTACATGCCAATAATGGTTCCATGAATTGTATACAAGGAATTAGATAATGATATTTAAGGATCCTATATTGTCATACTGGGCATCCATAGAGATGACAAGGATCGGGCTATGGGTGGGTCTCAACCTAAGCATGTTGTATCATTGAATCAGAATGGGGTTCCTGGGTGTTCATGGAATTCCTTGATCGGAATACAAGGCGATCTTGAGTATTAAATTCCTAACTGAATATGTAGTCATGTAATATTTCATTTTTTTCAAGAAATGTTTTTCATTAGTTTGTTAAGGTCATGTAGATGAAAACCTTATAATCAAGTTATTTGGTTTAATCCTTGCCTTTCAGTAGTGTGATATGGTCATGTAACATACATCCATTTAATCATGTAATCTGGTTCAAGCCCTACATTTCTTTAGTGTGAAAAGGCTAAGTAGCATGAAAAGATATGTTTTATCAATTTAATTCTTATTAAATATATAATATTCATTCCACTACCTTCTATTAAAGTGGTATAGGGTTCTATGAATATAAAACGTAGAATTCATTTTCATTTAAGGAAAAGTTATATAATTAGTATACATTCCAATTCACATCTCACAATTTATTATCAATTTGAAGAAATTACCATAGATGGGTAAAGTGGTGATCATACATGGTACATTCCATTATCCAGTCCACAATATAAAACAAGACATTTAATAAAGGATAACATACCCTTAGAAAGGTCGAGAAATGTCACACCCAAATAGTGGCTCAAATTAGTCAAACAACCAAAAACCCAATCATGGAATAACATTCTACATGGGATTTATGGATTTAGAGGAATAACCCTGAAGAATTAATCTTCTATTTGGAAAGAGAATAACCATTTGATTCAAAAAAGTATAAGCATGGAATATAAATTCTATTAAAAGCACCCGATGAAATCAGTGGGGCCCACATGAAAATTTTAAAATCAATGAATTTGAGGGATGAGTTATTGAACACCCACCATAGGCCTGTATAACTCCCCGCATCACATATTTTCTTATGAATCCGCTCAGATCAGAGTATATCTATGAAAATAGGAAAAAAAAACTCAAACCTCGATAACTAGGTAGAGAGTAAAATATAAGGATAAAGGTTTAAACGAACATTACTACCTTCCATTATGCATCCAACGTGATGAAAAAGATAATTAATGGATCCTAGATGAAGGAGGCCTCCAAATTACTACCATAGGTATTCAAAAAGTGCCAAATTGAGATGAAAAATTGTTAATCTCACCAGTTTCTTGTATTATGAGGATGAAGGAGGGTTAGTTGATCATTAAGGGTTATTTAGACACTTTACCCCGAAAAATGGCATGTGCATGGTTTTTTGGGATGGTTTGACAAACGGTGTTCAAACCATCCACTATTATATGGCCAAAATGGGCACTTGTAAGTTTAGGATTCACAGACATGTGAAAACTGTGTGAAGTGGTTCTGTCTAGAAATTGACTATGAAGAACTATGCACCAACAGTGTGCTAACCTTGTGATATGTCAGGTTTTCCCAAAATGATTGATTCCGGGCTCTGAACATTTTCAGGAAACCCATGAGACCTTTTCTAACTCATTAGCTATCCAAATTATCTCCAAAGTAATTATTTAGACAGAAATATGAATAATACATACATTAGTGGAAACCATGGTTCTTTCAATATTACACCTTAAAAGAACTCATCCCCAACTTCACTGTATAAGGGTAGAGAAACATTTTATACGAAAAAATCATGAAATTGGACACATACGTTAGCTTTCCTCCCCCATGTATCATCGTGTACTCGATCGTACAACCATATCACCCATACTAGTGGGGAAAACCTGCCTCAGAGAGCCTTCGTGCACCGGTCATTGATGCATACTAGATACTCTTTAAAGGAAGCATCAACACATAACTCAACATCCTCATTATCAAAAGTATGATACATATTGACATGATTCTAGAAAAGCTATGAAACATGGAAGAGGTCGTGCAAGTCATGATACCTATGAGGTCGTAGAAATCGATAGGTTGTCGAACCAACTCACTCTAGAATCTCAAATGGACCTACAAAAACAAGGTGATATCTTTCCATTGTTTTATAACCATCTATACCCAAGCCTAATAGATACCAAAAGAAAAACACTATTCTCAACCTCAAACTTAAGAGGTTGTCGACGATAATCAGCATAAGATATTTTTTATACTGAGTAGTAGTCTGATGCTTTCTAATATGTTGATCTTGCAATAATGTATCGAGAACAAGAAAGGGACCTAGTAAGGCAGCCTCACCAGCCTATAGCCATCACATGGTTTAATTGAATGTCCTACCATTTGAGGCCTTAAAAGGATCCATCTAAATATTCTCCTGAAAGCTATTATTATAGGTGAACATGATGAGAGGGATATGAATCTCCCATGGCTCAGAAAAATCAATGACAGATGCTCAATGCATATCCTCTAGGACCTGTATTACCAGTTTTGGATTTTCCATCAATGTGAGGATGAAATTTTGGGCTCAAATGTACATGTATTCCCAAAAAACATCACTATCTCTACCCAGAACATGATGTGAAATGAGAATACCAATATGAAATGATATTACAAGGATATCTAGGTAGTTTTATGATCTCACAAACACACAGTATTCTTATCTCATTTACTAATAATGTCTTTTGAATGGGAATTAAGTGGAATGGTTTTGTTAGTCATACATTGAATACCAATATAGAATATCTACCCGTAATGACATAGTTATGATGACTAAAAAATCATGGAAACATCTTCCCATTTTTATTTCGATTCTAGAAGTGGTTGTAACAATATTGGAGGTCTTTGGTGCTCTACCTTCATCTACTAATAGGTGGATTACCTATGAAAATCCTATTATCTGACATTTCATCCCAAGACACCTATACTAGCATCATGTATATGAATATATGTTGGAAATTCCTGGATTAACTACACACTATAAAGAATGGGAATCTATCATTGTCTTCTCTCTCATATCAGTAGGAACCCAGATATGCCCATGTAGATACTAGACATCGTATCTATCCATGGACCCATTTGAAGGTGGGTTATCTACTAATATACTCTCTCAAAGAACCAAGAATTCAGGAACTGAAAACTATCAACTCTTCACCTTCTTATGGAGACAAGAGGTAACACCCAAATATGAGAGATAAGATTACAAATGACTATCATGAAACTATATATGAAGATAAAAAATAGGTTGATTAACATATATTCATAACTGGATTCCTATACATTCTATTCCTATGTGTTAAAACTCAGTGCATCTACAACTACATTACCCTTTTAGGTGTATAGATAATCTCAAAATCAAAGGATTGTAGATATTCAACCCATCTCCACTATTTGTGGATCAATCCACACTAAGATAAGATATATTTGAGGCTCTTATAGTTCATGTACACCATAAAACACTCACCTAATATATTGTTTCTCCTTCAATGCAAGGCTTAGAAAACTACTATTAGCTTATAGTTTTTTTTGGGTAAATTATAACATGAGGCGTCAAATTTCAAGATTCATCCATAATGGATTTTTCCTCTTACATGTACAGTATTCCTATGTCAATTCTTGATGCGTCACAATGGATAGTATAACCTATACATAGGTTCAGAAGAGTCCTAATAGGGGATTATAAAAGCACCCTTTTCAGATCATGAAAGGATTTCTCACACGCTTTGCACCATAGGATCTTCACACCATTCTTTGTGAGACTAGTACGAGGTAAAGAATTGTGGGAAAAGACCTGTATGAATCTTCCATAATATCCATCCAACCCCATGAAACAATGTATGTCAAAAAAATTCTTAGGCTACTCCTAGGAAACTACAACAATAAAATTTTCTATGTCAAAAAATACAACTAATTAGGATATTACATTACCCAAGAAGTGAATTTAGTCAATCTATATGTGTAATTTTTTCAAGCATGGTGTAAAGATAATGCACTCTCAGTGTACTCAAAATGATCTCAAAATGTTTTAATTGTATTAATGATAGTAGGAATACACCATCTTTTCATCCAAAAATACTACAAAAAAAGAATCCAAATAGGGGTGGGAACACTATTTATTATGGATATAAAAAGACTAGGTGCATTCCTATGACCGAATGACATGACAATGTACTCTTAAAGACCATAGATGATACATAATGTTGTACAAGGTATTTATGATGGCCTAATTCATACATTATGATAAACCAATCTCATATAGATCTTGGAGAAGACGTTTTCTCTTTAGAACATATTTAAGAGACTATATATTCTAGGTATTGGATATCATTTCTTTATAGTATGGAGGTTCAACCATATTTAATCCATAAATAAATGTATGGTACCAACCACCTTCTTGGAAAAAATCATGGGCAAACCCCAAGAGGATGTATTGAGTTGTATGAAACCAATGGACTCTATATTGTCTAATAACTACTTGAGCTCTAGAATCCCTTTTAGTTCTATCCAATACAAAGAAATGGACAATGGATATGGTCCTAGAATAAGATTTATAGTAAACTCTACCTCTCTCTCTTGAGGTAGTCCATAAAAAAGCTCAGGAATGACATCCCTTAAACTATCAACTACTAGTGGGAAATAAACATGTCATAAAGCAGATCCTGCATGAATTGATTTCAAATCTAAGCAGTCACTCCACCTAACCCATGATGCTCTAGTCTATATCTACCAGTTTGGACATCCCACTGACCCTTATGTAGAAAACTTCTTCCCTCTAGTGATGTAAAAGATTCCTTATTCAGATAGCATTCTACAAAATCATGATACTAAACCAACCAATACACCATGAGTACAACATTGAATCCCATAATATACAGAAAAAATAGGTTCTATAGGAAAGGTTAACTATCTACCTCAAGGGGATAGTCTCTACATTAGCGTATACCCTCTTTTCATACACATAATGTTTTATCTAGGGTCATTACACCATATTAATATTGTATCTTTGGTTAGAGACATTCAAAAATAGATACAGAGATAAAAGAGTTTGATGAACCTATATCAAATAAATAGGATACTATAGTAGAGGATTCTAGAATAGTACCTCATATTATAGATGGACCTATAGCCTGATCCTCGAGTATCGGTTGATGTGCATGTAACTGGCCTGATCAGCGACTGTGCACAATTGATGTACTACAACAATAAAAAAATACTCTATTGGTGTTGATGTTGATTAGGGGTATGGATACCACATCGAAGGCGTACTCCTATACCCGACCAATCGATGCTATTTCATCTCCTCACTTGATGCGGTGTAGGAGAACTTTCTCTTGATGGTGGAGCTAGTGCAGATCCTTTTCTACTTGAAGCTAGTGGAAAGGACATACAGAAACTCTAAAGATGCCCCATATGGCCACAAGCCCAGTACACTAGTGGGTCTCTATAACATTGTGGCTCTGAAAATCCATGTCATACACACAGATGATGGGTTTTAGATCTATCGCTATGGGCACTTTAGTTGTCACTGTCTCAATGGGATACCTCAAGATAACATTTCCTACCACAGGAAGAACTACTTCCATGATAGGGAACTGATCCATTAAAACTGAAACTATTGTCATCCCTAAGGTTAGACTCAGTAATAAATGTCTAATTTACTATCTGATAAAATTTTGGTAGTAAAAATACATTCAACTGTGTATGGATGGAATATTGGATCCCATTCTCAAAGAGTCTAAAATGCAAAAGACCATCACCGACTAAAAGTGGTGAAAGATAATGCTAATCCATGAAACATACTGAATATTCCATAACTGAAAAAGATCCATTATCGAGATCTATGATCTCTATGGATTTGTATCGTCTAAAAATTTGTGGAAATTACTAATCATATAATGTAGTCAATAAATCAACCCATAAAATTCTCTAATGAAAAGTGACCAGGGTAATGACCTCCCACCAACTCTTGGACGAATTCAGAAGTATGTATGTGGTAATATTAACTCTCTGATAAAGATTAATTTCCATTTTCTAAACAATTTACAATATTACTTCTATCAAAGACTCATCAGCATGTGAACCTCCATCTCCTAAAAACGTAGGAGGATGATACTACTGGAACTCATGAGTCAGATCAACCACCATAGGTGCAATATGTGGAGAACCAGAAATAGACTGCATTAAACATAAGAAACAATAACGTACATGGGAATCATTTCCCAGATTAGGTACAATAGGTGGTGCCTCATGAGGAACTCCTAGATCTAAGACTAAGGGATTAGGTCAGACCACATCTGGAGCATGGTCGTTGCCACCCTTTTAGTATATAATACGAGGACATCGTGGGGGAATTGGTCTACAATATCCAAGTACAAGCCTCAGAATTATATTAAGTAAAAAAGTTAACATCACTAGGGGAAGCTAGAATTTATGAAAACTCACTACCCTAGATATTATACCCCAACTACCAACTAATATGGCTATGAATCAATAAGTTCTATTTTACAAGTTAGATTTAATTTTACATTTAATTACCAGGTTCACTCCTTTACTTTTCATAAACATGACAATGTGGTATAAGAATGTGAAACCATTTCATATAAGATTTCATGATTATTTTTTTAATGGATAGTAATTTATGATGAATTTGTACCCATACACCAATCACCAAAAACAACACCCATTTATTTATAGCATAATGGATCGACTCGGTAAACTACTCATCTCAATCCATGAGGTCACACATATTTCATGAATTGAGATAGGAAATCACTCCATCATAGCCAAGAGTAATACCAGAATAAGATAACTAAAACAACAACACATAGCAATCATAGGAATATCATGCAATGAAAATTATTTAAATGCACCTATATGGTATGTCAATATTCATGACATGTGAAATCGTGGAGCCTAATATGATTCAGGTGACAATGCTCCTTCCCCTCATATCATCAGACCAAGGATGAAGGAAAATTCTCAATCACTATAATAATATATAACTCCACAAAACATGTGTGTCACCCAATGGTGAAATAATATCAAATATAATATGAAAAAGTAGAACATCAATTTTAATTTAAGGCGACTTGATTTTTTACCCTGAACATGGGTTCGTGACTCCCAAGAATGACTTATGACCAAGTCCCAAGCCTTACTAATCTCTAATATATATTATCTAAAAAATAAATAATTAAATGAACCACCTATAATAATATTTTGGGATATCCCAATCCCGGATGCCACTTAATGGGTGCCCCGAGCCTGTGGGAAACATGGCCTCACACTCATCTCCCCAAACTCCAGAGGATTCTAACTAAAAATAGGTCAATATCAGAAGAAATATAATTAAAAATAGGGAACAACGAAAATTAGAAACAATAATAACAATATACAAGACCACTGGAATAACATTGCACAATAGATGATGATATTTCATGAACAAGAAAACTATAAAACATGGATAAATGATAGAAGGCATAAATTTTTTCATAGAAACATAATATAAATCAATGAATATCCCAATCATCCTCATATCCGACTCATTTAACGGATATCAAGATCCATACTAAAAAGGATGCAATCAAGTGTTTGAAACTGTATTCTTTCCATAGTCAAAACATATAGCCATGTAATCTACATCAGGTACTAAATGATTCTTGGAGAAGATGTCAGATAAATATCACTAGTCAGCCACCATCAGTGTCTATAGAATTCATCTCATGTGATTGAAATGTAATAGTGTGAAATCATGGATATATAAATTAATGTAGTACAAGTTAACTAAATACCCAAGTACATGCTTTAGTCCTCAACTAGTGTATTAAACAAAACCATTCAAATAATGTATTATTTATAGTTTAAAAATAAGTCACATGGTAACAATAGTTATTGTTCCGTGTTATGACAAGGAAACCCGTAATTATATTTAATAATGAAGATCCAAGATAACAACCATGGAAAAATTGTCTTCAAGGGTCACCACCTTAAATGCAACTATATCTTGAATAATGATAAGAGTGTAATACACATATTATATTCAATGGAATTCCAAAATAAATACCGTACCAAATCTATGTTTATCTTTCATGGTATGATGGGGCTAAGAAAAGATAGGGCCCTCTAGGCTTTAACCATGGCACCAGTAGTCAACACTGGATTCGAGGTGTGTATCTAAGGCATACTATAATGATATTGAGGGGATCCTATGGTGTCATATAAGAAATCCAGAGAAAATATTAGGATCAGGATCTAGGTGTTTCTAAACCTAAATTACCCATACCCTAGAATTGTAATGGGTTTCTCAAGAGCTCATGGCATTCCCCAATCGGAATCCAAGGAGAGATCGAGTCAAAAAATTAATATTTGATTTTAGATTCTCGTGATATATTATTTGTTACAAGCCTTTTATTTCATTTGGTTGAATATTTCACATAGCATGAAACCTTTAAATCAAGTCACTTGGTTCAAGCCTTTCATTTCATTAGTGTGATTAGGCCATCTAGAATGAATCCTTTTAATCTTGTCATTTGGTTCATGTCTTTCCATTCATTAGTGTGACAATTCCAAGTAGCATAAAACCATTCATTAAATACATTTAAAGTATAATACATATTAAAGGATAATTTTTATAGCTTTCATTAATGTGGTAAGGGGTGATATGGATATTCAACCCACTATTCATTTACATTTCATCGATGGTAATATATTTAGTATAATTTCTAATTCACATTTCACATTTTATTGTTAAAGTGAAGAATGTACCTTAAATGGTTGAAGTTTAAAAATAAATGTTACTTTCCACTATGCAATTCATAATATAAACAAAGAAATTTTATAATGGGAATCTTACTCTTGGAAGGGTCACTCAATGTCACACCTGAATGGTGCTTCAAATGTGTGAAAACACCAAAAAACTAATCATTTCATGACATAATACATGTGAGGAGTGGATTTTTTGGAATAAACACTAAAATATAATAACATATTTGGAAATAATATAACTATACTGTTCTAATGAGTATAATCTTTGCATGTAAATTCTATTAATGACACCTGATGAAATCATTGGGCCCACACTAACAATTCCAAAATCAACAAACACGAGGGTTGAGTTATATACATCGCACCGTAGGATTGTACGACTCTCCTCCTATAGTATTTTATCATTATTTGGCTCAAATCTGAGTAGATCTCTGAAAATAGGGGAAATCCTCAAACCAATACAACTAAGTCGAGAGAAAAAGAGAATGAGAATGTCTTAAACAAACTCGAGTACTTACTGTTGCACATCCAATAAGATGAAAAAAGGATCGAGTAGATTCAGAATGAATAATATCTCTTGATTACTACCTTAGATCATCAAAAATATCCAAATTGATAAGAATAAGGTTTATTCCCACTAGTCCTTATTTTAGGAGGAGGAATGAGGTTTAATAGATTGTAATGGGTGATTTAGAAATTTTACCAGGAAAAATAGCTTATGTAGGGTTTGAAAAATAGAATGTAAAACTTGAATGGTAACATAAGATGAAGGGGAACATTTAAGGTTAGGCTCCATGAACATGTATAAACCGTGTGAAATGGTTCTATTCGGAAATTGACCATTAACATGGTAAGGGAAATCATTTTCTAACCGTGGGAGATGTCATGTTTCCCCAAAATTATTGGTTTCAAGCACCTAACATTACCTAGACACCCCTAAGACCTTCTTTAACTCATTTACCATCCATGTTAGGACCAATGTAAATATTTAGATTGAAATTTAAAGAATTCATATCTTAGTTAAAAACTGTGTTCTTACACTTGCGGGGGAGGAAATAATGAGAGATCAGGAGATATCAGGTTATGATAGTAGCTGGCCTATCCTCCCTCTTATTTGTGGGAGACCTCATAGAATACCAATGTTCTCATAGAAGACCAATAATAACATTAATATCCCTGAATTGGAACATGAAGGGTCTCATGATGGAATTTACTTACTCATAACTAAGTGCATGTTTGTTTCACCCTTCATAGATTACTTTTGAGCAAGGGAATTTCTCGACACCATCCATATAAGAATAAAAAAACATGGGTTCAATAAATAAATAAAATACTATGGATTAATTCCACCTATAAAATACATAAGTAAGAATCATGGATATACAAAGACCTTGCAATAGGGTCACATGAGTCACATAGCCATCAAAAACATCATGATCATATGACCCTAGTAACACCACACAATGTTGTTACATGCATCATGTGATCTATTCAGTGATCAAGTGATGATATTTAGTTGAGTCTAATTTCTCATTTGAATCTCATCAGAATAGTTTTTCTGATCATACGACACAACGATAAATAGTCAGAGGGAAAAATGTGACAACCATCAAGGGGATCACATGAAAAACAATTAAATAGGGGGTTCCTCATGCGATGTGACTATATTTTTTTTCATATGATAGGATTATGTAATTATTATAATAATTTTATCGATCAAGAAAATGTTAATTTAATATTAATCTTGATATGAAATTTTTTCTCAATTATGTAGGCTTGATATCATGAATCCTCCTTAGATTTTCATCTTTATTTGGTGAAGGATATTTCACATGTTGGTTTTTTATATGGAAGACATTTTACATTCCATGGGTTCAAGGAAGCTAGTAATGACTGAGTGATCACATTTTCATTATTAATCACATAATATAAGGGTGATGTCTTATATGTCATGTGGTTTGATCTTGTGAAGAGAATATATATTATCAATATATGTGATGCATGTGATTCCACTGTGGACAAAATAAATAATATGTGTATTGATCATAATGAAATGTTGAAAATCTATAGGTTATGTGATTCCTACAAAATTCCCTTTGATTATGGAAAATACACATGGAGGGAGAGTGGTATTGGATATGAAGAAGACACATGGGGATGTCCGGGGGATTTCTGGAGTAATAGACCACATGATTTCAAAAGTATTCCACCAAACAATATATGGAGATTACAAAAACAGATTATATAGGGTATATCTATTAATTCCATAAACATTTCAATAATAATGTTATGGACCTCCATCATGATGGGTTATTTTGATGATGTACCTTCAGTTATTTACATAATCATTTGATGCCTCAGTATAAAAACATCTAAAAAACATTGCTGCAATTAAGAGACTAAATGATAAAATCTTATAACCCTTAGGTGAAGATATATAAAATTAATGCCATGATAATTGGTTATGAGTTTGATTTCATATGTTTATTAACCATGTGGCAAGAAATAGACATATTCTTTCTTTCGTGAGAAGACAAAAAGACATAAAATATTAGTTAACATGAAGGCATGTGGACTTGTAAAATTAGTTAATGTGAATCATAGTAGAAATTTCATTCTTTTTTATAATAATAAACAAGGGGCTCTCAACCATATAATTTAAATCACCCAATAAATTTCTATCGGATCATGTGAAGCTCCATTGACATGTCATCCTAGGTTCTTTGAGACTCTCCAACATGTTATACTAGTTCATGTGAAGCCCTCCCAATATCCATCAATAACCATGTACACCCTTAATACATTTCATCCATGTCAGACAAACATCCTTAGATATGTCAGGAAGATATATTAACGAATTTATCCTTTCATATAATCATTCTTAGACAGTTCTCTTGAACCATATAAACCCCCAACCATGATCCTTTGTATGAGCATCCCAATTGGCCGAGCATGATCATTATATAAATGGTGTCCATAAAGAGATGGGTGACATGGAACCATCCATAATTATTCAATCCATGATTCCTTCATTCCATGTAGAATTAACTGAATGACCTCTCATAGTACCTCTTATCCCTATGAGGATGAGGGTTTGATATGTGACACGGGAACCCACCAAGATTTATGTCAGTCAAAGTACCATTCACCTAGGCTCATGGGACCCACATATTGTATAATTATGGTAATTCCATAGCCATTAGTATATTCATAAATGAATTGAAATATGATGAATATGGTTCTTGTAATTAAAATTATATAATGTTCTACCTTCATAAGGCCTGAGAATCGTATCAAACATTCCCTCGATTATACCTTAATGTGAATGACCCAGAACTATAAGCATTTTGTATGATATCAATCACTATATTTTTTACCACAAAAAACATGACTCATGTGATATAATGCATTTCCAATGATAATCATATGAGAATAATGAATATCGCACAAAAAGAGAATACTATGTGCAAAATCTTTATGAAAACTAAACTATGAAGAGACTGATTCCTATGATGATCATGATACATAGGAATCCTTCCAGAGGCCTGATCTCTTTACCCAAAGCTTAAATTATATCATATAAATCCTTCCCACAAGAAATTAAATATAATTACATGATCCCAAATTAACCACATGGGATCCATTTATTATTCTCTGTGAATGTGTTTGACACCTTTTGGAGGCTCAATATAAATCCCAAAAATACCAATTTCCATTACGAAATATAGCAAAATCATAATTTCATATGCATTAGTCTAAAAAAATATGAATTACCTCATTGCTAATTAATAATAAGAAAAAATATATATAATCACTGATTCAAATGAATTCCATTATTAACAAATGACTTTATCATATGTACCACGATTAAACACTTGATTTTTTTTATTAGGATAATAAATATCCAATTGGGATTTCAAAATAATTCATGGAAATATCTTATATATATAACAGGTCTTGACATATGCAATTATTCCCATAATAATGATGTGATGAGCCCTGCTTCCTATCCTCTAGACCAGCATGAGTTCATTAGAGTTATTGGAATTGAATCCCCACTTACCAACTACCATTGTAATAATTTCCCTTGAATATCATCTAATGAGGGATCCATTGAGAATTTTCATTGGAAACATAAGTTGTGATCTGAATATCAACCTTTAATTCTATGTCATTATATTGATTAATATACCAGAATAGATTTTTTGGAACCCCCTTGGAAATATTTGTCCCACCATTCACTGGAAAGAATCCCCAAAAAGGAAATAACATATTTAAAAACATACTCAATTTTTATGACACTAATATATTAGTGGTTCATTTATAAGATATAGTGTTTTACGCATTAATATATCCAATGATGGTCCACCATGTAGACATGAAAAGAGTGATATAATATGTTCATTGTTATTTTCACTAAACTGACATTACTAATATATGTTATTCATAAACTATTTGTGTCTATTATTATCTTAATTCACTTGAGTTGGATGGAAATACATACCTTGAAGAACGGAGTTGACTCAATCTTCATTTCATCAATTTCTCACTATTTCTAATAAATGATACAAATATAATTTTATCATTGATAAAAACTAGAACTGAATGAAATCTAATTCAAATATACAAATATAATATTATATGATTTTTCTTAGAACTATGATCTCAACCAATGTTCTTATAAATACATTTCATTAGGTTTAATCTCATTCCAATTATAATAAACTAGATTTAGTATCATATAGATTATTTTTATTTAATCACAACAATGGGAAATTAATATTTTGTATACATAGGATCTAGGATAATTGTAGAATTAGGGAACTGGATACATAATATATAATTACATTACACAGAAAACATAATATATAACAATTAAATACTTAAAAATCTATAATTTCTACTAAAAATTATATAATAGTTATATTACAATAATCTTGTTGTCCATGGGAAATAGGATTGAAAATAAAGTGGTTTGATTTTATATCTATTTTATTGTAGTATACATGAAATTATTTTTATTAATAATCATGGTAAAAATATAATGATAGGTGTAAATAAATTGGACTAACTTCAACGAAATTAAAATAAGGAGTTTAAAATATCGATGGTTAACATGATAATTAATAATACCATGGATAAAAACAACTGATTCAATTGTGGTGGAATGAATAATTCTACACATAATAATCAATCCCTGAGACCCGCATGATAGAAATAATATATATGGTTAAGTATTAAAAAATACCAAAGATAAATAGAAATAAGAGTCATACTAATACATCGAGTTATAATGTAATTCTTATCACAACTCATCACATTCTATATCAAATGAATCAATAATAAGAAGAGGGTATATAAAATATACATATCATAATGATCACTTGGGTAATATATACATAGTCATGGATAAATATTAATTATCCATATAAAAATAATAGATATAAGTTATATAAATACTTCTCCATTTAAGTCAATAATGTGGCTATATTGATGAGTATTCCAATCAAATCAAAGAAACACTAGTATATTAAAAATTTAAAAGAAATACTCTTTTTAAATGAATGATAAAAATGTTTTAATGTGGTGTACTTTCATAGTGTCAGTATATCAATAGAAATTATTCATTGTGTTCATTAATTATCAATAATATTAGACTAAATTAGTTCTATACAATTCTCCTCCAGGCAAAAAAAACTTGGATCTGAAAAAAAAACATACATACAATAGATAAATAAATTGATAATGAATCTAAAAAATATAATATTATAACAATTTTATTCATTATGTTATGTAAAAAAAATTTAATCTTCAAATCAATATCCAATAGGAATATCAAACTTGGTGTGTAGTTAGGTCTACTTTTTTATGCTGAGTGAATTGATAGATAATACACCACAAATGATTTCTGAGGATATTACTACTATGGGCATTAAATTTAGAACATACATGATATGTTCAAATTTGGAAATTGATTCTATCATAGTAAACTAAACACCCTTTACCGTAACAATTTATTTTGGATTTATTCATATATAGAAATTTCTTTATTTAGAATCCATAGTTCTTAGGGCTTACAATAGCTTATAATGGTAATATAAGGAATGTAAATTATTATATCATATTGAAAATATGATAAGAAATTATTTACAATTATTATAGAGATGTTTCAAAATAAAATCAAAATTAGGTAGAGTGTATTATAGAAATAATGATTTATAAGTGATTATGGGACCTTATATTTGAATAATAATGACATAGGGAAATGATATATGATTTTGAAAGAAATTTTATTTATAGGATGTGATGATATTTAAATAAAAAAGTTGTTTATTTTGTTATTAATTTATATATATTATCATTTTAAAACTAGGTTGTGGAAAGTGTAAATTTTTTTTCTTACACATATTTTTAGATCGGTATTTTGGAATTTGAAGTGTTTTTTTTAAATTTTCATGTTTTTAAATTGAAAATGATTTTTTAGAAAACAATTACATGGACCGTGGAAGTATCATTTATCAATAAAATATTTATTTAAAAAGTTCATTTCTATTTTAGATGTTAGACTGTAATTTGTATGTTTCAAAATTAATTATTATTCAATAAATGATCCTATATTAAAAAGATTTATTTTTTTGTCTAGAATTAAATAGTAATAATTATCACATTATTTTTATATGATATATAATTCATAATAATTATTAATTATTCAATTCATAATTTAATACTTTCAAAATAATTCCATAATATCACAGTTTTAAAAAAAATCCATATATGATAATTTTAACATAGTGTTTTAAAATTAAAATTATTTTTTATGAAATTTATTTTATTTATTACAGATTTTAAATATTTAAATATGACTTATATTATTTCAAATTATAATGTTTCACATTAAAAATTGAAAAAATATATCATCTAATATGTCTTATTTTTATTATATTTTATCTTTGTGTAAATATATGGAAGTTAATTTGTTATTAAAAACTAATTATTTGTAATTATTTTTTTATTAATGGATTTTATTAAATTTATGGGACACTTGGTTGAATAATATTATCATTATTTTTACAACAGTTTGTATCCAAATATCTAAATTTCTATAGTAGGATCCACAGAGTTGGGTTATAATAGTTAGGTTTTTAGGGTCATTTTACACATGATTTCAAAACTATATTATAACACTATGAAACATTTATATAATTCTCCTAGTTTTTATACGATATCTCTTAATTTACTTATTTGAATAATATAAATTCAAATTTACCTCATATAAATGTTAATATGTTTTTGTATGATCGACTGGAGTACAAAATAATGTAATTATGTTATGTTATTACATGTGATTTGGTATTGGATTTCGAATTTATTAAAAATATAATTTACAATATTTTGTTGTATTTTAATGTGTTGCATTATTAATATTTAAAATTTTATTTTTCATTAAGTCAAACATTTGGTGATTGAAGTTTTATTAACTATTGAAGAATATGACATGTTACAAAGTCTCTTAAATGAATTTAAACACCTTCAATAACTTTTCATAGAGGCGTTGTATACTAAAAAACATACTCATAAATGTCTCCACATAAGACCTTCCCCTAAAGAAGCACCTATGAATATTATAATGTTAAGAAACTTGTTGTTAGATATTTTATGTTATTCCGATGTATATAATATACTGATTACACCATGGAGAAAATTTTCATGTTTCACATTTTTAAGCATTTAATATGAACATTGGGAAATTTCATGATGGGAAAATTAACAAAACACAAAAAATTATATTTACATAGTAGTAGAAGGGGGAAAATGAACATTCTAGGGTCATACAATAAGGTTATGTGTCGTGTAACCCTTAAAAGGGGGTACAAATTTTATACCAAACCATAATAAATTACAAGATACATTGTTGACAAATGAAGAAGTAGTATATGATGGGGTTTATAGATAATCATGACAACTATGATTTTTCATGTGATTTTTCAAAGACACATAGTCACTAATGTAAATAAGGCCATTGGAAACCAATTCCATCATTTATGGGGCCCTGATAAATAAATTGGAGTTCATGTTATACTCATGGAGTAATGTGATAACCCAACATCAAACCAATTATGTGACTTTACAAGGTAAATTTTTATGATATTTGGGGACCATGTGTTCATTTACCTTAATAGGACTCCCCCAATGTCATGAAATTACCACAAAACAATAATAATATAAAAATAACTCCATGATGAGGCTTTCCAGGGTAGAAAATGTTCACAATCATTGTGTTTTATGAGATGAAATAGGGAGACATCCTTGGTGAATTGTGACATAGTCACATGAGGTTCCCAAGCCTAGACAAGTTTATCTAGATATTCAATAATCCAAAATAATAATGGGTACATGGATTTTCCATTGTGAGAAGTGGATAAAATATTATGTAATTAATGCTATACAAAATTCCACACCTTGACACTCATGAGGTCAAATAGAAACATTATGAGACACACCTAGAGTATATTAATAGGTATTTATATAAAATTTTAATTTATGATAAAAATAAATTATGGGATTTCATAGACTTTCTCCAGATGAATTTGGTTACTAAAATAAAAAGATATTGAAGAATATTGAATTATATAATTATAAGTGTTCATAATCTATTGGGAACTGATGACATGATCCCATGATGAATTCCTGGTTATGTGAGCACAATAATGTCATACAATCCGAGGATGTTCACATGGTCATGATCACTATTAATTGGATTTACCATCATTTTTTCACTTATGTGAACTCTCAAACAATATGTATTTACACACTTATCTCACACATCTTCCTTCACAAAAAGAAAATAACCCCATGGAATTCATGTGACCTTTCAAATCAAAATTGTTCCACTCAAAAACTCTTACTTACATCATCACCCATTAGTATATACCCAATATGTAATAACCCTACACCCACACTCTATAATAAAGAGCTAAAAACTCAATAATTACAATTAAGGATTTGATACTGATATAAATGACCCAATTATAACCATTTATATCTTATAACATAAATCATATATATTGGATCACTTATATTTCAAAAACCATTTTGGTTTAGTGTTTTTGAGAAATAAGAAAAATCATTACATGGAATCATGGATTGATAAACAATTTTTTTGTAAAAATTGTCATTATCTCCCACTATGATATTTACATATAGTTACATTCATAAACATAACGTACTTAAAATAATTCTTTAAGACTAGGGGAAATAAAAATACAGGAATGATGAGTCATAATACTAAATATGTGTAATAATAATTATTTAATATTTATAGTCATAATTTAAGATAAGATGATCATAAATATATGATTATATAATCAATGTCCATGTGCATAACATATAATGATTAATAAAAATCACTAATTGGATCATCTGTCATGAATCATTTCATTCTTATTTTGAATTTATCCATTTTCATATATTTATGTTATCATGATAAATGTGAAAACAATCCACAATCATGGATTCAATAGAAACTCGTAGGATAAATTGATAAAATGTGTTAGTATCATGGAACATCATTACCATATCACTCTTACAATCACTCATAAAATCTAAATAACCAACCTTATAAATGTAGATTATTTATTATATAGAGAAAATAATAATTTACAAATTATTTGGTAGGAAAAAACAGACCCAACCATCTTTAGTTCATAAGGTTACCACTCATCCCTGTTTGAAAAATGAATCTCCCTTCATTACATTATAGCATAACCAATATTTCTCAAAAACATTTTCCAAGAACCAAAACATGAATATTATTTTTAAATATTATATTTCATTTAAATACAAACAATAAAAACCACCATTCTTTTCCTAACATGATTAATATGTGCAAATGAAATAGGATACATGAACATATCTTTTATAAAATTATAAACCTTCAACAAGAAGAATTAAGATAAAATCATAAAAAAAATTATTCAATTTGAATCAAAACTAACATCATGTTTCATTATTGATGATGAATAGAAATACCATTAATATATCATTAATAAAATCATTTGTAAAATACAATTTCAAAAATTAAAATCACTTTTAGAAACATAAAATTCACAAAACTTTTTGAAACAAATTTCATTGAAACATGAATTTGAAACCTATAAATGAATATTCATAGAAAATAATAGTCTTCATGGTGGTAAAATATGTTCATATTATCAAAATTAAAAATTAAATCACTTTAAAAATTATATAAATAGATTCAAAAGAAAACGTTGATGAAAATGAGAACAATATGTTTCAAAAATAGATTAAAGTGATTGTAAAATATCATGTAAAATGATTTTTAGAAATCATTTATGTTTATTGAGGAAATAAATTGAAATAATTTTAGGTAAAATATTGTTTAAGGGAAATATTGATGGTATAAAATAATATAGAAGATTAATGTCACTTAAAATAGAAATTCATTATGTTTCATTAATACATAAGTGAATAAATTAAATGAAATGATTTAAACCCCATTTATAATCAGATGATAATATAAATAAGTGGTTTAAGAAAATAAGTGTATAATACTTCCCAAAATAATCCATGAGTATATATAATATAAAAAATAATGCATATTTAAATATTATTCTTTTACCAATTTGGTATCATTTAAATCATTAGTATTTGAAAGAAAGTGAATTAAATTAAACTATAAATCCCATAAATTTCATCATATCGGAAGAAAATATTCATTTAAGAGGTAGGGAGTAAAATATTCATAGAAATCATGATGCATATATTGAATTATTTCTCAGGAAAATGGGATTGGGACTAAAAACCCATTAAAATGATAAAACATTTGAAATGACAATCAAACCATGAATTAATTTTTTTCAAATTAGAAAATTTTAATAAAAACAATTATACACTAAGAATAAAATATTTTATAGATAAATTTATAGTGAACCGTGGCATATCGATGTTAATGAAGTAGATGTATAACCATAAAAATGGAAATTGAGATATGAAACCTTTTACGGCATGGTACTATTAATGTTTAATACCCTGGAAAAAATAATATAAATTTCAATATAAAATAACATATATTGTGATGTATTCATCATTTAACATGTAAAATGACTCGTATATATCCCATATAAAATTTATTAGGTGTATGACATTGAAATATGTGTCATTTAATGGAATTTAAAATAAAATACATTACCTAGTGTCTATATATGATATGAATGCCCTTTAATCATAGTATTACAATCTTAAATCATTTACATTATTTCATAAGAAAAATCATGGGTTTAATCACTAAAAAATAAAACATTAATTTTATTTTATCTTATATTTAATTACATAATATGTGAAGTCCATATCATGTATTTTGTGGAATTTCAGTTCATAATTTCCAAAAAAACTTCTATTTATTGAATAATGTTAATGGGGTCATAGTTCCATCATCTTCATAATAACATTAAATATTTAATCTTCATATATATATATATATATATTATAATTTTAAATCCAACTATAAATATTTGTTTTGATGAATCAACTATGTTAAAATCAAGTGTGAAGCCTTATATAATCCTGAGTCACACATTCATTTTTCAATAGAAATTATATAATAAATGTTAGTATTATTTTATCTTCCCAGAGTGACTGTTGTGTCATAAATTTGATATTATTATTTTATATAAACTTATATATATCATCCATTTAATTTGGTTATGAGGAAAATAATGAAATTTTCCCATAGAGGTGGTAATCTACATATACACATGAACGATGTTTTCATTATTCTATGCATGGAAATGTAAGAATATAGATGATAAAAAATCCTTTTTAAATATTAGTTGTTAGATGAATTTATATTTACATATCAAAGTAATTTATTAAAATATTATTTATATTTTATTAAATAATTCACTAGTTTTTAGATTTTTCTCATAGGAAGTAGGAATGATGAACTTAATGTAAAAATGATTAAAAAGTTCCAAAATGGATGTGCACATCATATATATAAAACACTCTATGTACTCCCCATCCAGAACAAGTCTGTAGATTCAATAAAACTCATGATAACATTACATTATGTGAAGAAAATACTTGACATGTATATTCATTGAATGATTTAATGATTACATAGATTATAATCCCACTATTAGTGAATCGCATAAACAATGTGAAATGTATAAAGTATTTCTTGATAAAATATATTGACCAATTTTCTAGTAGGAATTGGGTATCTCAAAAACACAACATGAATAAAACAAAAACTACTTACATATATTGTGAAAAAAGATTCTTAATCAAGTTCTTGATGTCAAGGACTTACACATCGTGTAAATTTATGTATATTTATATTTTATCCACTCCATCATGTATAGAGTATCCTTATAAACTCATTTTTTCCAATGATTTATCTTCTTTACATATGTTTTAGTCTAAATTTGTTTTAAATAATACATTTTTCCTCTGTATTAAGTCCATTTTTTTGTTGGATAATGATTATGTTTTCTTCATCTGTTCCAATTATGTTTCCATTTATAATGTCCTTTGTAACAACCCTCGTCGATATTCATTAAAGACTACACTATTTTCATTGTTTATTTATACAAAATTCATTTATGACCGAATTTACATTTGATTTTATTTTTGGATCTCAATTATTTATTATTCAAATACTAGATTTCACATTCCTCAAATGGTTTCTGATTATGAATCACATGAACATTATTTTTGTTCTTTTAATAAACATTGACATTCTTTCCTAAACTGACTCATGTTAGGGGTCAATAGAAGTGTTTTTCAGATCGTAATTAATCTATAGATTGATACATGGTAACTCTATGGGTTGTAACTAAGATAATAGTTATTTTTCATCTTATTAATTTGCATGAAAATATAAAATGCAATGTGAAATTGAATAAACCTATCCTAATTAGAGTAGACAACAACAATGACCATGAGAATGTGTTTAATTTCACTTAGTAGAAATGAATATGGAAACTATCTTGTATTATAAACCCTAACCTTGTGATATTTATATCATAGATATTTAAAATTGGTTTTACGAAAAACAATTGGTGACAATTGTGCCACTTGGTAGCCTATGATGTAAGAATATTCATTGATAAATATTGGATTATCTTTTTTCATGATCCATTAAATCGACCTTGATCCCATAATTGTTGTCTATCATATTTCCAAAAATCCAAGATTATAAAAATAAAATACTTATAAATGAACATGATTAATCCTTTCCACATTGTTTTGTTCGAACAATTTTTATCCTATTAGGGATCTGTATGGGTTAGACCGTGCATTGTGTCTTTAATTTTCCATAGTATTTTCTGTAGTTTGTTACTATAAACATTAAATCTAATCATCACCTACATGAATTCAATTTCATGGGTTGGTGAGGAAAATTATGTAAAAATTATTATTGAATACTATTTTGTAGGAATGATAGCCTCTAGATCAAACCATAATGCACCTCACACATCCCCCTTTCTTCAGTTTCTTTCCCTTTTCCTTTTACAATTTTTTTTTGGACATAACTACTTTATCTCTTTGTCTATCTTCATATCAGATAGTGCATGCACTAGGGACCCATCACCCTCATGATTTCTGGATGCACATGAAAAACTTATTTTTTATAATGATATAAATAGAATAATTACTTCACTTAATCACATCAGAATGATTGACTGCAAGAATATTGAACCATCAGACCTTCAAAACCACAAATATTTACCACATGATAATGATGGTGTGAAAAAAGTGAAATATTATTTAACCATAAGGGTCTAATATTTTTCATCCATTTAAGTAGTTCATCTTGCAATTATGTGAAAAAAATTATGTTGTTCACTTTTGAGATCAAAACTCAACTCGTCGAGTTGATCCAAACTATTGGGAAATTCTATGGGATAAAAAAGAGATTACCCCCATGAGAAAATTTCATATTTTTTATAATTTTTTCATTCAATGAGTAACCATGGAATTTTATGAGATTCAATAAGAATAAATATCATTACATTCCCATTAGATGGTCGAGATGAGTATTTTTTTAAATTTCAAGATCTGAAGTTTATCACAAATTGGGATGAAGCCATGAATTTAAACGACAAATAATTTCCACACTTTGGAACATTGAACATAAATAATGAAAATTAAAACTTATCCCATGAGGGTGGATAATTATCCTGGGATTCATGGGAAATATTCAATGAAATTACTCTCATGTTACCACATCATGGACTATATGAATCACTACAACATGAAATATTCAATCAAGGAATTCAACTTGTTGTCTGTAATGTGGTAGATACCACTTTTGATATAGGATTAATGTTAAAGATTATGGATGTTTTCCAAGACAGTATTTATGATGTATATTATAATGATATTGTGTGTAAAATTGATATCATACCACCCATGTATAGAATCCATCTTGTTAAGGAGACTACCCACCGGGTAGCCCATGTAGAGGCCATGGTAATGAACTATGAGTCATTATCATTACCTACAGTACCACCACCCCTCATATTCTTGTAATGAATAATCAATCCTATGAATTTTGTGGAGTCCCCTATTCATACCATGAATTCAAGTCTTGGATATATGAACCCCAATCCCAAGATTGTAATTATTCTAGTTACAATCAATAAATTCAACAATTACAAAAAATCAAAGATTATGTACAAAATAAATCTTCCCAGTAGTGGATAGCTCAGCAGCCACATAAAACAATTATGGTATTTTGTTAGTAGAGGAGTGGACAAAAACAACTAAGGACACATGAACAACTTTGGTACCCATCTTACGTTCCATTTACTCAATGACAATAACAATTCCCAAAACATTATACAAAATACCAACAGCTTCATCCCTCACATGAACAATAGTTTACAAAATCTCTTCTTAGACCAATGTAAAACGACAAATTTATCAATACCAATCATGGAAACCTACTCATTTCCTTCATGTAGAAATAATCCGTTGGTTGAACCCATAGCCCCACCCCCCGAAACCAAAATGAAAAACAACAATGCTTCACTATGGAACACAGAGCATGAAATGGGGAATAATACTAAAATATTATTAGATCAATTGTAATGTAATTTTATTGGTGATAACGAATCTCTTCCAATGGAGGAGGCCAATGTTATTGTTGATAGTAGTGGAAATATGTTTTGTTTCTAGGAACCATGTGGAATAAAGGAAAGGAAACTATGAAAATCAAATGAAGCTAGTCATGAGAGAACTAATATGGTAGAAGAAACTAAGAAACCTACAACAAATGAACATCCTAAATTGGTTAAAATTTTATTTAGAACAACTAGTATAAACAAAATATATCCACATTCATGAAAGGATTAAACCGGAAAAAAGGATGATCAATATTAAAATTACTTCTATTTTGTAAATATTTTCATATTAACATTCCAATTAAAGAGTTAAATGCACTAGTACATAATTATTCATGATTTGTTAAAGACTTTATATCCAAAATATTAAATTTTGGGGACTATAGAGTTGTCTCCCATAGTGAAGAGTGTTCTGTAGTTGTTCAATGTAAGATACATCCATAAATTTGAGACCCTATAAGTTTACCAATTCTCTACACTATTGGGGTGTTCATGTTTGAAAGTGTCTTGTGTGATATGGGTTTGTGTATATATCTCATGGTCAATATTGTTTATAATGTGGTGGGGATTTGTTAAATAAAACAAAAAATGGTGGACCTCCAACCATCTAACCACTCGGTCAAGAATCCTCAATTATTTATCAATTATTTCTTAGTAAAAGTTTAGAAACTCATATTTCTTGATAATTTCATTATCTTAGGCGTGGAAGGAGAAGAATATATTCCATACATTATAAGAAAAACATTTCTCTCATCTAAATTTGGAATGATTGATTTTAATCAATGGATATTAATATTCATGGTTAGTGAATAACAAGTCATCTTCTCTTTGGTGAAGGCTGTAAAAAAATTTTGTAGAGTCATTGAATATTCAATGTTATTATCTTACTAAAAAGATAGATGATATTTCCACAATTATGAATGGAAATATAGAATTTCCTAAAATTGAAAATTGAAAAAGCGATGAAAATAAATAAAATTACACTTCACCTCTTATAGAGAATATCATGTCACCATTCATCCCCTCCATTTGTGAGGATTTATATAAAAAAGTATTCTCCTTATAATTGAAATCCTCTATATCAAAAGATTTATAACTCTGGAAAATATAAAAATCATTTATTGGTAGGAAAAATAAATTTGGATCAATATTATTGATTTGGATAGTTTAGAAATCAGGAATGATTGCATTCATTAGAGGTGAGTTGAGAGGAATTCACTAAAACGGGGAACAAACATCCAAATACCTGTTCTGTAACAAATACAATGTGAGTAAATTTCACACCTGAAAAAAATATACTTACACATCATGTACATTATATATGATGCAAAATATTTGGTTGATTTAAATACCATGATCCCTAGATTCACCTCACCCAAATATCCTAGGAGAAAAACCCCTTCACTTCCTTAACACCTCGCATTCCTCCCCCATCAACAGAAAAACCTGCCTTCCCTTCCACTATACAACTAACTCCCCCCTCAAAACCACTCCAATTCTATGCATGGTGTACGTTTCCACTCCATTATGGCTCGAACGAAGACTATCCACACCCGAACCACCAAACATGTCCCTGAGCATAATGGAAAATCACCTCCGAACAATAAGATAAAGTCTAAACCTTATACTCCACCAAAAAGATTCACTACCATTAACATCTTCTTCTATATATTCTTCTTCTTCATCATCTAGGGAATCACAGTCATCCATAAAAAGTTTATTGGGCCCTACATATCCTCAACATCATCAGTGCATCCATTTTTTAAACTACCAAATATAGATTCAATTTGTTCTTCACTATGCCAAAGAAATGTTGAAAAACAATATATCATAATTCAAAATACATGAGAAAATAAACATTCAATAGGAATTACTTAAACTCTTAGTATCTTTACACCATTTCCAGATTACCCGCGCGAAAGACTAGAATTTCAGGGAATTATTTAATGAGATTTTTTCCACTATCGAGCTGGAAATTTACTCTGTTCTTTACAATCTCTGAGGTAGTCATTGGGAGCATATACTGGGATATTATTTAGAAATATTCAACATCGAGTACCACTATTTCATCTCCAACCCCAGATTATTGACATCACAAATCGATATTTTCGAGGATGGTGTTTCATGATTATGGTCAAGGATGTCTAGTGAGCTCAGATCACCTATGATCCCCAAACAAAGATGATCACCAAGCTCGATAGTGATAAACTCCATATCTGACATAGTTCTGTTGGTCATTCCTAGATGGCCCAATGGGAATCTCATTGGGTCCTGAGCTATATTAATATTATTATGATTTTTTTATCCATGGGTATCCCATACGTCATTATGAATAGGTTTTTCAAGTTTTTCTCCATTACCCAAGTGAGGAGGACTCGATGTATGCTATCGAGGGATCATTCATTACTCATATAGCGAGGAATATTGGTACCATTGATGCCACTATAAATTTCACCTCAATCAGCTGACTAGAGAAAATCAGCCTTCTATTGATCCACAAGATGGGGTTGCTAGAAAATGACGGTATCATATACATGTGAGTGCTTACTTATCTTAATGATAATGATGAGGAACAAACAAAACATGTAGTAGACCCAACCTCACCCTAAAATAAACCTTCTAACCCCTCCAAAATAGATTATCTTGCTTAAACTATCTCACCACAATCTCTTCCACTATTAGCACTACCATTCCAGTTGCCACCACTCTGCATGCCCCTATCTTTACTACTATCACCACCCTCCCAACCACATATAAACATACCCATCCTCCATCAAAATTATGGCCTAGTACATAGTGTATGAAGGATAATATATTTTGGGGTTTCTTTTACCTACATGTCTCCTCTTCCAATCATTTCATGTTCACCACCCTTACACAATTTTTTCCCTCCCATCCGACTCCACTAGCCAGCCCTTTATCCTCCTCCATACAAACACCATATCCAACCAACAATGAAATACAATCTAAACTAACCAAACTGGTTTCCCGACAATAATTTTAATAGGGTGTCCTACCGGGGTGAGGTCCCCAACCTACTAACTATCTAGGCACCATTCAATTACCATGTTTCCATACACAATAGCACTAGCAGTGCAGAACCTCACCTCCACAATCCATTTATATAGATTCTAGTAGTATGGAATAGTCAGAGGCCTTTTATGATCCTATATCCATATCTATAGAGGTCGTCAATATTGAGTGGAGTAGAGAGGAACCAACTATTCTGGAGGTTATAATAGATGCAATAGTCATAGTGATTTCCCGTAAGTCTGAGTTTCCCCTTGTACCCATCACATTATGTACTCTATCTAGGTATTCTATTTTTACATTTTATCCATGATTCATTTTTTATAATTTATTATATATATGTATTATATAAAGTTAATTAAATACTTTTTGGCATTAATTTCATTTACCTATTATATTCATTTACCATTTTCCATGTCTTCTGCATCCTCTATGGTTATTAACATGACTGTCCAGCCACTATATTCACTCATACACAATATTTCTCATAAATTAGTTAACATAAATCACTATCATGTGGATCTTTCACTTAGGATATGTGCCCATTAAGAATCCCCACCACAAAGAGAACAAATTTTATTCTTGATGACAAATATTCAAGCTTTGTACTCTTTAGAGGTGGTTAATCCCACCTAGTATATCCATGAGATTGATGACACCGACACCAGTTCATAAAATAGGTTGCATACACTTGAGTAGTTTAATGACACTTAATGATCACTTTTTTTCATCCATATTGATGATGATGTTCTTGTTTTCTATTTATGGGAGGCAATCTATAAATTTCATTACTTAATTTTCAGTTTTTTCATAGTATCTTTGTTTTTCATGCATGTTCATATGTAATCACTAAACTTTACTTTATTCAAGTTTATGTATTAATCTGTGTGGATTTCTAATAGTTTTAAATATATTCAAAAAAAATTCTATTTATCCATCATTACTTAACCATGTATACTAATGTATTATCCAGTGATTGTTTTTTATATAATACAAGTTTTAAAGGTTTTACAAAATCCACTTAGTATCAACCATGTTTTCCCATGGCATTACATTCTCAAAATGTTTACCAAAATTCCAACTTTTCGATATCATGTTCATTTTCATTCTATGTGATATATGATATATCACTGATGATTCCATCCAAAATAGTGTAGACACTATCTCATTCTATGTGTGTGGGAGTCTTTCTAGATCATTATTATTGATATACTTGAAATATTTCCCATTTTCACATATATGGGATAAATTTTTCATTGAAAACATGATTTAAAATTGAAATTTCATTTCACTTATTTAAATAAAAAAATTATTTTATCAATTTTTAAAATCAATATTTTATTCCTATTTTGAATTTTGTGCATCAATACTGAGTTCTGTAATTTAATTAAAATTCATGATTCTTGCAATTTATTTTGATTAATTTATTACTAGATATTTTACCTTGAGTGTTTTGTAATTAATTTTATATATTCATATTCCTAAAAAGATTATAGAGAGACACTATTATATTCTTTTTTGAGAATATTTCATGAGGGATTCAAGGGACATGTAACCCTATCTGAACCATAAATTAAATATTATTATGGTTATGATTCTATAAATAGTTATTTACAATGATTGAAGAAATTTTTATGAGCCAATTTATCCTATTACACAATTGTACATCTTTCCTTATTTTGATCATAGTGTCTATGAATAAAATTTTTAGTATGGATCTTCTTCATAGTAATTATTACTTTATAGCTTACTCTTCAGATCCTATATAAAAATCTCATGAATTATTGCAGGGGAATAGTACCCATGATTTTTTTGGGATATTATCATTAGGGAGATGAAATGTGGAACATGTAGCAGTTTCTAATGATGTGGTCCACGATTACATTTGTATTTTATATTCCTACCCAGTTCCCATGAAAAAAATAATATTAGAAAAATGATGAAAAATAAAATGATTTCAGTTATTTTTTAGGAACGTCAAAAAATACCATTACCTGACTGATGATTCATCAAATTAAACATATTTGTTTAGGTGATTGATTTGGGACATGTACTTGACATGATTTGTGAAAAATAAATAATATGAAAAATGACTCAAACATGGTATATTGTTTTACAAGAAAAATAAATACATAGACTAACCCTGTGTTGTTGAAGAAAGGAATTGTTTTCAGAAACATATACTTTATTGTCCCATTCATAAAATTAAAGAAATTTAGGTCATATCTTACCCTCTTTTTGATATTGACTTAAATAATGTTCTCACCTACCCTCAAAATCATAGTCATTTCAATCCTATTGTCTAAGCATGTGTTATTAATTTTGTATTTTTTTAAGTAGGGGATATTTTATAACCAATGCAAGCCTTGTTCTAGGAACATTTATTCAGTTTATGAAAATAACTCCAATATAATTTTACCATGACTAATAATAGAAAATTTATTGTGAGGTCATTTTTAAAATATATATGCTATTTAAGTAATATATATGAAATTTAAATAAATGGGAGAATGAATCTGGATGATGAAATGAACTATGGGGGATGACATATTTTCTCTACAAGATTGACTATAGACGATTTTATTTTAATTAATAAAACTAGTATGACTTTTCTTCCTATAATATTTTTTTTCTTGTTTAAACGAATTTCATTTGGAATTCCTATTGAAATGATTTATTCTTGAGGAAATTTAATTTTTCTTGTGTGGGGGAATTTGGTAAGAGATATTTTTATATAAATAAAGGATAAATTTAAAAAATTTATATTCTAGTAATTTTTTATTATTCACTAGGTTTTGATTTGTTTTCATATGAATTAGTAATTTTGAACTAAAAAGATGAAATGATGAAGATGTAACAAAAATAGGTTTTACTCGTTGTGTAAATCACCCACAATGTGTATCCCTCATTAACATAAGGTTTGCAGATCCAAAAACCAACATGTGAAGACTTTATATTATGTGAATAAGATCAATGAAATTTAAATTAATTATACACTATATATATTTTAATTATAACAATAAAAAAAATTGAATCAAATACACGATGTGTAGATATTTCACAATGTGTAATGTTCTATGTCTCACCCCATCAGTGATATAAACCAATTTTATGGTTCAAATTGTGGATTTCAAATACACAACCTAAAATCAACATAAAGAATGTTTGATGTTGATAAAAAATCAATTAATCCAGTACATTATGTATATGGGATACATGTCATGTAAATTTATTCTAATTTATGTTTTAGTGGATCATCAGAACTTATAGATCACATCACAATTTCATTTTCATCCCATATTTTTCACTATTTTCATTGTTTTCATTCCAAAATAGTTCTAAATTGTTCTTATTTTTATTCTAGAAAATATTTTTACTTTTATTTTTTAATTTAATTCCTTTATTCATCCTTTTGAAAATCCATTACCATTTACGATGCCTGTTTTAACATCACTCATCATTATTCATCAACACCTACACTAATATTAATTATTTCTTTATGATTATTATGTTTTTGTTTGAATTTAAATTTTTATTAATTAGTTGAACATGATTCATAATATTTAAAATCGTAGATCACATATTTCTCAATTATTTCTTGATTAGGGGTGTCGTGTTTAGTATTTCCCTTTTTTTGATCCAAACCACCATTCAATGCTAATACACTTAGGGTTAGTGGTCAAGTTTATAAGGTGTTATAAGGCCAGTGATTCTATATATTGAAATACTATAACCCAATTGAGAGTACTTTTGTTAATATTATTTTTTCGTCTCATTATTTTTCATTACCATTACCATGGAATGTGAAATTAAATAAACCTATCCTAATTATATTTGAGTAGTACTATGACAATAAGACTATGATTCTTTGTTCATTAAAGCTAATATTAATTCACCATGTTCATCAGCAATTCCATGAACTTTTGATAGTTTCATAATTGGTAGAACAAATTGGTTTTAGAAAAACTAATTCGTTACCAATTCACAGCTTGAAATCTTATGCCATTTGACTTTCTGAAGCTATACCTTAGATATTCTTCTACCATGATCCTTAAAATTGACACTGATCCACTCAAATTTATGTATAATAAATATAAACTAACAATATTTGGTAAAACACTAAATATTTTACATGGGGAATCCTTTCCAATGGTTTTATTCAAATGAATTATTTCTTACTAGTGATCTCTATGGGTTTTTCCCCACAGAACATCTCTACTTCTAGATAGTAATAAGTTTAGTTGGTGAAATTTAATTTCTAATATGATCAACTCCAACCCATACTCCATGTGGTGTGTGGGAGATTCACACACACACACACACACACACACACACACACACATATATATATATATCATTAATATCATATATATTTAATGAAAAAATATTTATAACCATCCATTATAGAATGTGATAGAAAATAATTTATATCAGTTTATGTGGTGGTGGTCCAACGTATACACGAAATATTGTTACCAATCCAATTATAATAGAAGTCAAGATAGATATCATTTATTAAATTTACAAACGTTTATCTCATTATATATAATATACTAAATTTATTATATTATCATGTTATAAAAATATTTATGGAGGTATATGAAGAAATAAAACTAAAACATGCGGTTATAATCTATACAAATTATTCAGGAAACCTCCTTTTCTTCCCACCTTAATCCCCTTAAAGATGGCATGTTTGAAAAAACAAGGCCCCTAAAATATATTTTGTTTTGATGGAATGATATTTTTTATAGGTGATGTTGAAATATAATGTCATTTGATGTTTCTAGAGGATATAAGAGGGGGTTTACTTTAATAAGTAGGGGAATTCTAAGAATTATTTAATGTATTAAATTAATATAAATTATATTTCATTTTATTACTACATGAAATTTATATAATTATAACATATGAATAATTATAGATGATTTAATATCTTCCTATAAATGTTTTAAGTTTTTAAAATATGTTCTTACACATATCTCTTTGTTTTAATCCATGTTATACCTTTTTAAAATTACGTTGATATCATTGGTTTTTCGCTTTTGGGGAATTATTTTACTATAAAAGGAAAGGTGACACATAAACGGATTGTGGATGATATTTTAAACCATATTCCATTAAAATATTTTATGATATTATTTAAATTATGTTGATATCATTTAATAGATATTTGTTATTATAAAATATCATTAATTACATATTTGAAAAATCCTGAAATATTATAATCTAACACTCATTTACATCATCTCAGATGTATCCAAAATTAATTTGATTCTAAGATAACTTAGATTTATAATTTTTATAATTGAATAATATAACTTTGATATAAATAATTAAAATTAAAATCTATGAATATTCGAGTAACCTCGTGGTTTAACAATTTTAACATTAACCATTATAATGAATTTACAAAATACTGACTTCCTATTTGAAAATAATTAATCAAAAAAATTCCTTCTGTAGGACCCTTATATTTAATCGATAATTTTCTTATTCCAATTCATACCCACAAATTTAATAGTTTTTTATTAATATATAATTTAAAAATGAATATTTTTGTGGGTTGTTTATGCTCGATGTGGTTTGTTGTATACACTATCAAACATATGTGCTTTTAAAATATAGGTATATCCCATTACCCCCATTTAATAAATTATATCCTCAAAATACAAACATGATATTTCTACTCAATTTTTTAACACTTAAAAGTATGTTTGTTAAAATATGACATCATAAAAATGGATAATATAACATCATCTTAAAAATTATGGAACGTAAATATAAAGTTCATATGGAATAATAGATAATTTTATTTTTCAAATATGAGAACTATAGTGGGATGTTAAAATATTGAGATGGTGGAAATGAAATATACATATAATTATTTATTTTGATAGATATCATTTATGATAATATAGTGAATGATCAAGATATTTTTAATGACCACCAAATCATAAACCATTGAGGTGTCAAAAATACCATAAATTCATTGTAAATGATGGTAATAGTATAACAATATTGTTTCAAGATATTTTTATAGTATTTTTTAATTTATTTAAAATATAGATTAAGAAATATGAAAATATAATTCTAAATTATTATTCCTTACGATAATGATGTTTTCACTAATCTCATTATTTTCTCCAATGATTATGTATTCAAGATGGATTTATCATTCTTGATGAAGTAAAATAATAATCACATGGATCATATATTACATAGTATGAAAAAAAATTATTCCTCAAGTGATTAAATATCAATAAAAAATTATGTGTTTGGGATATAGTAATATATGATCCAATATGAATAAACCATTTTATAAAAATTAATATACAAAAATAAAAAAACAAATAATAGTAAAATAGTTTCAATATAGATCATCCAATAAGTATATAAAAACATATACCAATTAGTCACAATAAATCCAATATTAAATAATGTTATTTCATAAAATTATGTATCAAATCTTTTATAATAAATCCCATAAAATGTAACATCATTCATTAAAAATAATCCTTCATGTTAGAAATCAATTTTATAGACACATGAACCCAATAAATTATATTATAAAATATCAATAGTCAATTTAAATTCATATCACCTAAAACATAAAAATGGTTGTCTGATCCTTTGAAATTATAATCAGGATTAAACATATAAACCCATGAATTTATCCATATCTATTAAGACAACCACACATGAAAACATACTAATTTCCAAACCTGTGTAACCCATTCCAATAATAGAAAATATTAAAAATCCAATCCCACAATCTCAAATCACGTTTTAAAAACCCAATATCTTCATTTATGGACTGTATACCAATCAACATGAACTGATTTTTACCCTTAAAAAGAAATTACATAAATATCTTATATTATTTAACTTATTATTCCGGGACCATTTTGGTTAACATTTTGTGTAAATAAGAAAAAATAATTCCCGAAAACATGGAAGAAAACAACTAGATTGTAATAATCTGCATTATGTCCCTCTATGTTTTTCAATTCTAGTAAATATGATAGGAAAAATATACAATAATACACTATTCCAAACCTGTAGAAATTGAATCATATGTTGGGTGATCTCAAATTCTCATTAAGTTTAAATATAAGGATTAATAATTCAATTTCATCAATGATCATGAACATGGAATATGGTTATGATTACATAATCAATGAGATCGAGGATTAAAAAATCGATTGAATACCCCTAAAAATTGTATATTTAATCATGAATCATGGAATAATTCATTAATATAAGACAAGAGTAATATATGATAGCAATAATGATGTAGGTGAAAATGATCATTGATTGATGAATCATTAGAAACTCAGTTCATGAATTGATAAAATTTCTTCGTATCATGGAATTCCATTTCCATATCACTATAATAATTAGTATTAATTTTTTTTAAATGATAAGGTCTAAAAAAACCATAATTTTTTGAATACATTAATCATTTTTCAATGTATTGGATTTATATAATGGACTAACCTAGTCTTGGTTTATAATATGTATGACCATCATTATTTTAATGATTGCACCATCCATTAATAGTTTATAATGGAATATAATATTTCCATAAACAGTTTACCAGAACAATAAAAATTATAAAGTAAATATATTTAATTTGATCATATAAATCATTGAAAGAGGGACTACTCCATTCATAACATTATAATCTAGGGGAAAGGATGCAAGTTACATGATAATCTCTTTTAAACAATCATCATCCATATTCATGTAGAAATCAAATGGAAATATTCCATTTATCCCCATTTTATCATAATTAACACTAATATTAGTTTTCTTAGAGGAAGAAAAACACCATTAAAATATTACTAAATATAATATTGAGTAATTAACCTTTCATTAATGAAAATATCTTTTAGTAACTAAAAATTCAAAAATATATTGTGAATAATATTTTCATTAAAATTAACTATTGAAAAATATAAAGGAACAATCAAATTATATACTATTTATAGTGGAAAAAATCCATTCATGTCATATTGTTAAAAATAATTGTCCATTACAATATGTTGTAAAAAGTGTTAAAAGTTACCAATGTAGAAAATCCATCATATATCTCCTTCTAAAAAATTATAAACGAAGGTAAACTAAGTTGTGTAAAATTATTAGGAAATATTGTTTTATAAATTAAAATTATTTATATCATTCTTTAAATCATGTAAATGGATAAAAAATATTCCCCATAAAAATTTATATTGGATTCGTATCAAATGAAATCAACTTTCTCGACGTTTCATTAATAAATAAGGGATGAAGTGGAAAATAAATAGGTAGAATATATTCAGAATTTGAGGAAAATAAAAAATATTTCATTCAGAAGAATAAAGGAATGATATTTCCATGAATGAACAATCGACATTAAAAATGTATAAAGAATGTCTATTTATGGGTAAACATTTACCACTTATGTATAATCATAATAAATTATAATTGAAGAAAGAGTGTGATATAGATCATAAAATAAAATTTATTTAATAATTTAATAAAACAAATTAACTAAAGAGGTATTATAAACAACATAAAAATAAATCATGGTGAAATGCATTACTCATGTGACATGATAATGGGAATAAGACAATGCAATCCTGGGAAATGATAATTCCATATGAAGTGACAATAAATACATAATGTTATTATATGCAGATATGTAAATACATATACATCTTGTGAAAATATAATACAGAAATATTTATTTATATATTCAAACATAGTCATGGAATAATAATTTCAATAAAAATGATATGTATACCAATGGATAAAAATTGAGTTATGAAACATTGTACCACTCGGTAACATTCTTGTAAAATACCATTTTGGGAAATAATTTTTATTTAAAAATAATATAAAATTATTCATTAACGATTCCTCGTATGAAATGTATAATTCATTCCATGTAAACCATATAAATTAAATTAGGTGCATAACATTAAAATATACCATAATAAAGGGTGATTATAATGAAATCCTTACATCATTTAAAGACATTCGATGAATGTCCCACAAATCCTATGTAATAAAACATTTTCCATTATATTATTTTATATTAACATATTACGTGTATTATACCTTATACCAATTTATATGACTTATTTTAACTATATATTTTATTATATAATCATTTTATTCTAGATCGGTTGTTTTATGGACATTTAGTTTATAATTTGAAAATGGATATAAGTTTTTGAACATGTTATAATAGTTTATAGATACATCATACCCATAATAATAATCAAAATAAAATTTCATTTTCATGTTTCAATAATAATTTTATATCCAAAAATTATATATGGTTATTAAAAATTAATTATGTTGTATTCGTAGAGATGGTGGGTCATACGTATATATAATTAATGATTCCATTTTACAATGAAAATTGAATAATATAGGTAATTAATATTTAATCATTCTAGAATGATTAATATATCATGAAAAATATATTATTTTTTAAATATTGTTATATACAGTATCAATTTTATGTCATTATGAAAAATGGTTGACATCGTTGTATTGTGGTTTCAACCACACATACATACGATTAATTTTTTTAATAATAAATGGATTGAATGTTAATATATTAAAGTTTAAGATCCCAATTTTTTCTAGTCACATCTCTCTAGGATTTTTCATTAAATATTTTCCATCCTGAAGGATTGCCCTTAGAATAAACACAATCTGTGGTTGTGATGAAACATTGGAGAACCGAAGTGGATCTATGTGGACCTAATTTTTTAATAAAATGCCCTAATATTTTGGGATGTATGGTTTTTTGAGTTAGTTGATTCTTGGTATAAATGGGCTAAAGTGTTTTATGGGTTCATTATATGTTGAGAATATTTAGAGGGAGTTTAGAGTGTTATAGGTGAAATGGAATGAAAACCCATCAGCAGAACATCCACACACCGTCTAATTATATTAATGATATTTTAATTGATCAAGGTTATTATGAAAATAAATCTATGTTTATGTATTTTATGGAATATTCTTTTGATAATATTTACACAACATGTAACTACATTACATTCCATGTAATTCAACATCCTTCTATTTTAAACATTGGGTGAGGTTAAATTCTCATTTTTTTCAACTTCATATTTTATCATCTCAATACTATGGAATCTCCAAGTGATATTTGGGTGATAAAAACTTTTATTGATGTCTTTTTTCTATGATAAATTGATTTAAAGTCTTTTTGATTAGGTTTCTCACTTTTATTCCAAATTCTGAACCCATCATGGTGAAATCCATTGAACAATTTCATTATTGGATATGGTCGAGATCAGTTTTGATCTTTTAATCTCACTTAAATCATATTCACATTGTTTTTCTTGGGAATTGGCCATTGAGTGAATTTTCGAATCATCAGTTAAATGTTGGGGTCTAGAATATAACCATGTGGTTTGATAATTTCCAAATTTCTGCAATATTGTGATTGCGCCAACAAAGCATGCACCCAAATAATTTAAATCAATAAATATTATTTTTCATTGATGTACAATGTTTTCAATATATTTTATCATTGATTATGACTAATCTTAGGGTGAGGAATCTATTGAATAAAATTGAAAATTTAAATTGTCGCTGATGGAGGTGCAATGGACTCGTGAATGCTTCATGTTGAGGATCCCAGACAATCAACAATGAATTCATTTGGATGAGGTTTTATAACTGTTCACATCCACTAAGAGTGGATTATCGGATTTCAAAGATTGAGAGGGTGTGGTGTTGCCTTCAGTATCAATCCTGTGTGTTTTTTCTCAGTATAGCTTGCTAAGCAGCCATAAACTGGTGGAGACATTCCTTAATGATGTTGATGATGGGAATGGGTATTTCAGCATAGTCTTGTTCTGGGTTGCAACACTCACCATTTTTGGAGTTTGTTGATGTCTCTTTTTCCTCGATGTCATGTGAGGTTTCCCCCCATTACCCTTAAAAGTGGGTTTATCCAAAATTAATATAACATATTTACCTTCGGCACATTCAGTCTAATAGATTATCATTTTTTACATGAAAAGTGACCTTATGTGATATTTGGTTATAGAATCCTTAAACTGTGGATTATTTTATTATTTATATTATGGTTGAATCAATTATGATATAAATGAATGTGGCATCTAAAAAGCAAACTGGTAATTCTCATAATTAACCTTTGAGATATATGATGCGATATTTTGATATCCATATTGTTTTATAGGACTTATGTTCCATGCTAAAATGACTAGATATCAATCATGGTTGTATAAATTACACACTTATCTAATATAATTCTAATTTTAAAGAAGGATTGGCCTAGTATCATGACATAGTTTTTATGGGGAGCGGGCTATTCCATGTCACATTATGTGATGCATGTAGGGATTAAACCTAGATATTGTAAAGCTTATAGGGCTTTAAACCAGATTTTTTTGACTATCCTATGATTATATGGTTATGGTTGGCATAGTAGTAAGACATCGAGAGATTTATTATGGGATGACACTGAATAAGGATATTTTGAATTGGTTATATGGTTGTGGATGGAACAATCATATTTCATTCTCAAGGATATTTTGGCATGATACTGAAGTTGATTTTTGTATTATTTTATTAATTATTGGATTGGATAATAATTATGTTTGTATAATTATTTTATAACAAACCTATCAAACAAATTTTTTTCATGGTGGTGTCGACCTATTGATTAATAATGACACCCTATTCAGCACTCCATTTTGGTAACCAAGTTGAATATCTGGATGCAGGTTTTGACATGGGTAAAGGACCTTTCTTTTGATATTATTTTTAGCGATGGACTGATGTTTGTAAATGGTACCTATGTGGGGGATTGGAATAGGGAATTTTTATTCTGTCATTTTGTTTGATATTATTTTTATTATATTTTTTCTAACAATATATTTAGTAATATTCATAAACATCATTTCATTGTTCCGTTATAATTTATTAAATTATTCTTTTTGATTTTATTATTGTTTTCCACTATGAGTACACTTTTATTATTTTTAATTAATATGGTATGATTATATTAAGTTGAAACTTCATAACATGTGGTATAGTCTCCCCAATATACACATTACATTGCTCATTTCTAGTCACCAGCCTCTGGCATACGGGGAGATGATCTAGAGGTCTCATAACCAACCCTTTTTTGCCACATGAGAGAGTGCCAGAACTAGGTTTGTTATAATGTGGTATCTATTGGGTTTGTTTTATTTTTTTCCTATACTCTTTTGGAAATATATAAATGGTAATACGATATGATAGGACTTGTTAATGATATTTTGAATTCGAGTATATTTCCCATGTATGTGGGAAATCAGAGTACCTATGGATGGGAATGTAGTTTGTATTTTTTTCTTGATATATTTTATGTTATCTCAACATGGGTGATTCACATGTTGCATGTGGTCATCGATTTATGATGTTACTATTTTTTAGGACTATACACATGGCCTAGTATAACATGATATAAGAATATATGTATCATAATAGGAACATAAGGATATATTGACATGAATTTTTCATTATAGTGGAATATCTATTTTTAAAATAGATGTATAAAATCCAATTGAACTATGATATGAGATATTAATTTCACTAAATAAATGAAATGGTTTGACGTTTAATGTTGAAAAAACATTAAATCTCTATTTAAAGATTCCAAGAGTCATTGCTTCTCTATCATAATCACATGATGATGTTCACATTATTGCAATCATATTCTCTAATGTGTGTGTTTGTATTATAGAGGAAATTCTTCCTTACCATCTTTGAATGGAGAATTAGGATATTTCCAATATTCACACTTTTAACGAGTCAGATTTGGAGCATCCTGTAGTTCCTCTAGAGAAGATAGATTTTTATCTTAATGGAAACATCTTAAGGGTCATGAGTTCTATGTAAAGGAAGACTATTCATTCTATTTCATCAATGATTGGGAGGACAAGAGAGTTTTAGATGTAGAATATTACAACAAAAACAAGGGAAGGAGTACCCAGGGAAGTAATGTTATGGATCCAACCAATCTAGATAGTCTTCATGTATATAGAGACACCCATTGGATGAAGAGTGATTCTTTCTACATATATGTTTCATGTAATATCCCAAAATTTTTATGACATTTTGGACGAAGCTACAAAGCATGATGAGAAATCATAGAAGGATATCAAATCGAAGTTCATTAGAAATGTTTATCTTAAAATTGATAGGGATGAAAAATGTCGTGAGTGTATTCACATAATGTGGGTGGTAAAGTTAGTACAAGACTATGTTAGATTTTTTACAGACCTTAAATGATTTAATCCCTCATTTTAAGATGATGTGACATCTAGGAAGATACATTTTAGGATGTTATCTACTATTAGATTATGTCACATGTGAAATTTTTTCATTTATCCATCTTTGAGGATTTGACGAACCATGCACTCATCATAGAAGTGAATCTGAGAGAGACCTGGAGCATCGAACAATATTTTTCAGTAGGGATATATATTAGTTCTTATTTAAGTTTTGATACCATAATTAATATATTTTCTACCATGGAATCAGTGGGAAGTATAGTCAGGTGGGTTGAAAGGCATCTCCTGAACATGTTCCTTTCCAATGATATCAGTGAGAAACGTCTGACAATAAATTCCATTAGTATCCTCACCCAATAATTGATTATTGTATTGGTGGTATAATTGGTAATCTTCTATGTTTTTGTGTGATTGTTTAATGTAAGAACTATGGAAATGAATGAGGATATAAAGCTGAGTGAGGAAGGGGGATAACCACTCATTATTCTGGTAGTAGCTATTGTTTTATAGTCCATTCTGGCTGAGGTAGGGGATGTGGTACCCCAGTTCTTGATAAGTAGTACTATGAAATGTAAAAATCATCAGGTGGCCAGATTGGAGAACAAGGCAAAGGGATGGGTTAGATTCTTGTTATATAGAATACTCCGAATGATGTGGAAGCATTATTGTCTGCCATCATATGTATGATTCTTATATCATATACAATGCCTTGTGTTTTGTTATATATATAATCATCAAATTAATTTATATCTTATAATATATAAATTTTTTTGGGAATGTTTGTGTAAATATTATATGGTGTTTCAACCATTTAATAATTATAGGTAGTATGGTTAGAAAATGTCCAATGTTGCAAGGTGTGTTCTTTAGAGAATGGTTGTTATAGTTTCTTATAGGAATCTTTTGTGCTAGAAATGGATAGCTTTGAAAGGATTCTTGGTATGGATTGGTTATTTCTATACAAATATCATATAGAATATTATAGATGAATAGTAAAATAATTATCACCTAAAAGAGGTGTCTTCTTTCACCATGGTGAGTGGGATCTTCATGCATTTTAGGCAAGACCAACTCTATGATGATTGGACTGTCTCATGGATCAAATATCCAGTATTGTAGTATATGACATTGGAGTGTAGAAATGTTATTTTCATATTGTGGTAGAAGAATATTAAGTTGTTTTACATTATGATTTATATATCATACCACCCGTGAAAGTGATCGATTTCACAACAAAGCTAATGATGGGAGTAGAGAAAGTCTCTATACCACTTTATTGAATAGAACTAGTAGAGCATTGGGAGTTGAATGTGCAGTTAGATTATCCCTAATATACAGACTTCATAAATTCAAGGATATATCCTTGGGGTTCTTCAGTTATCTTTACCAATAATTCTGATAATTCCTTATACTTATTTATGGATTATACATGTTCGAACTAGATGACGATCAAGAACCATTGTCCTCTTCCACGCCATGATTATATTTTCAATCAGTTGAGATGCGATAGAATCTTACACAAGATTTTTTAGATATCTTTAGCATATGTTATGTGTGAGACCATCAAACATACCCCATACCGCATTAATGAGTATATTTGACATGAATGAATTTATAGTGATGCCTTTTGGGTAGACTAACACACATAGGGTATTCATGGATGTAATTAAAAGGATTGTTCATCCTTTTCAAAACTAGTTTATTGTGGTTTTTTGGATGATATCATAGTGTAATCCTAGTTAGTAAACAATATTTTATAACATCATGACATATTCCTTAAAACATTGAGAATTAATTGGATTAATTCATAGATAAAAAAATGATGTTTTGATACAAATAAAGAGCACTTCTTGGGAAATTGCATCTCATAGATAGGGGATTTAGTGTAACTAGGTAAAATCAAAACCATGGAATCATGGAAACATCCTAATACCATCATAATGATTTAGTGATTTTTAGGATTAATAATTAATTACATGTTTTTTATCATGTATTAATTTTGTTTTTTGGCACCAATTTAATGACTCAAGATTTATGTACATAGATATTATATCATAATTATGGAATTCATAAAAACTGTCTAAAAGAATATATTATTTTAATGTATTTAAAAACATTTAATGCAAAGTTATTGTATAATGAAATATCTTCAATGTTTCCCACAAAGATATTTCTATTTTCCCCTCCTACCTAAAACCTTTCTTTATAACCCAAGGAAATGATGATATTAGAAATGGTAATCTAAAATTCTCAATAAGATAAAACAGGGGTGATATGTTATCATAAACATGAGCATAAAGGGTATTATAAAATTATAATAACATTAAAAGAGAATTCCCATTCATATCTAAGGTATACTTGAATCCTATGGAAATTAATGAACATAATTCATAATATCATAAAATTGATATAAGACTAGAAATTATGACATACACAAAAAACATAAAACTTTTTGAACATGTCTAAATATTAATAGGTTCACTCATTAAATGTGGGACATGAAATCACGCCATTATGTAAAAAAATGGACATGGAAACCAGGTCTACACAAAAAATTTGTGAACATGAAATAAGGTTAATGCATATCATATATAACTCATGAGTAATCCATATTTACCGAATTAATTAGAGGGAGATATAGGTCCTATAATTATCAAAGTAATATTTATTTTACATGTGTCACAAGATCATAAGAAATAAAACTATAGCCTGTGAATATAAGCGGGTTTTGAATGAAAATACCCACTAAAAGAGAAATGAGTTTCAAAAACATCATTCTCTCAAAATATAAACCATTAAAGTAATGAATTTTAATAAAAAAATTGATTATTATTCAAAAATTTCCTGACTGACAGTAGTGTATTTCATCATAGATTGAATATTATTTTGATAGATCAATTGAAAGAAATGCTTTTGGAAAATATCCATTCTTCCTTGAAAATATTTTATTTTCATAAAATAATTAGCAATTTTAAAAGAAAAAAAATCATTGAAATTATTCTTGAAATATTTTGAGGTTTGATTCATGGAAGTATTTTTTTTATTAAATCATAAAAACCTATTCATTTTATATATGTTAAAAGAATACATTATTCTCGTACATTTTTCAGGATAATAAAAAAGTACCTTGTATAGAAATTACAAAAGATTTAAGTAATATGATTTAGTAAAAATCCTCCAATCGTTAAAACTAACATTAAAGAAGTGTGGTAAAATATAAATAATATTCTATAAAACATATTTATAAAACATGGACATGTATTATAAATAAACCCTAGTGAATACACAAGTATAACAAATCTTGGATAATAATGACATTGTGAAATTATTCCTTACCTTATGTATGGTATAATTCATACGTATCAAGGACTCCTATATAATATATCATAGATTGTTATAAAATTATTCCAGAACAATATCAATATTCATGATATCATATAGGTTCATATTGTCACTCATTTAATAATATTTCATTATTATTCTACTTTGGGTGTTGACAGCTTTATTTTCTCATGAATGATTTTCATAGGAGTCGAAATTCTTGTAAATGGGATATAGTTCCATCATTTATATAGTTATATTAAGGTATTATATTTCATATATATTAATTATGTAAATTTATATAATCATTCATGAATAGTGGACATGGAAATGAATCACATCACATCGTGGTGAATGTCGGTTGTATGTATGAACGAGCAATGTTATCATTTCATTAATAGTAAAAGTATAGAACTGGAATGTATATTTGTTGATATATAATCAATATCATGTAATAATAACATTATATTTTTATTATTTCCATCCTTATACACATCAACATAAAGTGGTGATCAAAAATAGATTACACAAGGAAGTGGATATGGTAAGTCGTATGTATTCATTATTGGTGATTACTTTTTTAATAGAATGATTTGGAGGTAGAATATGGTTGTTACATAATCATAATAACATCATAGAATATAATTTATACTAAATTTATTACATTATAATGTAAACCACTAATTAATAGGAATTATAAGAAGAAATATGTTTGAAAGAATTGGTAGTGGATATTACCTCTTCTTCGTTTAGGTCCCTCTAAATCTCCACTAGTTGGAACTAGAGTTGGTATTTTTAGAAGACCATAAAACATAGAATGTAACTGGAGAATTTGATAAGGGAAATGGGTTGGGTATATACTATATTTAAGTCATAAGGTGAAGTGAATAATTTAGGTATGGGTTCCCCTTTACAATTCCAGTGAGGGGCACTTTTGAATCACCAAAAAATATTAGTTTATAGGAAATTCAATACCAATCCAAAAACATACATAATGTAATATTTTATATTATTAGATATGATAATGTTGTAATAACATAAACCAATAAATTTTAGATAATTTCTTCTATCAATTTAAACACTTATCATTTTAATTAACCCTTAGTTATTGCATATTAATTTGAACTAATGTATCAAATATTTCAATATTAAAAGTGTGTATTTTTAATTAATTTCATATCCATTAGACCATAAATAAAATATAGGATATTTTAGACTATATAATAATTATTTTACATTTTAAAGTTATTTTTGGATATTAAATAATATAATAAAACATTATTTTGAATAAATATAAATTGTATTAATTTTGCCACTATTCATTTCATGGATGTTTGATACTATGAGGATAAGATGTTGACCTCGTACAAAAAATTTTATAATATCTCTAAGGTTTATATTTAAACTATAAAATTCATTGTATATATTAATTATATGATATTTTATATATTTTAGTATTTTTAATAACATTAAATTGATATTTCCATTAAAAATAATTACTAAAATAGTATTGTGTAATTATTTAATATATAAATTTTTTGAACAAAAATTTAAAATAAAATTCATGGATGAAAATAAATCCCCTATATTTCATTATAATACTTATATTTTAATTTATATCCTATAAAATCCTACATTAAAATTTTTTATTTATTAAAAGATGAATACGACAACATTAACATCACCTTAAATAAAATGTTATAATTGTCATAATATTTTCCAGGTGGATCCAATTGGTCAATAATTAGACAATTTGATAATTATGGTCAAGATATAATCAGAAAATAATATTTATTGATTCATTTTAGTCTTTTAATGTTAATTTTTATTTTAATTAGAAATAATTTATTTATTATTGATCTATTAAATAATTTATGCAACATCATTGTATAAGAAAATAAGGTAATTTTTTATTTATGAAAAATTACAAATAAATTACCATGATAAATAAGAAAATTATATTTAAATTGATTATTTATAGCAAAATTTATCTTTGGTATAACATTCAATTAAAAATGATAAACTTAACAAAAATTTTGTTAGACATATTTAATTTTTCATTAAATAAAATGTATTAAATGTCATGATCTCATGAAAGTGGCTTCTAATGGATACCCATTTCTCCAAAGGATGATTTTGGTTGAAACAAAATCATTCAATGATATTAGAAAAAGTGTTGGGGTAATTTTATACTATTATTTATACCTTTAAATACCCAATTTACAGTTTACATTATTAATAAGGAAAAAATTATCGAATATACATTTCATAAAGCCCAAAAATAAAAGGAACTTATTTACATAATTTGGACCAAATGATTACAAACATGAAATCTGATTTTTGAAATTCAAAATACAAAAGTTGGTGTAAATAATTTAAAATTAATCTCATTAATGGAATGAGAAAATGGATTTCAAAAGTAAAACAATAGAAAAGTAATGAAATCTTCTTACATGTAAATTAAAATTAAAATTAATGAGAATGAAAAAATATATTAAATGACAAAAATATACCAAATTTAAACTTTTAAACCATCGAAATGTATAAATTTTCAACATATAGATGAATTGGACAAAAAAGTAATTTTATATTAAAATGTATTAATTTTTTTAACATTTCATAAAAATGTGAAGCTTATAAAAAAATACCAAAAAAACAATCTAAAGAAAATTTTTATATGATTTTATCAAATAATATATTTATATTTTCCTAAGGATATATAAAAGTGTCAAAAACAATATTTAAAATGGGTGCTCCACCAAAATGTGAAAAACTACATTTTTAAAATAATACATCTTTTTATCCAAAAAAATTAATTTAGTCTAATATCTTGTTTAGAAAAAAATAAGGTGAAATTTAAACATAAATAGAAAAAATTTAATATACATTTTAGGAATAAAATCAACTAAGAGTGATTTTATTATTTTATAAACAAACTTATTTCCATTTAGATATATTTTCAGAAAAATATTTCCTTGTGTTTAAAAAGTGATTTATTTTGATGTATTATTAATTGATCACCTATGAATTCATTATATATAAAAATTTGTAAAGTGTAATTTCATGATTCACTTAATACTACTCATATCTGCCGTTATACTGGCTATGTTATATGGTAAAATAATAATATTTAGTTTTTCGCTATAACACGGTCTTTGGTGAATCAAATTCTATCAAAAGAAATAGAAATTGTGTGTAACAAAAGACATAATAGTGTTACATATTCCTAAAGATATTATGGTGTTCCTTGTAGTTAAATATTATCTAGGTTTATTATACAACACAATAAATCAACGGAATTAAAAAAACAATACCTACTAAAAATCATGGGGTGTTACACTCTATCACCATTGAATTGAGAATTCCTCTAGAGATTCTTCTAGGTTAATAAGGGATTACTACTTGAATTTTTATTTCATTAAACCCCAAATGTAACAATAAATATATTAAATACATTATTAGAAAGTAAATGATAAAAATTTTGAATACCTAATATAATTCATATCTATGTTTCTACATCAAAGAACATCAGTAAAGATTTGGGTTTGGAGGAAAAGAGTAAATAATTATTTAGATTGATAAAGATCACTGATCACTAGAATATGGGTGTTTAATAAAAAGATTAAAATTATAAAATAATTAACTATTATTGTTTTAATGAGGTCAATGGTTTCATAAAAATTAAGGATAATAGTAAAACCTTTTATATCATGATCCTTTATTGTAATGTTGAAGAATTTTCTTGAGAATATATTGCTGCTTGATTTATGTACAATCCCACCTTTTGTTGCGCCTTTATTGACATCCAAAACATCTCTTATTCCAAAAAATGAAGTTGAATTTATCACTCTTAAAGCATTAGATGATTGTGAGATCCATAAATATAATAATATATCATTCCTTCTAACATTACCACCAAAAAAAGGTTACCAAAAGTTATTAAATATTCATAAGTCAACAAATAGTTGGATAATAATTTTATATCACATAAGTCATTAAAATTTTAAAGTAAAAATTCTATAAATTCAATACCATATAATCTTTTTGAAGGATAAAAACCAAAAACATTAGAAATAATGAACTAACTTGTCTTAACATTTAACTTCCATATATTATAAGGTATATCATATTGGTCATATTCCAAACATGTGAATATAATCATCCTGTAATTTCATGTAACATGGTAATAAAATTAATTAACAAATTAAATCATAAAAAATGTCCAAAATTTTCTCATTTCCATACACTATAAATCTGAAATGACTAACTAAATCCATGATGTCATCATATAGACCCATTGTAATTAATAATATCAATCATTTATATTTTCCCTTATCCCAACATTATGAACATATTATGGGTTATCCTTACTATAGTAACATGGCTTCATGAAATATATGAATCACTTTTCATGGTTGGGGTACCATTAAAAAAATACTCTTAAATACATAAGGAAAAACCATAGTGGACTGATTATTCCCTAATACCATAAAATTTATTACATAAAATTATTCTATAATACCACTAAATAAACACTCGATCATTCCAGCACTTCATTTTTGTACTCTATATCACCAATATTTACCTTATGTGATTTAAAATTTTCATTTTTCCTTAAGAGATTATAGTGGAATATATTCCAGATTAACCCTTTGATTGGGGTATTTATTTTCTTAGTGGATAGACATTCTAAATTTATATAATTAATGTGTGAGTGGTAAATTTTATAGAGCTTTTTCTCCATGAAATGGCCTCTTTAAATCACTCTGACACTATTTTGCGTAATGGATAGTCCTCCCACACATGAAGCATAATCTTATACCTTTTTCGAATTCCACTGAGTGATCTTTTCCAAAAAAAATCAAATAGGATGTTGAAACTTTTTCTTCTCTATTTGTGAAAAACTACTAGAGTTTATATTAATCTCCATCTTCATTTTATTATCACCAGAACCTTGAGATTTACCAACATCTATTCCACTATTTTGTTCATTCAAGGATTACTTCATTGCTCATAAAGTTTCTAATCACTAAGGACATTCAGAGAATCGGTTTTCGGGCAACAAAGAATTGGTCATATTTTCTTTCAAGGATAATGTTTAATGAAGAATTGTAGATTTAAGGTATTGTAAAATTTTATTCATAGGTACCAATAGACTCATTATCCCTTTTAATAATCTTGAGGAATCCCTTATTCATAATTGAATATAAAATATGATTCAAATACTTATTCAAAAAATCTATCTTTGAAATCATCCCATTCCATAGATTTAATCTCTTTTTAGACCCTAGTGTTTTTAATAACTCTCCACCACATATTGGCATCACCTTCAAAATGATAAACAACCAGAAATATTTTTTCATTATCGAAACATTGGAGGATGTAAAATATATTTCTAGTGGTACTGATCCATTATTTAGCAACAAGTGGATCAGAAGACACATTGAATGATGGTGGATGATGCCACTTGATGGACTCATTATAATGGTTTCCCCTCATCTGGTCATTTTGAATTACGAAATGATTTATAGATTATATGCATATATAAATATGTTTTTTCATTACATTTACCATAAAATTAGGTTTCTGAAATTGAAAATTATTTCATTTTCCATTTGATTCATCATTAATATGATTCCTTTGGTTTCCATCCATTGAATAAAACTAAAATTAATAGTGTGAGAAACCCAAATCGTAATAGAAAACTACGTAGTCATGGGAATGTAAATTCAATAGATAACATAGTTGGTTAGATCCAAGGTATTATATGATTTTTTATAAATTATTGAATTATAAACATTACTAATACTTATCCTTATGTACATCCCTATACATGTCCTCAATAATATCTCTAGGGATCGCAATAATGTTTTCAAAAACTAGTTTCTAAAATTTTACTAAACCTATAATATGGTACAAAATATATTTACCCAATCATGACATACATGGATATTAAATCCTTATTACCGAATTTCTAAAAATTCAATTAAACAGAATATTAGTTTAGTACATTTGGAACCATGGAAAAAATTCTAGTTTAGTGAATCAACTTTACTGTTTCCCACAAATATCATCAATGTTTTTATTCCTATATAAAACCATTGTTTATAACCTTTCGAAATGAAAAAATAGGAAACAATGAGATTATATTATTATAAAGAAAAAACAAGGGTGATATTCAAACAAAAAAATGAGCATAATGGGTATGAGAACATGATCGTAACATTTTAAGATAATGACCTATATACCAAAGCATAACATGAATCATATGTAAATCAAAGAACATAAACCATATGTTCAAAAAATTGAAATAAAACATGAAATTGGGGCATTAAAATAAACATATAACTTAATATTTATAAATATTAACAAGCTCACTCATTAAATTAAGAACATGAAATCATGACCTTTCATAACCATATGGACATGGAAACTAAGTACAATCATTAAACCTTTTAACATGAAACCATGTTCACAAATAACATATATTCCTCAAGTGTTATCCATCATTACCAATTCCATTAGAATGATATATTGGTCCCACAAATATCATAATTAAATCATTTTTATGTGATCCAAAATATCATAAGAAATCATACCATAACCTATGAGGAGAAAAAGGTTTCAAAATCAAATACCCCACTAACAAGAAATGAGTATGATAAATATCATTTCATAAAAACTTAGACCGCTAAAACTATAAATATTAATTGAAAATATGTATTATTTTTCCAAAACGGGGTAAAATAACAAATGGATATCACATTATATGGTAAATAATTTTCATATATCACATGAAAAAAATGCTCCAAGAAAGACCCCATTGTCATTGAATATGTTTTATTTTCATAAAATGATGCAGAATTTCAAATGAATATTTTTATTTTGAAATTACCCATTAAATATTTTAATGTAATATTCCTAGAAAAATGGATTTTTGAATGTGTTAAAAACTATTAATTCTATATAAGTTAAAATAAAAACAATCTCAGGTTTTTTCCAGATAAGTCAAAAGGACCTCAAATCGAAAAGAAAAAAATATTCCTTTCAAAACGTTGAGTAATAATTCACTAATCAAAAAATTTTAAAAAAATTTAGAAAAGATGAATGTATATTTTATAATATATTTTTAGGAAATGTGGACATGTATAAAAAATAGACCCTATAAAATACCTACTTATAAACAATCACAGATAATAACGAGTTTGAGAAATTATCCCTTAACATAGTTCTTGGATTCAGTGAATGTATCAGAAACTCCTATATAAGAGATTAAAGAGTTTTATAAACATATTATAGAACCATATTTATATAAATTATTTCATATACAATCATATTATCACTTTTTTAATAATATTTCAATATTACTCTTCTTTTGGTGTTAGTATCTTTATTTTATCATCCACATTTTATCATATAAGTACAAATTCGTGTAAATGTGATATAGTTTCATCATTTATAATCATCTATTAAAGAAATATAAATCATATTTATTCATTATATTTATTTTTATAATCATTCATGAATTGGTTCCATGCAATTCAATCGCATTACAATGTGGATACGATAGGTTGTATGTACACATGGGCAATGGTATCATTTTCTTAATAGTAAAAAGTATGGAATTCGATGGTATATTTTTTTGTTCCATAATAAGTATCATTCTATAATCACAATATATTTATATTATTTCTATCATTGAACCTATCAACATAAATTTGTGATGAAAAACAGATTACACAAAGATGTGATGATGGTAAGTCATATGTACACAGGCATTGTGATTTTATTTTTCTTATGATGGATAAAAGGTTAAATATGGTTGTTCCAGAAATATAATTACAAATTAAAATATAATTGATAATAGATTAATTAATTTATAATGGAAAAAACTCATGTATAGGATGTATAAGAAGAAATAAGTTTTCAATTATCGGTAGGGGAGATTACCACTTCATGCACAAACTCCCTCTAGTACTCCACTTAATGGAATTATAGTTGGTATTTTGAGAAGAATAGAAACATTAAAATGTAAATGGGAAAGTTGATAATGGAAATAGTCAGGGAATATTGGGTATTTAATTCAAAATGTCCTTTGAAGAAGTGAAAAAAGAGGTTCCCTTTTATATTTGAGGTGAGTGGAACCTTTTGAATCTTTAACGTATTAATTTGTAATAAATTCAAATCCCTTCCAAGAACATAAAAAATGTCAAATTTTAAAATATGATATGTGATAAGGATATAATATAATGAAATAAAATCTATTCATATTTTTTTTCCAATTTAATCATAATCATCTTAATTAATTCGTAGTAATTTTATTTTAATTTTTTCTAAGGTAACAAATATTTCAATATTTAAGTAGTGTAATTTTTATTAATTTTAGGTCAATTAGAACCTAATTGTTTTTTATATATTCATAACATATAATAATTATTTTATATTTTGAAAGTATTTTGTGATTTTCTAAATAATATAGTAAAAAATATTCTTCACAAAATATCAATTCTATAAATTTTAACACTATTCATTTAATAGATTTTTTAAATTCAAAAGAATATTTTACCCTAGAAAATTATTTCATTATATCTATAAGAGGTATAGGTCATCTATAAAATTAATTTTATATATTAATTATCCCTAATTATAATCATTTTAATATTTTTAATAACAATAATTTCATAAATCTATTAAAAAAATAATTGTTACATCACAAATGTTTAATTAATTAAGATACATATTTTTTTGAATAAACATGAAAAATAAAATACTATGATGAAGATAAATCCAATATATTTATAAAAAAATACTTATAGTAGAATATATGTTCTGTAAAATCCAACATTATAAATGTTATATTTATTAAAATATGATTGTTACAACTTTAACACCACTCTAACTAAAATATTCTAAGTGTAATAATGATTTCATTGAGGCACCAAATGGTAAACAATTCACTCCCTCAATGATTATGATAATGATATATTAAATGAATAATATTTTTTCATGTTTTTTGATCTTTTAATTGTTATTTTTATTTTAATTAAATTTATTTTACTCATTTCTCATCAATCAAATCATTTATGAATCGTCATTTTATAATCCATTAAAGTAATTATTTATTTTATAAAATTTAAAAATAAATTACCATGACAAATAATTTTTTTAATTATTATTTATAGTTGAATTTAATTTTCTTTTTATCCGCATATAAATAAATATAATGTAATTAAATTTCGATTAAGACATATTTAACATTTCATTAATTAAAATATATTGAATGTACAAACAACATCCAAGTGGCTTCCAAAGGAAACCATTTTGACCCAAGGATGATTAATGTCTACAATTTCATATAATTATTTTCGGACCATTGTTAAGGTAATTTTATAATATATGTTTTACATTTTATTAAGTGATTTACCTTTTTTTGTTTTAATAACAAATTAATAAAGTTACTATTAATAATATCCAAAAATAAAAGGAACCAATTTACATAATTTTGACCCACTGATTCAAAATATGGAGTCTCTGTATCATAATTAAAAACATATGAGTTTTATAGATTAATTTAAAATTAACCTCGTTGTTGGTATGAAAAACCTGGTTCAAAGAGGTATAACATGCAAAAGATTGAAATGTGATTACATCAAAATTCAATTTAAAATTAATTTCAATGACATAAATTATATTAACTGATAAATATATAATCAATTCAAAAATTAAAACAATTGTAATATATAATTTTTTACTATAAATAAATTTATCAAAAAAGTTGTTTTCAATTAAAATGAATTATTTTTTAATTATTCATCGAAACGTGATACTTATCAAAAATATCATTGAAAATTAAAAAAAATATATAAATTTTGAAAATATTTTATAAAATAAGATGTTTATTTTTTCAAATATAATATAAAAAGTATCATTATTAGATTAAAAATTGATGTTCCATGAAATGGCGGAAAAACTACATTTTTTAAAAAAAATATTTATTTTATCCAAAATTTTGAAATTTTTCTTCTATCATGTCTAGAAAAATATAAGCCGAATTTTAAACATTATATTGAATATATTACATACATATTTTAGTAATAAAATTCAAAAATATTGATTTTATTATTTTATAAACTCACTCATTTTCATATAAATAATTTTTTAAAAATACTTTTCCTTTTATTTAAATTGTGTTTTTATTCAATTATATTTAATTGCTCACCAAACTATTAATTATATATATATGTGTGAATATAAATAATATTTTCATAATTTCGTTAATATTTGTCAAATCATCCATTATAATTTTAAGGTTTTAATGTAAAACAATAATATTTAGTTGTTCCCTTCAACATAGTCTAGAATTAAATGAATTCTATAAAAAGAACATGAAATTGTTTTTAATTCAATAAAAGTATATTGTTTCATATATAAATAGATTATACAATGTTTCATGTAGTGTATACATTTCTTGGTGTAGCATACAAAATAATAAATCATGGAAATAAACAAAATTCTATCTCATAAAAATCATGGGGTGTTACAACCTGTTTCGAGGATGACCAAGAAATAATTGATGTTTGTTTGAAATAATCCCTATGAAATATATTTTTATGATAAAAATGGTGAGATAACCTCAGAATCAATCATCACATTACCTGTGTCGGGTAATGCATAAACTGTTTACCCTAACACATTTGGATTTGAAAATAGAGTAGTTCTAATTCATGATTATATAGTGGTTTCTTATATCTCATGGTATTTGATACCATATTAGAGGATTTATCATACTGATGATCAAGGTTTATTAGTAGTGGTACATTCCATGATATGTTATAGAACTTATCTCTTTGGTGAGAGGCTTGTGGTATACATGGATCAGAAGAGCCCCTCATATATATTTTCCCAATAGGACTAGAACCTTTGGGAGGTGGTGGGTCAAATAGAAGAAGCCTTTTGACATTGAATAGGATTATACACTATTAAATGGAATCATCAGTGTTAAAAATTTGATATAAAATATATTTATAGAAGTATTACGAAATTCATCTGATTAGTGGATAATAAATTCCTTTTTTCACGATATGCATCTCAATGTTTTGATGTTTCAGGAATGAATGAATCTGACATGAGTATTTCTTATACCTTTTATTTTGAACTAGATTAAGAACAATATGTTTTTTTCTTAATGGCTCAATTGTGAGAGAAGAATTATATGGTGGAGAGACACTATAATGGTGGTCTATTGATAGTTGAAATTCTCTTCTATTCATGGATGAGTGTGGGTTCCAACAGGCTATCATGATGAGATAATGCGGGAGTTTCAGGCTTCTAGATGGTAGGTCCATCTAGTTTGAAAAATATTTATCCTAGTCTCCTTAAATGGTACCGGTTATTAGGAATTGATAATGAGTTGGAAGGATTCGTGGTTAGATGCTTCACTTATATTCTAGTGAAATCCATGATTCTATGTCAATTTGGGGTGTTCATCCTTTACCCACTACTAAGTAGAAATGGGACTATGTAATGATGGATTTCATGACAGGATTACTCAGGAAAAACCATATGAATGATGTTTTATGGGTGATTTTGGACTGACTAAATAAGGTATCACACTTTTTAGAAGTCATCAAATCCTTCCAAGATGATTATATTGGTAGTCATTATTAGAGATAAGTTGTTATATTTCATGGTGTTTTGAGGAGTATATTTTCACATAGAGATCCTCATTTGACATCATGTTTTTATCATGGTCTTCAAAAGGCTCTATGATCGCAAGTTCTTTTGAAAAATCCTATCATCCACCAACATATTTTCAATCTAGACATACTATCTTGGTTTTGGATGATATGTTTCGAGCATGTGTTTTGGATTTTGGTGGTTCATGTTGGAAATATACAGACCTCATGGAGTTTTAATATAATAATTTCATGTAGGTATTTTTCTAATGATAAATTTTGAGGATTTTTAAAGAATTCCATGTCAATCTCCTTTTTGTTGGTTGGAGGTAGGTGAGTGAGAACTCATTTGACCTAGTCTCATGTATGATACATATGAACTGGTTATGTTGATTAGACAATGGTAGGTGTTCACATGGAGTATTAAGAAATCACATACAAACCACTAGGGATGAAATATATAATTTAAGGTTGGTTTTCATGTTTTCCTTCGGGTGTCACATAGATTAGAGAAGTGTCGTTTCAAGAAACATGGAAATCTAGTCCAAATTGTTTTTGGGATATTTGAAAATGCAGTAAGTGTATATCCAAATGTGTTCTATTTAGCCCTTCCATAGAGCTACAATTCCAATCATGTTAGTTTCCATGTATCACCACTTCAAAAGATATCATATAAACCCTTCATATTGTATATACATAGAACAGTTCAAACATCTTGTTGATTATTCCTTTGAGGAGAATCTGATACAGGTTGTAGATCATATTGATAAATATTTTTGGGGTCATACTATACCATAGGTTTGAGTATATTGGTAGTAAGTGTGGCTTCTAGAGGATTCCTATGTTAGGGATTTTGATGTACAAACACAGTAGCTAGAAATTTTCAATGATACCTCATAATTATTCATGGATCATCTCAAGAGATATCTTTTATAAGGTGGGGAGGTTGGATAACACCATATAATTCTAGGTATGTATCTCTAGGTTTTTTATCGTTTCTTTCTATTGTGGTTTCATTTTGAGATTAATTCATTTGAATAAATTTTTTATTTGGAATCAAGGAATCACTTGACAACCATAATGGATCCTCATGTATATAATTGTGGTAAAAAATGATACAACATATATGGATAAATGCTTGTTTGAGTTAATGGAGTCCAAGTATAAATGGGTTTATGTTTTTCTTGATTTCATGGTATATTGGGATTATCTAAAGGATGTTCTATGTGTAATTGTGAAAACTGGATGAGAACACATCCCATTAACATTTTCTTTTCATGTTAAGGGATTACATGTCATTTAATTGTTCATGGATTTTAATAAAATAAATATGAGGTGATTTTTTTGGTGTCTTCCATTAAAAATATTTAGATGTCAGGTAAATACATTACACATCATATAATTCATCTGAATACTATTTTAAATATATTATGCGGATGAATTCTCATTTGTTTTGGTTTCAACTCTTTTGTCAATGATAAGGAATTCTCATGGTGAATTCGAGGCGAAATCCTTATTTTGGTCATCCTGTTTGTCCGAGGTATCCTTCTTAACTCATTCTAGTATGATTTATCCCTTATATTGCTTATTCTAATATAATTATAATGAAATAACATGTTTTATTGTGTTGTGGGATTCGATCTTGATCTGCTTTGATCAAGGATCCTGTTTTTAATCTTCCACACCTTCTTCTTTATGGTTGATGGGCATTGGGAGGATTTTTGGATCATTAGTTAAGGTGTTCTATAGAAATATTATCCATATTGTTTCATAATTTCAATTTTTATTAAATGTTGTGATTATTACAATATATCTTTCACTAAAATAAATTAAATCAATCAAATGGATTATTCATAAATGTCTTTTTTTTCAAATGTCCTCTAACCTGGATTATGGGTCCCCTTGTGAGAAAACGGTTTAATATATTTTAATTGGCTAATTGTATTAATGTGTGTTTAGCATGAAATGTGACCATAGTATATTTTAGTTTTAGGATCTCTAAATTTTTGCGTATTTTTTTATTTGTAAAACTTTTGGATGAATTTTGGCATATATTCTAGTTGTATATGAAAATATGAATGTTAATTATAATAATTAACCATTATATATATATATATATAATGCAATATTGTGATGTACATGCTATTTCAAAGGACTTGTGTTCTATGATAAAATTTTTATATATCATGATCGACCCTAAAATATAGACACTTTTATGTTGCAATGCGGATATTTAGTGGGCTTATCCCAGTCCCTTTATGTAATTCAAAAAAATATTTTGTTATTCCTAGTCTCATGTTGTAATGATTATGTGGATCTAATCGAGATTCTGTAATGATTATATGGATTTGAACAAGATTTTTTTTTGAATATACCAAGGTTATATGGTTTTGGATGGAAAGTTAGTACTACATTCTAAGCGTTATTTCAGAATAGTGCGGAAGTTAATTATTTTTTCAGGGTTAAATGGTTATTTTTGGCATGGTTGGAATAAATTCTTAGAGATATTACATCACATATCTAAGGTAGATTATTGTTCTATTTTATTAATTGTTTAATTAATTAATACACATAGTTTTTTCTTTATTGCATAAAATTCCTATCAATATAGTTTACTTGTACATGGTGGTGTTGAGCTACATTGTTATACTGAGACCCTATTTGGTCCACCCATTGGTACCCAATCAGATTACGTGGATTTTTCTTTGGACATGGTTAGTGTCCATAGTAATTGATTGCATGTTTACTGATGGGTGGTAGTCTGGATATGGGACTCATGCAGGGTTTAAGATCAAGGAAATTATATATTTTCCTTTATTTTTTACTCATATTCTTGTTTTTTTGTAAGAATATATTTAGTTACATTCCATCAAACTGTTAAATTATTTCCTTTTTTATTAGAATATAAAATTGTAGTTTATTGTTATCATGTAATATGTCTATAATTTGATTAATTATATTAATTATAATTTATTTATACTTTTATGTAACCTTCTACCAGTAATTATAGTCCCCCACTATACACTTTACACCCCAACTTCTTGTTGGAAGCCTGTCACATATGATGAGGCTTTCTCAAGGTCTCATAACCATCCCTTTTGTCAATGATAAAGAGTATTGGAAGGGGGGATGTTTAATAAATTATATATTAACATTAATATATCGTAGATAATAATATTAAGTAATATATATATATAGTTCATTTTTTTAATCCACCTCAAGGGATTGTGATGGAAAATGATTTACATCAATTCAAGAGGTGGTTGTCCATCTAGCTCGTGATCAATGGGATCATTTACCATTTGATAGAAAGGGATATCGATATAATTTCAAAAATTAACAGAATAAAATATAAATTTTTGAACTATAGGAATGGTATAATTTTTACCATGTTATATTAAAATTAAATTGTTGCTTAAGAATTATAAATACTAAAAGTTTTGTAAAAATTTAAAATTATTCTTCAAAAAACATCCTTTTATTATACTATAATCCATATGAAGATAGTATTATAAAAATTAATAAAACCTACTGTAAATTGTGAATAGTTTTATGAAAGTATTTGGTAGGATATTAGTTTTACCAAATTTATATTGATGTTTTGAGTGGAGAGGACTTGGTGTTAACTTTTATAACTGAGGGGAGGGACGTTCTATGAATTTCATAAACTATTTGATTAATATAAATTAATTTTCATATTTAATAGGATAAAAATATATATAATTTATGATAATATGTAGATTAGTCAAAATACTATCATACAATATAATTTGTACAGTTTTAGATTATGTATTTACATTTATCAGTTTGTTAACCTATCTGTTAATCCTTTGAATGATTATTGTGATATCAATGTTATTTTTACTATTTTGGAGTCATGAATGAAATATAAAATGAAAAGTGACTCATTAATGGAATATAGTTTGTATTTTCAAAAATTATTCATTTACATGGAAAAATATTTTCATTATGATGTTTATATCATTTATTAAAAAAATAAATTTTAAAATATAATTAATTTCATTTTTGAATATACATGAAAAATTATAATATATTACATGTTTAAATAATTTAAAATGGTTAAAAAATGACATATATTATTATATAAGGATTATACAGTCTCAATATAGTCTCCCAATCACATTTATATAGGTTTATATTTCATTTAAAAACATATCCTTTGGAATATCCTATTGGTTAGAATGTTTTATGATTAACTATGTTAATGAATTTACTAGAAATTGATTTTTTATTTTCTATTCATTAATCAATATTTTTTATTGATAAATTATTTTTAATTTTATTTTATATTTTTATTAATAATATTCGTATAGTCTAATTTTACGGTTATTTTGAAAGTATAACATTTAAATAATATTATATTATTTTCCATTTAAGATCAATTTTTCTTGTTCAGTACAATATCAAAAAGAGTGAGATTCTAATATATCAGGATATTAAACTTTAATATCATTCAAATACTCCCCAGATCATAGGGCTATAATTTGATGTGTTTAATCAACCTCGTTTTCCCATCAGTGGTTTAGAGATCATTTGAACTATTAAGACCCAGAATCCTATTATAATCAAGATATGTAGGAGGAATTTTATAGGCCGGGATTTATATTCCCCATAAGTGATGTGATTAATCCATCATGATATTATATTTCTCATATAGATAATAAATCATGTAGTATTGTATAATTTCAATGGTTTTGAAATTGGAATAAAAAAACATATCAATTTTAATGTCTCTACTTCCAATCACAAACATGATATGTAAGTCAACTTTTCAATGCATCAAGACCCATATTCGATGCATATTTTTATGTATTGGTATTTACATTAGGCTATATTACCCATGAAAACGAAAATACAATTATAAATCTTCTCAAATAAAAAATTCTTTTTTTGTTATCATTTACTATAGGGACACACGACACTTATATATATTATAGGATAATTTTCAAAATATACAACCATTAAATACACACCAATGATCTAAAAGGCATACTATATTTATGGAACCTAATTGATAATACATCAATGTGAGAATGAAATCAAAAATATATATATTATTATCCATAAAATGAACCTAAATCTCATGACCTATAAAATATTCCTCATATATCCAATGGAATGAAAAATGAAATGGGTGAGTTAAAAATATGGGTATGGGAATAACATGATGAGGGAACATAACTTATGAGTAAAAAGTATAATGTGATATCATAAAAGACAAAGATAATGATCAAATAAAATGGGTTGATATCATAAATAACAGGGTAAAATATAATCATGGAAGAAAAGAAAATTAGGTAGCACCATATATCATGATATAAATACGATTTAGTGCAAATAGACTAGAAAATATCATATGGTGGGAAAATTTCCATTATGAATTTTGTTTGCACACTAATCCCATATGTGATGCCTCATGATAGTAAAACTTTATGCGATGTATTGGATTAATTTTTGGGTGCACCCATTATAACATCAACCATATTTATATACACCAAAAAATGAAATTAATCATAAGTAAAAACATAAGAATAACCCATGGAACGAAATTTGTTTCAAAATATATCATCATAACAAAACCAATGGAAATTTCTTAATGAAGAAATTTTAGATATGATAATAAGTCATGTATTACCACATTAAATGAAGGGATAGTAGTATTTATGAATATGTGATAGAAAAATATAGTAAATTTGGAATCATTTTATAAAATTATAGATATGGATAATGTGAGTTATAAGGAGAAATATCATTCCCAAATAGAAGGGTTACTTTAGAATGATCCCTCACCTAAAGCCCATTTCATCATGTACATTTCTTATATTTGAAAATAATAAATTAATGTTAATTATTAGAATAAAAAAGATCATTTTTTATTTTATTATTCTCTTTTTCATTTCATACTCAATTACATAACTAGTTAATTTAGTATTGTTCATTTTGATGCAAATTAGATCCTATATCCTAAAAACAAATTTTTATGTTTTCTAAGTTCAAATAAATTTTAATTAAACCTTAAACATAATGTAAATAATGATATATTTGTCACTGTTTTTATGATACAAAATATTGTTTTATCACAATCCATGATATATTGTCTTGAAAATTTTATTACATTACAATAATAGAGACAGTAAAACATACGTACATATGAGTGACATTGAAAATTTTTAATTATCATGATGGAATGGAGTGTGTCATTTAATCAATAAATATTTATAATTATACAATAAAAATAATATTATTTTAATAAATACACTTACATATAACATCTACTTGATAATATATTAATAAATTAATCACATAACTTCGCAAGGTGGAAGTCCATTGTGCACACAAAAAACATTATCATTAATTAAATTGATAATAATGAATTTTTTTTGAAAAATTAATTTCACATGATGATTAATATGAATTTTATATCATCTATTAAAATGAAATAAATCATTACTATAATCTATGTAAAGCATTTGTAAAAATTAAATTGCGTTACATCAAAAGGTTGTTGTCTCTCGTACACATGAGCAACGTTATCTAACTCCATATAGAACTAAATGTAAAAGGAAATTTTTTGATTATATTTTAATAATAAAAATTATATATTAATTATCATATATATAGATTAAATACATCATTATCTAAAACAATTATAATCAATTATAAAAAAAAATTGTGCCAGTTTGTAAGGGTTAATACCACCATACACGCGATAAATGCTTTCGTATTCCATTTGAGGGAGGAGGAGAAATATGTAGGTAATTAAATTAACATAAAATAATTTCAGTATGTTTAATATAATGTGTTTATTAGATAACCATTTATTAATATTATTTTAAGGGGGTGAAGAATCAAAACAAAATGCTCTTCTAAAAACGATACCTCCTTTTTCAGTTAACATCATTAGGTTTGAAGCAAAATCAAAACCCAGATGTATTTATGATCAAAACCGGGACTCTAGGTTCTTTGATGGATTTAATTAATGTTTTTGTAATATCATTTTAATTAATTATCCTTGTAATTTTGAAAAATAAATGTGAGGGAGTTGACTTTGGTAACTGGGGGGGAAAGTTTGGAAAAATTTGAAGTGAATATATAACACCCATGTTTTTCACAACCCAAAAGGAACAAAAATGGATTAAGGTTAAACTATGGATCATATAGGGAATAACTATGTATATAAATTAATAATTTACATGTTTTAGATCATTTTACTATGTTTTTTAGTTTAACCCCTCGTAAACACTTTATCACCTAAATTATAGAAAAAAATTAAATATTGGAATATTCATTATGGTCAAATATTATATCAAATTTATTCAATAAAATTAATTGTTATGAATATAAATACTAAATTCATTTCATCAAATTATACATAGAGGAGAGGCATTATTTATTTTAAAATAAAACCCCCACCCGTGATGATAATTTTGTTTTCTCTGTAATTTTTCCAATGAATGAAAAGGTTATATATTAAATATTTGAAATAAGTTTTTTTATAATGAACTAAATTTGATTAATTATAATTTATTAAACAAAATCTTACACTTATAGAGTTTGAATACAAAATAAATTATTTTAAATTCTTTAAATAAATAATAAATGTTTAATAAAAATTTGTATTTTCCCCTATATATTTAAAATTCATATTTTTCTAATGTTTTGAAAAATTCATTATAATATAAATTTAAGGATTGTATTTAAAAATGGATGTTCATTTAATCAATTTAATTTTATAATTATTTTGAAAATTGAAATTAAATTTAGTAGTTGAAATGTGTAAAAACTGATATTAATAAGAAAAAACGTTTCTGTTTGTAAAATTTGAATAATGCTTTTCTCAATCCTAGATATCATATTATATGAATGAAAAAATATTATTTAATATTTAATATATTTATTTCAATAAAATATTTTCTAATATTTATTAATTTTGTTTAATAAGATCAATAAACATTTTTTGCATTAAATCTGTTTATTCAAAAAATAAGATCTCCTCTATTAATATTTGGACTCTATTTTAATTTGAAATTATTTGGCAACCAAATAATTTAATTTATTCATGTGTGTAACTTATATTCTATATTCAATATAATCATATTCACACTCCAAATATAAATCATATCTATGTTTCTACATCAAAGAACATCGGTAAAGATTTGGGTTTGGAGGAAAAGAGTAAATAATTATTTAGAATGATAAAGATCACTGATCACTAGAATATGGGTGTTCTATAAAAATATTACAATAAGAAAATAATTAAATAATTTTGTTTGAATGAGGTCAATGGTTTCATAAAAAATAAGGATAATAGTAAAACCTTTTATATCATGATCCATTATTGTAATGTTGAAGAATATTCTTGAGAATATATTGTTGATTGATTTATGTACAATCCCACCTTTTATTGCGCCTTTATTGACATCCACAACATCTCTTATTCCAAAAAATGAAGTTGAATTTATCACTCCTAAAGCATTATATGATTGTGAGATCCATAAATATAATAATATATCATTCCTTCTAACTTTACCACCACAAAAGGTTACCAAAAGTTATGAAATATTCATAAGTCAACCAATAGTTGGATAATAATTTTATATCACATAAGTCGTTAAAAGTTTAAAGTAAACATTCTATAAATTCAAGACCTTATAATCTGTTTGATGGATAAAAACCAAAAAAATTGGAAATAATGAACTAACTCTCCTTAACATTTAACCTCCATATATTATAAGGTATATTATATTGGTCGTATTCCAAACATGTGAATATAATCATCATGTAATTTCATGAAACATGGTAATAAAATTAATTAACAAATTAAATCATAAAAAATGTCCAAAATTTACTCATTTCCATACACTATAAATCTGAAATAACTAACAAAATCTATGATGTCATCATATAGTCCCATAGTAATTAATAATATCAATCATTTATATTTTCCCTTATCCCAACATTATGAACATATTATGGGTTATCCTTCCTATAGTCACATGTCTTCGTGAAATATCATAATCACTTTTCATGTTTGGGGTACCATTCAAAAAATACTCTTAAATACATAAAGAAAACCATAGTGGACTGATTATTCCGTAATACCATAAAAGTTATTATAAAAAATTATTCTATAATACCACTAAATAAACACTCGATCATTCCAGCACTTCATTTTTTTACTCTATATCACCAATAGTGACCTTATGTGATTTACAATTTTCATTTTCCTTAAGAGATTATAGTCGAATATATTCTATATTAACCCTTTGATTGGGGTATTTATTTTCTTAGTGGATAGACATTCTAAATTTATACAATTGATGTGTGATTGGTAAATTTTATAGAGCGTTATCTCCATTAAATGGCCTCTTTAAATCACTCTAACACTATTTTGCGTGATGGCTAGGCATCCCACACATGAAGCATATTCTTATTCCTTTTTTGAATTCCCCTGAGTGATCTTTTCCAAAAAAATCAAATAGGATGTTGAAACTTTTTCTTCTCTATTTGTGAAAAACTACTAGAGTTTATATTAATATCCATCGTCATTTTATTATCACCAGAACCTTGATATTTACCAACATCTATTCCACTATTTTGTTCATTCAACGATTACTTCATTGCTCCTAAATTTTCTAATCACTAAGGACATTCAGATAATCCGTTTTCGGGCAACAAAGAATTTGTCATGTTTTCTTTCAAGGATAATTTTTAACAAAGAATTATAGATTTAAGGTATTGTAAAATTTTATTCATAGGTACCAATAGATTCATTATCCTTTTTAATAATCTTTAGAAATACCTTCTTCATCTTTGAATATAAAATATAATTTAAATACATATTCAAAAAATCTATCTTTAAAATCATCCAATTCTATAGATTTAATCTCTTTTTAGACCCTAATGTTTTTAATAACTGTCCACCACATATTGGCATCACCTTCAAAATGATAAAAAACCAGAAATATTTTTTCATTATCGAAACATTGGAGGATGTAAAATATATTTCTAGTGGTATTGATCCATTATTCAGCAACAAGTGGATCAAAAGACACATTGAATGATGGTGGATGATGCCACTTGATGGACTCATTATAATGGTTTCCCTTCATCGGGTCATTTTGAATTACAAAATGATTTATAGATTATATGAGTATATAAATATGTTTTTTCATTACATTTACCATAAAATTATGTTTATGAAAATGAAATTTGTTGCATTGTCCATTTGATTCATTATTAACATGATTCCTTTGGTTTCCATCCATTGAATAAAACTAAAAATAATAGTGTGAGAAACCCAAATCGTAATAGAAAAATACATAGTCATGGGAATGTAAATTCAATAGATAACATAGTTGGTTAGATCCAAGGTATTATATGATTGTTTATAAATTATAGGATTATAAACATTACTTATACTAATCCTTAGGTGCATCCCTATACATGTCCTCAAAAATATCTCTAGGGATCACAATATTGTTTTCAAAAACAAGTTTCTAAAATTTTACTAAACCTATAATATGGTACAAAATATATTTACCCAATCATGACATACATGGATATTAAATCCTTATTACCGAATTTCTAAAAATTAAATTAAACAGAATATTAGTTTAGTACATTTGGAACCATGGAAAAAATTCTAGTTTAGTGAATCAACTTTACTGTTTCCCACAAATATCATCAATTTTTTTATTCCTACATAAAACCATTGTTTATAACCTTTAGAAATGAAAAAATAAGAAACAATGAGCTTATATTATTAATAAGAAAAAACAAGGGTGATATTCAAACAAAAAAATGAGCATAATGGGTATGAGAACGTGATCATAACATTATAAGATAATGACCTATATACCATATGATAACATGAATCATATATAAATCAAAGAACATAAACCATACGTTCAAAAAATTGAAATAAGACATGAAATTGTGGAATTAAAATAAACATATAACTTAATATTTATAAATATTAACAAGCTCACTCATTAAATTAAGAACATGAAATCATGACCTTTCATAAACATATGAACATGGAAACTAAGTACAATCATTAAACTTTTTAACATGAAACCAAGTTCAAAAATAACATATATTCCTCAAGTGTTATCCATCATTACCAATTCCATTAGAATGATATATTGGTCCCACAAATATCATAATTAAATCATTTTTATGTGATCCAAAATATCATATGATATCATACCATAACTTGTGAGGAGAAAAAGGTTTCAAAATCAAATACCCCACTAAGGAGAAATGAGTATGATAAATATCATTCCATAAAAACCTAGACCGCTAAAACTATGAATATAAATTGAAAATATGTATTATTTTTCCAAAATGTGGTAAAATAACAAATGGATATCACCTTATATGGCAAATAATTTTCATATATCACATGAAAAAAATTCTCCAAAAAATACCATATTGTCATTGAATATGTTTTATTTTCATAAAATGATGCAGAATTTCAAATGAATATTTTCATTTTGAAATTAACCATTAAATATTTTAATGGAATATTCCTAGAAAAATGGTGTTTTGAATGTGTAATAAACTATTAATTCCGTATAAGTTAAAATAAAAAAAATCTCATGTTTTTTCCAGATAAGTCAAAAGGAACTCAAATCAAAAAGAAAAAAATATTCCTTTCCAAACGTTGAGTAATAATTCACTAATCAGAAAATTTAAAAAAAAAATTAGAAAAGTTGAATGTATATTTTATAATATATATTTATGAAATGTGGACATGTATGAAAAATATACCCTATAAAATACCTACTTATAAACAATCACAGATAATAACGAGTTTGAGAAATTATCCCTTAACACAGTTCTTGGATTCAGTGAATGTATCAGAAACTCCTATATAAGAGATTAAAGAGTTTTATAAACATATTCTAGAACCATATTTATATTAATGATTGCATATACAATCATATTATCAACTTTTTAATAATATTTCAATATTACTCTTCTTTTGGTGTTAGTATCTTTATTTTATCACCAACATTTTGTCATATAAGTACAAATTCGTGTAAACGTGATATAGTTTCATCATTTAAAATAATCTATTCAAGAAATATATATCATATTTATTCATTATATTTATTTTTATAATCATGCATGAATGGGGTCCATGCAATTCAATCGCATTGCAATGTGGATACGATAGGTTGTACGTACACATGGGCAATGGTATCATTTTCTTAATAGTAAAAAGTATGGAATTAGATGGTATATTTTTTTGTTCCATAATAAGTATCATTCTATAATCACAATATATTTATATTATTTCTATCATTATACCTATCAACATAAATTGGTGATGAAAAACATATTACACAAAGATGTGATGATGGTAAGTCATATGTACACAGGCATTGTGATTTAATTTTTCTTATGATGGATAAAAGGTTAAATATGGTTATTCCAAAAATATAATTACAAATTAAAATATAATTGATACTAGATTAATTAATTTATAATGGAAAAACTCATGTATAGGATGTATAAGAAGAAATAAGTTTTCAATTATCGGTAGGGGAGATTACCACTTCATCCACAAACTCCCTCTAGTACTCCACTTAATGGAATTATAGTTGGTCTCTTGAGAAGAATAGAAACATTAAAATGTAAATGGGAAAGTTGATAATGGAAATTGTTAGGGAATATCGGGGATTTAATTCACAATATCCTTTGAAGAAGTGACAAAATAGGTTCCCTTTTATATTGGAGGTGAGTGACACTTTTTGAATCTTCAACGTATTAATTTGTAATAAATTCAAATCCCTTCCAAGAACATAAAAAATGTCAAATTTTAAAAAATGATATGTGATAAGGATATAATATAATGAAAAAAAATATATTCATCTTTTTTTCCAATTTAATCATAATCATATTAATTTATTCGTAGTAATTTAATTTTAATTTTTGCTAAGGTAACAAATATTTCAATATTTAAATAGTGTAATTTTTATTAATTTTAGGTCAATTAGAACCTAAATGTTTTTTTATATTTTATAACATATAATAATTATTTTATATTTTGAAATTATTTTGTGATTTTCTAAATAATTTAGTAAAAAATAAGCTTCACAAAATATCAATTCTATAAATTTTGACACTATTCATTTAATAGATTTTTTAAATTCAAAATAATATTTTACCCTAGAAAATTATTTCATTATATCCATAAGAGGTATAGGTCATATATAAAATTAATTTTATATATTAATTATCCCTAATTATAATCATTTTAATATTTTTAATAACAATAATTTCATAAATCTATTAAAAAAATAATTGCTACATCAGAATTGTGTACTTAATTAACATACATATTTTTTTGAATAAAAATGAAAAATAGAATATTATGATGAAGATAAATCCAATATATTTATAAAAAAATACTTATAGTAGAATATCTGTTCTGTAAAATCCAACATTATAAATGTTATATTTATTAAAATATGAATGTTACAACTTTAACACCATTCTAACTAAAATATTCTAAGTGTCTTAATGATTTCATTAAGGCACCAAATGGTCAATAATTAGATCCCTCAATGATTATGATATTGATATATTAAATGAATAATATTTTTTCATGTTTTTTTTATCTTTTAATTGTTATTTTTATTTTAATTAAAATTATTTTACTCATTTTTCATCAATTAAATAATTTATGAATAGTCATTTTATAATCCATTAAAGTAATTATTTATTTCATAAAATTTAAAAATAAACTACCATGACCAATAATTTTTTTAATTATTATTTATAGTTGAATTTAATTTTTTTTATCCATATATAAATAATTATAATGTAATTAAATTTCGATTAAGACATATTTAACATTTCATTAATTAAAATATATTAAATGTACAAACAACATCCAAGTGGATTCCAAAGGATACCGTTTTGACCCAAGGATGATTAATATCTAAAATTTCATACAATTATTTTCGGACCATTGATAAGGTAATTTTATAATATAAATTTTACATTTTATTAAGTGATTTACCTTTTTTTTGTTTTAATAAAAAATTAATAAAGTTACTATTCATAATACCCAAAAATAAAAGGAAAAAATTTACATAATTTTGAACCACTAATTCAAAATAAGGAATCTATGTTTCATAATTAAAAAAATATGAGTTTCATTAATTAATTTAAAATTACCCTCATTGTTGGTATGAAAAACCTGGTTCAAAGAGGTATAACATGCAAAAGATTAAAATGTGTTTACATCTAAATTCAATTTAAAATTAATTTCAATGACATAAATTACATTAACTGATAAATATATAATTAATTAAAAAATTAAAACCATTGTAATATATAATTTTTCACTATAAATTAATTTATCAAAAAAGTTTTTTTCAATTAAAATGAATTATTTTTCAATTATTCATCAAAACGTGATACTTATCAAAATTATCACTGAAAATTTAAAAAATATATATATATTGAGAATATTTTATAAAATAAGATGTTTATTTTTTCAAATATAATATAAAAAGTATCATTATTAGATTAAAAATTGGTGTTCCATCAAATGGCGGAAAAACTACATTTTTTTAAAAAAATAATTATTTTATCCAAAATTTTGAATTTTTTCTTCTATCATGTCTAGAAAAATATAAGCTGAATTTTAAAAATTATATTGAATATATTACATATATATTTCATTAATAAAATTTAAAAATAGGGATTTTATTATTTTATAAACTCACACATTTTCATATAAATGATTCTTCAAAAATACTTTTCCTTTTATTTAAATTGTGTTTTCTATTCCATTATAATTAATTTCTCACCAAACAATTATATATATATATATATGTGAATATAAATAATATTTTCATAATTTCGTTAATATTTGTCAAATAATCCATTATAATTTACGATTTTAAGGTAAAACATTAATATTTAGTTGTTCCCTTCAACATAGTCAAGAATTAAATGAATTCTATAAAAAGAAAATAAAATTGTTTTTAATTCAAGAAAAGTAAATTGTTTCATATATAAATATATAATACAATGTTTCATGTAGTGTAAACATTTCTTGGTGTAGCATACAACATAATAAATCATGGAAATAAACCAAATTCTATCTCATAAAAATCATGGGGTGTTACAACCTGTTTCGGGGATGACCAAGAAATAAGTGGTTTTTGTTTGTTATAATGCCTATGAAATATATTTTTATGATAAAAATGGTGAGATAACCTTAGAATCAATAATCACATTACCCGTGTCGGGTAATGTATAAACTGTTTACCCTAACACATTTGGATTTGGAATTAGAGTAGTTCTAATGCATGATTATATATTGGTTTCTTATATCTCATGGTATTTGATACCATATTAGAGGATTTATCATACTGATGATCAAGGTTTATTAGTAGTGGTACATTCCATGAGATGTTATAGACATTATCTCTTTGGTGAGAGGCTTGTGGTATACATGGATCAGAAGATCCCCTCATATATATTTTCCTAATAGGACTAGAACCTTTGGGAGGTGGTGGGTGAAATAGAAGAAGCCTTTTGACATTGAATAGGCTTATACACTATTAAATAGAATCATCAGTGTTAAAAATTTGAGATAAAATAAAATTATAGAAGTATTACGAAATTCATCTGACTAGTGGATAATAAAGACCTTTTTTCACAATATGCATCTCAATGTTTTTTATGTTTCACGGATGAATGAATCTAATATGAGTATTTCTTATACCTTTTATTTTGAACCAGATTAAGAACAATATGTTTTTTTCCTGATGGCTCAGTTGTGAGAGAAGAATTATATGGTGGGGAGACATTATAATGGTGGTCTCTTGATAGTTTAAATTCTCTTCTATTCATGGATGAGTGTGGGTTCCAACAGGATATCATGATAAGATAATGCAGGAGTTTCAGGCTTCTAGATGGTAGGTCCATCGTAGTTTGAAAAATATTTATTCTAGTCTCCTTAGATGGTGCCGGTTGTTAGGAATTGATAATGAGTTGGAAGGATTCGTGGTTAGATGCTTCACTAGTATTCCGGTGAAATCCATGATTCTATGTCAATTTGGGGTTCATCCTTTACCCACTCCTAAGTAGAAGTGGGATGATGTCATGATGGATTTCATGATAGGATTACTCAGGAAAACCATATGAATGATGTTTTATGGGTTATTTTGGATTGACTAAAAAAGGTATCACAGTTTTTAGAAGTCAGCAAATCCTTCCAAGATGATTATATTGGTAGTCATTATTAGAGATAAGTTGTTATATTGCAGGGTGTTTTGAGGAGTATATTTTCACATAGAGATCCTCATTTGACATCATGTTTCTATCATGGTCTTCAAAAGGCTCTATGATCTCAAGTTCTTTTGAGAAAATCCTATTATCCACCAACATATTTTCAATATAAACATACTATCTTGGTTTTGGAAGATATGTTTCGAGCATGTGTTTTGGATTTTGGTGGTTCATGTTGGAAATATATAGACCTCATGGAGTTTTAATATAATAATTTCATCTAGTTATTTTTATAATGATAAATATTGAGGATTTTTAAGGAAGTCCATGTCAATCTCCTTTTTGTTGGTTGGAGGTAGGTGAGTGAGAACTCGTTTGACCAAGTCTCGTGTATGATACATATGAACTGGTTATGTTGATTATACAATGGTAGGTGTTCACATGAATTTTTAGGAAATCACATACAAACCACTAGGGATGAAATATATAATTTAAGGTTGGTTTTCATGTTTTCCTTAGGGTGTCACATAGATTAGGGAAGTGTCGTTTCAAGAAACATGGAAAGCTAGTCCAAAGTTTTTTTGGGCTATTTGAAAATAAAGTAAGGGTATATCCAAACTTGTTCTATTTAGCCCTTCTAAAGAGCTACAATTCCAATCATGTTAGTTTCCATGTGTCACCACTTCAAAAGATATCATATAAACCCTTCCTATTTTATATACATAGAACAGTTCAAACATCTTGTTGATTATTCCTTTGAGGAGCATCTGATATGGGTTGTAGATCATATTGATAAAGATTTTTGGGGTCATACTATACCATAGGTTTGAGTATATTGGTAGTACGTGTGGCTTCTAGAGGATTCCTATGTTAGGGATTTTGATGTAAAAACATAGTAGCTAGACATTTTCAATGATACCTCATAATTATTCATGGATCATCTCAAGAGAGATCTTTTATAAGGTGGGGAGGTTGGATAACACCATATTATTGTAGGTATGTATCTCTAGATTTTTTATCATTTCTTTCTATTGTGCTATCACTTTGAGATTAATTAATTTGAATAAATGTTTTATTTGGAATCAAGGAATCACTTGATAACCATAGTGGATAATCATGTATATAATTGTGGTAAAAAATGATACAACATATATGGATAAATGCTTGTTTGAGTTAATGGAGTCCAAGTATAAATGGGTTTAAGTTTTTCTTGATTTAATGGTATATTGGGATTATCTAAAGGAGGTTCTATGTGTAATTGTGAAAACTAGATGATAACACATCCCATTAACATTTTCATTTCCTGTTAAGGGATTACATGTCATTTAATAGTTCATGTATTTTAATAAAATAAATATGAGGTGATTTTTTTGGTGTCTTCCATTAAAAATATTTAGATGTCAAGTAAATACATAACACATAATATAATTCATCTATGTACTATTTTAAATATATTATGTGGATGAATTCTCATTTGTTTTGGCTTCAACTCTTTAGTCAATGATAGGGAATTCTCATGGTGAATTTGAGGCGAAATCCTTATTTTGGTCATCCCGTTTGTCTAAGGTATCCTTCTTAACTCATTATAGAATGATTTATCCCTTCTATTTCTTATTATAATATAATTATAATGAAATAACATGATTGATTGTGTTGTGGGATTCGATCTTGATCTGCTTTGATCAAGGATCCGGTTTTCAATCTTCCACACCTTCTTCTTTATGGTTGATGGGCATTGGGAGGATTTTTAGATCATTAGTTAAAGGTGTTCTATAGAAATCTTATCCATATTGTTTCAAAATTTCAATTTTTATTAAATATTGTGATTATTACAATATATCTTGCACTAAAATAAATTAAATCAATCAAATGGATTATTCATAAATGTCCTTTTTTTCAACTGTCCTCTAACCTGGCTTATGGGTCCCCTTGTGAGAAAACTGTTTAATATATTTTAATTGGCTAATGTATTAATGTGTGTTTAGCATGAAATGTGACCGTAGTATATTTTAGTTTTAGGATCTCTAAATTTTGGCATATTTTTTTATTTATAAAACTTTTGGATGAATTTTGGCATATATTCCAGTGGTATATGAAAATATGAAAGTTAATTATAATAATTAACCATTAATATATATATATATATATATAATGGAATATTGTGACGTCCATGCTATTTCAAAGGACTTCTGTTCTATGATAAAATGTTTATATATCATCATAGACCCTAAAACATAGACAATTTTGTGTTTCAATGCTAATATTTAGCGGGCTTATCCTTTCCCTTTATGTAATTCAAAAAAATATTTTGTTATTCCTAGTCTCATGTTCTAATGATTATGTGGATTTAATCAAGATTCTATAATTATTATAGGGATTTGACCAAGATTTGTTTTGAATATACCAAGGTTATATGGTTTTGGATGGAAAGTTAGTAATACATTCTAAGAGTTATTTCAGAATAATGCGGAAGTTAATTATTTTTTCATGGTTAAATGGTTATTTTTGGCATGGTTGGAAGACATTATTAGAGATATTGCAACACATAGCTAAAGTAGATTATTGATGTATTTTATTAATTGTTTAATTAATTAATACAGATAGTTTTGTCTTTATTGCTTAAAATTCCTATCAATATAGTTTACTTGTACATGGTGGTGTTGAGCTACATTGTTATACTGAGACACTATTTGGTTCACCCATTGGTACCCAATCAGATTACGTGGATTTTTCTTTGGACATGGTTAGTGGCCATAGTAATTGATTGCATGTTTTCTGATGGGTGGTAGTTTGGAAATGGGACTCATGAAGGGTTTAAGATCAAGGACATTATATATTTTCCTATATTTTTTACTCATATTCATGTTTTTTTGTAAGAATATATTTAGTTACATTCCATCAAACTGTTAAATTATTTCCTTTTTTATTAGATTATAAAATTGGATTTTATTGTTATCTTGTAATATGTCTATAATTTGATGAATTATATTCATTATAATTTATTTATACTTTTATGTAACCTTATACCAGGAATTATAGTACCCCACTATACACTTTACACCCCAACTTCTTGTTGGAAGCCTGTCGCATATGAGGAGGCATGCTTAAGGTCTCATAACAATCCCTTTTGTCAATGATAAAGAGTATTGGAAGGGGGGATGTTTAATAAATTCTATATTAACATTAATATATCATAGATAATAATATTATGTAATATATATATAGTTCATTTTTGTAATCCACATCAAGGGATTGTGATGGAAAAAGATTTACATCAATTCAAGAGGTGGATTTCCATCCAACTTATGATCAATGGGATCATTTACCATTTGATAGAAAGGGATATGGATATAATTTCAAAAATTAACATAATAAAATATAAATTTATAAAGTATACAAATGGTATTATTTTTACCATGTTATATTAAAATTAAATTGTAGCTTAAAAATTACAAATAATAAAAGTTTGGTAAAAATTTAAAATTATTCTTCAAAAAACCTCCTTTTATTTATACTATAATACATATGAGGATATTATTATAAAAATTAATAAAACCTATTGTAAATTGTACATAATTTTATGAAAGTATTTGGTAAGATATTAGTTTTACCAAATTTATGTTGATGTTTTGAGTGGAGAGGACATGGGGTTAACTTTTATAACTGAGGGGAGGGACATTCATTGAATTTTATGAACTATTTGATTAATATAAATTAATTTTCATATTTAATAGGATAAAAATATATATAATTTATGATAATATGTAGATGATTCAAAATTCTATCATACAATATAATTTCTATAGTTTTAGATTATGTATTTACATTTATCAGTTTGTTAACCTATCTGTTAATCCTTTGAATGATTATTGTGATATCAATGTTATTTTTACTATTTTGGAGTCATGAAAAAAATATAAAATGAAAATTGACTCATTAATGGAATATAGTTTGTATTTTCAAAAATATTTCATTTACATTGAAAAATAATTTCATTATGATGCCTACATCATTTATTAAAAAAATAAATTTTAAAATATAATTAATTTCATTTTTGAATATACATGAAAAATTATAATATATTACATGTTTAAATAATTTCAAATTGTTAAAAAATGACATATATTATTATATAAGGATTATACAGTCTCAATATAGTCACCCAATCACATTTATATAGGTTTATATTTCATTTAAAAACATATCCTTTGGAATATCCTATTGGTTAGAATGTTTTATGATTAACTATGTTAATGAATTTACTAGAAATTGAATTTTTATTTTCTATTCATTAATCAATATTTTTTATTGATAAATTATTTTTAATTTTATTTTATAATTTTATTAATAATATTCATATAGTCTAATTTTATGGTTATTTTGAAAGTATAACATTTAAATAATATAATATTATTTTCCATTTAAGATCAATTTTACTTGTTCAGTACAATATCAAAAACGTGATATTCTTATATATCAGGATATTAAACCTTAATATCATTGAAATACTCCCCAGATCATAGGGCTATAATTTCATGTGTTTAATCAACCTCATTTTCCTATCAGTGGTTTACAGATCATTTGAACTATTAAGACACAGAATCCTATTATAATCAAGATATGTAGGAGGAATTTTATAGGATGAGATTTATATTCCCCATATGTGATGTGATTAATCCATCATGATATTAGGTTTCTCATATAGATAATAAATCATGTAGTATTGTATAATTTCAATGGTTGTGAAATTAGAATAAAAAAACATATCAATTTCAATGTCTCTACTTCCAATCACAAACATGATATGTAAGTCCACTTTTCAATGCATCAAGACCCATATTCCATGCATATTTTTATATATTGGTATTTACATTAGGATATATTACCCATGAAAACTAAAATACAATTATAAATCTTCTCAAAGAAAAAATTCTTTTTGTGTTATCATTTACTATAGGGACCCAAGCCACTTATATATATTATAGGATAATTTTCAAAATATACAACCATTAAAAACACACCAATGATCTAAAAGGCATACTATATTTATAGAACCCGATTGATAATACATCAATTTGATAATAAAATCAAAAAAATTATATTATTATCCATAAAATGAACCTAAATCTCATGACCTATAAAATATTCCTCATATATCCAATGGAATAAAAAATGAAATGGGTGAGTTAAAAATATGGGTATGGGAATAACATGATGAGGGAACATAACTTGTGAGTAAAAAGTATAAGGTGATATCATAAAAGACAAGGATAATGATCAAATAAAATGTGTTGATATCATAAATAACAGGGTAAAATATAATCATGGATGAAAAGGAAATTAGGTAGCACCATATGACCTGATATAAATAAGATTTAGTGCAAATAGACTAGACAATATCATATGGTGGGAAAATTCCCATTATGAATTTTGTTTGAACACTAATCCCATATGTGATGCCTCATGATAGTAAAAATTTATGTGATGTATGGGATTAATTTTTGGGTACACCCATTATAACATCAACCATATTTATATACACCAAAAAATGAAATTAATCATAAGTAAAAACATAAGAATAACCCCTAGAACGAAATTTGTTTCAAAATCTCTCATCATAACAAAACCATTGGAAATTTCTTAATAATGAAATTTGAGATATGATAATAAGACATGTATTACCACATTAAATGAAGGGATAGTAGTATTTATGAATATGTGATAGAAAAATATAATAAATTTGGAATCATTTTATAAAATTATAGATATGGATAAAGTGAGTTATAAGGAGAAATATCATTCCAAAATGGAAGGGTTAATTTAGAATGATCCCTCACCTAAAGCCCAGATCATCATGTACATTTCTTATATTTGAAAATAATAAATTAATTTTAATTATTAGAATAAAAAAGAACATTTTTTATTTTATTATTCTATTTTTCATTTCATACTCAATTACATAACTAGTTAATTTTGTATTGTTCATTTTGATACAAATTAGATCCTATATCCAAAAACAAATTGTTTTTTTTTCTAAGTTCAAATAAATTTTAATTGAACCTTAAACATAATGTAAATAATGATATATTTATCACTATTTTTAAAAAAATAGTTTTATCACAATCCATGATATATTGTCTTGAAAATTGTATTACCTTACAATAATAGAGACAGTAAAACATACATACATATGAGTGACATTTAAAATTTTTAATTATCATGATGGAAAAGAGTGTGTCATTTAATCAATAAATATTGATAATTATACAATAAAAATAATATTATATTAATAAATACACTTATATATAACATGTACTTGATAATATATTAATAAATTAATCACATGACTTTGCAAGGTGGAAGTCCATTGTGCACACAAAAAACATTATCATTAGTTAAATTGATAATAATTAATTTTTTTTGAAAAATTAATTTCACATGATGATTAATATGATTTTTATATCATCTATTAAAATGAAATAAATCCTTACTATAATCTATGTAAGGAATATGTAAAAATTAAATTGCATTACATCACAGGGCTGTTGTCTCTCGTACACATGAGCAATGTTATCTAACTCCATATAGAACTAAATGTAAAAGGAAAATTTTTTATTATATTTTAATAATTATTATTATATAATAATTATCATATATATACATTAAATAAATCATTATCTAAAACAAATATAATCAATTATGAAAAAAAATTCTGCCGGTTTTTAGGGGGAATACCACCATACACTTGATAAATGGTTTTGTATTCCATTTGAGAGAGGAGGAGAAATATACAGGTAATTAAATTAACATAAAATAATTTCAGTATGTGTAATATAATGTGTTTATTAGATAAAAATTTATTAATATTATTTTAAGGGGGTGAAGAATCAAAACAAAATGCTCTTCTAAAAATGATACCTCCTTTTTCAGTTAACATCATTAGGTTTGAAGCAAAAGCAAAACCCAGATGTATTTATGATCAAAACACGGACTCTAGGTTCTTTGATGGATTTAATTAATGTGTTTTTAATATCATTTTAAAGAATTATCCTTGTAATTTTTTAAAGGAAATGAGAGGGAGTTGACTTTGGAAACTGGGGGAGGGGAACATTTAGAAAAAGTTGAAGTGAATATATAACACCCATGTTTTTCACAACCCAAAAGGAACAAAAATGGATGAAGGTTGAACTATGGATAATATAGGGAATAACTATGTCTATAAATTAATTATTTACTTTTTTTAGATCATTTTCCTCTGTTTTTTAGTTTAACCCCTCGTAAACACTTTATCACATAAATTATAGAAAAAATTTAAATTTTGGAATATTCATTATGGTCAAATATTATGTCGAATTTTTTCAATAAAATTATTTATTATGAATATAAATACTGAATTCATTTCATCAAATTATACATAGAGGAGAGGAATTATTTATTTTAAAATAAAATCCCGACCAGTGATGATAATTTTGTTTTCTCTGTAATTTTTCCAATGACTGAAAAAGTTATATATTAAATATTTGAATTAATTTTTTTATAATGAACTAAATTTTATTAATTATAATTTAATAAACCAATTTTACATTTATATAATTTATAATAAAAAATAAATTCTTTTAAATTCTTTAAATAAACAATAAATGTTTAACAAAAATTAGTATTTCCCCTATATATTTAAAATTCATATTTTTCTAATGTTTTGAAAAATTAATTATAATATAATTTTAAGGATTGTATTTAAAAATGGAAGTTCATTTAATCAATTTAAATTTCTAATTATTTTGAAAATTGATATTAAATTTAGTAGTTGAAATGTGTAAAAACTGATATTATTAAGAAAAAAACGTTTCTATTTTTAAAATTTGAATAATACTTTTCTCAATCCTAGATATCATATTAGATGAATGAAAAAATATTATTTAATATTTAATATTTAATATATTTATTTCAATAAAATATTTTCCAATATTTATGATTTTTTTAATACGACCAATAAACATTTTTTGAATTAAATATGTTTATTAAAAAAATAATATCTCCTATATTAATATTTGGACTCTATTTTAATTTCAAATTATTTGATAACCAAATAATTTAATTTATTAATGTGTGTACCTTATATTCTATATTCAATATAATTATATTCACACTCCTAATTTTAATAGATATGCATTAACTATCATATATTAATATATGTTTATTTAATAACATTTTTTGTTTAGACTTGGTGTTGTCTGATACATATACTATAAAACATGGATATTTGTTTAAAAAATGAGGTGTTAAATTAACCACCAAATAAGGAATTTATCTCTAAATATAACAAATTACAAACTAAGATGAAAAATTTTATGGTACTTCAACTTTATGGATTCATATTGTTCCCTTTTTTCCTCTTCATATTTAGGGTTATTCCATAGCACTTTTAGTAAGTTAGTTGTCTTGTTTTGTAGAACATTATATAATGGGTTAAATAACTTCACCATATGCTACTCCAAATGGTGTTCAATTTCCTTATTTATTATCTAAAAAATAGTTACATTTGAGGGATATTTTTTGTATATGCCCAAAATGAATATGTTGAATATGTCGTGTACCCCGGAAAGGGTTTTTTGGTGTTTTATGTGATAAGACACAAATCGGATGGGATTTAGAATATCATTTGGGCTGATGATCCTAGGGAATAGATTAACACTCATCCATATTCTCATGACTGTATTCCTTTGAAATAGATAGGGAACAATTTATCTCTAACTATTTTCTCCAGTTCTCTTCATTGTTTATTATCATAGAGTTTCGGTTTACTCTATGAAGTCTTGGTGTATAAATCAATGGTGTTTACTATTTTCAATATCTCATCTACAAATTCCTCTCCCAAAAACATGTGTTTAGTGAATACATCCACAAATATAGTTTTATAATATCTTTTCACATAAGGGTTCAATATAGGGTCATTTTAATGAATGGATTAAAGATATTATTGTATGAGAGGACCATTAGAAAATTTTTATATCTCATACCCCATAATGTTTATTGAATATTCTATCAACATGTATTACATTTTTTGAAATGTGGACCCATATGATCTTCTTTTTGGTTTGATAATTCATATTGATGTTGAAATGAGTATTCATGTAAGTTTTGAGGAAATATATGAACATGAAAATAAATATTGAATATATGAAATTTAAAATAGATAGTGGTATTACATGAATCCTCACCACACCTGAAATCTATATCCTTTCATGCTGATCAATTCTGAAGTTCTGTCAAATTTTAATTTACTAATTATTTTTTGTAAGATGAACCACCAAAACACCATTGGAATTATTTTCCCATAATGTATTTTGAAGGCTAGTTAAAATGTACATGGGTATGTTTTCCTATTTAAATGATGGATTGGGAAGGGGTCTCTTCATCCCCTAAAACATTTTCCTTTAGGGTGAATTTTCTAAAATAACATGCACCTTGATGTATGTTATATGGTCTACTTCTTCATATTCTATATACAATATTTTCCCTGATGATCGTGATACATATTCATACTCCATGGGTGGATGGAAAAGGTCAGGCTATGTTCATCATTAAACGCTAATTTCATTATCTTAGTACATGATGGTACACATATTCATTACCCAAACTATAGGACTCCTTCTTTAACCTTTGTGAACTTCACGGATATCCAATTTTTTATAGCTTCCAAATTCTATTGAATTTTCACATCTTCTCTTTGAGAATTATTCATATTCAATATAAGGTATTATTGAACAATCATTTGAGAAATGAATAATAATTTCAGTTCCATTACAATTCACATGTATATCCTTTAAATTGATATGGTCATTAGATCCATCTAACTTATTATCATTGATAGAATTTCTAGATTATTTCTCAACCACTTTATTTTCATTCCCATATCTAAAATATATTGAGCAATCATATTCATATATCATATTTTACCATCATCATTAGCACAAATTAAGCTCTATCTCCGGGAATATATATTTTAGGGTGTTTTGATTCCTAAATATTTAACAAATCTCTCCATGGTGATAATTTTCTTGAATTTTCATTGCAATGAATACTATAGCCACTCTATATCAAGTGTGGGATTGTTATCGTCATGAAAAATTTCCTTCCTTGTGCTTTCCACAATAAATTTCTAATTTTCCATCAGTGAAAATTCTAATAAATTCATTAAATAATTATTTTATACCATGAAAATTAAATAACTAGTGGGTAATGTAAGTACTATATTTGTAATAAGCCTCTTTTTCAAATCATTAAAGCTATATTTTCATTTATTTTTCCACTATAACATAACACTCTTATGAGTCATCATGTTTAGAAATATTGAAAAACAAAAAAAAATGAAAATTATCACTGATTCCTTGGTAGTCTAAGGAATTTAAATATATATGTTACAGATGTTGTCCTAGGATAGTCATTGATTTCCATTGTCCTACAAGCATCTATATATATCCTTAGTATAGTTATAATAATCCCCATGAATGATAATTACTTCATCCGAAACTCACATTTACTACAATTTTAATTGATATTCTCATTTAAAAAGGCTTTAATCACAGTTTTCTAATACTCCCCATCATCTTCCTTTATTTTACTGTATATATTTCTATTCATGATCATGAAAAACATAAATTGGTCATGGTACTCTCAAAATATACAACTAATTAAATTCATAAATATTGATAGATTATTAGTGATTCTAAAGGGAATCACTAAAAAGTCATAGTGTCTATATGTTCCTCATGTGGTTGTTTTGGTAATATGATCATTAGTCATATTTACTAGGTTATATATAGAATGAATATCCACATTAGAGAAATATTGATCCTCGCATAGTTGATTAAAAATGTAATCTATCTATGGAATGTGATACTTGTTATTTATTATGATTTGGTTGTGTTCATGATAATAAATGAAGATCTAGATTAACCAATGAACCTACTAGATGAAGTGGACTAGCTTACCCCACTATGAATTACTCAGGCATAAAAAACCCATTTTCAAAATTCTCATGAAGCTTAATCTTCATCTCATCCAACTCAATAGTTTCCATTATCTATTCAGTCATTGATATGGATCAATAAACTTGTATATTTTGGGATGAAAATCAACATATCAGTTTTTAGGATGGAAAGTAAACTCTTTAAGGGTGTAAATAAATATACTATGTTACTATGGGAATGTATAAAATTATTATTTTATCCTTTTTCAAAATCATTGGTGAAATATATACTTATTCATAAGGAAATAACATCCTTTTTAAAATAATATTTCTGTGGAGATTCACTCACCTCCTTACACATTTATAGAATGATTGGATGACATGGGATGTTAAGACTTATCTCCCACTCTCAAAATATAAGGATTTATTTATAAAAGCGAATCCAATGCATTCCCAAAATACCATCAAAATCCATTGAATCATTTTTGAAAATATATTTTGGTATTTTAAATATTCATGAATTATATGGGGATGAGTTATATATTTCGGGTGAATAATTAATCCATTTTCTATTATCACATGTAGATAAGCATCCAGGTTATTGAGATTATGCATGAATATATCTACAATAAGTTTTTGATATTAATTAATACATAGAAATAGAAGGAATATGTTTGTTCACTTTTGTATACTGAATATCCAATTTACCTCTCATAACATCATCATTGGTGTCCACCTATGAAGTAATGATACCATACGACCTTCTGTGCATGAATTGAGGTTATATTAATTAATTTCCCATAAAAACCATATTTTGATGAAATTAGACTATATATTTACAATTTATTTTATAGTAAAAGTAATTTATATTAGGCATACTAATTATCTTTACCATCTTTTCCCTTCCAAATTAGTGGGATTCCTCAATACCATTTGGAATTTGTTATCCAGATGTGATTTTTTTTCAACAAAATAAGATTATTTGGGTTCACCATAGATGGTTTCTAGACATAAACCATAAATATATATTTTTATGTTCATTATAGGTAATATAATAACTTCTCAATAGTGTTAATCCATTTTTCAATGATGATGGGATCATCAAGTCCACAAAAGGTATTGTACTTTTTTCACATAAAATACTCTATGAAAAGTTGTTCATTCTTCAAAGGAGGTAGATTTAAACATTATTTATGTTATTATGAATAAATTAAGCTAGTTGAGAAGCAATTTTGATGCTATTATAATATACTACTCTAATATAAATATGTATAATATTGGAAAATAATCACATCATCACTAGTGTTGGTTATTGTTATGGTTTATCCTATTTATCTAAATTAACTAAATGAAAAGAACAATATGAGCATATAGTTGCATTAAAAAGGAAAACATAGAATCTTATTAAAAGTAACATATAAATTAAAATTTTATATTGACTTATGAGTCTCTATGAATCAATTTTAGTTATCAATAGAAATGTTACCTATTTTTATTTCATGCCTAAATTGTTTTTTACTCCTTGAAAATGATTCCAAAAGAGTTTTTGAATTTAAAAAAACATAACAACATATATTGTCAATCCTGGGGCATTATAAAACCCCATTTTGTGCACCATAAAATGCTGGAGTCATGAGGGGTATCAAATTTAATGATTTGTTACCCCTAGTATCTTTTTCTAGAACAATGTCCCATTATAGTATCGAATTAGGGATGTTTCTATAAGAAACCACTCACTCTAAATTTAAGTTGTATTCCATGATATTTTCTTATACCTATTCCAATCCTTATACTCATATTTATGTTTCTACAGAATTTTTTACCATCCTTGTTTTAATGGATAACAAAACATGTACTCTAATATAATTTATTATATTCCAAGTCATTCACATCTAATATTTAATGCATTTCAACAAAAATATACATTAAATACAAACTGAAGATCTAAAAGGCCTAGTTTATTTGGGAAACAAGGATCATAATAAATCAATATGAGGCTAAAATAAAGAATCATCATTTTTTCCAACATAATTACCTCTTAAATCCCATGATCTTCTAAAACCTCATAGGAGAACCTGGGGAATTCAAAAAATAATAAGGGGTGTTATAAATTCTAGTATGGGAATAAGATGATAAAGAAACACACCATGTGAGAGAAATTAATAACATGGTATCATCAATGGGAAGAATCATTAGTAATGAAAATTTTAGAAAATCATAATGTACCTATTATAATAAGTTATTTAAAACATATTAAATTTATAAAAAAATTAACTTGACATAAACATGAGTCAGGTAGAATATCATGGACAATATAACATTATGGAAAAAAGTCCAATAATGGATTACATTTACTTCTTAATCTTATTAAGGATTACTCATGAAACTAACACATTACATATAAAAAATATTCATTATTTATTTATACAGAATAAGGAAAATAATCATAAGGAACCCAAAATAATTTTAAAAAGAAATAATATGACTTGCATAATCATCTGGCATATCATAATCACAGAGAATTTCTTAATAAAGGAATTTGTTAAATTATCATAAATACTATATTACCCCATAAAATAAAGGGATTATAGGTTTTTTATATAAGTTATATAATTGTATAAATAATTTAAAATAATTTCATACTTTAGAGAGATATATTTTGTAACTTGGAGAGACAGAGAATTCATAACTGAAAGGAATGGGTGATTTAGAGTGACCAATTACCACAACATAGAATAATCATGTTCATTCATTTTCATCCAAAAATAATAAATATATTTTATCATTTTTATTTATTAATAAATTTTCACTTATTTTTCATTCCTTTATTAACCATTTCATATTCAACTACATAACTAACTAATATAACATAGTTCATTTTGAGAATAATTTCTGATATTTCCAAATGACAATGGTATGTTTACTAAAGTGAAATAATTTTTTATTTAATTATATCTATATTGGTAACAATGATTTAATTATCACAATTACAAAATAGATATAAATTTATAACCATCCTTTAAAAAGGTAATGAATCATGAACTATTTTATAATCGTGGAGATAGTCGGTTGAATATACACAGTAGTTACATTTCCATTTTTCAACGGTCCTGCGGGAATGAAAGTAATTGTTATATTATCAATAATTAATGAAAATTATTATGAAACAACATATTTTATAATTAATTATAATTACATATACCATCTAATATATTCACTGATAGAAAAGAATCACATCACTTATTGATGTTTTAGTCCACATCTTTCATCTAGATATCCTCTATATACTGATGATTGATTAGGTGGGGATCATTATAGTTTTTAAATCATTGAAATAAGAATGTTTTAAAAATATAATCATTGAATATTCCCTTCATCATATAAAATATAAACCCATCATTTTAATGGTGGGTGGTCAATTGAGGTTTCAAACCCAACGAATCCTAGGAACTCACATTGGTTGAGAGAATGAGAGGTTTGGATCATCCTAAAATTTTGTTGGGGATTTTTACCTATTTTGGGACACTATTATATATTTAATATATGTGTGTTAAATACATTCCATTAACTAATAATACACTATTTACCCTTATGTCAACAATGTCATCAAGACCATGGGATGTGGCAATATATTGTGTGTGTCACTGGTTCTCCTTTATTTTATTATTCTTTTATGATGCTTTAGCTTAAATCCATGCATAAAAACTCAAGTGTTTAACATCCTAATGGAATAATTTTTTGTCTTGGAGATGGTAGTGAGACTCTATGAGGTTTCCTATATATTCTATGTGAATTTGTAATAGAGCCCATTTAGTTATTTTTACATTTTTTATGTTTGTATGACAAGACTACACTATGTTGTTTGACACCATAAAGAGTGAAAATAAATTCAAACCTTCGACAATGAAGAGTAATCCTACATATCTTCATATTCCAAAAATTAAATTCCATGTGGTTTTTGTTACATTTAATTATGTCGATAAGATGTGACAATAGAGGCCTTGAGTGGGACATATCCATGTTAGGATTTCATGTATTGCCTCATCAAGAGTGTGACCAATTTTGTGAATTTGATATGTAATTAAGAATATATATTAATGAACTTACTACACTTGTATTATAATAAAAATTATATTTTGAAAATTATAACTAGACTCTATTAACATGTGTGTCATGCTCTGTGTGAGAAACAAGTGATAGTTGATGAATGGACACATCACACGAGAATAAGTTTTAACAGGTCTTAAAAATTTATGTTTCCATTAAATAAAAACAGATACCAGTCTCACGAATAATATGGACTAGAGAAAATGAATTTGAATGTAATCATAAATGTACTATTTATAATAGGAATTAGTGTCCTTGAATTTTATTTACCCCTAACCAGCTAATGGGTTTTAGGTACTTGATGTGATGGTCGATGATTGCACTCAAGAGGATGCTCACGTATGAACCCACTACTCTCCTACTAAAATATGATTATGTATGATTTCATCATAACAGTATCTGGGTTCTATGATCCCATGTAACTAAAATAAATAAATACATCCATTTGGATGGATGTTAGTTCTATCTTGGTCCATATGAATGAATCATATGTATCATGTTTATGTAGGAATATGAGTTATTGTTGTTGAATTTTTCCTAACCTACTGATGGGTTGAAATGGGTGATTATACAAGAAGGAATTATCATCATCCTATATCTCAAGTATAGTCATGAAATTATACTGTGAGGGATCACAATGATTATTATTTGTTCTCTTTCTATTGATTGAAAAAGAGAGATGATGAGGATGAATGTTTTAAAATTTATGTTTTTATATGACATAGATGGTACATATGAATGAATAACATAAATAGGGTATGATGAGTGTATAACCCTATCCCATTAATGAAAGTCCCCTTATAATGGTGTTCCTCGATTATAGGTTCATATATTAGGGTCTTCTGGGAGTATATTTAATTGTTCTAGTCAGACAATGTTGAAATTTCCTACAGTCCTTGTATGTTATGTAAAAAATGTTTGACTACCATGTATTGATTTTATTCCTTACATTTTTTTATTTTAACAATAACATGAATTGATTAAGTTACCAAAATTCCTTCATTTTCCTCTATAAATTTCAAGATTAGTATTCTAGTAATGAAGACATGTCAAATGATATCTTCTAGACATGTTCCAGGTGCTTTGTGTAATCATATATGACATGTAAGAAGTTCATTTCATGATATAAGAGTAAATATATAACAACATTAATAAGATCAATATAACAAATTTGTGATTCCTTTTCATGATTTATTTTACATTTCCAGTATTTCTTCACATGATCAAGATGACTTGTCAAGGAGGTCTTTCCATGACCAAGGCTGACTTGTTTATGGCTAAAATGTCTAAGGATGTATGGGGGTTTCATGAGGTCCATGAGTCATGAAATTATTTTACTGTATTATATTCACATTATAGGATGTCTTTAACATTACCATGATCCAAACAAACATAGTTGTCACATACAAGTGTTTTCATGGTGAGTGGATATCAAGTACACAAGTGCACAAGCATGTTAATGTCGTCTAAAAATGAGTGATTTCATGGTAAAGGTTCTTGTCCACGGGTTTTTGTAACAAATATCTGAAGTTATATAAGTTAATTTATGTCAGGTTACACATGTATAGGGCCACATAATTTTAGGGGGTGACAAAATTATGATTCTCATGAATCTTAACAGCTGTTGTGATCGTGTTTACTCAATGGTTTCTTTTGAGTGGATCTATGAACATGTGAAGTGGATTCATATTAGAGATACATTGATGGATGAGTATTTTCATGGAATTTTAAGTGTATCGAAAAAGGATCATTTCTATCCCTATAACATAGAGTTTCCATGGAGTAGTTTCATGTCCAATGGTTATCATGCACATAAAATATGAATATCTGGAGAGGGGTGTATGTGGATAAGGATACATGGCTGAAAATAGTCATGAAAAAAATGAATCCATCAATTTGAAGAGAATTATAATGATTTTATTAAAATTATAATGAGATATAATAAATAATTATTTTTTTTTAATTACCTTAAATGAGTCTCATGATCATGTATTGTGGTTTAATTGGGAAATTCCCCTGATGGTAGTATCCCACTGTGACTTTTTTTTCTTAGTTTATTTTCCCTTCATATACTCTCCCTATTGAACCTTTGATTTGTATTATAAGTGGTATTATTGAGATTTTATAAGAAGATTATATCCAAATTTAGCACTATATTACATAAGGAAGACACGTTAAACCCAAAAATTCTAATGTAAGAACATTGTATTTGATAGAGTATGGGACTTGCAACACAAAGCACGAAAGGGACCACATAATATCCTAATACATTACAATATAATTACTGTATCAAGTAAATTAAATATATGATATATCATTTTATGCATGAAATACCTCGTTAGCTTGGTTCAAATGAAATAATGAGATTCTTTTACATCTTGTGTTATATGTATGACATAGTTTAACCTAACAATAATATATTATTAAAATATTATTATTAATTTAGTAAGATATAACCTATCTGTTAAATTTGAGTTTATCAATATTATTAAATAAAATATGAAACATTATATTTTATAAATATATAAATTGAATTTATTGTGTAAAATTAATTATAAATGCATATAATAAACAATTGAATATAAAGGGAATGTTTTTATAGAAGGCGACTTTTATTCCCACAAAATAGTTTAATCAAAATAAATTAAAGTGTTTCCAATTAGTGAGTGATATTAATTATATATATATATATATATATAATTGAATAGGAAACTTTTTTCATTCATGAAATATACATAATAAGAATAAGATAATAACGAAACCAACATTTATCCTAAAACCCATTAATTTTATAATGGATTTTATACCACCTTTTAATGGAAAATGTATATTAAATCCAGTTTTTGTAACTTTTATTGTTTTTACATGGGAATGTAAACTCCAAAATTTAAATTAAAACATAAATATTCTATTAGGTTGAAATTGAGTTATTTATGTGAGATGTTTTTTTTCATGAATAAAAAATAATACTGATTTTTTATTAAAAAAATTCTTCTTCATCTAATATATATATGAGGATAAATTATATTTTAAATTGGTTTTAATGTAACATTATATAAAGTAAAAATAAAAATTCTCCAATTTAAATAATTGGGATAAATTTCTCTTTTCATATGGATATTAAAACATCTCAAACTTTTCAAAATTCTTTGTTGAAACCCCCACTTTGTCGTCACATCTGTGAGATTAAATCTAAATTTTTTTCAATCACTGATTTTATTGAAATTTTGAAAAATATATTATGTATTTTTAATCTTGATAATTTAAAATTTATAATATGTTCAAGTTATTTTTTTACCAAAATTAATAGTGAAATGAGTTAAAACTAATTTCAATGATTAAGGGAATAATTATCTTAACAATGGACTAAACCATAAAAATAAGGGCCAAAATGAAATGGAATATTTTCAATTGGAAATATGATATTGATATTTTGAACATATTATCCATTGGATATTATTGGTTTCATTTTTTGTGACACTATTAATAATGAAAATGTGGGTGGATATCCATTTTTAAAAAATTCCCATGAATACAACCCTCATCTAATCTGAAAATTCACTTACCCCTATCACTTCCTCACACGTCACAATCCAAAATAGATCAACCAAAATCTACTCAAATAATCTCACAAAATCCCACACACAATCTTGGAAGCCTCCATTTGGGAATGAATCTATTCAAGGAATCCATTTGGTTTAATCCCAATGGAGTTACCCAAAGACGGGCTAACATCTTTCCTCAAACTCCTTTGATTTATTTTCATTCTACACCCACTAAAATATCCATAATACATGCATGTATAATAAAATCAGTATCATTAATATATATTGATTTTTTCCATACAGTTTAAAACAAAAATTACCCAAACATCCACCTAATTGGTAACGAACTCACTGTTCCTGTGTACAACGAACATATAGCTCACAAAATGATGTTGTTTAGTTTTTTCATTAATAACTACAATGGTGAGGAATTATGATGGAAACAATTTGTATATATGATATATATGAAATTTAAATTTTCATTATCATTTTATAATTGCAATATAATACGTAGATTTATTGTTTCCATTTTTTAAAATATTATAACATATTTTGTGGAGGTGTGGACTATCGTTTAATCAAAGCGATGTGATTTTTTTATGTTATACATAGAATGTATAAAAGATAGTTTTAATAAAAAATTGACCTATATGAAATTTATATAATAATGGAATTATAATATATAAATATATCATTTACTTTTCATTCATTTAAATACGTGAAAAAAATCGAAGTTGCATTCATGAGTACACACTTCCAACCAACTCCATGAATAGTGCATTTCATATACTCTGTCCAAATATTATTGATTATAAAAATATATATATAATAGATATATATGATAATTAAATCATGGTTTTCTTTTTTGAGATGATTAAATCATGATCAAAGTAATATGAACAAAAATAACAAGGTGAATCCTAAACAACAAAATAGACAATTAACACCCAAAATAGTAAAACTAATGAAACATTACTAAACATGGAAAATAAAATGTTATTAAAGTTAACATATGAAATTATAAATTTTATTATTTTATCGTAATATTTTAGTGAAATATTTAGAACCATTATATAGAAATATGAAGGATATTCACCAATAAGAAACACATTGTAAGGTATTATTGTTACACATTTCATTCTCTGTGGCATACTTATTATTGTGCACATAATTTCATATATATCATGACCCAGGTTTTCCAAAAAATGGTGGTATAGGTATGGTTTGGAAATCTATACCCATAGTCTTCAAAAACTGTAGGTATAAGATGGAAATTCCCACCTATACCTATGGGTATTGAAAAATGTGTATATATGGTTATTTTTAAGACCTATACCCATGTTTCCCAAAAAAATGGGTATCAGTTAGCCCTATAAACAATGTTTTTGAAGACTATTGGTATAACATTATCGTGTTAAGAAGTGAAATATGATTCCCCACAAGACCAAAAAAATACATAGGAAGACCTATTGCCACCATTTCCACCTATTTTGAAGGTTTAAATAAATATATATAAGAGAGTATATATTATATACCTATATTCAAAATTGGTATAGATTTTAGGTGCATGAATTGTACATAGGCAGTCTAGGGATCAAAACACATGGCATGAATATTTTTAAATCCTATAAACACAGCTTGAAAACCATTGTATAGTGTTATGGCCTTGGTGGAATACACATATCCCCATGGTTCATAATGATGGGTATATAATTTTTATAACTGTGGGTATAGCTCAAAGCTCTTCCAATTCTTTAACTAGCCACATTTTTAAAAAATGTGGTTGTAGAATATACCCTCAGTTTTAGTGGCTATACCCATGGTTTTAAATTGTGGGTATAAGTTGATTTTCCTGAAGTGGAGTACATAATTCCATGTTATAATTTAAATCATGATATATTCATTCTTCATGGTATTTGTTTCTTTTAATTTAGTTACTTCATATATGGGGACTCACCATTAATGAAAACCTAGTGGTAGAGAGATTTCACAACCAACTTTCTTCTAATTGGGTTATATTACATCCTCATTGTCATTTACATTATCTGATTACAGGCTTTATTACCTTGATTATCTATTGATAAATTTACACTTCCCTTTTTTAGAGTTCATGTTATATATATAATAAATTAATTTTTCAAGTCTCAATTTGACATTATGGTATTTTAAGTGTCTATTTCACAATTGAATTATAATTGAGATCCTTAATTCTTGAATTTCCATTATAGGAAATTATTTGACCATTATTTAAAAAAACCTCACATTTTATTCTCCTCAAATTATTAATGACATTTTCTATGTAATATTACCATTTTACAGTTTTTTGTACTCAATATGATTTTTATTTTTTTTGGAAACCCTGACATTATTTATCTCCTCAGTTGGTGAAACTATTTTCTTCATAAAAACTATTTTTTTAAGGATTTCAATTTTTTAACTTTTTAAATTATTTTTTATTAAATATAGATTTAATTTTATTTCCATTACAAATTATTTTAATGTAGAGTTTTTTTTCACATCCCGGGCATGGCACATTTAGAACCATTTAACCATATAAAATTAATTACCTTTTATGTGGTATGATATGTGCATATTTACCAAACATTGTTTCATTAGATCATTCTTGAAAGTTTAAATGGTTATATTTTTGAAGAAATTTTTTTTAAATGGATTTTTAATGGAATGTTTTTTCAAAAGGTTATTTAAAAAAGTATATATTCCTCGTGAATTTATTTAATATGATACTTTATTTCATCAACTTCAATAAAACGTTATTTTTACTTCACATTATAATTTTTTTATTGATATCATCCTTATCTACCCTCCAGCAGGTTTTTTATTGACTCATATATGGATATTATTTACATTTACTTATATTATTCATTTTAGAGGTAACCTTGAAATTTTAAATTTCCTATGATCATTAAACATTGAAATTATTGTCTTTATCCATATACTTTATTTTGGTTATGTTAATTTCGTAAACCATATTCCATTTTTACATGTTATAATTACAATTAAATTTATTTGATAATATGAGTAATTATTGATAAATTCTTTCCTTTTATTCACTAAATATATTTTATAAAGAATGTTGTTTATTTAAATATAATATTCGATATATGAGGAATGATTTGTAAATGAATGGAATGGGTTGGGAACCATTTAATGAAATCTCTATTGGTGGGGGACAAGTTAATGAAATCACATAAAGTATATGTACTCTAATGAGATGAAATAATTTGGAAAAAACCCTTTGAGTTTCTTTCCAAATATAATAGATGGGTTTATATAGATATGTTTAAATATTCATGATAATAGATCTTGGTGGTCGAGTTATCATGTTCTTAGGAAACATGAAATACAATAATTAAGAATTTCTTTTATTGATAACTCATTTATTACTATTATCCAAGAGATTATTTATTTGTAATTATCTAAAAATGGTCTATAATTTTCATTTTTTTTATTTAAGTAAATTTGGGTTAATTTTTTTACCTTTCCATAATATTTATGATGTAATTTCTTAGTTTATTGATTACATAGAGTATGTGTTAATTTATTACAATTCCATTTTGAATTTTCTCTTTGATTTTTTATTACAACCTCTTTACTTACCCTTATAGATAATTTGGAACCCCTTATTATATATCCTTCCCCATGAATCCAAGATTTTTTCTAGGAATTATATGCATGGATATAATAATAGGGAATAAATATATCCTTTAAACAATGAAAGAAAATAAAATTATTTTATAATAAGTGTATTCAATTTTTATAAAGAAACTCGTGTATCTTTCCATTTTATGATGAATACTATATAAGTTATTCTTTGAGGATTTTATTCCTTGTAATACTATCAATGTACTGTTAACAGACACTGGATATTCTCATATTGGGGTTAGGTCACTATATTTAGTATTAATGCATGTTTAGTAGAAACCATGGAAATAAGATTTTAAAACAAAATATTATATACCATACCATTAAGGTATTCTTTGGTGAATAGTACATAAGAATGTGTTATAATTTTTTTAAGGTAGATAATATGTGGGTATTCATAGAAAAACATCTATATTTATAAAATAAAAATATATTTGATGCAAGATTCAACGTACTTATAAGTAACAACTCTGATAAGGTGCATCAGGCTTGACTCGAGCATAACCTGGTACATGAAAATTGTCCTTACTACACATGTGGATTGACACTCATAGTGCATACTCCTAGGATAATTCAAGTTTTCCTTACAAAGCATTTTGATGGATTTTAATATATAATGACTATGAATGACATAGGTTAAATTACATACCATGGAAGAAAAAATTTTGATATAAATTTTATGTTGTATATATGTATTGAGTTTATATTGAAAGCCTTAGTTAAAAGGATATATTGTGATTAACCTTATTTCAAGGATATCAACCACATTATTTTGCTAATTATATCAATATAGTTTTAGTGGAAGATAACATATATGCTGAGTGAGAAGCCATCATGTGCGGAAAGGACATAGGACATTAACCCATGCCCAAAGGAAGATAAGTGTTTTATGATTACCTATGACTTATGCAATGTATTGGTTAATATTTTATTCATTTTTAGATAAATAATTCAATGAATAAATATTAATAAAAAAATAATGGTGTTAAGTTTTTTGAATAGATTCTAATATATTAACATAATACTTTTGGAGAAGAAATAGATATAAATGGAAATACATGACACTCTTTTGTGGGCCATACGATTCATTAAAAGTGTGTTTTATTAAATCATGCCTAAAAGAAAAAATTTTGATATCTATTTCATAGATTAATGGATGAAATATTATTTGATCTAGGAATATCAAATATATTAGATTTTTCAATGAAAAGTTAAGCCTATCAACTATTTACATTTATTTATATTCTTAGATAACAAAACAATTACTCAATATTAGGAAAATGATGTCTAAAAAACATGTTCCAAATAACTTAATTTTTTTGAACCAAGGGTTTTATAAATAATCAAGGATTTATGGATATGAGGCCCTCAATGGTCCATTGATCATTAAATGGTTTTGTTATTGATGACTTCGATCACTCCTTATATCTATTTATTCTTTCCGTCCATGTCCATATTTTCACTTTCCACTAATGTTCACCTATTGAGAAACCGGTTTATATATTCTTCTACAATAACATTTTACTTATAATTATCTCTTTTTTAAATACTATTTTAGTAAATAATCTCATGATGTTTTATTTCATTTATATAATTGTCAAATATCTAACCCTAGATTTATGATATCGATTTTAAATTTAGCAGATGAATTTTAAATAACGTGTGAGAAATGTAACACCCCAAATTATAAATTAAGAACATTATATTCAATATAGTGTCTAAAACGCAATAATAGGTGTAGAAGAAAATATAATATGACAATAATTAACTATATAAATAATATATTAAATAAATATTTTCTATGATATAACATTATATTCATGAAATTATAAGTTAGCTAATGTCGCCCACAACAAGTTTATTTGATATCTTTCGTTTCATGAAAGGCATAGTTTTACTGGATGAAAATATATTTTTAAAATATTATTATTTAAAATAATAATGTATTATATATCAATAAAATATGAGGTTTGGAATTTTATTAACTAAATTATGAAAATAAAATTTTTACACACATATAAATTGAATTCCATTTTATTTAATGTGTAAGATAAGAAGTCAAATAAATTAAGGTCATTTATTTAAAATTTAATATTCGTAAATAGATAAATTACCCTAACAGTAGTATCACCACCGAGTGAGCGTGTGATCATAGAGTGGATATTTTCCACATCAGTTCTCGATATTTTTCATAGAATAGGGAGTCCAACGATCATATATCTTCATTTTCTAGGCTCACTAAGTGGGACCCATGATCCCTTTTTATTTTTAATTTCTTTTCTAACATAAACCAAATATATTTAGATAAAAAATTAATAGATAAGAGAATTTTATTTTTATCATACTATCGTTTTCTAGTTTATAGCATGATAGGTTTTAAGTCCCTTTCACTATAAATTTAAGGTCATCAAAATTTCCCCATCAAGGGCTAATGTTTTGGGTCAAATAAATTAAACCAAAGTGCATTCATTCTATATCTATGATTCACAAGGATCTTGTATGACTGTATTGTTTCAATATAGTTTAACATTGATAAACAGGGTCCAGATTTCTCCAATAACCACTTGATTAGAAGATGAGAGTGTTGTAAATCAATTATCATGCTTCTCATGCGCCATGTAAAGGTATAATAAAATCCCGGAGAAAATTATTTTGAATCACTCTTAGATTATATGCTCATCTATGATGGTATAAAGTCTCACAAGGAATAGAAGTCCCTACATACAAGGAAATGATGCCTCTAGTTTTTGGGTCTGTGGACATTTTGTATATCCACATATGGCATTGTAAAAAACAGTGATCTTTTCTCCATTCTTGGGGCCATGAATGGATTTTAGAAACCTAGGGCACTAAACACATGAAGTGTTATTTATGGTTTAGTTTCTTAAAAGATGATTGTAGAAACCTATAATATTGTTTATAGAGGACACTGTGTTATCATCCTTCAATTATAAATGATGATGGGTGGTGATGTGATGCATTTATCATCATGTAGTTGGGTGTTTCTACCATGAAGTTTTGCATCATCTGCTAGGGAAATTTTCCATGGAGTTTAAATTCATGTTGTAATGATGTGTTTCCATGTAGTTTCACATCACATGGATATGATTTGGTCATGTTGTTTAATGTAAAATGGATAGTAAATTATTACCTATCTAATATTCATATCATGTGCATTAGTTGGAGTGTCATACTACGTTTCCTATGATTACAAGTTCCTTGCATGACATGTTAAACAATGGAAAACATGATAGTATATTAATCCAAGTGAGAGTAGGAATTATATATCAACAGGCATGTTGACCACATCATATAGAGTGTATTGTGTATTTTTATCCAATTTTATGTTGTGGATGGGCCACATAATTTGGTTATGGGTGTCACTATGCATCCTATGAGTTATGGATTCAAGTCACTCATAGTTATTTAATAAAATTTACCAAAACGAGTCTAACCCATATATAGGGTGGATATTGCAAAATTAAGAAGGGACCCAAGCTTGGAGTTTTGGGAATCACTACATGCCATTTGATGAAATAAATCATCCCACACAAAGTTCATAAATAGAAAAATATCCCCACATGTATGGCACAAATGGATTACGGGGATTTTTTCCATTTATAGTGTTGATATACCCCTATATGGTGATTTGGGAGTCACTACATATCCTATGATGGAAAAAATCATGACACACATGGTTATTTAATGGAAAACTATCCACACATGATTGACCCATGTGTATAATGAGGAATTGTTTCCGTTTATATTATTTCCTAACCCATGAATCATTATCCAGGTGTCTGTATATATCCTATAATGAAAGGAATCATGACACACATGATTCTTGAATGGAAAATTGTATATATATGTTTGACACATACAGAATTGAAGGAATGGTTTCTATTTATATTTCCTCTAGAATAGGTATTTGATATCTCAACATCAATATGTAGTCTATAATGATGGGAATCAATCAAAATGTAGTTCTTTAATGAAACAATATCCATATATGGATGACCCATACATATAAGAGGTGAGAATTTTAATCTTATAATATCGTTGGATATTTTATTTGTGATATAAGTATCATTATCTATCTTGTAATTTTAGTAATCAAACCAAGCATAGTTCAAAAATAATAATAACACTGAATGTAGTTCTATTCAATATTTATTTGGGGCCTTGGTTTGAAAAAATATATTGGGAGAAGAAAAATATGAAAATGTGGGGCTACATGGGAATTAATATAGATAGTTTAACGTTACAATTCTTGAAAATTAAGTGTAGTTGGTACTCCAAGAATGTTCAATTGGTGTAATGGTGTTGAAACTTATTGTGAAAAAGAAGTCAAAGAGGCCCTACGCTACATAAAGTAATCGAAAAATTAGTTTTAGAAAATTAAAGGTCATGATTATTGGCAAAGGGTAAGGATCCCAAATTGGATTATGATGAGGATTGGCCTAGGATTTTAGGTACCTGAATCCCTATTTATATTATTAAGCATTGGGATTATGAAGAAAACATCGTGGGAAGTTGTCGTCGGTAGAGATACATCCACTCTATAGAGGAAATTGAATTCTATCATATATGTCGTATAATGAATCAAATATCAATGTCACAGTTTAATTAAATACATTAACATCATGTGTTTAGGATGTGTTATATTTACATTAAAATCATTTATAGATGGACACATCCATTCATTTTAACATCATGCATTAAGGATGACTTCCATGCAGTTTAACACCATGTTGTTTGAATAAAAGATACTCTGATGTTTAAATTATTACATCCAATATAAAATATATTGTGTAGTTTAGAGTGTTACATACAAGACATATAATAATGATATGGGTGAAACCTCTTGGATATCTTCTTCAATGGTCAACAGTCACTAGGTAAGACAAGTTGATTCATGAGCATATCAGTATTCAGCCAGAAAAAATCATTTTATGTTCAATAAAACACTTGCCTATGTTGATTTATAAATTAAATATAAATTCTTTAATACTAAATAGGCATAGTGATTCAAATGAACATTTTACTTGGGTCTTTTTTTATTTTGAGATAAAATTTCATCATATCATCGGTGGTGTTTGAGATGCCTTCCTTGAATATAGGAGGGGTGTTCATTAGGACATCCTCTTCTTATTCCATATATGTGATCATGGATGAATTTTTAAAACATGGGGGTTAAAATAATGAAATATATATCACTTTTATGTAATATAATCCATAGTAATTAAAATTGTAATTATAATCTACCAATGTCAATACAGAGATTACCTGGGGTGCTTGTATTATTCTATTCTACCATTGGGGGTAGGAGGATCTAGAAAATATAAATTTTTAGAGATTTTATTAGAAGGATCATAATTTTTTAAATGTTATTTAGTAATTATCAGATCCCAATAATGAATTAAACCGGCCACCTTTTGATGAATCATTTTTTTCAACATTAGTATTAACACATGGACAAAATAAAATGTTGTTTACAATTCAATATGGATTACTAGTATTAAATGTTCATCTTAAATTTGGATCATATGGTGAACATAATAAATTTTTATCATGATTTATTTCAATTTAATTTATTTTAATGTATGTTCCTTCCCATTTGGGTTCCTAATTTGGGGGTTTCACATTATGTAAAATTTGGATTCTAGGAGAAGATATGAGTATTGCTTAATGGAACAAGAAGTGGTGAACTTCTATTTATATTCGAGGATTTTACAATATGATCCAATTATTTATCCCATGGTTGTTAAATGAAAGGATGTTTTATCTATGAGATCTTATTAAAATTGAGATTGGGTGACGTAAAATTATCCATACATTAACAATCCTCAAATAAAATCATTTAACATAGATTTTTCAATCTTTCATATAGTTTTCATGATGAAAACAAAACTATGTCACATATGATTTCAATGATATTTAAATAATAGGTCTAATTATATAGATAAAATATAAATACCAAACTAAAATGTAGTGTATTTATGTTCTAGAGTTCACCATAACATCCTTTATATGTGATTTGATCCCTTAATCTATGATAATTCACCAAAATATTCTAAAAAATGTAATTTATGAAATCCTCTTCTTACCTATCTTGGATCTCGTAATTAAATGTGTAATTGGAATTTAAATAGTTTGGACAGTTTTTTATGGATAAATATATCGATATATCTATTTTCTTCTATTCCAAATATGGGATACGTGTCATTACCTTGTTAAGCCATATAGGTTTCCTCTCAAGGTCGCATGAATACTATGGAAAAGTGATATTGATGGTCGGTGGGAAAAAATATATGGTTAACCCCATTGTTTTGATAACCTCATTAAAAAATGGTTTTGGAGTTTTGAGAAAAATTCAATGATATTGTTTAAGGGAAAGTGTATGATATACTAGTCCAATGGAGATATCACAGGTGGGAGTTTTACCATAATAAACATCAAGATTATAGTTTATTCCATCTGTATCAGCATTGCTTTGAGGTGGACTATCAAAGTAGTGATTGTATTATTTTTCAGATAATTATTTAAAGGAACCTTTAGGTGTTGTGGATATGAATTAAACCTCACCAAGAACCCTATAATTATCCTAATTAGATATTATAGACCCATTCTTCATCGGAGCTAGAAAATGGAGACATGCCTTTTTGGGATGACTCGGGAGATGATCCTACTGCATAAAGAGTTCCAAAAATTGTTCATAATGGTCTAATTTTTTTGGGATAAGAGTCCACTATTGAGAGGATATTAGAGTCTTCCAATGATCTTATATGTCATCTACAGAAATATGATCCTTGCTAGTAGTTTCCAAAATATAGTGGTCAATCCAGGTTGAAACAGCTGTATGATCCTAGTTCAGATATTTATTCCCTACTTGAATATAATTGTGGACCTCTAGAATGGGATAAGATATATTGTAACACCCGAGACATTTATAAGAAATATTTTATTTTTATTTTATATAATTCATCAAAGGAATCTTTCACTACACACAACATTAACTTGGCTTGCTTTACACGCAATTGCGACCTTCCTTAATAGCTTGCGTCGTGCACAATACCGAGTTTCATTAAACAACGATACACTATTAAAATATTATTAAAACTAGCCGTTATGAATAGTAATAACCACTTTTTGAAATTTTGTAAATTTTATTTTTCAAAATGTACTTCATTTTGGGATTTGGAATATCGAAATTAGCCTAGGGTGAAATTTTGGAATTTTTCTGGAAACATTCATTTTTTGATGAATAGTGAAAACACTACGTTACTATTTAAAAACCGACTTTTTATTTGAATAATTATTTATTTTATTTAAATTTATTTTAGGTCAAAATTGATACATAATACCCATATAAGTTCAATGTAATTCATTGGAGTAATTTAATAATAATTTTAGATATATAAAAATTTTATTGAACTTTTCACCGTCTTTTACCCACCTCCAAGGAAAATTTTCAAATTTACATAAAACTTAATTTTACAGCTTCTGAGAGTGGAATTTAAAAAATCTGAGAGATACGGTTGATTTCAGTAAGTAAAATCTGGTTCAAGGAGATGAAAATAATTTTTGGTGAACAGTAACTTTTTACTTTTATTTACCACGGTTTAAAGTAAATAGGGTAATTAAGGGTAAAAATGATATTATTATTACCCTAAAACATTTCCTAATTCTATTGGATAAGTGTAATTCGATCAAAAACAACCTTAGGAATAAAATATGACCATTTAGGCCCACTTGTATTAGATTAGGACATTTATTATTAATTTATTTAAAGAAGGGTTAAAATAGTTAAAATCAATGTTTAATAAGTAAATAATTTTTAATATAAAGATTTACATAAGATAAATTAGACTATAAATCTTAATTAGAAATATAAAATTAGTTCCTACATAATGGGATTTTATTTTTAATTTTTAGACATTAAATAATTAAATTTATATATGACACAAAGATGATGAAGTAATTATCTTATTAATGAAATATTGACATAATTGATGTTATAAATACCCAAATAAATGTAATTTGAGACTTTTTATGAATTAAACTAATTTTATAGGTTAATATTAAATTTTTTTATTTATTTAATTAACTTTTTTAGAACTAATCATTTTGTTAGGATTTTCAAAAAAATCAATTACAAAATAGTGTCAAAATTGATATAAAATAATTTTTAAAAAACATATTATATTATTAATTTTTATTTTATTCCTAAAAATCCAATTTTCAGGAAAATGACTTAGATAAGGTTATATATATTAATAATAAACAACTTGGGGTTCGTTTGGCTTGTTATAGTAAGTATATTAACCTTATAGTTTAAGAACACATAAAGACACAGTAAAAGTAAAATTATATAACTTAAAGTTAAATATAAATGATAAGGTTAAAATAGTAAACTAAACTTGTCAAAATTCTATTGTATGAGTGTATTTAGACCCATCCACACCTTAGCTTCGAAATAAATCAATTTGGAGCAATTTAAAACCGAATATGGCTTTATAATAAAATAATATTTTTAGTTTTTCCAAGGGTGCCCCTCTCCTCCCTTATAAAAGGGAACCTCCTCCCTCTCTTACAACACCACCTTGAGCCTTCAATCTCGGCCAACCCCTGCCAAATTATCTTCTCCACTTACCTAGAAACATCCTAGAGGTCCTGGTCTTCTACAAAGTCCAATTTTAGTTCCCTAAGAGGAGGTCTCAAAGAAGCGCTTCAAAGAAGAGGTAATGTGAGTTACCGATTCTTTCAACTTTATTTCTTCTTCCACTTATTCTCCATTAGTTGTTTAATTATGAATTAATAACATAAGTATAACTCATATAATGATATGTTATTATAATTATGAAACAACCCTATTTCACCATCAATCCATCCTACGGAAAACGAAATCACCGCGCGTGCGTACGTACAGAATATTGTCTCCACTCCGTGGTGTAATCTATTTTCCACCACCACCTTACATGGATGGTTATAATGGTTTAAAGAATGAATATATATGATTATTTTAAAGTTATATTGACTCTGAAATAATATACATACACTCCAATTCAATTCCACGATCATGGTAACGATATCATCGCACGTGCATACTTACGGAATACCATCTCCACAATGTGATGTGACTCGTTCTACATGATTTTTATTACATAATGATTACATAAATGAATTGAATGAATAAATATGATATATACTACACTAATACCATTCTGGAAATGAGGTATCTATAACCTAAAAAGAAGAATAAGAATTTATTCGACAAAACACGCATAAGAACAAAAAGCAATAAACACCCGAATAACAAGTGACAATGAAATATTATTAATAATAAGCTAAGAATATGACCATATATGATACCATAAAAATAAGTATGATTCTGGAATAAGTCAATGACATTTGTTAAATCATTATACAAGAGTTTCGGACACTTACGAAGCAAATCGTACCTAAGGTAAGGGAAATATCACAATCTCATTTTTATCCGAGATTGTTTATACATTGGAATTTACTAGGGTGTATTTTATCATACACATCCATGTTTCCTCAATATTTAATATTATTTCCATCCACCTATAATTTTTTAAATCCAATTTTACCCTTCGGTGAGTTTTTAGTAAAATATATGAGAGGAATGTTTTTTCGTTTTTCGTACGAGGTGCTTTTTGACATTTCCGACAAAATTACGAGAAGTATGTTTTTTAACTTATACCGCATGAATGGATTTTTAAAACATTATTTTAAAGAAGATTGATTTACAAGTTTTAATGTTTATTTTTAATCAACTTCTTTTAGTTTATAATTGTATGACATGTTAAGAAAGGAAAAGTGTTTTGAAGTAGAAAGGATATTTTCCTCAAGAATGTAGTTCAAGTGTTTTATAAAAATTATTTTCCATCTAAGATAATAAAGGGTTCTATTTATATCCCTATTATTACATTGATTTGATTATGTTCTGATGAAATTATTTTTATGAATTCCTTTATCTTATATGAATTGATTTATGATGTCACCATGTTTAAGAATCCCATTTTTATTACATGGGTTATACTATGATGTATGGTTTATGATTTTTTGGCACACATAAGAATGGTATAATTATGATATGGGTGGGACCTATCTCTCCCTACAATGAATTGGGTAAAGATTTTATATCTCATGAGAGAGACATGGCTAGAACGGTAGGTTAAACCGGTTCAGTGAAACAGGACTGAAACAAGGAATGAACTCGGTTCAGAAATGGACTTTGTCCACTAAGATAGTCTTGGAAATGATTCTTGACTAATAAGAAATGATTCTCTATGATTATGTGTGTATGCCACAATGATTCATGTTTTAAGTTATGATTATTGTGATTACATTTCACTACCATGATTTATCCAATGTTATGAAATTATGATCTCTTTTGCAGGGTAAGATTTCCAAAATGTTATGTTCTTATGAATATGATGTGATTGATATTTCTTTTGTTTATCCTTACTGAGCATTTGAGCTCACCATTTTGTATGTTTTATTTCCCCAGGTCAGGAATAATGTTATTAAGTAAGATATGCCAAAAGGGAATATAGATATGATGAAATAAATGGGAGACATTGTAGACGCTTTATGAACAATTTGTTTATATTTCCCAGTTTCTAAAAACACTATACCTATACAGTCCTTTCATGGTTTTGTTATATGTTGTAATAAGTGTACTTCAATTTTGAAGTACTAATAATGTATGTCAAGTATGGGTCGTTATAGTTGGTATCAGAGAAAAGGTATAGTCAACCTTTGGAAACTAGGATGTGAAATCCTTAGTAATAAGCCTAAGGATAAGTCTAAGCATAGAACACAATCTTAGTGCTTTAGAAATGGACATGAATATCCTAGGATAATACCTTAAGTGTGAAAATTTATTCTTGATTATGTGGTTTTCCTATTATAATTAGTGTTTCTCACACTATTCTTCTTGGTTTTAGTCAATGGCTAGAACTCGAAGGAATCGTGTTAATGCGGAATGAGATGGGCAATGCAATGATTGTCCCCCTGAGCAACCAAACATTATGGGAGTTGGAATGAAAAATCTTGTAGCCATGCTCACACAACTTTCTCAAGCTATGAATCATGCAAGACTTCCAAACGAGCATAGGAAGGAGCAACATTCTGTTGAATTCTTCATGATAAAGTGTCCACCTTCATTCAGCGGGTCTAATGATCCATTAGTTGCTGAACAATGGATCAGTACTACTGAAAAGATATTTTCAGTTCTTCAATCTTCTGAACATGATAATGTCATCTTAGCAGTGTATCGTTTGGAAGGTGATGCTGATCAATGGTTAAATCATATCAAGAATACGAGGCCAAGAGATGAAATTGATTCCATGGAATGGGACGAGTTCAAGAACATATTTTTCAATAAGTATATCCCTCGTATTCTCTAAACAAATATGGAGAAGGAGTTTCTTGAACTAAAGCAAAAGGATGATGAATCTGTTGGTACCTATGATGAAAATTTTACAAGACTTGCAAGGTACGCTTCTGGTATTATTATCCAACCTGAGAGTAAGATCGATCGATTCTTTAGTGGCTTAAAACCAAGTCTTCGAAGGTCGTTAGCCATAAGGGACTTCAATAGTTATGAGGAAATAGTTCGATGTGCTCTCAAGGTTGAGATGGAGATTGGAGTAACCCATCATTCATATGGGTTTGATAAGAAGATTAAAATGGAATTCAAAGGAAAATCTAAAGAGCACACGGAAAAGAAGATGAGTTTTCCCTTATGCTCAACATGTGGAAAGAAACATGGAGGGAGTTGTCTTAAAGGGACAAGTAAATGTTTCAAATGTGAAAAGGAAGTTCATCGAGCATTTTAATGCCACAATGATGGGAAGAAGATGTCTAGTGATGCGAACAATTAAAAGGCTACACAGAGTGCACCTCCTACACTTCAATGTTACAAGTGCAAGAAAATGGGGCATTATGCCAATCAATTCCCTAATCCAAGGGTTGTTGATGATAATCGACGTCAAAAAACTCTTAAGGCTAAAGACAAAGGAAAGTCACATGCAATTTCTATCAGCGATGTAGAGTACGATAGCGAAGTGGTGAACGGTACACTTACCATCCACTCTAAAGTAGAAAATGTTTTATTTGATTCTGGATCCACCCAATCATTTATTTCTGAAGAATTTTCTAAGGGTATCACCGTATTACCCAACAATTAGATGTTGAGTTAGCTGTGAAAACCCTAATGGAACACCAGTCGCATCAAAAGTTTATAATTATTCTCTGATTGAAGTTTTTGGGAAAGTTCTTCCTACAAATCATGTGATCCTCCCTATAGTGGAATTTGATGTGATTCTTGGCATGGATTGGCTTTCTATATATGGAGCTCATATCAATTTCCAAATAAGGGAAGTCACATTTCATATTCCAAATCAATCCTTGATCGTATATCGATGCAAGGATGAACATAACCTTCCAGTGGAAATTTCTTCCATATTATGGTTCCTGATTCCACTAAATGAAGGTTATTTATCTCAAATGGTTGGTGAGAAACTCACGATTAAGAATATTCCCATTGTACGGGAGTTTGATGATGTCATTCCAGAGGAATTGCCGGGTCTTCCACAAAATCGTGAAGTTGGGTTTTCAATATAACTCGTACCGGGTGCTTTACCTATTTCAAAGACACCTTATAGAATGGCCCCAATTGAGTTGCAAGAACTGAAGAAGCAACTCCAAGAGAATCTTGATAAGGGATTCATACGCCCTAGTGTGTCACCTTGGGGAGCACTTGTTCTATTTGTTAAGAAGAAAGATCGATCAATGAGACTCTGCATTGATTATCGAGAACTTAACAAGATCACTATAAAGAACAAATATCCTCTCCCGCGCATTGATGACTTATTTGACCAACTACGCGGAGCTCAATACTTTTCCAAGATGGATCTTCATTCAAGGTATCATCAATTAAGGGTTAAAAGGGTGGATATACTAAAGACGGATTTCCATACAAGGTATGGACACTATGAATTTATAGTGATGCCATTTGGTCTTACTAATCCCCCTGTTATCTTCATGGATATGATGAATAGAGTCTTTAGAGACTATCTTGATCAGTTTGTGGTAGTCTTTATAGATGATATTATTGAATATTAAAAGGGCAAGGAATAACATGAAGATCACTTTCGAATTATATTGAAGACCCTGAGAAAGGAGATGCTTTATGCCAAATTTACCAAGTGTGTATTTTGGTTTCAAAAAGATTCATATTTGGGTCACATAATCTCAAAAGAGGGGATATCTGTGGATCCAGCAAAAATAGAGGTTATCAAAAGATTGTTGAGACCAACAATAGTAACTGAGATCCGAAGTTTTCTTGGTTTGGCTGGATATTATCGAAGTTTTGTGAAAGATTCTTCACGATTATCTAATCCACTCACTAGGTTGACTCGGAAAGGAGTTAAGTTTGTTTGGACGGAGGAATGTGAAGATAATTTCAAGGATTTGAAAAGAAGGTTATCCAATGCACCTGTGCTCACACTGCCTTGTAGTGGAGAAAGTTTTTTGATATACAGTGATGCATCCAAGAAGGGATTGGGGTGTGTTCTTATGCCAAATGATATGGTGATATCTTATGCCTCATGACAGTTGAAAATCCATGAGCAAAATTACCCAACTCATGATTTAGAGTTAGCTGCAGTAATCTAAGCATTAAAGATTTGGAGGCATTATCTTTATGGAGAAATGTGTGGCATTTATACTGATCATAAAAGTTTAAAGTATATTTTCACACAAAAGGAGCTGAATATGCGCCAAATAAGATGGTTGGAGCTGATTAAGGATTACGACTTCTCAACTCATTACCACCCTGGGAAAGAAAACAAGGTGGCATATTCATTAAGTTGACAAGACCATGCCAGTTTATCCATGATGAGGATCACAAAAGATCCAATATTTATGGATTTACAAAGGATGGATCTTGGAATTATAATGAAATGGAAAAATCATATCTTTCTCAAATGAATGTTCAACCATCTATACATGTTAAGATTAATGAGGCACAGAATGAAGATGTAGAGTTACAAAAGAAGGTGAGAAATGTTACTGAATTCAACCATGATCGTGATGGGATAATAATGTTCCGGAATCGGGTTTGTGTTCCTCCCATCCCAGAATTAAAGAAGGCGCTACTGGATGAGGCTCATAGTTCTTAATTCTTTATTCATCCTAGAAGAACGAAGATGTATAGGGACCTGAAAGAGTACTTCTGGTGGGATGGCATGAAAAGAGATGTTGCTGAATATGTCTCTCGATGCTTGGTTTGACAGCAAGTTAAATCTAAGAGACAGAACTCTAAGGGGATGTTACAACCATTACCCATACCCGAATGTAAATGGGAAAACATCACTATGGAAGTTGTCACAGGACTTCCCAAAACATCCAAAGGCAATAATGCTATCTACATCATAGCTGATCATCTTACAAAGTCTGCACACTTCATTTCTATTAGAGAGGATCTATCCCTAGATCAGCTTGCCAGGATATATGTAAAGGAAGTGGTAAGATTGCATGGAGTACCACTTTCTATTATATCTGATCCGGATCCGAGGTTTACCTCAAAGTTCTGGCGAAGTCTTCAGCATACTCTGGATAGAAAGTTTAGTTTCAGCACTGCTTATCATCCTCAGAAAGAAGGTCAGTCTGAGAGGACAATTCAAACTCTAGAAGATATGTTGAGAGCTTGCTCTATGAATTTCAAAGGTGGTTGGGATCAACACCTAACTTTGGTGGAATTTTCTTATAATAATAGGTTTCACTCCAGTATTCAGATGGATCCTTATGAAGCTCTCTATGGAAAGAAATGCAGGACTCCAACTTTCTGGGATGAAGTTGGGGAAAGAAAGCTATTAGGACCTGAGCTTGTTGATGAGATGGCAGAAAAGGTCCGATCTATTCAACAACACATAAGAGCAGCGTAGAGTCGACAAGAACGTTATACCGACAACCGAATAAAATACTTAGAATTTGAAGTGGGTGATAAAGTGTTCTTACGAATATCTACTTGGAACAGAGTAATGAGATTTGGAAAGAAAGGAAAGTTGAGCCCTAGGTATATCGGTCCTTTCGAAATACAGGATCGTGTTGGAAAGGTAGCTTACCGATTGGAGCTTCCACCAAATCTCTCTCAAGTTCACGATGTGTTCCATGTATCTTCCCTGATAAAGTACATACCTGATCCTTCACATGTACTCAGCTCAGAAGTTGTACTGTTGGAACAAGATATTTCTTATGAAGAACACCCGATAGAGATTCTCGATCGTAGTGAAAAAGTCCTACAGAACAAGACCACTCGCTTGGTGAAAGTTTTATGGAGGAACCACCAATTAAAAGAAGCTACATGGGAGCTTTAGGATATGATGAGGGAGAGGTATCTTCATCTGTTTGTTATAAGTGAAGAATTTCGAGGGCGAAATTCATTTTAAGGGGGGTAGAATGTAACACTAGAGACATTTATAAGAAATATTTTGTTTTTATTTTATATAAATCATCAAAGGAATCTTTCACTACACACAACACTTGTTTGGCTTTCTTTACACGCAATCACGACCTTCCTTGATAGCTTGCGTCGTATGCAATACCGAGTTTCACTAAACAACGATATGCTATTAAAATATTATTAAAACTAGCCGTTATGAATAGTATTAACTACTTTTTGAAATTTTGTAAATTTTATTTTTCAAAATGCACTTCATTTTTGGATTCAGAATATCGAAATTAGCCTAGGGTGAAATTTTGGTATTTTTCTGGAAACTTTAAATTTTGGATGAATAGTGAAAACACTGGGTTACTATTTAAAAACAGACATTTTAATTAAATAATTCTTTATTTTATTTAAATTTATTTTAGGTCAAAATTTATACATAATACATATATAAGTTCAATGTAATTCATTGTAGTAATTTTATAATAAATTTAGATATATATAAATTTTATTGAACTTTTCACCCTCTTTTACCCACCTCCTAGGAGAATTTGCAAATTTACATAAAACATAATTTTACCACTTCTGTGAGTGTAATTTCAAAAATCTAAGAGACACGGTTGATGTCAGTAAGTAAAATGTTGTTCAATGAGATGAAAATAATTTTTGGTGAATAGTAACTTTTTACTTTTATTTACCACGGTTAAAAGTAAATATGGTAATTAAGGGTAAAATGATATTATTATTAGCAAAACACATGTCCTAATTCTATTGGATAAGTGTAATTCTACCAAAAACATCCTTAGAAATAAAATATGACCATTTAGGCCCACTTGGATTAGATTAGGACATTTATTATTAATTTATTTAAAGAAGGGTTAAAATAGTTAAAATCAAAGATTAATAAGTAAATAATTTTTAATATAGGGTTATACATAAGATAAATTCGACTATAAATATTCATTAGAAATATAAAAATATTTCCTATATAATGGTATTTTATTTGTAATTTTTAGACATTAAATAATTTAATTTATTTACGACACAATGATGATTATGTAATTATCTTATTAATGAAATATTGACATAATTGATGTTATAAATACCCAAATAAATGTAATTTGAGACTTTTTATAAATTACACTAATTTTATAGGTTAATATGACATGTTAGTATTGATGAAATTAACTTTTTTCGAACTAATCATTCTGTTATGATTTTCACAAAAATCAATTATTAAATCTTGTCAAAATTGTCATAAAATAGTTTTTTTTTTTAAATATTATATTATTAAATGTTATTTTATTCTTAAAAATCTAAGGTTCGGCAAAATGACTTAGATAAGGTTATATATATTAAGAATAAATAACTTAGGGTTCGTTTGGCTTGTTATAGTAAGTTAATTAACCTTATAGTGTAAGAACACAAAAAGACACGGTAAAAGTAAAATTATCTAACTTAAAGTTAAATCTAAATGATAAGGTTAAAATAGTAAAATTAACTTGTCAAAATTATATTTTATGAGAGTATTTCGACCCATCCCCACCGTAGCTTCAAAATAAATCAATTTTGAGCTATTTAAAAACGAATATGGATTTATAATAAAATAATATTTTTTGTTTTTCCAAAGGTGCCCCTCACCTCCCTTATAAAAGGGCACCTCCTCCCTCTCTTCCTCACACCTCTTTGAGCCTTCCAGATCTTCCAACCCCTGCCAAATTCTCTTCTCCACTTCCCAAGAAACATCCTAGAGGTCCTGGTCTTCTTCAAAGACCAATTTTAGTGCCCTAAGAGGAGGTCTCAAAGAAGCGCTTCAAAGAATAGGTAATCTCCATTACTGATTCTTTCAACTTTATTTCTTTTTCCACTTCTTCGTCATTAGTTGTTTCATTATTAATTAATAACATCAGTATCACTCATATAATTATATTTTATTAGAATTATTAAACAACACTATTTCACCATCTATCCATCCTACGGAAAAAGAAATCACCGCGCGTGCGTACGTACGGAATACCGTCTCCACGTCGTGGTGTAATCTATTTTCCACCACCACCTTACTTGGATGGGTATAATGGTGTGAAGAATGAATATATATTCTTATTTTAAAGTGATATAGATTCTGAAATAGTATATATACACTCCAATACAATTCCACGATTATGGGAACGATATCATCGCTCGTGCGGACGTACGGAATACCGTCTCCACGATGTGATGCGACTCGTTCTACATGATTTTCATTACATAATGATTACATAAATGAATTGAGTGAATAAATATTATATATATTACACTAATACCATTCTGGAAATGAGTTATCTATAACCTAAAAATAAGAATACAAATTTATTCGACAAAACACGCATAAGAACCAAAAGCAATAAACACCCGAATAACAAGTGACAATGAAATATTACTAATAAGAAGCTAATAATATGACCATATATGATATAATAAAAATATGTATGATTCTGGAATAATCCAATGACATTATTTAAATCATTATACAAGAGTTTCGGACACTTACGAAGCAAATCAGACCTAAGGTAAGGGAAATATCACAATCTCATTTTTATCCGAGATTGTTTATACTTTAGAATTTACTAGGGTGTATTTTATCATCCACATCCATGTTTCCTCAATATGTAATATTATTTACATCCACCTAAAATTTTTTAAATCCAATTTTACCCTTCGGTGAGTATTTAGTAAAATATATGAAAAGAATATTTTGTCGTTTTTCGTATAAGGTACTTTTTGACTTTTCGGACAAAAGTACGAGGAAAGATTTTATATCTCATGAGATAGACATGGCTGGAACGGTAGGTTAAACCGGTTCAGTGAAACAGGACTGAAATGAGGAAAGAACTCAGTTCAGAAATGGAATTTGTCCACTAAGATAGTCTTGGAAATGATTCTTGACTAATAAGAAATGATTCTATATTATTATGTGTGTATGACACAAAGATTCATGTTTTAAGTGATGATTATTGTGATTACATTTAACTACAATGATTTATCCCATGTTATGAAATTATGATCTCTTTTGCAGGGTAAGATTTCCAAAATGTTATGTTCTTATGAATATGATGTGATTGATATTTCTTTTGTTTACCCTTACTGAGCATTTGAGCTCACCCTTTTGTATGTTTTCTTTCCCCAGGTTAGGAAGAAGGTTATTAAGTAAGATATGCCAAAAGTAACTATAGATATGATGAAATAAATGGGAGACAGTGTAGATGCTTTATGAACCAGTTGTTTATTTTTCCCAATTGCTAAAGGCACTATACCTATATGGTCCTTTCATGGTTTTGTTATATGTTGTAATAAGTGTACTTCAATTTTGAAGTACTAACAACGTATGTAAAGTATGGGTCGTTATATATATCATCCTTATATATTTGTGCCTCTGAAGGATGATGTTGTTTTATTTGGTCAGCTTCAACAAGAATGTGACCATGGTCATCTAAGTAGTTAGAATATTTTTACTATCATCACTGGTAGGGGTGTGAGCCATCCTTATGGTAATTTCCATAATATAATGACAACCTCCAATTATCATGGGGTTTTTATTCATCTCTAATTCCATTGGATAAGATGGATAATATTTTTCACTAATGATGTATTCATATCTAAAGGAATGTTCCAAAAAAGATTGGTAAGCCCCAATTGGAATAGGGATATGAACCTGGTCCTATGTCATTTCATTTATCAAAATATGTGGATAATAATTCAGGACATAAGAAAGAATGTTCACTTTCTCTAGTGTATAAACCTAATTATGTTGACCATTTTTCTATTTTTTAGTGATATTGATCTATTAATGGGTTCTGGTCTATACATCATCACCAAAATATATTTTTGGATCTCCAATATCATTGTTACCATGTACAAACACATCGTCCATGTATGTACAAAAATGTATTTATTTATTATCTCATTTTCTAGGATATACAAGCCAAAGTCTTTGATTGATGTGGGGATGTACTACCACTCCTTTCCTCCTCATTGAATCAAAATATGTCTATTTGATTTATTAATGGGTGCTGGATATATGTATACACTATGATTTCTAAAAGTAAATAATATGATACCTTTATTGAGATAAAAGGTATATGAGCCTAATCCCTCTATTTTACAACTTATTACATTCTATAATGGGTCCTTGATTATTAGATCAAAGTTTTTGGGTATGTAACCTATCATGTAACTACCTTAATAGGAGAATAAAGGCTATTGGTGATTTTGTGATATATTTTGGATCAATATTGTGTAGTATCATTCATACCAACATAAAATATAATTTCTACATGATATGGGTTATATCTCTTTGATATTGATATTCCTTAAAATTGACAATCCTATGATCAGGTTGTGTTCTATGATGTTTCGAGTGATTCAGTAAGGTTTTTTGTAGTTTAATATCTTGTAACTAAGTCATTTTCATGTAATTAATGTCATGTGAGTAGGATGTTTTTTATTAGTTTATCATCATCTGAATTGGATGTATCATGAAGTTTAACATCATGTGACTATGACATATTAGGTATTTTAACATCATGTAACACGAACATATTATGATGTAATAAGATAGAAGGTATTCTTTTGTATTGGACCATGGATGAATCCTTTTAATATGTTATGAGATTTAGGATCCTATATCCATATACTATATTTACCAACTTCTCTATAAAATCATTAAAGATTATGAGGCTCTCTATTTTTTACACAACATGTATGTGAGAGGGGAAGTTATTATAATTGGTTGTCGACTCTTCCTCACTCAAAATTGCCCTTTTTAGATCTTTATCAAATAATTAATTCTAGAATTTCTAATGTACCTTGATAAAATATTTTGATGGAAGGAATAATCATTTCTCTAAATCATGTATAGAGATGGCCTCTTATCACTTGGTTCTATGTGGATATCGTTTCATTGCACAAATTGTGTGTCCTTTTTAGAGTAAAGATGAGACTATTATCGGGATTCATGTTATATTGGTTACCACATCTCCTCATATATTCTCTTTTTAAGCTACTCCATAATGTTAATGAACCTATACAATAGATTCCATTGACATGATTATAATGTTCGTGATTATAATGTCCTTTCAACCATTCCTCACTCAGCGTTCTCATTCAGTGGATTTATATCATACCATTCTCAATGAAATAATAAATATAAATTGGGTGGATGTTATTATTAAATGTAATATAAAATTCTTTTTTCCCTCAAGTGAACATATACCACTGTTGGCATGGGTACATGGATGAGTTTGGATTCTATGGTGTAGAGAAAAAGTCTTTATTGGTTTGGGAGTATATTTTGAGGGATTAAGGGTCTTGGATGATAAGATTGTATCCCATTGAAAACTGGAACTCGACCCTCATGGGGGATTTGTTTCAATACCAATGGTTGTATGGATTATATAGAAACCTTAATGAGGGGTGGATGATTAATAAATTCCATATTTCATATGGGATGGGGGTCTTGAGACAATGATAATTCTCACACCCCTGAATGTGGGGTTGATGTGGAACAATTTATTGATTTGACTAGATGAGGGGGTGAGAAAATAAACATTTTCCCATACATGTTGGATGGGGAACATTACTACAAGGATGGTTTTTGTATGATGTTGATGGTACATCATTCAGCGAAAAGAAAGAAGGAGTATTCCCACAATTATTTTCAGGTGATCCATGTTCTCTCATTTATGTTGATTGACCTACACCTCCACAATGTTTTGTTTTCAATAGTATGGTTTCAACAATCAATATTCAGTAAAATGCACATTCAATGATCAATGGTATGGTGATTGGATGATGATAGGAGTCCCAATGTGAACCATAGATATAGTATTTGATGTTTCCACTGGCTATATGACCAATCGATATTATTCTATGGTACATAAATGTAATAAAAAATTCCAAATTTAGATGAATTAAATATAATTTGAAACTATATTTTTATATTCGTATTGAATAATGTGATCTAACTATTTTAACATGAATGACTACAAAAAGTTTTAATTATAACATTAAGGATCGTGCTCTGTCTGACCTAATGAGAAGTACACTGATTCGGTTGATATGATATTCCTAGAGAAATATGTAGAGTAATTCACCAATATAATGTATTTTTCCAATTGATTTATGTTAAAACCTAAATATACATGTCATAGGAGAAGTCGAGGATGGGATGTGCTGTTTAGGGGGAATTTAAGGCCATATTGCCAAAATATTCTTGAATGTGTCAATATGGTGAAGCCTTCTTCAACACCAAATGGTCATTTCTTTTGAAGATCCTTGTATTAGAATGTTATTCATGATCATGAAAATTACAAATGTCATCCTCTATGTAATTTTTTTTAGTCACATAGAGCTTCATGAACATGAATATGGTTGAAGGTAATCTCCACGAGAGTGAAATTTGGACTCGCTGGAATGCTACCTCATTCAAAGAACATAATGATCCATGATGTAATTAAATTATCTTGAAACACCCACTTATATAAATACCCTATTTCATGCTAAATTTTAATGACACATGATGACATTTCCACTTAAGAAAATCACTCACTATTCACGAACGACCAGATATTCCAAGAAACAATAGAAAAATAGATCACCCAAGGTATCCAATGATCATGAAAACACTTAACATGTGTTCTTAAGATCCTCAAAAACAGTTTGAGATTCCATTTTATAAGGCCTATGAATTTTGAGAATAAGAATTCCCTCTTAGGAACTTAAAACTTTATAAATCATTCACCCTTTGTAGAGCTCTCCACTTGGGAGCCAGATCATTATTCATAGTTAGTGTCACCCTTTTTTATGAATCATACCCATTTTACGAACCCCATGATATTTATTATGAACATAAGCCTCATGAGAAACTCTTTTTCGATCATACAATATTTGAAAATCACCTATTTTATACCTCTCCATGGTTCCATCCCTCTACTGACACCTCTTTATGAAAGTATTGTTCCTCGGGCCCACATATGAAACTAGGAATAGTTAAAATACACATAAAGTTTTCATGTGACCAATTCCACATACTATTCTGTCCACCCATGTAACTCCATGTGTTTTCTATTCCTCTAATTCACCTTTTTATCCTATTCATTGGTACCCTAACCCATTTTCATATATGTATTGGAACCATAACATAAACATTTTTATTGACCATTCCTACATAGAAATGACAATTTCATTCCATACAAGAGGCCCATGATTAGTAAAAACATAATAAATTAGGATAATAATTGATCCTTCCAATGTTTGATCTTCATGAAATAAAACTAACTATATCTACATATAGTTAGTGTGACGTTACACACAATTAAAACGTCTTCATTACGTGATGTAAAACTTTGGTCCTACCCTCTATGATAAACACAAGAATCCCCAAGCACAGTCATGGTGGGATTCCACCCTCTCCCAAAATAGAGAACAAGACTCCAATTCTGGGACACTTATTTGTGTAATACCCACACCATCCCTTGTAGATGTTCCATTCATTACATAAGATTCTGTAAAAAAATAATGATAAACTACAAGATCTCTCCTATCAAATGACCTTAAACTATAACATTTAATTAAAAAATGATTGACCCATATATTCTAATTTTGTTATGTATTATGCCTCACTAATGATCAATCCAAAAAATGGGAAAATATATAGGTATCAAATCATCCCTCATAGGGGACCACCTTCACGATCTACCTCAATTTTGGGTTTTGGTCCATAAATAAACTATGTAGGTGTGGTATCTTCTATCATATGGATGCAACTCCTGGTTCTACTTCCAGAAAGTCTTATATTCCATTAGTAATCTATCAATGTGTTACATTTTACCACCTAGGGATTCATCTATGGGGTAGGCCACTATATGTAGTTCTAAATCATTGGCAAACTATTCAGGTGTCAAATATTCCATCCCAGCGATGGATATCTTGAATTCTCTTCTATGGGTAATTATGATATAATGGTTAACTATTGAAGAGTGAAATATTATCTCACAGTTATTAACCTCCTAGATCCACCTATATGGGGAATTCACATCCATTTGTAAACTACCCATGTGTCAAATAATCTTAAATAGGGAAAAAATTTCTCAATCCACCTCCATTGGGTATTCTAATCCACCAAGGTTATCTCGACCAGAATTTAAACTCATTCGATAATCTTCCTAATCTAGAAATCATGATATATCTCACAAGGTGTTAATCTCGTGTCCCTATCCATCCAAATCATATTCTCTGATCTACCTCCAAATGACATTAAACTCAATCCCATACACATCTTTATATGACATTCAAATCCATCTCCAAAAGACGTTAAAAATGTTTCTCAATCTGTCTCAACCAGGTGTTCAAATATATATCCACAAAATAATAAAATCATTCCCCAATCCATCTCCACCAGACATTAAGATTATGTACCATAGGAAGATAGACTCATTCACTAATCCACCTCATCCAGATGTTTTTATCCCTCTCTATTAGATGTGATACTCATTTCCTAATTTTTCTCAGCTAGATATTCCAATTAAACACCACATGATGCATAACATGTGACATGACCTAGAAAAACTACACCACAGAATAATCATTTGAGACTTGAGGTAAAAATCCTTGGAACAAATACCCCCTATGGTTGATTACCTCATGAATGAAATGGGATGTCTTGGGTTCCATCAATAAGATCCCTCATATTGGATTCCATATTATTAGAAATATTCCAAGGTGACCAACGTGAAAATTTTCATGACATTGTCATCGATGACCAACATGACTACTCTCCACAACAAATGTTGATGCTATTTTAGGATAGAATATGTATAATGAATTGGTGTTCATAAAGATATGACACAATGAATTTGATTCATGAACATGACACAGATATGTGAGGGACAAACAGACTAGGCAACAAGCTCCATGCAGGAATACACAGTAGAAGAAATAGATATCCCATCATCTATATTTGACCAAGGATAAGACATCGCAGATGAAAGTGATGAATTCATCCCAACATTTGAAAGTGGTAATTATAGGAAAAATTAAGTATGCGTGTGAATTTGTTGCACATACATTCCATAAAAAAGATTTATAAATGTATTTTGGTAACCCAACCTCAAACTATTATTCTCAACATGAGGACTAGTACAATTTGGGAATCAGTGGATTCACATGTCACCAAATCTAGGGTATTGATGAAAGGTCCCTAATATATTCCAATATTCCCATAATTTAATGCACCTATGAATTATTGTAGTTAGAATTGTGAATCCTTATTCAACGACATTATCACCATTGATACCTCTCCTTCCTCAGAATATTGGACGATGTTGGGTAATCATGCATCACATCACTTGTACATAAACTAATGACTAAATCCACCTTCTTTATATGAACCAAGAAATGGGAAATCAAAAACCTAGTTCCTTTAGGTGTCGAGGCTGGAGGAACATTGATCCTGCAATTTCTGACATCCCCTCTTCCTCAATGACTTCTACTGCACCTTTGACTACTGTAATCCCACACCATATATCTCATTCGAGAATCATCTACAAGAAGGATATTGACACCCTCAAACACTGATATGAGTATAATGGTGTCATTTCCATGATGGATATGGCCTTCTAAGAGTTGGAGGAATCAAGTGCCTCGTCATATCTACCACCCCTTAAGGATATATTGTGAAAACAACACCCATTTAACAAAAATCATTTCAGTTTTCTCTCCAGGGATAATTTTTATGACTCTCTCCAATAAACTAAGGAATTGGGGCTGCAGTAGACAAATCTACTAGGAATTGAACTAGGGGATGAAATGGATGTCTCTCATTATGTCTGATCAATGATAGCACTAACCATCCACATAGGATGAAGAACAGGTATGCATTACCCCTACTCCACTATCATGAGTTTGAAGCACCCTATGTCTATGTCAGGGGTAGGCCTAAAATAATTCCCAACTAGGGGAATCCTTCATGGTTTATATGGCTCGTGACACCACCAAAAAATCAGCCAAATCCCGATAATATCATAATAGGCATATTCCTATTCCAAATTGGGATTGGGAACTGATCGACCTTATAGGATTGATTGGATGAATCTTTCAATCACTAGGACCACAAACAGTTGTAAGGGTCATCCAGTGGTGATGTTATGTGATGTAGGGTCCCTCCCCATGCTCCTTCCAACAAATATTGGGGGTCATCATTGTCTTCCAAATATCCATTGTGGAGGTCCTCCCAACAATGTAACTGTCCCAAGAAGAGGTGATTCACTCCATTAAATCAATCTTCATGGAATCCCACCCCATGTTCCCATTAATCTAACTGGATGGCCTTTTGGATCCATTGAAAACCGGTACAGAGGTCCTCCCCATGCACCTAATTCCCAACATGGATATCCAACCAGTCTTCTTACCAACCATAAAAGCGGTCTTCCACGTATTTCTATTAACCATAGGGATTTTCATCACACCTATGTTATAAAAAAGGTAGATCTTAACCTATCATTGCAATAAGTCAAAGAAGAGGTCATCCCCGATCCAACGACCATCAACATATAGACCATCTCAGGGTCCCAACATACAAATTTGGGGTGTCATATTCAAATTAAATCCCATTGTCACAATATTTCTCCCCATTCCCAATAGTATCCTTAACCTAAAGAACCATTTATTAGTAGAAGTTTTGTCACTTTCTATCAAATGAAAAATCAACAGAAGTGCCAAGTTTCCATACCCACTGTTTAATATTCGTAATTTGTGTGGATAGACGACTCTCTAATGGGATATCCACCCAAATGGATCGATTCTATTGAATTATCCTAATGGATGTTATATCGCATCCTAGAAGGTGAAAACAATAGGATCCACAAATACATCCATAGGTACTCACAAGTAGAGGAGGTTGTTTTCCCCTTATAGGGTCTCATAGTGCAACCATTGCCATCAATACTCAATTCCCTTTTATTGACCTCTACATAATAAATTGGGGATATGTTGGGATCTATAATTACTCCTTCAAATGTTGATCACTTCGTTGATCCACATATAGATGATGTTTCCCTCATAAACAATGTAGTGGTGAATAACACATCCTATAGTTATTTGATTATCAGGTTGGAACCACTCCAAAGTGAGCTCCCGACACATAGTGAATAGTTGGATTCTATAGTGATTCTTATCAATCAGATATAAGATCGATCTGCACTGGTGTTGCCACCCAGTATCATCCATCACCATTAAGAGCTTGGTATGAATATGAGAGGAACACATCCTATATCAGAAATGGGCTAATGGAAGTATCTATATAATTACCAGTTGTTTATCATGTCCTAGCCTCCTATAAATAAAAACATTGACATCTAAATGTCACTTAATGAGGTCTAGTTCACGTTTTTTCAAAATATCATCTTGTCAATGATCCACTACCTCCATGATTGTTTATTGTCTATTACAGGAATCTAGGAGCACCACCATGCTATTGAACACTAGTATTGATTGGTTGAGATCAAAAAAATCATAGTGGATCAGTGCTCTGTTTCATCGGAATCTTCCAAACTCATTAAATAACCAATGATAGGAAACTCATAGTGATCCATTGATTTATTGAAGATGTATATGTGTGCATAAATATCATAGGATGGGGAAAATAAGTTATTATTCACTTAATCACTATCATGAAACTTCTTAACCCACCTACTGACGATGATGATTCCCCTTTAGGTACAATTATGGAAAATATGTTCATCTATAAATTTCTCAATGATTAGGGGAACATGGAAAATTTCATAAAGCATGATATGTAAAATACACTTCACTGGGTGGTGTAAAAATAAGATACCCACCTATAAATGGCCTCACTCATCAGCAGAGGCATGAAAATGATCTCATGGATCCCTCTGAAGATACATTTATTCCTACTATTGTATCATAGAAAGTTAAAGTTGCATTTTGGCCCATGATTCCATTTGAGGTTTTGCTGAAATAGAGGTGGATTCCAAAGTATCCACTATGATTTAATATTCCAAGGAGGATAAAAGTCTCTTCACTGATCTCATTACTGATAGGTTCCATGTTTATGGTAATTCCCCACTAGATATCATTTCTCCTCTAGTGGTGAAACATGTTCTAACTAGCCAAATTCCCCAATTAAACATTTTTAACCTTGAAATCAAGGTAGAGTAAAGGTAGGAATATTTTTAAAGAAACCAATGTATTATTCACCAAACCCAAATACGAAGTGTGATTATCATCTTTGGGATCCAGGTTATACTGCTCTATTATTATATGAGAATGTTCACCATGTTTTTGAGCCTATCAAGGAATTATTATTCATGTAACATTGTTAAAATGAGACCATATCCAAGATGAATAGATTGCTGCTCTCACAACTCATCATGATTCACTAGAGAGGTGACAGGTGGTGATCCTACTTGAGGGAAAGTCATACCAAAAATCGGTGGACAACATTTGAGAACCCTTAGTGTTTGTGAATAACAAATTTTTCTCATTCAATGGGATGGGTGACACACTATATCACTAGTTCCACTACTTCTCAATGTGTGATCCCATGTTGGGATCTCGAGACTAGCTAGTATATACCAAATTCATGTATTTTCAAAAAATAGTAGCACCAACATTTGTTTGGTACAACAAGTTTTGCAGAGGGTCGATAACTTTTTGGGAAGAAATTCATAGATAGTTCTATTATATGTTCATATCATCAATATGAATGAAAATTATTGACTCCCATTTAATATTCATATAGAGGGATGTTTTGAAATATGTAAACATTTTTTACCTATGTAATTTCTCACATACTCACTTGATGTGTCCCTAACATAACAGATTCTTATAATAATGCATGTGAGGAATTTCAGGACTGAGCTAGTCTAGACCCTCATCACCTTGAACAATCTAATTGTCTTTGAGGAGCTTTGTCATAAGGACCAACATCTTGAATAATCCCTGTCGAAAACTAGATACTCACACATGTTTCCTCATTCATCCCCCATAAGAAGGAATACTAAAAAAGAGAATAACACTACCACACATTGCATAGTTATCGAGCTGGTAAATGTATTAGAGCCTTTTGAAAGAGGGTCATTTCTGAGTGTAACCTTATCATTTTAAGTCTCTCCCACGGTTAGAACCATTAAGAATCACCTTACAAAGCATTGATTTTTTATTAGAAAATTTAACTCCAACCCCTTGTTAAGGCTAGGTTCCCATAATTCCATTTACAGAGTGATGGAAATAGACATATTCATTCAAGTACTCATAGTCCCCAATCAATATTATTATTTACATATAAGAGGTTATTTTAAAGCTGTAAGATCGTAGGAATCCCCTAGATGTTTGACTGAATGACCACCCAAACAATTATTTTTACAAATTTATCCTCATACATACCATCATATAATGATATCTGTTCAAGGATTGGATCCATAAAAAACTGGATCATGGTTTGGTTGCGATGTGTGATGTTCTATCATGGGAGATTCATATATTTACTGACCTCGATAATGATAGTAAGTGTTCAAGTGAATGGAAGGTGGCTTCCTTCCATAGGAAAGATAAGTATGACAATTACAAATATTGTAGGGAATTATAATATTCCCATGGTGTTATCTGTTTCATTTTAAGTAGGCAACATTTTCTTTCTTTTATCCAAGATCACATATATTATACTTCCTTATCTACGTCACATCCCTCTAAATCCCATATGAAAAGGCATCAACAACGCAATGGAAACCGAAGTCCCCCACTACTCTTAAAGCCATATCACACACTCTATGATTTTATTCCACCTGATTTTGGATCCACTTGAAGGGTATTCATGAAACTATATTAATTAACTAATGATGAGAGTGAGTTTTCTTTCATGAATGTATTCAAGTGTGTAGACAACTTCACAATGCCCCACATTAAAGAATACCACAAAAACCACATGGTTATCTCTTGCTGACACCATCACATGAAAGGATTAAATAATTAAAGCATCAAAAAAATCTTAGAATAGTACCTTATATAAATATGGAAAATCAAATGATACCCAGAAATAGGTTTTACACAGATCTCAGTAAGAAAAATCTTGCCTGTTATCCTAATCATGAACACCTATACATCAAATGTGGTTTGTTGAATGAGAATAATATCTATGAATGATTTGTGACCATCATTGTCTATATAGAATCACGCCGCAACAAACAAACAATCCACTTTATGTGGTATAGAACTGATCAGCTAGTCAGAATAATGATGTTTCCAATAGTAGAAATAACATAGAGCTATGTCCATTAGCATCCATTGTTCCCCATTCACAGAAAAGACCCCCTTTTCGAAAAAAATATGAATTTGGAAGAAAATAATGATGTATTCAAGGACAACACTAGATGAACCACGTGTATCTTGATCCTTAAGGACCTCATTTTGTTTATAGAAATGAGCTTGTCCCTTGTATAAGACTCAAAAATCCATCTCTAGTTTGATTTTTGAGGTAGATGTTTTAGTATCCAAAAATGCCGAGGAGATTGAGGGATAGGAATCCGAAGACATCATTTAATTATTTATAAAATATTAGGTTTCCCTCATTAAGTATCACATTTCCCTCAGAGCATTATTTTCCAGTTCAGGTTCATGGAAATCCACTACTTCATTGTGGACACATGTTATGGGATCAATGTAATCCAGACTAGGATTATCATTATGTTGGGCCCATTCATAGCATATCTGACTCCCCCAAAATGAATATATTTAGTGCATGATAGGAAGGATAAGAGTCAGTGTGGAAGGATTCTATTAATTTCCCATTTGTTTTCTTTATACCATGATTTTTATTCATGTTAGTCTCATAAGATACCGACTACAACATGTTGTTGGGTGGGACCAAGATTCATTTTCATACTGTGGTCCCCTCCTCATATCACCATTCCCTATGGTACTCCATCAGTGTATCATTTTTGGTACTCTTGGGTAATTCATCACCCTTAATATCCTATGAAGACATCTATATTAAAGATAACTACTATAAGAGAGAGGGAAGAAGGTTCAGACCAACAACATTAGGTTATTTGAGGATCTAAGCACCCCTATATAATATCCATGGTAATACTTGGATGATTATTTCATTCTATTAATACATTGGATGGATCCCCCAAAACCATACCTATGAGGTTTCATTGTTTTCTCCAAGAAAAATTGTTTTGGATTCCATAAATAGGTTTGGTTTTTATAAATTATTTCATAATTTTGCAGGAAATGCCTCGGTGGTAACATAATCCACGACTCCTTTGAAGTATGGATAGGTTCACCCAATGGACACCATTTTATAGAATTACTGTAGGTTCTATATAGAAGTACTGAATCAATGTAAAATCAATGGACACTATTTCATTAATTTAATTAATAGAAAATTTCATCAATGTCCAAATAGATTTGGATTGATAACTTCTTTCACCATATATTCAACAAAGTATAATCCCCTCATCTAGGATTTTGTGTCCTCCCAAGCAGGCCCTAACGCTTCCACTAAGTTACATAACCATGATGAACCACATCCTGCTACTCATTATCTTACCCTATATAGTGAAGTGTATTTATAAGTTTCCCCTATTGAATTTGAAAGCGTATGTTTCCATCATCGTCGATGATCTGATTCATTACATCAAAGGTACCATAGATGATCTGAGACCAATGATAATCAGTGTATCCATGACTATAAAGGATCAGATATAATATGTGGATTTCCTAAAACAGAAATCATAATGTGTTGTATTATATCTATGGAGAGATGAAAGTATAGGACTTCCCAAGTCCCCATCCACCATCATCATCTCCCAGTGACTCACTTCCAGATCAAGAAATATTCCAGATTGATACACCCTTACCATAGTGTTATGGTTGAGGCTGAGTTTGAAAATATCATCAAACCCAACAACAATAGTGGAGTCAATAGCCCAAATTCAATTGTAAACATGATCCATGTATAGAATAATAATGGGTAAATCGGGGAATGTATCAACTTTTGGAACCTCAACTACCATTTTATGAAGGATAGTTTTTTGATATGGGGAATGAAGTGTTCATCAATGCTACAACTGTGTTCTATGACCTCTTATTCATTGAAGAATATTATCGGTATATCCAAATCATGATGAATCCTGAGAATGAGGTGTCATCCACATTTGGGTAACTACAATGGACCTTTTAAAAAAATTAATCCAATAATCAAAACGAATGAATGATCCACTTATTATTGGGCCATGAAACACATATTCCGACCAATTCTCAAGATGATGGTGGAATAAAATGTGAATGAATTTTGTAGTCAAATCCTAAAATCATCAGGAGTGTCTAAGATTCATTGAGATAATGGTTATCTTTCTCAACAAAAGGTATTTAATAATGAACCCCATAAAGTGTTCATTCAGGGTTACATCTAGGAAGTCCTTTTCATTATGATATGATACCAAGGTATTAAGATTATCATAGATAATATTAAGGCATTCATCAAAATGAATCCACCTAGTACATCTTGAGATCCAAAAGGTCCCCAAGGTCACGTATCTTACATACCATGATTTTGAGGGATAATGTAAGACCTTCATGAAGATCATGAAGATTGGTTTTGTTTACCAGGGGATGTGGAGTGCCAAACAACATTTTTGGATGTCAATTAGAATGTACAAGATCTTTATGTTATGCTTCCACTTTTCTAGGGGAATCCATTGTTCCTCTACATGATCTCTCTAAAATCGTCACCAGGTTCCCTTACTTCCATGATTAATATTGTAGGTATATATAATATTTTATAGTATCTCAGTTGTGTGTTTTTTTAGAAGGAGACCATTTACTCCCCTATCCAGAAGATTTTCCTCACACTATTTTTCCATTATATAAGTCGTAGCATTATCCATGTAACCATTTCAAATGGATGGTGTCCCATGTGGACCCCTTTTATGTACATCATAAATTTCCCCAATATGAGTGAATGATTGGGAGGTTTGGTAGCGATCATTCAATAGTTCAACATCAGGTTCCTTCCACTAAAAGATGTCATAGGTTAGGAATTGGTAAATTTAATATCCTCCTATATGACCCACCATGAAATACCCCCGGATGTTGATTTTTTTGTTGAATTAATACTCTTAGTGGATTAGGTTATGTTACTTTTGTAGTTTCATTTCAATGGTTCCTTCAATATGTTGACCAGTGTATGGTGAAACAATCCCAATCTAAATTGAGTTGTGCTGGGTATCATATTCTTCACTCCTATAAATTATGTCCTTCCATATTTTGTATTATTGTCAGATGGTTGGCCCAACAATGAGATAAAATATCAAGATCTCATTTCTAGTATCAATCTAGACCTTTATATTGATTTCCCCCACATAGATGTGAAGGGAGACTATGAGCTAGTCGTCACACAAATTATTTTGGACTATATAAAAAAAATGGAAGTTATCATGCCCCTTATTGTATGAGAATGACTGATTATGACCTTGTTTTATACTCAGCTGAAATTATTTCATGTCTCATAGTTTTAGAATGTTCACAACGGTTCCTTTTTCATTTTAGTCATGTCTCTTGCAGAAATCAACCATGATTTGTACATCATTAATATTACACATCATAAGATCATTTCTCCCATCAATTCAAATGATGCTGATAATAAAACCATAAACCAGCTAGATTTTGGTAATTTTAGGATAGGAATATTATATTCCCCATAGTAGAGGAGACTCCCTATAGTGAATCTAACATCATTAAGTACTGATATCATGGGTCTCTCCCTCTAGACTGGGATGAGCATGATCGAATCCATCATTACACAAAAAAATTTACCGTTCAAACTGTGCCAATCCATAATATGACTCTCTAATAAAACGGGAGTGATGGATATATCTACCCTTGAATCCAATGATACGATACTTAAAAGGTTATACATAACATCTTTTCCAGGCTATGTGGAGGCCATTCAGTGGGATTGAAGCTCTCCACAAGAATCAAAGCTTGGGATAATTTTCACCCACCATGTTCCACAACAACATGATATATTCCATGAGATTACATTAATGATAGATTCCTTCCTAATTGGTTCAGATACAACTAGATCACTTCACACCAAAATTTATTCTTGGAGATTTATAGTGTGGGGACCTGATGTTCCTGGGCTGTACATAATAGAGATATCTCTCCAAAGTAGCTTCATTTGGAAAATAATAGATATATTCTCCATGTGGTTAGCAGAAAATCCCATAGAGTAAGTAAGGTCCCAATCCATGATGAAATTGGTGAACTCCAACACCACCATTCTATATGTAGATCCTCCTAATAGTCTCACTAACAATGGCTCCTATTTCGAGAATGCAGTGATGAATAAGCTGCACACCATGTAGAAAATCTTTTCAAACCATACATCCCACTACCATTTATATAAAAATCTATATATTTAGGAATAAAAAAATACCCTCTCATAAATTTTTTTGTAGATGGTATGATATAACAAGAAATTTTTACCAGAAAATCTCTTCATCACCCTTGGTGCCAAATGGAAGACAACCTAAATTTCCACCATGGTAACCCCATACTCCATAGTGCATGGAATAGATCTAGTCTTTCCCATTGAGTTTATGTGGTCATCACTCCAAAGATAACTCTATGACTAGTAGATGAGAGGTAAAATGGAGGAATTCCATACAGTTGAGTTGGAATCCTTCATATATATCAGGCTCCATGCCTTTTACAATCTATAGAGGATCTAGAATTGGATAGAAATAGAATTCAATATGATGGTTTACCTTGACTCCTTTCTCAAGGATTACATGGTTTTTTATCTTAGAAAAACATAAGTACCATGAAGAAAGCCACCAATATTGGATACCATGTGGGATGGATCTTACTTAATTCATAAGTTCTATTCCAATGAATCACAATCTTTGGGTACATTGAATTTTGTGAGCATTAAACCTCCCACCAATTCCATGATTCTCAAATAATAATTTTCATGATGAGATAGTGGAATAAACAATATGAACATTAACTAAAAGACCCTAGAATGAAATTTATAACCATAAACTTTATTTCCATGTCCAGGAAGCCTGAATCTAAATAATGTGTGAGTCTTCTAAGGATTATTTTGTATGTCGATGAAACTCCATTGGCTCCATTCAACATGGGTTTTGCTGCACCCCTACACTAGAAATGTCCATATGGTGTGATCAAAAATGGCCAAAAAAATACTACCCTAACTTCTTAAAATTTATACCAATCTAAAATAATTTAAATTAATAGACACATTATAGTCCACGAAACATTACCTTAAACTAATTTAAATTAGTCTATGAACTATGGCTATAAAATATTTGAATTCCATTTAGTCAAAGTTGTATAAATTAGAACTATGAAGCATAAAATTAATAACTTAATATGTTTAAATATAGTCTCACCCCATCTAAAAATGGGATGCATCATAAAAATAGACGATCTTAGCCCACATAAATCTAGGTTGCCTCTTAATAAGAGATTATTTTTACCCCATCAGAATTGGGAAGCCTCATTTGAGAATTTTTAGATGGTCCAAAGTCTCACCCCATTATTCAAGTATGGGATTCCACATAACAAATGTGGGTTTTCTCAATTCCCTCTTCAGATAGGATTATATCCACTAATGGCAGTCTCTTACCATTAAATGATAAGTGTTATGTATTTCTTCATTTCCATCATCATGGGATACATGATGATGCATATACTTTAGATCATTGAGACCATTTGTAAACATATAAAACCTTTGGTCCCTTTTACCACTTTGGTCCCAACATCATGACATTAATCTGCTTGCATTTCATCCCATGATATACAGGTTTTGAACATGACTTTTTAGATCCATTCATGACAAGTAATACCTCTACGTTGCTACACTAACAAAAAGGAAAAATAATAATTTTCCTAGTCTATGAATAATTAAATTGAATTGTTTTAACCATTTACCCAATAATTATATCTATAATCTATATGCCATTTGTGTCCAGAAACATGTTTAGTACATGATCCTCCTTTGGCACCATGTTTTTCGGGTTTTACCATTTTCCGAAACATGAGTTCCATTGAAACAGACACCACCATAGTCTAATACATAAAATAATAAAATGGTTTCCCATCATCCAAGAATAAAATAAATAAGATTAGGGTCAATTGTCAAAGAACCATGAAGTTAAAAAAATTTCCATGGCCTATATCATATGGAATTAAATTGTGCGAAGAAATTTTCAGGATCTCAAAATGTTGTGTGTGGTATATTTGGCTAAATTACCATTGATTTTTGACTCTTTAACCATAGAATAATCCTAAAATAACCCTCTTAATGTTCCAATAGTTATGATGTTAAACTAATTTTTGAAATTCCAAGCTCTGAAACCACAAACTAGGATCCTCGGTATGATCCCAATAACATTGAACCATGTGCATTCAGACCTTGTTAACATGGTCATCTTATCTAGTGATGTTCTATAAAATCCACAAATCCACATTAATTTAATTTCTGTGGCACTATTCTCATTCTTATGGGATACATTGGGATTCCTATAATTTTTTTTATCTAGGTCCATTCAAATATTCACTTCCAACACCTCTATTACCTTCCAGGATATCACCTTGAAACTCCATCATGGGCCTCATTTATATGTATAATACCCATTCATTCTACTTTATGATTAATCAGATGAGATTACCTCATTGAATTATATGAGGATATAAAAAACAGTAAGGTTAATATGAAAGAACCACCAATTTTCTTAGTTCATGACATTAAACTTTTGTCTGACCTAGTATGAATTTGCGATGACACTTAATTATAGATATTATTACTCTATCTATGATCAGGATGCTCCAATTGAAATATATGGGTTAAAAAAGTGCCAAAATATACATCACATGATGTTAACATGTAGCCTTATCACATCTATATTTGAGATACCTCACATCCAAATATCAGAATATTCAAAATACTCATTTGAAAGGGTGTCCTCTAACCGGAATTGGGCTCCAACAATGCACTATCTCTATGATATGATATTTGTAGTGAATCTTGAATATCATGCCCTAGGTCTAGTGATTTCATCACCATGTTATGGTATCCCCTATTCCCCAATTAGAATTATTCTGACAACGAATATGGTTTATTGAGATCTGTGTGGAAAAGAGACATTTTATCCCTTTATTAGGATCAGGTTATCACACTTCTGTTCCACACTATCCTCATTGGGAATCACATAACAATCCTTATTGTCATATAATTATGACTTAAAACCACTAGTAGCATTGGTATGAGATATATAAACATAAACTAAAATTTAATACCAAGTCAATCAATAATTACATAAAAACTTGTGAGATTTGGGTGGCCTTCTAGGCCCTTATATTCAAATCGTGCATATTTTCATTGATTCCATGCACATTCCATTGAGATATTCCAAACTATGGTACAATAAGTTTTATTGTAAAATAATATAATTTTTTTCAAGAATTATGATGTAAAAAATGATTCACTAGTCCAAAATCCATGAAGTTAAACTAAAATCACATGTCCAATCATTATGGAATTAAATTGTGTGTGAATCACCCTGCAAATGTGGTATGTGGTGTGGGGAATCCTTGGAAATCAATTGATATCTGGTTTTCAATATTCTATAATAGACATTTGTTTCTGTCTCACCCACATTTAGTCCAATATTAATCACCATTAAATGAAATCCAAGCTCAAAACATCTATACCTTGAACTATGTGCATCCAAAGTGTCACTAAGATATTATTTTTGGAAAAGACTCTTAAGCACCCCATTAACATCTGTGAACCACATTATTTAATTGGATGATAAACTATAGGCCTACCACATTTAATGGTCAAGGGATTCCCTATTCAAATTAAATGTGGAATAAATAATGGGTATCTTAGTGCATAATCCCCACATACCAAATCCTGACCACTAGACATAAAACTATACAATATATCGTCCTTCCCATATGAAATTAACCTATGTGAACATCATATTTAATGTATAATGTTAAATTTCTTGTCCAGTTTCACCAACATACAATGTTATGTTTTGTGTATATTTTCCTTGTCTTGACATGAGGAAACACGTTTACTTTTTAGTGAAAAATGAAAAAAAAATTATCCAATGGGTGACAGTAATTCGTCTGTTATTATAGAGTGGAATTCATGCCTCCATCTTATTTTTGAATCGATCTGCATCATTATCTATTATGTGGAATTTCATTAACCCCATGGGGACATGGAAACTTATCTGTTATGTATTATAAAGGATGTTCCATAGTCAAATGGTCCCAATGGTAGATTTCATGGGGTTACGTATTTGTGAAATCGGTCCTCTTAGGATACGTCTTCCTATGATGATATCCAAAAGGTTTATTTGTGGAGGTAAATACACCCAACTACCCTAGTATCTATTAATCATGTACCCATATTACAAATCCACGTGCTCATTGGATGATGATTTTTCTAAAAAAACATAAGGAATCCATTTGTTGAGAGGATGGGAGGTCGGGCTCATTGTACCATTTTTGGGGGAATTATTAAATTTTTTGAGACTCTCTTATATATTTATGTCGTGTTAATATGTTTTTGAATCCTTAGTTCATTCCTAATGAGTATACCCATGGGATACCCAGGTTTTTCTATATAATCGCAGATATACATGGATTTGATGCTACGGAGGCAATTCTAACTCTATCCATGTAATAAGGTGCTCTCGAGCTTATCATCATCCAGGAGGGATGGTATGTGGTTTGATGTTGGTATCAGACCCATAATTTGGGATTCCTATATATCCTTGACAGAGGAATCAGATCCCACATAGTTTAGCTAGCTTAAGACTTGGACCTTGGAGGCGGCCGATTTGTTGGGATCATAATTGGGGTGGACATGTTTGGAAGGGCACTCATTTTGAGCTCATTACTCAAAATATGATTCCAATATATCATGGTTTGAACTGGAACTAGAGTTCTCATAGTTCAAGATGGGTTGGTTCTTATGCTTTGATATTTCCAATTTAAGGTGGATGTGACTAAGTTAACCCATTCATAGGGGCACCACATTGGAGCTCGGGCTTTCAAATAAGAATGCTATGTATCCTAGTTTGAACAAGAATCAAATTTATCGTAGATAAATATGGGTGGGGCTTACACATGGATGTTTCCGATTTGAGGGGAACATGATTGGGTGAACCCTTTCGGAAGGGCATCCCTTTTGAGCTAGGGTCTTCAAGTAGGAATCTTACATATCCTCGTTTAAATAGAAATCATAGTTCTCATAGTTCATGATTGTGTGGTTGAGGGTATTTTTTAATCATCACAAATCTCTATGCCTGTGTGTGACATAATCGGTGTGAGAATCAAGAGGATGTGAGAGATTCAACAAACCACACACCTTCACTACAACTGATGGAAGAGGTCATGCCTATAGAGGAAGATGTTGAGGTAATTGTGGGAGAGGGTGCGGAGCGATGAAACATACAATGTGTCATGACATTGGAGGTCATGCGACCCATCACTCTGATGGTTTGGGAAATACCTTAGTGTGAGTAAACATGAATGCACTCTGGGAAAGGGGAGGAATGGCACCTCCAGTCAAAAAGAAAAGCGATCATGATTCCATTGTCTTGTCAATGTTACAAATTTAATGGAAAATCATGTGATTTCCCATAATCCATGGAACGAGGAGGTTCAAGATAGCATCCCAATGATGGAATACGTGTTACCTAGGAAATGTAAACATAAAAACATACTACAAGTTCTAACCATTGTGAGGAAAACCTTTGTGACTCCTCTTAAAAAGGGTACGTTGACTCAAAGGGTAGCACGAAATCCCTCAATGATCTGATTTTACGAGTATGGTGGATTTGGGGAGGATTTTTCTTGACATAGGTGGACTGGTTTGTAGAGGATCTCTAGTGGAATGGATTCTAATGGATGTGAGAGATTGGTTCCAGAGGGAAAGACACCCGATGAAGCCTCATATCGCGTACTATTTTCTCAGGCATGGTGGGGAAGACCAACATACCATATCACTATTCGTGTAGGGGGTCGTCTGAATACTGAAGCATTACGCAGGCATGGGTATGGACCACCACATACTAATGCAGTATGCAGTCTAGGATACGATCATCCATGCTGTTTTGGGTTACATATGTGTACTGATGTAGTACATGACTTGGGGTTCGATCAATGTAGTGATGCACTATGCGGAGTGCCAAATTGAAGTAGTGTCTTGGAACTTGTGGTTCATGTGGAGTTCATATGTGAGGAATTATATGGTTATCAATGAAACTAATTATATTTCCAAATTACCCAGTATTATTAAGTTCCTTCCTTTTATGGTTTGCGACTAGTTATACCTTCAAAAACATTATTCACTATTTTCACTTCACTGATGATTTGTTGCCGAAGTCAGAATCCTCTCCGAATTAGTTCGTCAAAATACTAGGGTATCCATCTTTCTTTTTTCAGACATCCACGTAATATTACTTGTATTCTCATTTTATAGAGCACTAGGGAAATCATATATTTGAGTATGAATTACGATTTTCCAAAGCCCATGAATATATATAACATCTCGGGGAAATCTCAGTCAATCGGGGCCTGTAGAGGTTTTGGTACGTAGTTCAGGGTTCACAGAACCCTTCTAGCATACCTCTCCATGAATTGTTGAGTTCACAGGATGATATGTGAATTGAATACCCACACTCGATTTCACAGTTTGTGGCATCTTGGGTTTGCCAGTCATCACCCCTCGAGACAATGCCTCGTGGGTCCTTCTTTGTAGCAATGGTCTATAGTTCATGTGTTCCACGAACCATTCCTCGGGATGGTACGCAGTCACATAAAACTCTTGAAATATTCTATTTCATCAAGTTTCATCCCCACTTTTTCAATTCATTTTGCATCCATTTTCCATTTTGGACATGTAGGAATGTTTTATTCCTTCTATAAAGTTCTTGTGGTAATGTTTACCTCGCTTTGAGATGTTTTTAGGACCATACAAATTCCATACATTGGAATGGGTTCTATTCATAATGAAGAGTAATATATTCTGATGTAGAAGTGGTCTTCAACTAATGTGGTTTATTGTTGAATAGATAGTTCTGGTAGATGGGGACCACACCTATTTATAGGGGCCCATGTGATTTTTATTTTACAATTTCTCACAGATAAAAGGGATCTCGAACTTCCATCTCCTTCGTCTACGTCCACATACCATATAATTTCCTAAATCTGAATCTGTGTACCACCTTGTATGTGCCGCTAACTGAACTCATTACAATAACTTCTTCCCACAACCTGAATTTTGGGTTTTAAAAACCACACCATGGAACTAATACATAATTCTAGACATCTATGTTAGAGAATGCTATGTGACTTACATGTTCCTCAAACTAAACATTAGCTAAATAACTGTACATTATGCCTTATTAAACTGAATATAAACTCTTAATCAACATTCAATTAATATCGTCCCGGAGAGGCCTCAATTCCCAGTTTCATGCTTCTTCGAACCCCTCTATTTGCTGAAAAATACTATAAGTGCCAGGGAGTCATGGAACATTCACATACCATGGCTATACGCCATATATAGCTTCCATGTACTACTGCAGTATGCAGGGAAATGGATTCTACGCTCTGTGGAGTGGGTGGGAAATATTTTTTTCGTACCGTTTTATATTTCAGAAATGGTTTCCACATAGCAATTTTTGGAGTAATTCGGGAATCCCCACATAGACCCTATTTTAGTCCTCTTGGCCATTTTGGTGTCCCATATCCATCCAATGTTTCCATGGGACTACCCTTTTTTGGACTTTGGGTTTTTATGTGCAGGTTGGAATGGATCTTTCATAGATATCATTGAAAAAATGAGGATAAGGGTAGCCATGGATGAGGACACTGAATATCTTCTTTGATTTTACATTGTTCCTCTTGACAGTTTCTTATAATATGTTCTTATTCTATAGCTAATAACATATCCATTATCTAGGTAGTTTCCACTTTACATCGTTGGTCTTTCGGATGAAGCTCCTTTGCCCTTATGATACCATAATATTCATTTCATTATCCTTGAGTCACCCCAAGGGAATAATCGAGCTAATATTTCTTCAATATGGGAAATCATAACTACTACCATTCAAGAGAATGTGTTCATATTAGAAGGCTCAGCAGAGACTCAGAGCAATAACAGTTGGAAAAACACTTCCTTGAGACTAGTCACCCTGGAGTACCCGTAATTTATAAACCTTCCTTGGCAAAACCCTAATGGAGGGTGCAACAAAAAATGGGACCTGTGATTTGGAGGACGCTTCTCTAATGAATGGGACAACTCATTTTTTGTACATATAACCTATTTAGATTCCCTTGACGAGTTAGAATGAGTGAAATTATACTAGGTAACTTTGGTCTCCCAGTTCATAGATTTCTATCAGGGAGATATCCTCCCTGAACGGATTACCAGCTGGTTCTCAAGCACCAATACCTTCCATCTAGTGCATGAAGAGATTGTGATCATCTTATAGGGCATCCACCATCTCGAATGACTCTTCGTTCTTGTAAACAAGAACAAATAAATTTTCCAACCACTACCACATGGAACAATACCAACCATGTGTCTCTATTGATAAGGAGCCCTCCGGTCATAGCAGAGCGACTACTTGATCACCCCCCCCCCCTAGGATCACTCTCTTACCCAATTTGAGGATTAGATAGGGTCATTTATGTGGGAAAATAGGTATGTTATGAGATCCCTATACAATCATAATCATACAAATTTTTAGTCACGACAAATTCCAGTGTCATATTCCACCACCCTTGAAACAGGTCAATATAATACCGAGGGATATAATATTCTATCTAATTGTAACCTAAGCTTGTATTATCTGGGTTTTTTTTCTATGTTCTTAAATGAATATCTCTTCCCATCCCGTGATGCATATATCTTGGTTATAATCTGCACTATATTGATGGTGGCTACATAAGAAGAGGGTCAAAAATTATTTCTGTCCATTCATAATCTTCCTCGAATTTATGTGTTATTGGGGTAGATACAAGAATGTAAACCTCCAAATTTTCTTAGTGGACCATTTAAATTTCTATATGGGTGTACATAAAAACCCTTCCCTTTATATGAATATCATCAAACTGTGATGGTTCCTCACTCTGACACTCAACATGACCTTCGTAACATTTTCGTTTTTCATCCTATTAATTTATGTGTTAGCGATATGGTCGTGTTCCTAAATGATGTTTCTTGCTTCTCGTTTTCACTATACCCAACCCCTCATCAGTCACTAAGGGGGGATATAGATATTTCATTAGTGTATCTTTCATTCATTATCAACCTTTGGGACATGTTTCTCACCTCTCACATAGATCAAGTGACTATTTTTGAGCAATTCCTCTCCTATAGGTTTTCAAGGCAATTTGGGTGCCTTCAACATACTATGGTTCTTCCAACTGTTTAGTTAAGTGGAGAATCCAATCGCACTATGTTTCACCAATTATGGCTTATAATGTTGTGGGAACGATCCACCATGGATGTTATCATCCCTAATACAATGTGATCTACTTTTCTAACAATGGAATATGCCCTACTGTGGATTAAATATTTCCCTAACAGAGTATTTGGAAGGCCAATTCAATAGGTTTAAAATCCATTTACCATCACTTTCCCCACCTCGACCGTGACAGTCATTCCATCTATACCTCTTCATGTGGTGACCATGGTGGTTATGCCTTTTATTCCTATAAATGTGGTGGGAATACACTTGATCATCCATTAGATGCATCTAGAAGGAGCTTCATCTGTGAAGCCTATCTCAGTAGGGAGTGATAAAACTTCTCCAATCCTTTGGAAACCATTAAAAACACTAATGATTCTCACTCCAGTAGAGTGTCGCCTCATATCCTGAAAGTTGTGACCAGTCCCTTGTGTCCGGGTATAGAGATCAAACCTTCGGTGGGGAGGGAGAACCCTCCATCCTAGGTAACATATCTTAGGTACCATTTCACTATCATAATGAAGCTTCATGCCTATAAACTAATTGTTGTGGTGGAGGACCAAGGGCCCGGTTTCATGAAGAGGCATCAAGTGGTGAAAAAATAAGTGAGGAAACAGTTATTCACCCTCGATTTGTAGACCCTCTAGATAATTTCACTAATGAAAAGGAAAAAATCTGGTGATTATTTCTGAATTGGGTTCTAGTTTATTTTATTACTGGCCTCCCCACTTTATTATTTACCATATTTTCATAGCCCGAGAACACCTTGCATCAGAAGTGGTAAAAATTTCTAGATTCAATTATTCCCATCATTAGGCAACAACATTCCAGGATGTTTAGGAGGAACTCAATCAGTTAACTGTTGAGTAGGTGAGGGTTATTATTTGGTGATTTCCCAAACCGAGCAGTTAGAAGAATGTGAGGCTTGTGTGGCGAGGTTGAAGGCCCAACTTGCCTTCTCGTGTTACAGTTATGAATCTATCTAGAAAAAAGGGTGGGACCTTAATGCTCTCTTGGAATTCATGTTCCCAATGGTCGAATATGAGATATAATAGAGAGATACTTTAGAGAAAACACTTGATGATCTGTGATTATCTCTTACCATTATTCTGTAAAAGGGCAAGCCGAACCTCATTGTAATTTTTCCAAACCATTATGTACTATGTTTCTCTTGATAATATGTAGAGACTCCAAACTGGGGATGTCCCTCCATTTTGTTGAAAGTAATGGAACTAATATTCCTACAAATACTTCTTTTTTTTCTATTTCATTTCAATTAATCACAATTAATTATAGAAACATTATCTTGATCGGGTATTAATCATAAACTATGATTAACAACTAGTAAATTGAAATAAGTGAATTAGGCTATAATTTTTTTACTTGGTTGTGGGACTCAACCACATTCGTTCGACTACTGATGGGGATTCATGGAAATCCTCATGAACTTTTTTGACATTTCCATTATTACCCTTATTTTTTCCAAATCCACTTTGTTTTGAGCTTAGTGGGTATAACATGACTTTTTCATAGGACACCGTTTGAGGGTTTTTGAGCAAACATGATTTATGTCTCTTTTTAGTATTTGATAGCACCAATTGTTTTTCCTAAACCATACATAATATAGGTTTAATGAGCTAGTACTCAACTTTTACCCACGGTCTCCCATTGAGGGTTTTCAATCTAGAGATTATTATTTCCTTTTTCCAGTGGTTTATAGTACTTCCAATCAGAATTATTACCGATGTTTGAGGTAAAATGGCTTTGAACAAGCTTGATGGGGCATGGGCACCAATTTTGGATTCATCTATCAAGAATGGACAAATAATATAAAACATTAATGTGGTATTTTTCTTGGCCATAACATTGTGAGTTTTGGATGTATATGAGGCTTGGGATCCATTTTAGTTGTACATTGGTAGAAGAGGACTCTCCTGGGTATGCATTTTCCTTTTCTTGATGTCAATTTTTAGGCCCCATATACAGATCCACTAGGGCATGATGTGAATAGTCATTCAATGGTGTCCGCAGGACATTGGCCTTCCATTACCGATGGTCTTGGAGATTTATAACCCTTTTTATTTTTTTGAGGTTGGGGAACATCATGGGTGGTCTATATGAGGGATGATTTCCAAATGTAGTATGGTCATTTTCATTGTAATTGAATGGGAAACCACTCCCACATGAATTTCACATGTGTAGTGGAGAACTGGTGAATGGTAAAGTTTAATGTCATACAACTAGTACACTTGACACCTATTATAATAGATCATTTTTCTCGAACTAAGGGAGTGAAATTTATTCATCAGTTCAATCAGAAATGATTTTCATCTCTGATTTTTTGAAAAGGGGGAAGATTTGTGTACCATAATCTAGGGGGTTTCTGATTTAGTGGAATGATACGAGACATAAATGTCATCATGATGCATGAAAATTGGAAAGGACTCTCTTGAGGATGAATTTACCTTTCGTTGACAACTGTTTTGTAGGATACATATGTAGTTCCACTAAGGCATATTTAGCATTGTAAAACAAAGGTGTATTCTAGATAGTGGCCTTCATTATCTGATGGCCATGAAGGACTATAGATACTGGGTCCTTTCTGGAAACGACGTATGGCTTAGGAAAGGGGGTACACCTAAGCATGAAGGTGGGTCATTTCATTGGTTGAGCATTACCTAGAAAACATGAAATAAGTGGGGTAATATTTTTTTATGTGTATCAAATTCCACCATATGGATGAGGTATCATTATTTTACATAATCATTGAGTGACCTGAGGTGAATCAGGATATGATGATCTGATATATCTAAGACATGGGTGGGAAAGATAATGTATATCCTGAAATTGAGGGTTCATGAATTTTGGGGGATTTCATGAGGCTTGGGAGCCATAATGAATAATAAGGTAGGAGAGGTCACTCATGAGGATGCGTTTTCCTTCTGTTGATGATCGTTTTGTTGGTGACATATGCAGATCCGCTAGGGAATGACGTGCATAGTCCAAAAATTGGGTACATAGGACTTTATCTTTCCATCTATGATGGCCATAGAGTATTATGGAGATTTAGGATTACTCAAATCATGGAGTTTTATATATGATAGTACTATATCTGGACACATTAGTGTCATTTGGGTAGTGATTCACTCATGGGATCAGGTGATCCCCTACAAAACCTTGACACATACACATGGTGAGGAATTTGTTCCATTTTTGGAGTACCCTTTAGTTTAATGTTGTATGTCCAAGACCCATGGTTAATTATGGAAAAAGGAACCATATAATTCTTTTAATGTTTTTTCTTCTAGGACCAATCTCCTGGACTAATTTTACATGTTGTCATGGTGGATCTTCTGCTGAGGTCCATATGGTCACATGAGCTATGCTCACTGTGAGATAACATGGGATTAAGAGGATTTCCGGTCACCCCATAAAAATGGATTAACCGATGATAGGGAGCACATTATTCATAGACCAATTATATACAGTTTAACGTCTTGAAGTAAGGATTAATCTGACATAATTTATTATTATGTGGGGTGGATGTAGGGTAATCCCAATGTGAAATAATAAAAATGATATTTTGTCTTAAGTACCCCTATAGATAGGACATATCCATGGATTCTCTATGTTGATTCAATTTGTGCATAGAGAATGTGGCATTTGAATACCTTCTGTGGATGGTTCCTGAATATAGAATTTGGTCCCACCACACATCTTTTCAGTGGGAAGCCATGTTTTACCCGATTCCCAATATACGTTCCTTGTTGAGGTATAACCCATAAGTTGCAAGGGAGTGAATTTTGATTGAGGAGTAAAAGATAACATAAAAATCTAATAATTTTCATTCTTTGGGTCAGTTTAATATCATGCAATCAGGACCCTTATGGATTTTTATTTTATCATTTTGTGGTGAGGACATTGGTTGTACATTTAAACAACGTGTTGTAGAGACAAATTGTCAAAAAAATTCCATCAAAATCATTGAGTTAATCTTGGTTGGTATATTCGTGACTTCCATATACATGAGTTAAGATAGGTGGTTTAAATTGTATTCCTAGGGGGTCTATTGGATCTGGAGAAAATACATGGGGCATGGAATCTATTGGGAATGGAGAGGTTGGAAATGACACTCCTGAGGATGAGTTTGCCTTTGGTTGACGCACGTTTTTTCTGCGACATATGTAGAGCCACCGAGGCATGATTTGAATAGTAAAAAAAGGTTTTTACAAGACATTGGCCTTCCATTTCCGATAATGATGAATTTTTATGAGGATCCAAGATTTCTCAGAGTATGATGTCTGACAGATGGGAACGATGTGTCTGGGAATGTAACAAATATCCAAACCCTGATTATCCATGAACTAATGAGGCTTTTACAAATATCTAACTCATATGTAGATGGCATCATGTTCTATTGACGCCTTATAAGTTTCTAAATTCAAACATGGAATTTCTGTCATCTCATTGAATATTTTGTGCCGAAAATCATATGCATCTTCGAGATATCGTAACATTGAGAATTGGGTCATTCAAGACTCTTGAGGAACATTAAAGTTTAATGTCATTCCGTTAGGACCTTTTATATATTCCACTATGAAATTGTTACCTACTCATTGATGAAAGGGTCATTTTTGGGGTTGATGGACTAGGATAGATGATCTAAGTGTCATTATGTATCCTGTAAGGACATGAATCAAGCCATAGGTCATTCTAAATGTTCCATACAGATGTATTTCCCACATATAGGGATATGATTGGAAATTTTTCATTAATTTGTGGAAAGTCTTGGATGATAAATATGGGTGTCATTATGTATCATACAAGGGAATTAATTAATCCATACGTAGTTCTATATGTTACCTATAGTGGTTTCTCCCATGTGTAGGGATATGAGAGGGAATTTTTCTTCAATTGGTGGATAGGCCCGAATGATAAATCTTGGCATCACTATGTATCCTTCATGGGGAAGTAATCAATCTATAAATAGTTCTATATGTTCCCTATAGAGGTATATAAAATGTTTATGGAAATTAAAGGGTATTTGTTTTTAATTGGTGGCTAAGATCCGATGTTAAATCTGGGTGTCACAACATATCCTATAAGTGTTGGAATCAAGACACACATAGTTATAAATATTCCCAACAGTGGTTTGGCCCACATGTAGTGAAATGATAGGGATATTTTTATTAATTGGTCGTTGGTCTTGGATGATAAAACTAGGAATCGCTACATATCCTACAAAAGAAGGAATTAATCGATGTGGTTTTAAATGTTCTCTACAATGGTCTGGCCCACTTGTAGGGAAATGAGAATGAATTTTTCATTAATTGGTGTATGGGCCCATATGTTTGAACTTGGTGTCACTGAATATCTATAATAGAGGTAATCAAGCCATACATATTTCTAATTTTTCCCTAAATAGGTTTTTCCGATGTGTAAAGAAAAGAGAGGACATTTTTCTTTAATTGGTGGCTTGGCCTGGATGTTAAATCTAGATGCTACTACCTAACCAGAAGTGGTAGTAATCAAGCCATATGTAGATCTAAATGTACTTTTTACTAATATGAATCATAATAAGGAGTATGGGATTTTTGGATTCATTATCTACGGGTTTCGGGTCTATCATATTCTTCTATGGATTGTTTATGTAAGGAAATCCTTACCAACAATCCTAGTCTCAGGTGAGTCATACTCAATTAGAGCACCACGGAGTGATGGGTTTTTTCCCTTATAGTATGTCATGGTATAAGATACAATAGAGGAATTCAGTTTCAAGTGATTTTTGTGCTAAGATCGATGGTTGAGGCGTCCCTATGTATCCCACTGATGAAAAGGAATCAAGACGTACGTAGTTATTTGGAAAACATACAACTTAAAATCATGTAGTATGAAAAGACTCCATATAGTTTTATTTCATATGTTTATGAAAATTTTTACCATGTTGTTTATCATCATGCGTTTACGATGATTTATGTTATGTGGTTTAACGTCTTTCAATTTGGAAATTTGAAACATTTTTTGCGAAGTATTCCTTCAGAAACCTTGTATTGGTGGGAGATGTGATGAGCTATAAAACCATTGATATTAAGTAATATGATCCATTGGAAGGGACCTTATATATGAAACATTCCCCCTCCCATTTTGGAACATTATTTAGGGGTTTGTTCCCGATTATCATTGGGGTTCTGAGGACGAGCACCATATCTCATTCTAGAAAATAATGAAGGTGAATTTTTTTTTGAAGGATAGTGTGATACTATTTTTGTAGACTTCCAAATGGTGTAGAGTGTGCAGCCTCCACTCATCTAATCTCTAAAACACATCGAACAATTTTAAGTTCCCATCCCTGGAAAGTTGATCACAAATGGAAAAATGGGGTGATGAAAATTGAACATCAAATGTTAACACCACATATGTCTCGTATACTAATGAGTACAGGGTTTCTTATGTCGAAGCGAGGGTTGTTTTCTAGTATGACAATAAATCATGAAGGAGGTTGTCTGTCCGAAATTTCTTATCCTTTTCCACCATCTGTTGGAGTATATTGTATGGAGACTTGTTGAAAGACTCTATTTTCCCATTGGTCGTTGCATGGTAGTGGGATGAATAGTGGGCTTTGATTCCATACTTCTATTATAACTTGTACAACTCAACAGATAAAATGTTAGTGCCATTTCCTTTATGTATTGTACGAGTGACACCAAATTTTTAAAGGATGTTGTATTTCAAAAATCAAACCATTTTTTTCCTCGAACTCTTTAATGGGTATGGATTCGGCCCATTTAGATAAGAAGTCAGTTTCTATGAGAACGAACATGAATTGTCTTACTATGGTGGGAGGATATGGTTCTAAAAATTCCATCCCTGATACGAAAAATGGCCAGAAATACATAGTTTTGTGAAGTATCATCGAGGGTTAGTGAATAAAATTGTGATAAATATGGTAATAATGACATTTCTTAGTGAACATGGAGTAATCCTGTATCATAGTGGGAAAATAGTATCAAAGCCATCTATTTTGATGGGAGACATTGGTTACTGATTAGTGTCCTCTACAAGATATGGCATATACATATTTCATGATAGTAATGGTCTGTTCTCTATTTTTTCACATGTGGTAGACCCCTTCAAGGCCTCATTTGTTTAGAACCTTTTCTTGGTTTGTGCCATTGTACAAGACAATATTTACAACCTACCTCTAGATTTGTTCTCTTCTAGCCCTATCTAGTAGGAGTTCCCCCTTCCAGATGTAATTTTCAATAGGATTCATACAGTCGATTGTGTGACCATAAGGCTCAAAATGGGGCTAATCTCATCATGAAAATTTTGTGACCTTGGGAAAAAAGGAATCATTTATTATAAAGGGAATTCTTCCATCATTTATCTAACATGGTTCATCAAAGGTGACAATACTTTTTTCATAATGGTATATACACCACTGACCATCTTGATGGCCAGCTCCATATCACCTTTTATCATCATACATTCAACTCATGCATGAAGCACCAGATCCAGGCCTGCAATGAGGGAATGGTATTCAACTTCATTATTAGTGCACCCCTCTAAATGAAGGATAGAATAATGTAATACAAACATTTATAAGGAGATGGGTGTAACTCCAAGCACTATTTTATTGAGCTTGTGATCCTCTATATTTTTCTTGTTGGGATTCTGGAAACACATTCGAATTAACTTTAGTAATCCTCGGAGATTTCCTGGACTGATAATACTTCATTATCGGGAAGTTCAATATCTAATTGGGTCATTTCTTCTATGGGGATACCCACAAATAAGTCCTCTAATTCATGGGAATTTATGGATTTCTCGGGCACATATCATATGCCAAATTGTTTTAGGATGACTACCCACTATGATAGGCATACATTTGTCATCAAACAGACGAGGATATAATTGATCAAGTATCAGCGGGAGACCAGATGGACCTCGTGGTGATATTGATAATGCCAAAATTTCATAACTATAATGATTAGGGTTGGGTAGTTATTTTCAATTATGTAATATCGAGTCTCAACATCTATCATTGTTTAGATAAGGTAGTAGAGTATTTTCTTGTTATTGGCATCATTCTTTTATGCGAGGAAGGCACCTAATGACCGCTCCATAGTGGTTTCATACAAAATCAGGGGACTACCCCCAACTGGAAACATTATCACTAGCGTTCTTAAAAGAAAACTTTTTATATTGTCTAATGCAACTAAAAAATCATTATCCCACTCACATGAAACCCATTTATTCTTTAAACTTGTTAAAGGAAGACACAAACCTACAAGGTTGGCTATGAAGCACCAAATGTAGGCTAGGTGCTCCTAGATACCTCTATATTCAGTGATGTTCAGAGGTGGAGACATTGCAATGATGGATTTTTTTTCCTAGGGTCTACTTTGATTCCATGATGTCGTACGAAGAAGCTAAGGATATTTTCAAATGTAATGTCAAAAGCACACTTTAGGGTTTATATCCTAAAACTATGATGTCACAGCTTATTGATGAAAGTTGCAAGATCTGTCAGGTGATTTGAGTGTTATCATGATCAAACCACCTGGTTGTCGACGTAGCACTCAGAAAATTTTCCCAGGAATGTCTTAAAAATGTGATGTATAGAATTCTAATTTGTAGCTCCATCATTTCTCAGACCGAAACACATCACCTTATATTATAAAACTCCCTATGGGACCTAAAAGTAGTGTATTATTCATTTTATTAGGCCATTCAGATCTATTTGTATCCATATTATCCATTCATTAAAGAGAGGGCCTCATATCTGGTGGTCACATCGATTAGAAATTCTTCCATTAAAAACAGGAAATCATTATTTGGGCAGTGCCAATTGAGGTCCTTGAAGTCAATGAAAACACTAATCTACCCATTATTCTTTTTGATGGGGACTATGTTTTCTAGAAAAATTAGCTATTCGACTTCTCAAATGATGTTATCTTGGATTAGTTGGTCATATTTAGCCTCTATTTTGGAATCACGTGTCAGGTGGGTCCTTATGGAAGCCTCCTTATATCCATGATGGTCTTCTGGTAGACCCAGATGATGAGTGGAAGCCTTAAGATCATGGCCTAGTATTTCATTGTATTTTTAGTAGAACAAATGTCAATTCATCTTTAGGAAGGAGTTATATGCCTCTTTCTCCTCTAAATACATAGCCACACTAATTAGTGTTGGCTGCAAGTTTCCTTTGATGCGCAAGTTTATCTCCCTGTGTTCATCAATCACAGTGGAGAAAACTTCTTCCAATGTAGGAGGGGAATGTTTTTGGTATTCTTCTTCTTCTTATTCTTCTTCATATTCATCTTCCAATGGATGGAGGATTCATGAGATAAAACCTCTAGCGTTGGGATATAAATCTCAACTATGATTTATAGAAACTAAAACAACTACATTTTCCTTGACTGCCTCTGAGAAATTATCTTTAAAGGATGAAATTTCTTTGGTTTTTTTGGTGACAATACATCGTCTTCTTCCTTAAGTAATTTGGGGACTGTCTGCGGTCTTAAGGAAGGGACGAGAGCATCTACTTTTTGTCCTTCTCTATCATTATAGAAGCCACCACACTTTTTAGTGTCTTTGGTCTTGGTGGACATAACAGAAAGCATGTTGATGACTGAGTACATATCTGATATTTAACTTTTTCACTCAGATTAATCAATAGGTAATTTGTACTATTTTATAAGATGTTTGATGGTATCAACTAGATAATTTTCCTATGCATTGGGGGTGGTGATCCAATCAACGTAATCGGCCAAATATTTCTTCTCTTTTGGTTCATATAACCCTTAAACAATATAATGTTACTCACATGATTTAAATGGAGATTTATCAGCTTTCAACATCCTATTTTCCCATTATTACAATTTTTAATGCACTGATGGTATGACGAAGAAATCATCGCGTGCTGATACAGCTAGGACTTACATAACAGAATTTTCTGGGCCATACTTTTTCATACTTCCAGAAATATGAAATCAGACACAAGGTCACCAAGCCATGTTTTATGCATGATTCTTCCGAATGACATTGTCTCAATGTTTTCATATACTAATAGAGTTTTGGTGTATAGATTCATATTTTCATCATCATAGCCTAATATATGAAGTGTTCACAGTGTGAGGAGGTTGACTCTAGATCCATTGTTAATGAAATATCTCTGAACATCAATTCCATTTATCTTGTTGGACAAATAGAAGGTTTTGATGTGTCCCTACATGATGGTGTCTTCATCATAATATATGAACGAGATGATGAGTTTTAATATTTCGGGATTGGTCTATGTCCGATAGAAATCGACAACTACTACATCAGCCGCGATTTCCTAGGGACTTTGTGAGGTTTCTATGAGTACCTACCTAAGATCTACAGACATACTCAAGGCATACAAGATCAATAGCTTTTCCATTATTTATCCTAGATAGTTCAAAATATAATCTTTATACTCTAAAGGATGGTGATTCCTGACTCATGGATTCTATTTCAAAGGATCTTAAGGGGTTGGAGCTGTGGACAAAGATGGTTCAGCCTCTGTGACTTGAGATTATGGCGATGTAGTGCATTCTGTGATTGGCCTAATTGGTTTATCTGTATGTCATGGGTGATTGTACATATGTTTATCCTATGATGTATACTCTTATATTATAGGGCTCCGATTTCATCAAGAGGTGGATGAGAAACACTCTAGATCCTATTGTGTCTTTTTTAGGGTTCTTTAGTGAGTTTCCGCAGCATTAACAGTTTGAGTTATAGCATGGCTGGGAATCTGACTCCTACAATGATCATTCCTTCCAAGAAACCCTCAGCCTCAGCAGACACTTCTTCCATCTCTCAAGTTTGATGTGTGAAATTTGGGTTTGGGGCTATAGTCTTCATCATATAAGTGGACCATCATTTGAATAATATTAATGGATCCCCAGATCAGTTCATAATTCGACAATGCTTCTGTCGAACTTTGTTAGTCTGATAGTGTTGTTTGAAAGGGTGGTTTATGTTGTCAAATTTGGTAGGTTTGTGACTAATATACCTTTTGGAAGGGTGGTTCCCATTGCCCCGTTTGGTGAGGTGGTTCCCATTTTCTAGTTTGGTGGGGTAGTTCCCCTTGTCCCGTTTGGCGGGGCAGTGCACATTTTCCTGTTTTGCTAGACGGTTCCCATTGTCCCCTTTGGCGGGGCAGTACCCATTATCCCATTTGTTAGCGTGGTGCACATTGTTTGAGGAATTTTGGCATGAATCCTTAAAGTGTAAATATCGGCTTCAGATTTGGTGTTGTCTCATTTTCTTGGTCACAGTTTCTTCCACTCTTGATCTCAGAGGATAGTGGGGCTGAGGAAGATGGTTATGCTGCATTAAGAGCTATTATAAGCACAGTTTGGTGATTCAACTGCACTTGAAGGATTCCATAAGCTCTTTTGACTATTTCCTGATTCATCAATTTGTCAAAAATTTTATCTTTGTTGTTTTTGACTGATTTCCATTACTTTTCCACTCTTGGGTCGAAGGTGGAGACATAAGACACTTTTTCCGGAGGCGGAACCAATATGAATATTTCGAAATACACCATCATTTATAGGAGATCCATGAAGATGAATCACTCCAAGATGGAATGCCTCATTATTCAGTGATAGGGACAATAATTTTGTTAGTCATCGAGATCCACTTCATCAGCTCTATTTGAATCTTGTATCCAGAGTAAGTTTCAATTCATGGTGGCTATGAAGTAATCGCAGACTTGGTCATCCTAGATCGAGTAGAATTTATTTCTTAACTCCATGAATTAAATTATTTCAGCACCCATTTCCTCATATTTCTAATGTTGTGGTGGATATTGGAATCCAGGGGGTCCTGCAATGTTTGGTGGAGGCCTGGAAACTAGAGTTGGTGTTGGTGGTAGCATAATCATGATAGAAGCCACTTACGATTTTTCCATTCTATTTCCTAGGTTTGGTGGGTCCACTCGAGACATCAAATTAGTCCCATCTAAGGATTATTCTCTCCTTCATGAAATTGAATAGAAATATCAGAACTCACTTGTGTACCTCACTCTAATGAGGGGTGTTCACAATTCATCGTTGGTATTATCGATGCACATAGCAATCATTTTGCCCTGCTGGAGTGGTCGGTTCATGGAATGTCAGAGCATTAGATCTGGAGGTGAAGCCTAAAACTCTTTCACTATTTTGTTACTTTTAGTTCATGGGGTCACCAACTATTGTCTTAGGAAATATCATACTAAACTAGAATAGAATCTATCACCTATGGACTTATTAGCCTATGATTGTATTAGCTGGGAAACTAGTATACCATATGATGTTTGAACCATGAAATGTTCCAGTGAAGACCCTATATTTCATTGCTTCTTGCAACTCTGTGGTTCCCATTATGGGGTCATAGTAATAGGAATAGTGCATTAGATGGTGTATCGGGTCCCCCAAACCATTGACCACCAGGAATATAGGGTTCATGAATTTTGGTGTTGGAGAAACGTTGCAAAACCAATAAGGGAATGGTTTTCACTCTAAATTTATCGGATCACATCATCCTTCCATGTATTGTAGTCGTGATATTAGTTGATTTATCGTATTAATGATATTTTGAGGCATATCCTTCTATACATGAGCTTGGGAATGTGCGGGAGGGGGAAATGCTGGATATACTGCCACTACTGGTATTTGGGGCTGATACCCACCCAGGGGTATGCTTTGTTGGTTCGCCTGAATGTATTGTGTCCAATTTCCCAGTGGTTGGAAGTCTTTGTGTCTTTCTGGGGTCAGATTAAAGTAGTTTTATCATTCCACTATTGGAATAGATGGGAATTTGTGCTTAATATCATTTACTGGTATGAGTGCATGTGGCAGGGGAACCTCTTTCGGGAACACTTGTTAACTATCCACATAAGAAAGCATCTGACTAGATAGCTCCCTCGATGCCGATCTATATTGATTCACATAATCTTTTTAATTTCTTCATCATTCAGGGAGAGTCTTTCTTAGAGAGTGATAGAGGCATTCTCAAGGGGATTAGGAGGTGGGTCATAGAAAACTTTGGATTTATTTTTCTCTTTGAGGGGGATTCGTCTGGGATATATTAATGGATATTCTGAGGGTGTGTCCAAATTTATGGAATGTCACTGATCCTGGGTATACTAACCATTAGGCTCAGAGTTTGCTACCTCCAGGAGGAAAACATCTTCTCTTGAATCCTCCCCATTTTTATATTTTCTTGTGATATCTTTGGGGATGATTTTCATTGTGGTCACTGATGTATACTAAATTGGGGGTGGTGTAACTTGTGTCGAATGGTAGGAGATATTTTTTCACTTTTTTGGACTTTTTCCTTCCATTTTGTGGTATCCTTTAGAAATCATGGTGAATATTGACCTATAAAAAACCCTTATTTGGCATCGTGATATGAAATTATCTCAAAGGTTATGAATCTTGATATTGGATGGAATTTGTGACCTCTTTGTTTATTGTTCTTCCCATATGGGAGAAGACACACATTCACTGTGTGTGAACATGAGGGAAAAATGCCCCCAACCCTATGGGCTAGGATATCACTTATTCTTCAATTGATGAACAACATCCAATATTTGGTTTTCTTATATGATAATATTGAATTACAAATCCCCCTAGCTCATTGGGTTGGGGTTGTTCCTGTATTTCAGCAGTAGCCGCTACTATTGCCTTGTTTTTTTTTCATGTACTCAGGCATGGGTGTGAGCTGAATATAGAACTGGATCTACATGGGATTTATTGGATTTTGAAGACATAATATCTACATGTTGTTTGGATTACCATATAGGAGAATCCTGGTGGATGTTCTTGGTTTCTTGGCATAGATGGTTTTGGATTTCTTGATCTCTTTGGGCCTGATGCTTTGGAGATTTAATCGAGTTGGTTTTTTGAGTATTCCGTCTTTCATGGGAATGGTTTTTATGTGATTGTTTCATTTTTTAGTGACATTAAAAGATGTTATTTTAAATGTGGAATTACACAAGGGACATGGGATGATGTTTAGAGATCTATATTAATCCCATCCACAAATAAGTACTCCAGATTGGGCATTGATTATGAGGCAACGAACCTTGTGCAGCACATGGAGGAAGGTTAGTTCTTGATTTTTCTTTATCCTCTCTAATCATGGAAACCATGAAGAAATTAGGGAATGTATGACAAATAAACTATGAATGCCTTATAATACATTGACATTGTCTGTATACACTTCATTAGGCAAGAACATTTCTTTTAAATGGAGAAGATTCATCAATATATTGAGGAAAATGTTATACATACATTCCACAAGAAAATAAATTGTTATGTTGATGTGATAGGTGGTTATGGGCTAATAAATCATAGGTATAATATTCTTATCTAGTTTTCTTCTTACGAGCAACATATCCTATTGTTTTTTCTTTTGGGAACTCCTCTAATTGATATGCCTAGCTTGATTTATTCTCAATGATTTCATTCCAAGATCAAAGTATTTATGGAGCCTCACTAATATGTGAGTGGTGTAGAGGTGGCTCGAAAGATAAGAATGTCCTTGGACGATCCTCTGGTTGAGAAGCTATATCACATGTCAAAGACAGTGTCTCACACATGTTAGCCTCTATTTTTCCTAGCACCTCAGCATAGGAAGACTTTCTCAAATTTGTCCCATAAAGTGGATAACCTTCTTTCTAGTGTGAATTTTGATTGATGGGAGGCCCTTCCTAATCAGTTATAAAATTGAAGGGGAAGCCGTTTAAACTTAATTCCTAACCTCGGGGAATGTATCAATAACTTGTACCCTAGGAAAGGCATTCATGGCAGACTGTATGAGTAGAGGACCATCTAGCTTCTTGATTTCACGAATGGGAGGACCTCCTTGATGACTGTTATGATGGTGATGACTACTATCAGAGCTTGATATCTGTCTTCAATGAGAATTTCTACATTTTACATCTCAGGGAGGTCCTTCAAGATATATTTTAATGAGGGGATGACATTCTAATTGTATGATGTTGTTTAGGGAGGACCTTGGCATCACCTTCCATTACGGGGAGGGCCTTCTCGATGGTTTTCATCATGGTGAAGACTACCCTCATGACTCAATGTTCGACTATAGGGAAATAAATATCTGCAGAATGTACCCTATGGAGGAACATCAGGGTAGAGGGTAGTAAGGGGTGGACCTTCTTAATTCCAGATCTTCTGGTTATGGGGAGGTCTACCTTGACATGCATCAAGAGATATACTCTGGTGGTCGATCTTTCATGGCCCACATTATAATCTCCAGTGGGTGTTATGGGGATGAACATCAGAGCTACATATAGCAACAATACAGGGAGGGTCTCCACAACTGATACTTCCACTTCCCAAATTTGTAAATGGGCTAACAATATCTTGATCCCATATTGATATACGCTCCAGGGAATCAATAACTCCAGGTTCCAATAGAGCGGGATCATGTATAGTCTCTTCATTTTCTATTTTTCTTTGACACATTTCATTTTTTGGTGATCTCTTTTGGGTAATCGGGGCCAGCCACTATTGATAATGAGCTTCATATACGGGTCCCCATTTTTTTATTCTCGTGATGTCTCCTGGGTATGTCAGCGGTCATCTTTAGTTTTCATAGAGATATATGCTTTCTCTATAGTGGCCACCACATTGGACCGATGTCCCCCAGTTAGAATGGGTATTTTTTCCCAACCCTGTTGTATGTGTATCACATGATATTTACATCAATATAGCTATACTTGAGTAGGGATTCCTAACTACTCCAGAGTGACTAAACAATTTTGCAGGTAAGTCATTCTGTTTGCAGAAACCGAGGAATGGCGCTAGTTCCACACCTTTTTCACTGATCAAATGATATCATGGCATGTTTGGAGAAAATGGTCAAGAATCAACATATAATATTCCATCATTTATAGGATGTTCTGAGATGCATCTCTAGCTGGAATGGGTATGAAGGCCCATTTTGATATCAGAGAAGGTTTTTGTGCCTTCTCTAGTCCTCTATAGGTTTCCAGTATATATTGGCAGTTTTCCGGTTCTAGGACAGAGGAACGAGTCTACCACTTGTTTAAATCTCTTCTTTAAACATATATGAATGGTGGGATTCATATTTACAAGAAAGGATTAGACTCTGCTCTCTTTCCATTGTATTTTTCTTAATGGATTTTTATGTACCCGAAAAAATTCAACTCTACTCGTAGTTATTTGCATTCCTATTGGGATGGAAGGATAGATATGAAAATTTAGGTATTTGTGGATGCATGTAGTTTTTTCCAATCCTATTTGTATGATGAACATCTTGTGCATCGGTAAATATCTGCTTCTCCCAGAAAATTTCTACTCTATCTACAAGGCGAGACTGGCGAGTACTGGATGGATAGCGTGCGTTCTCATATTGTGACACCCTATTTTTGTGGTGGGATTGAGTAGAGGGGGGTGATTTGTATGGGGGAGTTCCTCCTCATGAATTAGGGTGACAACATGTTCTTGATTGCATGTTCTCTCCCTCAGTGGGAAGCCCAAGGGGCCAATGTCATTTGGACATCATAAACTGCCCTTTGCATAATATCCTATTTAGAGTGAGTTTTCTTGGTCGTCTAGTGTTGGCAGTGATAGTTTATAGTAGGAGCCCATTAGTAGGACCCTTGTGAAACTGAGATGAAGTAATAAACATAGAATTCATCTTCCCTTCTAAGATAAGTGAGGTACTTGTTTTCACGCTCGGGGTACAGGCTCCCGAAACCGTTCGAGATAACCATCGGGCCCTCCTTATGTTGGGATGTCTCCCAAGGCTGAGGAGGTTGCTGGTGAGATTTTACATATTGTAGGGCAAGTCATGTGGACTCCACGGTAGTGAGAGTACTATTTTGGTGGTACTCTTTAATTAGTAGGTTGGATAACCACCATTGACGATGTGGTGATGGTGAGGGAGACCTTGCTCGTCATCGAGGCTCTGACCTGCTAAAAAATCTATAAGGTTCTTGTCTGCACTAGTTTTGAAGATGAACATTGGATCTAATGTTTCTCTACAAGAACATAATATATATATATATATGTGTATTAAATATAAAAAAACCAGTCAAATTAGCATCTCTTGAACGTAACCATATTTGATGATTCAGCATGGCCTGCTTCCTTTCTTTGTTAGGTGAAGGGGCTTGAATGGGGTCGAACCGCCACCTTATTTGAGTATTCACGTCAGGTTATCCATTTTTATTTCATCCTAAGGTGATGTGTTTATATATTTTGGGAAAATCAAAAAAATAGTGTGATATGTGTCAAGCATCCATTTATTATTATAGAGGCATTCAAATTTCCATCTCTATTTCTACCCGATCCGAGTACTTATCCTTTAGGTGGAATTGGATTGACCCTATGGGGACTGGGTAGTTTATCCTTCCAAATAATGAATGAGGTTCCACAATCAAATGGTCCCAACTGGAAATTGCACGGGGTTATGTAATTGTGAAATCAGTTCTCTTAGTATATGACTTAGATGGTCTTCAACGGGTTTCTTCATGGAGCTAAAAACACCCAATGAAATTAGTATACATGATTCATGTACATGATTTACAATGTTAGGTTCTCATTGGATGATCATTTTGAGAATCACACATCAGGACTTCATTGGTCGAGAGGATGAGAGGTCGAGCTTATCACACCCTTTTGGGAAATTATTTCATATTCTAGGGCTCTCTTATATATTTATGTTGTGGTCATATGTTCATGAATCCTTGGTTCATTCCTGAAGAGTATATCCATGTGATACACCTAGTTTGTAAGATCATCATGGATATACAAGAATTTGATGATACATAGGCAATATTTATTCAATCCAGGAAATAAGTAACTCTAGATTTTATCATCATCTAGGAGGGATGGAAGGTGGTTTGATGTTGGTATCAGACCCATATGATAAGCTTCCTGCATATCCTCAAGATTGGAATCCGAGCCCATGTAGCATGGGTTTATCTGGGGTGGGACCTAGGAGAGGCCCATTTATTGGAGGAATAATTGGGGTTGAACCATTTGGAATGGTTGCCCCTTTGAGGTCAGGCCTTCAAGAAGGTGTCCTATGAATTCTGGATTGAACAAAAATAATATATCTCATAGATCGAGATGGGTTGGTTCTAACCCATTGAAACTATGCATTTTGAGGGATACTTGAATTGGTGAACCCTTTTGAAAGGGAACCCCTTTGGAGATCAGTCCTTCTAGAAATCATCCTATGTATACTTGTTTGAAAAGGAATTATAGTTCTCATAGTTCAAGATGGGTTGGTGCTTCAGCCCAGAATATTCCCATTTGAGAGGGGCATGACTGGGTGAACGATTTTATAAGGGAACCCCTTTTTAGCTTGGCCCTACAAGTAGGATCCTATGTATCGTGGTGTGAACTTGAATTAGCGTTCTCAAATTTTTGGATGGGTTGATTGTGTGTATTTTTTTGTCATAAAAAATCACTAAGAATACATCACTCATACTCGGTGTGACAAAAAATAGGATTTGAGATATTCAAGAATCCACACACCATCTCTCCTATTAGAGGTAGATATTGGGCCTATAGTAGAAGAGGTCGAGGAAACCATGATCTTGGTCGTAGAGTGATGATCCTTTCAATGTGGGGAAAAATTATAGGTCATATTGCTTGACTCACAGAATTTTAGGGACCTACCTAAGTGGGAGTGACCGAGAATCCGCTCTAGGAAAGGGGGGAAATCTCCCATATCATTAAAAGGATAAGCATCTGTGATTAATTTGAATGATCATTGTTCCTCACTGAATGGAATAGTATGTGATCACCCTTAATCCCTGGAAAATGGAGGTTCATGCCATCGTCCCATGTGTGGACTCTGGTATTCCATGGGAATGTAGACTTATAGACATCCCAGAAGTCCACATCGTTGTGGGTATAGCCATAGTGACTCTGCTTACTAGGGGTATGTAGACTCAATGGGGTGTATTGATGCTCTCTATGATTTGATCATATAGTTCTAATGGTTTTGGAGGGGACTTTAGCCTAATGCCAGTGCATGAGTTCGTAAAAAAGATTTGGAGGACTGGATGTTAATAGAGGGGTGAGATTGGAGCTGGGGAGAAAGACACTCGATGACACCCCATTCTACATAATGTTTTCTCACAAAATATGTGGGAGCCCTTCATTACATATTTCTATACGAGTAGGGGGTGGTGGGGTATTTCATGTACTGAAGTAGTACACATGCTTGGGTATGGACCACCGCATACCAAAGTGGTATGCGGTCTTTGAAACGGTATGCCATGCCACTTTATGTTGTATCTATGTACGGATGCAATATGCGGTGTGGGGTTTTATCAGTGTAGTGTTTCACTATCTAGAGATCCATTTTGAAGGAGGGTCACTACACCTGTGGTTTACTGGGACTTCATCATTGAGGATTTTTTTGGTTAGCAATGACAACAATTAGGTTTGCAGTTTACCCATTTCTATTATGTTATTTATTTTTACAGTTCCCACCTGCTTATATCTATGGAAACATGATTCGCAGTTTTCACTTCACCATTTATTTGAATCCAAAGTGGGAACCCTCTCTGAATTAATTCTTCCGTCCTCTAGAATCTCATCAGTGCCTTCTTTATATGTCATCATCTTATTCCTCCTATTCTCATTTTATAGAGAATTGGTTAAATCGTACATGTGAGCACGAATCACCATTTATGGAATCCCATGAAGATATATCTCAACCCATGGAAGACACTGTTAATTGGGTACTTCAGAGTTTGTGGTTCTTGGAACCCTACCATCTTGACTCATCCGTGAACTACTGAGTTTGTGGGATGGTATGCAGATGGCATCCCCGTGCTCATATTTGCAGTTAGTGGATTCCTGGGTGTTCCAGCCATCTCCCCAAGGGCCAACACCACACGGGTCCTTCCACATACCAATATTCCACAGTTCAAGCCTTCCTCAAACCATTCCTGATGATGCAATGTGATCACATAAAACTCTGAAAAGAATCAATTTCTTCAATATTCTTTCCATGTTTTTCAATTAAATTTGCATCCATTTGCCTTTCTAGGACAATAAGAATGTTTTATTCCTTCTGAAAAGTGCTTGTGGGAATGTTTACTTTTCTTTATGAAGTTTTTAGGACCGTACATTTCCCAATGAATTATGTAAAACTATGTGGCATCCGAATATCACACCCAAGGTGTAACACCCTGATATTCTAAAGTACAACTTTATATTTAAGAGTGCTTAAAAAATGTAACACAATATGTAAAAAGGGAATATATTAACCCAATTAAATAAAATATATTTTCTATTTCAAGTATATATAATAAAATTTATATCTTTTAATGTATGTGACACAATGTTATCTTGTGCTACACACAAGTGTGATTTTATTGCAAGATTTCATTACACGAAAGACCAAGTTTATGTGAATAAAATTATATTAATAATTATAATTAGATATAACCTACCATTTAAATTAGTAGCTATGACAATGGTTTACCTATTTATAAAAAATTATGGTTTAAATAAATTTAAAATGGATTCATTGGTTATAAATTATTTACAATGAATATTAAAAGAGAATTGATATAAAATAAAATATTATTATTTTGACAATACTATTTCACCCTAATTGATTTAATTAATTAAAATTAGTTGGTAATGTTAATGTAATATATATATATATATATCATATATTTAATATAATATTTTTTATGTTGATCCAATAGATTTGATAAGAATATTATAAGAACAAAACCAATAATTGACTTAAAATCCTATATTTTTATAAAGTCACTTTTACTTTATTTTAAAAGAGAACTCATTTTAAATATTAAATTTGACACTTTTATGGATTTAATAGGTCAAAATTATCTTCATATTTTAATGTAAAAAATAAAAATTAGTTTATGGTGATTTTATGATAACTTTTTGAAACATTCCATTTATTGTTGAGTAGTTAAAATTACTGAATTTTTGTTCAAAATGGATTTTTCACCTGATTTATTTATATGGATAAATTTTGTTTTGTTGGAACATTATAGGTATTAAAAAAATAATGGAGGGTGTGAATGGTCATTTTAAAAATTTAACCACACTGAACAAAAATTATCATAGTTTATAAAATCAAAACCATTTAGGTGCAGTGTACTTGTATGTAAATGGACGCAACAAAAAATAAAGAAAACCGAAGATATAGGATTTTTTTAGTGGTTTAAATATAAATATCATAGTCCACTCATAAATATCCTCTACTCCTTATATATAATGGTACCCACCAAACCGATATTTTAATGGTGGGATAACATATTACAGGATCTACCTTTTACAATACACGGAGGCCCAACCTAGTCTTTATGACAAGAGACTACCCTAGTCTTCTTCCCAGTGTTTTATTTCAGATTCATAACCCAAGACAACCTTTTGGATTATAGAATAACCTTATAATGAGAAAACCAACTTTTGAAAGGTAAAATCGAAATATAGACACTAAATATGTACGAAAAAAAGATTATACAATTACACAATATAAACAAATAGAATGAAAAAATACAAAAATATAATAAATGATTATTTATGTTGCACAATAGCGTCCATTACATGAATTAAGGGATGTAGACGATGTTGTACTTCCTTTTATTACATCATATGAAGGATGTCGTAGATGATCACTAAACAATTTTGAGAGTAATAGATATTTTTGATGTATTATACAATTTTTGTTGTATATGTTTTCTATATCATTTATATGATATGAAAAAACCATTTTATAGGAGTCCCTTTAAATTGTTCTTCGGAAAAATTTAAATATAATCCACACATTCTTTAACTATATTCACTCACTTCCCAACACTTGTAAAAATAAAAGAGTAATTTGGTTACAATCAAGTGATACAAAAATATGGTGAATTAAAAATTAAACAATTGGTGGATTAAATCACCTAAAACATTAATCAAAACAATTAATATAACTAGTAATGTACTCGAACTAAAATTAGAATTTAAAAACAATTGAATTAATCCATTGAAATAACTGTTTCAAACATGCACTAAATATGAATTAAAAGAGAGCATCGTATGGAATATTAATCTTCTTGTATAAAGATGATAAATTTTTTTGACACATAAAAATAATAATTACAAGAATTAAATTATAAGAAAATAATTCTAACATAAAAATAATAAATTTTAAGAAAAAAAAAATTTATTGAAGAAAATTTTACAAATAATTTTATTTATATCTATATGACCAATGGTGACTCATTTTACATACTATTGCATGAATCCATTGGGTACTCAAATTAAATTTGTTCCATGAATCCAATAGTGAATAATTTGATATACTTTTGTGAGTTCTAGAAAAACTAAATCAATTTTTACAAATCTAACTACATCATGATTATTATTGATAAAAATGGAAAAATCATAAAAAATAAAAATTTACTCACTATTGGAAGTCCAACAGTGACTCACTGACCTACCATTGGGTGAATTACTCTCAAAAATTTGTATGATGCCAATGGTGATGGGTAATGGTGACTCTTCTAATGGTGGATCATTCAAATGGAGACTCATTGCAATGATAACTCATTTTAATAGTGACTCGTTCAAAAAATGACTCGTTTCAATAGTGACACATTTCAATGATGACTTGTTTCAATGGTGAATCCTTTAAACGGTGACTCGTTTAAAAGGTGACTCATTTCAACATTGACTCATTTCAATAGTGACTCATTTCAACATTGACTTGTTTCAATGGTGACTCCATTTAATGGAGTCTCCTTTCAACGGTGACTCATTTAAAAAGTAAGTTGTTTCAATAGTAAATTTTTACACATTTTCAAAAAATGTATAATGAATAATTTAATGGAAAAAGAATTGAAATAATTTATCAAAACATAATTTAAAAATTAAAATATCAATTTAACACTTTTATTGTGTTTTAAATCCTTACAAACTCCCTTTTTTTGTAAATTACCAAATGTAAAATATATTATATTTTCAAAATATTTATACCCCTTTTGAAATTTATAAAAAATAAACCAAATCTAATGAAAAAACAAAGCCTATTTTTTAGAGAAAATTTTGAATTAAAAATAAATTATAAATTTTAGATTCTTAATTAATGTTTAAAATTTTCAAATTTACGAAAATTTAAGGGTGTTTTGAATATGTCTACTAAATGATTCTCATAGGGAATAAATTCCATTAAAATATAACCTTTATTAACGTAATCTCTTTGAAATTAAATCTAACATCTATATGATTAGTAATTGAATGATTAAGAGGGTTTCTGGAACAATAAATAGAACTAGAATTACCACATTAAATATGAATTTTTTCAAAACATATATTGAAATCATACAATGATTGTTTAATCCATGTGCTCTGGGAATAATATCTCGCAGCAACAGCATACTTATTCGCAGCTGTTGATAGTGCTTCTGATAGTTGTTTCCCTGAAATACAAGAAACTAATGGTTTACCCATAAAGAGACACATACTTATAATTCTCTCTCTTTAATTTCTACAACCACAAAAATTGGAGTTAGAGTATTCTAGTAAATCAAAACATTTCATTTTTAATAAAAAATCCATTTCCCACAATATCATTAATATATATCTTATTATTCATTTAAAAACATTTATGTTACTTATTTTGGTGTTATATTGGAAACTATTATACAAGTATATTTAAAACATGATATATGGACTATAAGAAGTGAGATATAAAATACTACTAGTAATTCGACATAATTTTTTAATGTCAAAAGACTTACCAGATTCATCTATGTGTAATTTAAAATTAATGCTCATGGTTATTTTCATAGATTTACCAGAATTTAAAATAAATATTTTACAAGATCATTATCATATTTATATTGATTTATAAAAATAACATATTACTTTTGATTAATTTAGAATCTATGTAAAAACTTTTATTCGCCCATCAAGATAATGTCAACTTGACTAGTCATAAGTTTAAAAATATCATTATTGAAAGAATTAATTTTTGAAAAAAAGATTATATCATCTACATAAATATAAAATAACTAGTAAATCATTTCAAAATATTTTTATAGACAAGTATGGATCAATTTATTATTTAAGAAAATTATTTTTATGTAAAAACTATGTATGTCCCTCACAATAGGCTATTTGCGCTCATTTGAGACCATACATGGATTTATTAGATTTTAAACATGACCTGCATACTCTCTTTTTTCAAAACTAGATGGTCGTCTTAGGTAGACATCCTCTAAAATAATTCCACTTAGAAAATCACTTTTTACCTACATTTGAAATAATATTATATTTTTAAAATTAGTGAAGTCGAGTAGGATTCTAATTTCTTCTATCATTGCAATGGGAGAAAACAAATCCAAAAAGTCTACTCCTTCTTCTTATGAATAACCATGATCTACTAGTCTAGATTTATTTTGGACAATATTTCCAACCTCATCAATTTATTTAAATAAAATCCATTTGGATCTTGTAATAGTATTAATATTAGAAAAAACAACCAAGTCACACAATTTATTTCAATCCAATTGTTTTAATTAATCATGCATGCCATTAATCCAATTTTAATCTGTTAAAGAAGATTCAATATTAGTATGAACAAACTCGGCTACAAAAGGAGAATTGAAAAAATAAAAAATAATATATTTTTTGGTTTGAATACCAAATTCCACATAACTAATTACATTATCAATTGGGTGATGTTTATGAGTTTTCAATTCTGTTGGATTTTTTTAAGCAGAGGCATACTCCCCCTTAACGAAGGACTTATAATTATCATGATGATTATATTCACCAAAATTGAAATTTTTAAATTCATTAATTTTTGTTAAAGAACCAGAATCCTTACTTTATGATTAAATTTCCTCAAACATTACATGCATATATTTGTCTATAACTAATGATTGTTTCATGAAAACTCTATAAGTATTACTGTTACATTAATATCTTAATAAAATTCCTTAATTTTCTTCAAATTCATATTTATCAATGTTATATTTAGTATTTAAGATAATCACATTACACCAAAATACCATAAAATAACCTACTTTATGTTTTAAACCATTCAACAGTTCATAACAGTTCTTCTTTAACAAAGGTCTAGTAGATACTATATTTAACACAAGGAAAACTATATTTATAGATTCTTCCCAAAAATATTTTGGAACAATATATTCCATTTTCAAGGATCCTTCTATTTCATTAAAGGACATATTTTACCTTTCTACAACACCATTCTATTATAGTTTTCTAGGGACTGGGAAGAAATTTTTATTTCCATTTGATTTACAAAACTTATCAAATTATAATTTCATAAACATACCACCTTTATCATTTATAATAGAGATGATTGATGTATTTTTGAAATTATGAATAGGTTTATAGAAAAAAGAAAATTTGAATAAAGATTCATTTTTATGAGATAATAAGTAAATCTATAAAATCTATTATAATAATCTACACTTACAAATACATATCTTTAACCAACTAAAATAGCATGTTGAATTTTTTCAAACAAGTCAATATGCAATAATTTAAACCATCTAGCATAACTAACATCATTAATATATTAAAATATTTTTTTTGTGTTGTTTACCTTTAAAATTAGAATCACACAAATAGGACATACATTTTTTGCAGCTTTGGTAATTGCATAACTTGTTCATTCTTTGGAAGTTTGTGCAAAAATATAAAAGTTTGATTCCCAAGCCTCATATTCCATAGTCCATCATCTTTTTCTATATCATTAAGACACTATAATTTTTTTTGGTTTATTCATTACGATTCATATAGTAAAAATTTTCTTTTCAACTTGTTTAAAATAGAGCAAAGTTATTTTCTAGAACTGTACACTTAGCAATTTCAAAAAAAAATATTTGAACCATCATCCAATGTTTTGAAATACGTAAAATATTATTTTTTAAACCATATACATGTATTAATTTTGAAATTATTATAGTTTTAGAAAACCCTACCCCACTCATACATTTAATATGCCCCTTGGAGTTTTCTCCAAAAGTCATAGAGCCACCATCACATGTATTATATGATAGAAATTTACTAATATCATCTGTCATGTGCCTGAAGTGGCCATTATCTCGGTACCATGTGTCTATGAGACTTTCATGATATATTTACAACAATTAATAAATCATAAGATTGCTTTAGAACAAATGCCAATTTGGGTCTAATTGAGTTAGTTGTAGAAAATTTTGGAACCTATATATGTTTAAGGTATTAATTAGATGGCTGGTTAAGAATAAATCATTTGAAATATATGTTTTTTCATGCCCAAAGGATTCTAGAAATATCAGTGAACAATCATTGGAATAGTTTTCTTTCATTATAACTTTACAATATGATACACTTGATATTACTTTTTTTGATCTTTAATGAATTATAGTTATAAAAAAACTAGGAGTAAAAATATTTTAACAAAAACCAGTATTATTGTGATTTATTTTCATTAAATGCATCATATTATCCTACTATTGTTTACTATTTACAACGATAGATAATTACATTTTTAGATTGACCTCTTCATGTTTTAAATACATTCTTTCATTTTGAACAGTGGCCTAATATGAAAATTCCTTTTCATGTGTACTAGATGGAGTATTTATTATTGTCTTATTTTCTAGTTTATATTTCTTTAATTTATTTTCCACATCAGTTATGTGATAAAAAATAATGATAAATCTTTTATATTGAACTTTATTATAATCATCTATAAAAAACATAAATCTTTCATTTCCATACTTTAGTTTAATTAGTTTGTAAATATGATCTTTTATATACTTATTATTTTAAGAATTACCAATTTCTAAATGTCTATATTTCCTTTTAGAAAAATAAAATTTTTTCACATCTTCTTATTCATTTATTTTAACTCAATATACTTTTCAATTATCCTTTATCAATCATTCCTTAATTCTGAAATTTAATTTATCATTTTATTTCACTTATAATTATTATAATTAGAATACAATGATGAATCAGAAATCATTTCAGTTTTATTTACGGATAAATCATTTTTATAACTAACAATAAGAGACAATAACTTAGTAGAATTATAGTTATCTACATCATGATAAATACCCATCAAGGATATGTTCCCCATCTCTTGTTCACATACATAATCATGATTACTATTATAACATTCTCAGCTTTTATAACCTCCAAACCAATCTTGTTTCTATTTCATTATTCTCCCTTTGTCTTTCTTGGGACGTATGAGTTTGGGGTAGTTGGTTATTATATGACCTTTTTTCCATAACTCATAATATGTTAATTTGGAACCATCATTATTATTGGTAGAATTACCTTTCCTATTTTCCTAATAGACTTTCTTCTCTAATGACCTCTTCCCACCATTGTTTTTCATGTACATAAAAATTTTGTTAATGAAGTGGGTTATCTCTTGCTCACTATCCTAACACTCAAATTTTGAGGAATTATTGGCATCCAATTTTTTTAAAATAAATTAAATATTTTATATTTTGTTAGACTCTTCATCATTAATGTTTTTAAGCGTATGAAAACATTGTAGTAGGGAGCCAATCATTTTATCCATAGTGTGTTATATGATGTTCATAATCTAATCAATGGCCACCTTATTTTCAGGCCATATCTTTGTAATAACACTTAGTACTCTATCATGTTGACCAGTTTTTTCCAATGGTTCAGAATGACCATTCATCCTATTAGCGATTCTTGTAAACTGATGGAAAATCTAGTTTATAGATTCTTCAACGCCTATCTTGAAATATTGATATCTACTTAGAGCATTCCAAACTTGGTTATCTCTAGCTAGTCAGTTTCGTAATGGTTCACTTGCAGAATCCTCTATATGACATGGAAAGTCATAAAGGCTGATACGTGGTTGTATACAAGCATAATAATAGCACAGTAAAATGTATTTTTGTCCTTTTAATTTAATACATGTCTACCCATGTAATTTATTGTAAGAGTATATGGATCATCTTTAGGAAACTTATATTATTTTTTGATTATTATCCTCTGTTCAACACTTAGTTCCTTTAGAGAAGATTATATTATCTCCTTACATTAACTGTAGTCAATCCCATTTAAGAACATATGTTTTTTTGGTATCCATCCATCATTGGTATTGATATCTCACATTTTAGAAGGAATATATTATTTTGATTCTAATATTATTAAGTTTAGAGTTTCAAGTTATCAGATCGATAACAAATACGCAGTAAAATACATTTTAACAACATACCTATAGTGCCAAAAATCAAAACATCCTTTGATAACAATTGTATGATCATTATAAATAAGTGTAAAATACTAGAGTGGGGTGAATGGTATTTTTAAAAATTTAATCACAGTTACCAGAAATTATCATAGTTTTTAAAATATATCAATTTGGGTGTAGTGTTCTTGTAAGTAAATAGAGATAGACAAAAAATAAAGAACATAGAACACAAATAATCTTTACTGTTGTTCATATCTTAAAATATTAGTCCACTCATCAATATCCTCTCATTCTCAAGGTGACTGGTACCCACAACACCACACTTTTTATGGTGTGATAACCTATAAAAGACAATTACTTTTACAATACTGGTGGCACCACCCAATCTCCACAATAGGAGACTAACCTTGTATGTTTCCATAAAAAATTTGGAGACATAACCCAAGACTTCCTTTTGAGTGGTAGAATAACCATTTAATAAGAAAACCTTCTTTTCAACTGTAAAATAATAAACTAGACATTGAAGACATACAAACAAAAGATTAAATAATTAGATAAGGTAAAAAATTAATGATAGTATATGATCATATAGTTTTTAATGTATATAGCACAAGATAAACATTCAATTGACACAAGGTATAAAGAATATGTTGTCTTTATTATGGTGACAATAGATGATGGTAGTCACAGATGATCACCAAACAATTTTGAGAGGAGAAGATATTTTTGAAGTTTTACACAATTCTCATTGTATATGTTTTAATAAATATTTAAAATTATATGAATATACCATTTTATAGGTGACCCTTTGAATGGTTCATAGAAAACATTTAAACATAATTCATAAATTGTGTAGCTATATTCACTCAATACATAACACTTATTAATATAATAGAAATAATTACGTTACAAGTATGTGATACAAAAACACAATGAATTAAAATATAAAATAATCAAGATATTAAATGACATTAAATAATACTCAAAATAATGAATATAACTTGTAACACACTTGTAATAAGATTGTAATTGATAAAAAATTGAATTAATCAGTTGAAATAAATGATTCAAACATGAAACCAAAATGAATTAAAACAAAGCATCGCATGAAACATTAATCTTCTTGTATAATGTCTGGTAAGAATTTTTTTAACACATTAAGATAATTACTTATATCATTAAACAATAAATTAATCATTCAAACATAAAAATAAAAAAAATTATTAACTTAAATTTTTAAAAAATAAAATTTAACTTAGTATATTTATTTACCGGTTGACGACCAATGGTGACTCATTTGACATGCTGTTTTATGAAGAAAACAGTGACTCAAATGATATACCATAGTATGAAGCCATCATTTACTAATTTGACATAGCATTTTTAGTTTAAGAAAAATTAAATCATTTTTTAAAAAACTAACATCGCCATTATTATCTATGATGAAAAAAGGAAAAACCTTAAAAATAAAAAATTTCATACCGTTGGATGTCAAACGGTGACTTACTAACATATTGATGGATGAATTACAGAAATATTTTTGTAAGAAGACAATGGTGGCATGAAACAGTGACCTGTAAAACAATGACTTGTTCAATGGTAACTCGTTCCAATGCTGACTCATTGCAACAATGTCCCATTGCAATGATGACTCGTTTCAATGGTGAATCATTTCAATACTGAATACTTTCAACACTGAATCATTTCAATGGTGACTCGTTTCAATTGTGAATAATTTCAATAGTGACTCATTTCAATATTGACTCATTTCAATGGCGAATCATTGAAAATGGTAACTTTTTTTCAATATTTCCTAAAAAATATTGGAAAATTTAATAAACCCAAATTTAATATAATTTATCAAAACATAATTTAAAAGAGATAATATTAATTTTAAATTTATCATACTTTTAAATCCAAACAGGTTTTTTATAGGTTTTAAATATTAATTAGGTACTATTTTTATACATTAATCCACTTTATGTTATTTTAATCAATTTCAATTTGAAATTTGTTATTAAAACACAGAAATATATTGGACGTTTTAACCATAAGACCTTGGATGGTCATCCTGTCTACTGGATTAAATTTAAAATTAATTACTTCCATTACAATGATTGGAATTTTTAAATTTGAATCCATATTTGGAATATGTTTATTATATAAATTATAATATGCTAAAAATAGTTTTTGACAAATAGTATTAGGGAAAGTAATTAAAATTAATTACAATTATTGAGGTAAATTAAGATTAACAATGGAGTAAAGCATTATCTTAAGGACCCAAATAACCTAGCCACATGTACAAAACCCATAGCAAGACATACCTCAACCATGAACCTTCCTTATTTATTTGGGGTGTTTTTAAGTATTTATTAGGTAAAAACATTGGTACACTTATCTTATTTTAAAACATACCAAGTGAGCCCTTTTCATTCCCTATAAAGTCCACCACCTCTCCCACATCATCACACATCTAAAACCACTTAGTATCATCCATGATACTTCAAATACACCTCCCAAAATCCCTACCCTCTACCTTTTACCCTCCCTTTGTTCATAAATCCTTCCATGGGACACTTTTGGTACAAACCAATTCAAGAGACACGATTACATGGTAACATATTCTCTCAAGATCAGTAGTTACATTTCCATTCTCCACACCCTAAAATATCATTATTCCATGATTAGATAACAAAACCAGTATCAGAAATATAATGTGAGGTTTTTATGAAAATGGTTTGATTATAAATTACACACACCACCATCTAATGGAAAACAACCATACTATTTATATGTACGATGAACTACTACATCACAAAATGATGATTGTTTATTTTTCATTTACCACCTATCATGATGTCCATTCTTATAGAAATACTATTTATACTTGATTTGTATTATATTTATTATGTATATATACATCTTTAATCCTTCAATAATACGCCCTTTAGTACTACCCATTTTTTCTTAATATGATAACAGGGTTTGAGGATGTGTGGACTACCTCTCCCAGAGAGATATGTGATTCGTTCACGCTATACATAAACATATTAAAGATGATTTTAATAAAAATATATAACGTATATAACATAGATATTATACTGGAATTATAATATACATATTTATAATCTTTTTAATTCTTCTAATATAACAATTAAATGAAATTAGATTTCAAGTGAACGTATGACCTTCCATCTCCATGAACAACACACTTCATTTCTTATATACGTATATTGTGGACAATTATGAATATATATATATTGACTATATAATATAATTTAGTCATGATTTACATTTTGTCAACGATAATATCATTATCTATGTTATAGGAACAATATGTAATCAAGTGAAAACTTACATGAGAAAAATACTCAATTAAGACCCGAAATAGATAAAATAATGAAAGACTGTTAACAAAAGTGTAATAAAATGTTGGTAGAAGTAAATAAATGATATTATTTAAATTATTTTGGTTATTATATAAGTTAGTAACATATTTTAATCTATTATACAAGAGTATAAATACTACATAACAAAAGGAAGCTTAAGGTAAGGGATATCATCTCAATTTTTCTTTCTTTGATACTTATTTGTAATAATGAACAAATTTAATTGTACTAGGTGTATTTACTAGACATTAACATTTTATATCATGAATATCTTTACTCTCACGAAATTATAAGATTCATTTAAAATAATTCCTTCATGGAGTTTATAATTTAATTATTTCATTGAGGTCTGGGACATATAGGAATATTTAAAATATCATTTCCCTCGATATTTTTTTATGATATTTCGATGGTATTTACAATCAATAATGTAAAAAAACCATGTTGTTACATATAATACTCTAAGTAATTATTGATAATTATATATATTTTATTCTATGCAGATATTTTAATAAGACACATTGTTCATGAATATGATGAATTTTTTGAACTAGTATGACACTGGTGTGGCCTAGTTATAGATATCCCCCCATAACATATGTAGTGTCATAAGATTAACCATTTGGACAAATTAGATGGATATTTACACTATATATTGTAATCTATCTTGTTAATTACCTTAATGTTAAAGGTACCATATACCTTGGAAACATGGAATCCAATAATAATGCATTTACCTCATTTAGATTCTGTTATTAATAATCCATGAGATTTTTCATTATCGAATCAATGGATACATATTATTATGAGTTTATAGATTTAGATGACATGAGTTTTAGATTTTTTATCTTTCAATATTGGTATTTTAATATATATTTATTTTAATGGAATCAGATATCAGATATTTACAATTCCATGTAACATTATTCTCATTGATTCATTACTTTTTCCGTTATACATACCCGTAATAAGAATCTGAGCTCAACGTTATTATGTTTCCTTTCCCCAGGTTTTGAAAAAAAACATTTGAATAATAATTTAAGGATGAATTTTATTTTATTTTATTCTGTATCGAATTTTTATTTTCTATTCCCCAATTTATTAAGGGTGTCATGCATATAATCTAGAATAACAACACATATAAACAAATAGATCTTTTTGTTATTGATTATTTATGATCATGAATATGTATGAAAACAAAGCACTGGTAGTGAGAATCTATTGTCATGGCATTATAGTTGGAATCAAAGGATGTTGAACAACAACCATGGAAAATAGATTTATAAAACATATATTAGGGAGTCCAAACCTTTGTTAGAAATTATGGATATGTATAAAAGGATATCCTAGAATATTGGTACAGAAGTGATAATGTGGGTATTACTAAGAATACACCTTGATATGGGTACGATAAGTGGATCTTGTTCTGGAACATATGTACTTGGGAGTAATATCTTCAACAAGGCATTTTGGGATAGACTTTGGGTAAACTAGTAATTGACAATGGGCCTTACTATGCCCCTGGTTTGAAAATCTTAGGGGATACTCATAGGATAGTTCACATTTTCTATACCTGCCATTAAGGAGGATTTAAAAGTAAATATTTTCCTAAAATAATTTGTTTTTATGATTCTAGGATTCAAGTTGCATAAATTTATGTAATGTTCTAGACAATATTAAGAGTTATAAATATCTCACTACTTAATGAGATAATTTAGTGGATGCCATTGGTTAGAAATGACACCTAGAAGGAAGAATTGAATCATTACTAAGGGAAAATATAGATATTATCCTATTAAAGAGAAAAAAGTAATTAACCAATCTGGATAACTGAAACATTGAGAGGGTTAGTGGTGAATCATTTATAGTTATTATTTTATGTTTCTATGAAATTGAAACAACCTTTAGCTCATGTTAACAATTATATTCCCTACTGAATTCAATTCAACACACATCCACAATAAGAAAAGAGTTTACAAGGTTCACTATTCAATACAAATAGCTACAAAAACATTATTGTTTAGATAAAATCCAATACCACACAATCCATTAGAAAATGATCATTGGATTAAAATAAGTAAGATATTCCCATAAACTCAAGTATGAATTTAATTAAAATCAAATCATGTGTACACAAATTTTTAAAAAAATAGGGTAAAACAATTATTGTGTAACAAAATATCCTAAATGTTCTTGTTTTAACATTCCAAAATGCATTCAATTGAAAAATAGTTCTTCACATTCTTACCCAAAAGCTAGTAAGAACTCCTTGTAATTTTTTAAGGAAAACCTAGTTTAATTTTATTGATATATTATTCCTAGTCAAATTCATCCATGTACTATTCTGAAAATATTATTCACCTTTGAATGATTATCCCCAGAAAAAAAATATATAACATTGATAGAATATGATAGGGAAGAATTGGAACAACTATTATACTAGGTACACCAAACCCAGTACGATTCTTCTTAGTTTGATACTCCAACCAAATAAGATAACCTAATGAATATGATTAACAAGATGAGTGTGGTAATCAGAGGAATACAATAATTACTGAATGTGATGATCAACTAAAAAAATTTGTGATCTTATTTATTTTCTTTTTCACTTCTTCCATTAAAAATTTTTCCAAAAAGGGCTTACTAATGAGATCCTTCACTTCTATCTAAAACATCATAGCTTCTTTCTCTTCCAAATAGAATAATAAACCAGTAAGAAAAAAGGAAAATCACACTCTACTTTAATTATTGACTCGTGTTATATTTTGGTGGGAATCCCAAAATCATTCCCACTAAAATAAATTCACAGACATCCCAATTTTTTCAAAAAAGTATGATGTATTTATTAAATCATTATCTCTTCTAGAATCTTATAAAATAGTTTTCAACCTTCATCTTCAATTCATAATTTCACTTCAAAATCCTGTTTGAGTTAAATTCATGAGTATGATTTTTTCAATATATTCTTATATACAAATTGAAAAAAAAACAAAAAACTATGTTAATTTCAATATCCCCCAAAAACATTCATCTAAAAAATTTCTTAAAAAATTTATTAGGTCATTTGAAATAGAATTCAATTTTGAGATGATTCCTTCTAACCTAATTGATGAAAAATGCAACATAATTCAAATATATTGAAATCTTTGACTACATTATTCATAGGTCCCTTTCATTATGATTTTCATTAGCTCCAACTCAATTCCTTTTCCATCATTCTTGTTGAAAATAATTAAACTTTAGTTCAATGGTATGCTGAATATAATGGATAGGTTTCAGCAGCTTTGTAATCGAAAACATTATTATTTACAAAACATGTTCTTGGATCATGACTTCTTTAATGACTTTGAATCCTTTTGATAATAGCAACAATATTGTTAGATTTACATTATAATGTATCGTATCATTCCACTATTTCTATCTTTGTTCATTCCTTCTCACATGAGTGCCATTATTTAAGGAATTAATTGACCCAAATACAATCAGGATGAATATGTTTTTCATAATTATGATCATTCTGATTATGATTTGAATGGATACGATTATCCAGATAATGATCATATTTGATTTAATCATTCTAGGTACGATCATTCTAGGTAATATTAATCGTGGGATGAATATCCTCGATAGAAATTCTTTAGTATGAACTTTATCTTCCACATCCTAACTAACATATATTTTTTCCATATCCTAATTATGATTGACCGAAATTTGTTTTTCCAGAATAAGATCATCATTACTCTTTTCTTTTCACCCAGATCTAATAAATTTGAATATGATTGGAAACATATCTTTCACTCTCGCATTTTTTAATTATGACTCAATAATATGATTGTAACACCCGAGACCTTTATGTTATATAAATCATCAAAGGAATCTTTTTCTACACAACACTTGCTTGGCTTTCTTTACACGCAATCGCGACCTTCCTTGATAGCTTGCGTCGTACGCAATACCGAGTTTCACTAAACAACAATATGCTATTAAAACTAGCCGTTATGAATAGTAATAACCACTTTTTGAAATTTTATAAATTTTATTTTTCAAAATGGACTTCATTTTTGGACTCATAATATCGAAATTAGCCTAGGGTGAAATTTTGGTATTTTTCTGAAAACTTTCAATTTTTGATGAATAGTGAAACCACTAAGTGGTAGGTTAAAAACTGAATTTTGCATAAAACTTAATTTTACCGCTTCTGTGAATAAAATTTTAAAAATCCGAGAGACACGGTTAATATCAAGGACTAAAATGTGGTTCAATGAGATGAAAATAATTTTTTGGTGAATAGTAACTTTTTACTATTTTTACCGCGGTTAATTGTAAATAGGGTAACTAAGGGTAAATATGATATCAATATTACCCTAAAACATGTACTAATTCTATTGTACAAGTGTAATTCGACCAAAAACAAACTTAGGAATAAAATATGACCATTTAGGCCCACTTGGATTAGATTAGGACATTTATTATTAATTTATTTAAAGAAGGGTTAAAATAGTTAAAATCAAAGTTTAATAAGTAAATCATTATTAATATGGGGTATTACATAAGATACATTAGACTATAAATATTCATTAGAAAGATAAAAAGATTTCCTACATAAGGGTATTTTATTTGTAATTTTTAGACATTAAATAATTTAATTTATTTATGACACAATGATGATGCAGTAATTATCTTATTAATGAAATATTGACATAATTGATGTTATAAACACCAAAATAAATGTAATTTGAGACTTGTTATGAATTAAACTAATTTTCTAGGTTACTATGATATATTAATGTTGATTTAATCAACTTGGTTCGAACATATAATTCTGTTATGACTTTCACAAAAATCATATATCAAATAGTGTCAAAATTGACACAAAATAGTTTTTAAATCAAATATTATATTATTAATTGTTATTTTATTCCTAAAAATCTAAGGTTCGGTCAAATGACTTAGATAAGGATATATATATTAATAATAAACAATTTGGGGTTCGTTTGGCATGTTATAGTAAGTGTATTAACCATATAGTGAAAGAAAACAAAAAGACACTGTAAAAGTTAAATTAATTAACTTAGAGTTAAATCTAATTGATAAGGTTAAAATAATACCCTAAACTTGTCTAAATCTTATTGGTTTATAGGATTTCGACCCATCCCCACTTTAGCTTCTAAATAAGACCCTTTGGAACCATTATAAACTGATTTTGACTTTAATATAAAATAATATTTTGAGATATTCCTAAGGTGCCCCTCTCCTCCCTTATAAAAGGGCACCTCCTCCCCCTCCTCCTCACACCAATTTGAGCACTAAAGCTCGGCCAACCCCTGCCATTTTCTCCTCTCCACTTCCCTAGAATAATCCTAGAGGTCCTGGTCTTCTCCAAAGACCAATCTTAGTTCCTTAAGTGGAGGATTCAAAGAGGCGTTCCAAAGAAGAGGTAATATCCATTACCGATCTTTTCAATTTCTTTCTTCTTCAACTTCTTCTTCTTTAGTTGTTTCATGATAAAGTAATAACATCAGTATTACTTACATACTGATATGTTATTATAAATATGAAACAACCCTAATTCACCTTCTATCCATCCTACGGAAAAATGAAATCACCGCGCGTGCGTACGTACGGAATACCGTCTCCACGCCGTGGTGTAATCTATTTTCCACCATCACCTTACAAGGATGGGTATAATGGTGTAATGAGTAACTATATATGATTATTATGAAGTAATATTGATACTGAAATAATATATATATACTCCAATACAATTCCATGATCATCGGAACGATATCATCACTCGTGCGTACGTACGGAATACCGTCTCCACGATGTGATGCGACTCGTTCTACATGATCTTCATTTAATAATGATTATATAAATGAATTGAATGAATGAATATGGTATATACTACACTAATACCATTCTGGAAATGAATTATCTATAACCTAAAGATAAGAATAAGAATTTATTCGACAAAACACGCATAAGAACAAAAAGTTATAAAGACCCGAGTAACAAGTAACAATGAAATATTACTAACAAGAAGCTAATAATATGACCATATATGATATCATATCAATATGTATGATTCTGGAATAAGTAAATAACATTATTTAAACCATTATACAGGAGCTTCGGACATGAACAAAGCAAATCGGACCTAAGGTAAGGGAAATATCACAATCTCACTTTTATCCGAGATTGTATTTACTTTGGTAATTACTGGGGTGTATTTTATCATCCACATCCATGTTCCCTCAATATGTAATATTATTTCCATCCTTCTACAATAGTTTATATCCAATTTTACCCTTCGGTAAGTTTTTTTTGTAAAAGATATGAAAGGAATCTTTTATCGTTTTTCATATGAGGTACTTTTTGACTTTCCGACAAAAGTACGAAGAATGTTTTTTTTAACTTATACGGCATGAATGGATTTTTAAAACATTGTTTCCAAAAAGATTCATTTACAAGTTTTCAAGTTTATTTTTAATTAACTTCTTTTATTTTAAAGTTGTATGACATGTTATGAAAGGAAAAATGTTTTTTAAGAAGAAAGGATATTTTCCTCAAGAATGGAGTTCAAGTGTTTTATCAAAATGATTTTCCATCTAAGATAATAAAGGGTTCTGTTTTTATCCCTATTATTAAATTGATTTGTTCATGTTGTGATGGAATTATTTTTATGAATTCCTTTATCTTATATGAATTGATTTATGATGTCATGATGTTTCAAGAATCCCATTTTTGTTACATGTGTTATGCGATGATGTATGTTTTATGATTATGTGGCACACATAAGAAAGGATTCATTATAAGATGGGTGGGACCTATATCTCCCTCCAATGCATTGGGTAAAGATTTATATCTCATGAGATAGACATGGCTGGAACGGAAGGTTATTTCGGTTCAGTGAAACAGGACTGAAACGAGGAGTGAACTCGGTTCAGAAAGGGACTTTGTCCACTAAGATAGTCTTGGAAATGAGTCATGACTAACAAGAAATGATTTTCCATGATTATGTGTGCATGCCACAAAGTTTCATGTTTTATGTTATGATTATGGGGATCTCATTTTCACTTCTATGATTTATTCCATGTTAAGATATTATGATCTCTTTTGCAGGTTTTGATTTTCATAAAGATATGATATGATTTTTATTTCCTTTATTTGCCCTTGCTGAGCATTTGAGATCACCCTTTTATGTTTTCTTTTCCCCAGGTCAGGAAGATTGATATTAAGTAGAATATGCTAAAAGGGACCCTAGATATGATGAAATAAATGGGAGACACTGTAGAAGATTTATGAACCAGTTGATTATGTTTCCCAGTTTCTAAAGACACTATACCTATACGGTCCTTTGTGGTTTTGTCATTTGTTGTAATAAGTGTGCTTCAATTTTGAAGTATTAACAATGTATGTAAAGTATGGGTCGTTATAGTTGGTATCAGAGGAAGGGTATAGTCAACCTTTGGAAACTAGGATGTGAAAGCCTTAGTAAGAACCCTAAGGATAAGTCTAAGCATAGAACACAATCTTAGTGTTTTAGAAATGGCCTTGAATAACCTAGGATAAGACCTTAAGCATGAAAATTTTATTCATGAATTATGTGGTTTCCTATAATAATTAGTGTTGCTCACACTATTCTTCTTGGTTTTAGTCAATGGCTGGAACCCGAAGGAACCGTGTTAATGCAGAATGCGATGGGCAATGAAATGATTGTCCCCCTGAGCAACCAAACGATATGGGAGCTGGAATGCAAAATCTTGTAGCCATGCTCACACAACTTTCTCAAGCTATGAATCATGCAGGATTTCCAAACGAGCAAATGAGGGAGCAACATTCTGTTGAATCCTTCATGAGGCAGCGTCCACCTTCTTTCAGCAGGTCTACTGATCCATTAGTTGCTGAACAATGGATTAGTACTACTGAAAAGATATTTTCAGTTCTTCAATGTTCTGAACATGATAAAGTCATCCTAGCAGTGTATCGTTTGGAAGGAGATGTTGATCAATGGTGGAATCTTGTTAAGAATACGAGGCAAAGGGATGAAATTGACTCTATGGAATGGGACGAGTTCAAGAACTTATTTTTCAATAAGTACTTCCCTCGTATTCTCCGAACAAAGATGGAGAAAGAGTTTCTTGAACTGAAGCAAAGGGATGATGAATCTGTTGGTACCTATGAAGCAAATTTTACAAGACTTGCAAGGTACGCTTCTGGTATTATTATCCAACCTGAGAGTAAGATCGATCGATTCTTTAGTGGCTTAAAACCAAGTCTTCGAAGGGCGTTAGCCATAAGGGACTTCAATAGCTACGAGGAAATCGTTCGATGTGCTCTCAAAGTCGAGATTTAGATTGGAGTAACCCATCAGTCGCATGGGTTTGATAAGAAGAGGAAGATGGAATTCAAAGAAAAATCTAAAGAGCACACGGAAAAGAAGATGAGCTTTTCCTTATGCTCAAAGTGTGGAAAGAAACATAGAGGGAGTTGTCTTAAAGGGACAAGTAAATGTTTTAAATGTGGAAAAGAATGTCATCGGGCATTTGAATACCGTGATAATGGGAAGAAGATGTCTAATGACGCAAAAAAAGGAAGGGATACACAGAATGAACCTACTACACTTCAATGTTTCAAGTGCAAGGAGATGGGGCATTATGCCAATCAATGCCCAAATCCAAGGGTTGATGATGATGGTCGACGTCAACAAAATATTAAGGCTAAAGACAAAGGAAAGTCACATGCAACTTCTATCAGCAATGTGGAGTACGATAATGATGTGGTGAAAGGTACACTTACCATCCACTCTAAAGTAGCAAATGTTTTATTTGATTCTGGAACCACCCACTCTTTTATTTCTGAAGACTTTTCTAAGGGTATCACCGTATTACCTCAACAATTAGATGTTGAGTTAGCTGTGACAACACCTAATGGCACATCAATCGCATCAAAAGTTTATAATTCTTCTCCGATCGAAGTTTGTGGGAAAGTGCTTCCTGCAAATCTTGTGATCCTTCCTTTAGTGGAATTTGATGTGATTCTTGGCATGGATTGGATTTCTCTACATGTATATCATATCGATTGCCAAAGAAGGGAAGTCACATTTCATATTCCAGATCAATCTACGATCGTCTATCAATGCAAGGATGAACATAACCTTCCAGTGGAAATTTCTTCCATCTTATGGGTATTGATTCCACTAAATGAAGGTTATTTATCTCAAATGGTTGGTGAGAAACTCACGATTAAGAATATTCCCATTGTACGGGAGTTTGATGATGTCTTTCCGGAGGAATTGCCGGGTCTTCCACCAAATCGTGAAGTTGAGTTTTCAATAGAACTCGTACCGGGTGCTTTGCCTATTTAAAAGACACCTTATAGAATGGCCCCAATTGAGTTGCAGGAATTGAAGAAGCCACTCCAAGAGAATCTTGATAAGGGATTCATACGCCCTAGTGCGTCACCTTAGGGAGCACCTGTTCTATTTGTTAAGAAGAAAGATGGATCAATGAGACTTTGCATTGATTATCGAGAACTTAACAAGATCACTATCAAGAACAAATATCCTCTCCCACGCATTGATGACTTATTTGACCAACTACGCGGAGCTCAATACTTTTCCAAGATTGATCTTCGTTCAGGGTATCATCAATTAAGGGTCAAAATGGAGGATATACCAAAGACGGCTTTCCGTACAAGGTATGGACACTATGAATTTATAGTGATGCCATTTGGTCTTACTAATGCCCTTGCTATCTTCATGGATCTAATGAATAGAGTATTTAGAGACTATCTTGATCAATTTGTGGTAGTCTTTATAGACGATATTCTTGTCTATTCAAAGAGCAAGGAAGAGCATGAAGATCACTTGAGAATTATATTGAAGACCCTGAGAAAGGAGAAGCTTTATGCCAAATTTTCCAAGTGTGAATTTTGGCTTCAAAAAGTTGCATTTTTGGGTCATATAATCTCAAAAGAGGGGATATCTGTGGATCCAGCAAAAACAGAGGTTATCGAAAGATGGTCAAGACCAACAACAGTAACTGAGATCCGAAGTTTTCTTGGTTTGGCTGGATATTATCGACATTTTGTAAAAGATTTTTCACGATTATCTAATCCACTCACCAAGTTGACTCGGAAAGGAGTTAAGTTTGTCTGGACAGAGGAATGTGAAGAGAATTTCAAGGAGTTGAAAAGAAGGTTATCCAGTGCACCTGTGCTCACACTGCCTTGTAGTGGAGAAAGGTTTGTGATCTACAGTGATGCATCCAAGAAGGGATTGGGGTGTGTTCTTATGCAAAATGATATGGTGATAGCTTATGCCTCACGACAGTTGAAAATCCATGAGCAAAATTACCCAACACATGATTTGGAGTTGGCTGTGGTAATCTTTGCATTAAAAATTTGGAGGCATTACCTTTATGGTGAAAGGTGTGATATTTATACTGATCATAAAAGTTTAAAGTATATTTTCACACAAAAGGAGTTGAATATGCGTCAAAGAAGATGGTTGGAGCTGATTAAGGATTATGACTGCTCAATCCATTACCACCCTGGGAAAGCAAACAAGGTGGCAGATGCATTAAGTCGACAAGACCATGCTAGTTTATCCATGATGAGGATCACAAAAGATCCAATATTTATGGATTTACAAAGGATGGATCTTGGAATTATAATGGAAGGGGAAAAATCTTATCTTTCTCAATTGAATGTTCAACCATCTATACATGTGAAGATTAAAGAGGCACAGAAAGAAGATGTCGAGTTACAAAAGAAGGTGAGAAATGTTCATTCAACCTTGATTGTGATGGGATAATAAAGTTCAGGAATCGGGCTTGCGTTCCTCCCATCCACGAATTAAAGAATGAGCTGCTGGATGAGGCTCATAGTTCATCATTCTCTATTCATCCTGGAAGCACGAAGATGTATAGGGACCTGAAAGAGTACTTCTGGTGGGATGGCATGAAAAGAGATGTTGCTGAATATGTCTCTCGATGCTTGGTTTGTCAACAAGTTAAAGCTGAGAGACAGAAGTCTAAGGGGATGTTACAACCATTACCCATACCCGAATGGAAATGGGAAAACATCACTATGGACTTTGTCACAGGACTTCCTAAAACATCCAAAGGCAATAATGCTATCTGGGTCATAGTTGATCGTCTTAAAAAGTCTGCACACTTCATTGCTATTAGAGAGGATTTCTCTCTAGATCAGCTTGCCAGGATATATGTAAAGGAAGTGGTAAGATTGCATGGAGTACCACTTTCTATTATATCTGATCGAGATCCGAGATTTACCTCGAAGTTCTGGCGAAGTCTTCAGCATACTCTGGATACAGAGTTGAGTTTCAGCACTGCTTATCATCCCCAGACAGACGGTCAGTCTGGGAGAACAATTCAAACCCTAGAAGATATGTTGAGAGCTTGCTCTATGGATTTCAAAGGAGGTTGGGATCAACACCTACCTTTGGTGGAATTTTCTTATAATAATAGCTTTCACTCCAGTATTCAGATGGCTCCTTATGAAGCTCTCTATGGAAAGAAATGCAGGACTCCAACTTGCTGGGATGAAGTTGGGGAAAGAAAGCTATTAGGACCTGATCTCGTTGATGAAATGGAAGAAAAGGTCAGATCTATTCAACAACACATAAGAGCAGCTTAGAGTCGACAGAAAAGTTATGCCGAAAACCGAAGAAAAGACCTAGAGTTTGAAGTGGGCGATAAAGTGTTCTTACGAATATCTCCCTGGAAGAGGGTTATGAGATTTGGAAAGAAGGGGAAGTTGAGCCCTAGATATATCGGTCCTTTCGAAATACTGGATCGCGTTGGGAAGGTAGCTTACCGATTGGCGCTTCCACCGAATCTCTCTCAAGTTCACGATGTGTTCCATGTATCTCTCCTGAGAAAGCACATACCAGATCCTTCACATGTACTCAGCTCAAAAGTTGTACCGCTGGAGCAAGATCTTTCTTATGAAGAACAGCCGATAGAGATTCTGGATCGTAGCAAAAAAGTCCTACAAAACAAGACCACTCGCTTGGTGAATGTTTTATGGAGAAACCACCAACTTGAAGAAGCTACATGGGAGCTTGAGGATATGATGAGGGAGAAGTATCCTCATCTGTTTGTTGCAAAGTGACGAATTTCGAGGGCGAAATTCTTTTTAAGGGGGGTAGAATGTAACACCCGAGACTTTTATGTTATATAAATCATCAAAGGAATCTTTTTCTACACAACACTTGCTTGGCTTGCTTTACACGCAATCGCGACCTTCCTCGATAGCTTGCGTCATACGTAATACCGAGTTTCACTAAACAAGAATATGCTATTAAAACAAGCCGTTATGAATAGTAATAACCACTTTTTGAAATTTTATAAATTTTATTTTTCAAAATGGACTTCATTTTTGGACTCAGAATATCGAAATTAGCCTAGGGTGAAATTTTGGTATTTTTCTGAAAACTTTCAATTTTTGATGAATAGTGAAACCACTAAGTGGTAGGTTAAAAACTGAATTTTGCCTAAAACATAATTTTACCGCTTCTGTGAATGTAATTTCAAAAATCCAAGAGACATGGTTAATATCAAGGACTAAAATGTGGTTCAATGAGATGAAAATAATTTTTTGGTGAATAGTAACTTTTTACTATTTTTACCGCGGTTAATAGTAAATAGGGTAACTAAGGGTAAATATGATATCAATATTACCCTAACACATGTCCTAATTCTATTGGACAAGTGTAATTCGACCAAAAACAAACTTAGGAATAAAATATGACCATTTAGGCCCACTTGGATTAGATTAGGACATTTATTATTAATTTATTTAAAGAAGGGTTAAAATAGTTAAAATCAAAGTTTAATAAGTAAATCATTTTTAATATGGGGTTATACATAAGATAAATTCGTCTATAAATATTAATTAGAAAGCTAAAAAGATTTCCTACATAAGGGTATTTTATTTGTAATTTTTAGACATTAAATAATTTAATTTATTTATGACACAATGATGATGCAGTAATTATCTTATTAATGAAATATTGACATAATTGATGTTATAAACACCAAAATAAATGTAATTTGAGACTTTTTATGAATTCCACTAATTTTATAGGTTACTATGATATATTAATGTTTATTTAATCAACTTGGTTCGAACATTTAATTCTGTTATGACTTTCACAAAAATCATATATCAAATAGTGTCAAAATTGACACAAAATAGTTTTTAAAACAAATATTATATTATTAATTGTTATTGTTTTCCTAAAAATATAAGGTTCGGCCAAATGACTTAGATAAGAATATATATATTAATAATAAACAATTTTGGGTTCGTTTGGCATGTTATAGTAAGTGTATTAACCATATAGTGAAAGAAAACAAAAAGACACGGTAAAAGTTAAATTAATTAACTTAGAGTTAAATCTAATTGATAAGGTTAAAATAATACCCTAAACTTGTCTAAATCTTATTGGTTTATAGGATTTCGACCCATCCCCACTTTAGCTTCTAAATAAGACCCTTTGGAACCATTATAAACTGATTTTGACTTTAATATAAAATAATATTTTGAGATATTCCTAAGGTGCCCCTCTCCTCCCTTATAAAAGGGCACCTCCTCCCCCTCCTCCTCACACCAATTTGAGCACTAAAGCTCGGCCAACCCCTGCCATTTTCTCCTCTCCACTTCCCTAGAATAATCCTAGAGGTCCTGGTCTTCTCCAAAGACCAATCTTAGTTCCTTAAGTGGAGGATTCAAAGAGGCGTTCCAAAGAAGAGGTAATATCCATTACCGATCTTTTCAATTTCTTTCTTCTTCAACTTCTTCTTCTTTAGTTGTTTCATGATAAAGTAATAACATCAGTATTACTTACATACTGATATGTTATTATAAATATGAAACAACCCTAATTCACCTTCTATCCATCCTACGGAAAAATGAAATCACCGCGCGTGCGTACGTACGGAATACCGTCTCCACGCCGTGGTGTAATCTATTTTCCACCATCACCTTACAAGGATGGGTATAATGGTGTAATGAGTAACTATATATGATTATTATGAAGTAATATTGATACTGAAATAATATATATATACTCCAATACAATTCCATGATCATCGGAACGATATCATCACTCGTGCGTACGTACGGAATACCGTCTCCACGATGTGATGCGACTCGTTCTACATGATCTTCATTTAATAATGATTATATAAATGAATTGAATGAATGAATATGGTATATACTACACTAATACCATTCTGGAAATGAATTATCTATAACCTAAAGATAAGAATAAGAATTTATTCGACAAAACACGCATAAGAACAAAAAGTTATAAAGACCCGAGTAACAAGTAACAATGAAATATTACTAACAAGAAGCTAATAATATGACCATATATGATATCATATCAATATGTATGATTCTGGAATAAGTAAATAACATTATTTAAACCATTATACAGGAGCTTCGGACATGAACAAAGCAAATCAGACCTAAGGTAAGGGAAATATCACAATCTCACTTTTATCCGAGATTGTATTTACTTTGGTAATTACTGGGGTGTATTTTATCATCCACATCCATGTTCCCTCAATATGTAATATTATTTCCATCCTTCTAGAATAGTTTATATCCAATTTTACCCTTCGGTAAGTTTTTTTTTGTAAAAGATATGAAAGGAATCTTTTGTCGTTTTTCATACGAGGTACTTTTTGACTTTCCGACAAAAGTACGAAGAATGTTTTTTTTAACTTATACGGCATGAATGGATTTTTAAAACATTGTTTCCAAAAAGCTTCCTTTACAAGTTTTCAAGTTTATTTTTAATCAACTTCTTTTATTTTAAAGTTGTATGACATGTTATGAAAGGAAAAATGTTTTTTAAGAAGAAAGGATATTTTCCTCAAGAATGGAGTTCAAGTGTTTTATCAAAATGATTTTCCATCTAAGATAATAAAGGGTTATGTTTTTATCCCTATTATTAAATTGATTTTTTCATGTTGTGATGGAATTATTTTTATGAATTCCTTTATCTTATATGAATTGATTTATGATGTCATGATGTTTCAAGAATCCCATTTTTGTTACATGTGTTATGCGATGATGTATGTTTTATGATTATGTGGCACACATAAGAAAGGATTCATTATAAGATGGGTGGGACCTATATCTCCCTCCAATGCATTGGGTAAAGATTTATATCTCATGAGATATACATGGCTGGAACGGAAGGTTATTTCGGTTCAGTGAAACAGGACTGATACGAGGAGTGAACTCGGTTCAGAAAGGGACTTTGTCCACTAAGATAGTCTTGGCAATGAGTCATCACTAACAAGAAATGATTTTCCATGATTATGTGTGCATGCCACAAAGTTTCAAGTTTTATGTTATGATTATGGGGATCTCATTTTCACTTCTATGATTTATTCCATGTTAAGATATTATGATCTCTTTTGCAGGTTTTGATTTTCATAAAGATATGATATGATTTTTATTTCCTTTATTTGCCCTTTCTGAGCATTTGAGCTCACCCTTTTATGTTTTCTTTTCCCCGGGTCAGGAAGATGGATATTAAGTAGAATATGCTAAAAGGGACCCTAGATATGATGAAATAAATGGGAGACACTGTAGAAGATTTATGAACCAGTTGTTTATGTTTCCCAGTTTCTAAAGACACTATACCTATACGGTCCTTTGTGGTTTTGTCATATGTTGTAATAAGTGTGCTTCAATTTTGAAGTATTAACAATGTATGTAAAGTATGGGTCGTTATAATGATTTCCCTCATACTTTTTACATATAAAATTAAAAACAGTAAATAATCGTTATTTTTTTATTGAATCCATTCCAAATCTAATTACAATCAATAACTCATTGTTATCTTCTCCCACTCTGGACCGAAGGTGAGTTTGATCCAAATTTGTTCTTCCAAAAAAATCATCATGATATAATGGAATTTTAAAAGCCATTTTAATCTGATATTCAACTAAACATAAAGTGATTTGATTTACTTTCTTCATAAAATATTCTTAACAAACAAATAAAACACTTGAAAATAATCACATTCATCATTATATTGGTCCTAAAAATCTCCCACTTTGAACATTTTTGTCAAAAAAAATTCATAAATCACATAAATTTTTATTCTAATGAAATGGATCACTTATAAATACCTCCACGCCTATGTGAGCTCACTAACTGTAGCAAACAAGAATCATTGAAAACAAAACCGTGCAGTCCAAAAGAAGTGATTATGAAAACATCTTCAACATTCTTTCTCAGAATCTCTAATTTCCTTGAATACAAATAAATCATTTCTTATTACCACTCCAACAATAATTTAAAATAGTTAAGACATAATAAAATAAGTAATTCCTAGCCTACCCACATAATCCCCATTTTTTCCAATCTCCATAATGATAGATTTATGAAAAAGTACAATTATTTTCCATGAAAACACTATACAAATGTATGATGAGAGTAGGGATAGAAACACATGACTAAACCCCGATGAAAAAGTTTTTGGAAAAATATTTTCAACCTCAAATTAAGGAATGATTCATTCGGTAAATTTTTTGAGAAAATGTCCGCAAATTCTTTCGATATAAGAACATATATCAGCTTAAAATAATTCTTCTCCACATGCACAATGATGATATGTTATTTCATAACAATTTGTTTTGAAATTGAATTTTGAACATCATTTCTGGTGATATTGATTGTACTTTTATTATCACTACATAATAAAAATGTTAATTTGACATTACCAAGGAAATATTCTTATTAGGTTATGATCCAAATATGGTGAGTAGTAGCCTGGGTTGTAGCAATATACTCATCTTCCTCAAGATGGAGAGTTTATAAATTTTGTTTCATTTAAATTGTACTAACACAATTTATTCCCATAAAGTATACAATACAAGATGTTGATCTTTTAACCTATACATTTCTTTCCCAATCACCATCTAAATACCCAAACAAGTCAATACTATCTAATCTTCCATACATGCTTTTGAAATCTATTGTTCCTTTGATGTATTTGGAATTATTTTTATAGTAAGTAAATGTGATTAATATAGAGAAATATAAAATCATTCCGATAAGGTACAAATATAAACAATAATGTGTCTCGTGGTAGTAAAATACAGAAAACTTCTAATAAACATATGAAATTATTTCAAATAAACTTCATTTCAATCACCATATTTTATCAACTGTGATCCCATTAAAATCAATGTGGAAACATGTACTGTGTTTTCTATGCTGAACCTCTTATGAAGTTCCCTATTATATTTTTTTCTTGAGAAACAAAAAGGCATTACATCCATTTATATATTTTTAACCTAATAAAGTATTTCATTTCTCCCCTCATGGACATCTCAAAAACATTCTTCAATTATTTATCATATATTTCATAAGATCTTTTATTATTTAGAGTAAATATAACTTCATCAATATAATCAATTATAATGAGGGAATACTATAGACATTCTAGGTTGTAAATATTCATATCCACTCTTCCTTTATTGAAATTCTTCTTCCTAAAAAATTTATCTGAATAGCCTTGAAATACCATGAGAGGGGAGGTGTGAATCAGGGTGTCAAATTTTTTTTATATATCAATAGATCATATTCCCACATTGGTAGGAACCTATTAAATATGTCTGATAAATAAATAGTAGAAAACAAACAATCATATATAAGGTGAAGACAAAAAAAAATTTCATTGATCAACAATATTTTGGTGATATCCAAGGAGAATATGCTGATAGGTTGTTGGACATACCAAAGACCACTAATATTCCCTAGTTATGGAGAACAAGAGTTTACAACTAGGTCTCTATGATAGGCACACTAAATTTACAATGTTTTATGAATGGCACACTACATCCCTCAGATCACTTCCGTTGACTCCCCCTTTCTCACTGGATTTGGAAGAATCTGATCTATGTTTATCGACTTGAAGGTTACTTCACCGTATTGTTAATAATTCATGAATCCTAAACTCTATATAGATGTTCTGTTGAACACCACCTTTTCCCCTAAATAATTAATCTATTATTATGTTAAAGACCCATTTTCAAACTTTTCCTCCATGAACTATCCTTGTTTCTCCATGTACTGCACTGTAGTACCTTCTTCGGGTGCTATGCATACTGCCTCTGCGAATTGGCCTTCTTCCTCTGTGTACTACTCAGCTCCACTGTGTACTTATTACTCCGCAAACATATTAGTTTCTTAGTGAACACCCCTAATTCACATACTGTAGGATATCTTCATATAGAGTTCTTCCTCCACATATGGGCTCTCATACTCAAACATTTCTTCTTACAAACCACTTCACACTTCACCAAAATTATCTGACTTTCTAATCAGGAACTATTTTTTGAGGTTGTATTCCAATGAACTACTCTAGACTTCACCTAAATCCTCAGAAATTTTTAACCTCGGATCCATATTCAAATGAATGGATTATTTCTAAATATATATACAAATAGATATGAACAATCCACTAAACCATGATTTACCAAATCTTCATTGTCGCACCACCATAACCACATACCATGCATATCTTGTAAACCATTTTCCCTAAAAGGTCCACATACCAAAATTATACCTATGTGGTGGCACAACTCAGTACCTCATTTCTACAAATGGAACCCTTCCAGGTTTCTCAAAACTCCTCCCTGATTTTCAGAACTACAAGCCATCCCACTAAATGTTTTTCATTCCATAAAACGCAGACCTTCCCACAAACTCTTCCACTCTGTGAACCATTACTCCTATGTTGTTTTCATACCATTCACACTTTATGGTTCGCGGTTCACCATTCTATATACCAAATTTTGTGATCCATGAATTGTTCCTAGAACATGGTTTTCGGTTCGCTTCCTTTTCCAAAACTCTTCCTTTTTCAAAACAAACTCAGGATTTTGAGGCCAACAAATTTGGAATAGATTGGGAATCTGCACCACCATCAACACCTACTTCATTCTTTTTTATAAGATCACATGTCTTGAAAACTCCTTGATAAACCAAATCAGTATTGAAAAAATAACAAAAAACACTCTTCATTTCCAACAATGAATAACCTTAGTCCCAACAATCTGTCACTTTGGGTTTTTTAGAAATATGCAAATAAATTTAATGAACCACCGGAAAAAATTGATACATGATATGGGAGATAACTATTATCCAATAATCTAATTATATATAATAAATTATCTGTTTTGAAAATGAGAGGATCATGAATTAGGTTCTCGTGTATTTTAATGATTAATGATTTACAAGCTCATCACTAATTGTTTCCTCATAACACCGAATGGTTATTTCCATTCTAATTTTCTCTTTTTTGTAACTCATCCTTCTTCCCAATTTTAGCAATTTTGAAATTATCTATTCCTAATATTCCGAAAACCAAACAGAAAAATTTTTATTTCCATTTAATTTCTCTATTATCCCTCGTTGGAAATAAACCCAAAGAATAACTTTTTTTACTTATAGAGATTAAATCACACTCCCACTAGAATGTATCTCCCTCTTAAACCTGCATCACTAACATAAAAAGATTAAAATAGTTACAAAAACTAAAGAGAGGGGAATTTTTAACCACCACATGCACAAGAAGGTGGATGAACACCGAGGTTCAACTTATTATTATTGAATACATGTATTGATGATGGCATGTTCAATATGTCAACCACTTGATCATCATTTGTAACATGATCCCTTTTAATCATTCCATGTTTCACTTTTTCATTGATGAAATGATACATGATTTCAATTTGTTTCGTATGGGAATTCTGAACAAGATTCTTCATAAGATCAATTGAACTCTAGTTATTGCAGTAAATCGCTATTGGTTGTTTAACCTCATCATCTATATTAGTTATTTGTTGCTTCATCCAAATTAGGTGAGTTCGAGCCATTATAGTAGAGATATATTAATATTCTACAGTATTGAGAGAAATGATTTCCTTTTTCTTACTCAACCATTACACACATTTATTTCCAATGATGAATTCACCACCACTTCTGCATTTTCTATCCCACACATCTCTATCCATGTTAGCATAAAACAATATGAATGTTCATTATATTTTTGTAAAGAAAAGTCTAGTCTATAATTGTGAGTACTTTGAATATACATCATGATTATTTTACTACTTCCATAGGTTCTTCCTTCAGATTACATTGAATGTGGCTACAGAGAATGTTATAAAGATAATTTCTAGCCATGTGGTTTTCATATACAATAGGCTCACAATGATTCTCCTTAACATTGTGGGATCTACAGTTCTCCCATCTTCATGCATTCCCAGTTTTGTCCCAACATCAATAGTATTTGAAATTTGTTTGGAATCATGCTTATTGAATTCATTTAGAAAACCTCTTTCAATATTTTATTAAGAAATGAATGTGTAGCATTTCCTATGAATGTCATATATCCCCAAGAAGTATGTTAGTTCACTAATCATGTACAATTCTAAACTCTTATTTCATGTGATTGGAATATTTTTCTATTGATCGACGTCATCTTCCCCAAAATATAATATCATCTACATTATCAAGTTCGATGAAAAATTATTTATGAAGAATTATCTACATAGAGATTGTAATCTACTCCACCTTTTTTAAATTCAAGATTTCTTAGATAAGAATACTGTTACGGATACCATGCTCATGGTGCCTATATTAATCTTCATAGTTCTTTCTTTAATCAATAGACCATCATTACATAATTAACAAGTGGAAAACCCACTGGTTGTTCTATATTGACTTTTTCATTAAGAACACTGTTTTAGAAAGATATTTTGACATTAATTTGATACACTTGGTATCCTGGTAGAATATCCATGTCCAAAATAAATCTAATTGAATCTAGTGAAGGAACCGGTGAAAATATTTCTCCAACATCAATAACATGAATCTATGAATATCTTATACACATCTGTTGTTCCTTATTTCTGATCACATTTCCTTTCTTGTAAAATTTGTTTTTGAGAATCCACTTCATAATGTTCACATTGTGGTTTCTAGGTCTCATAACAAGAATACACTTTGGTTCTTTTCCTTCTGACCCAACTTTTAATTCATGGATTTATCCTATGATTTTTAATTTGAAGCTTATTCAATGGAGGATGGTTCCACAACTGATTGAAATGTAGATTTTTCATTGTTATACATTCTTTATAACTGTACGAGATCTTTCCAATCCACAATAATGTTGTACTAATCAATTTTTGGACTTCAATATCTCTTGTGAGGTTTGCGAGAATTTTTTTCAGTCAGAGTTTCCCCTTCTAATTATTCTTCTACGTCAATATAATGATGTGATTCTAGAGTATTTTTTACACCTTCATCTACTTCTATACTTGGATATATACTTTATCCACATTCTTTCTCATCATCAATCATATCATTAAAATATTTTCTTGAGGAATTCTTGATTTTATAATCAATTTTTATCACATAAATACATTCCACAATTTTTCCAATATGTTTATTGAAACATTTGTAAAATTTTCTATTCATTGAATACTTGAGAAATATTCCATCATCGACAGCATTACCATTCTTTCATTGATTTATTTCTTTGTTTCGGATAAAAAATTCACTTCTCAAAACACGAAAAAACTTCAATAAAGGATTCCTTCTATGTCTTAACTCACTTGGTGTCATTGTAATTCCCCAACCCTAGTTACCCAGAGTAGGTGCATCATTACTTAACATTGGCATGGTATAAGGAATCATGTCCCGAAATATTGATCAGTTTAGTATCGTTGGAAGTACTAGATACTTTCATATGATTCACATTACATCATGAAATAAAAACAAAAAGAACATTTTGTCCCATTTGAACAAACTTATATACAATATCATATCCCTGCAGTTCAACCCAAAAATAATTCTTCACATCCTATGAAAAATAAAACATATAAATGGGTGAGCTCAAATACATAGTAAGGATAAAAATATAGTAGAAAATTTCTTAAATAAGCATAAACATTTAAGGCATGGTATAAGACTAAAACATAAGCCTTTTAAACATAAACATCAGCATTATATGGAAACAATAAATCAAATAAGGCCATTTAATTATTCACATGAATATTATACTGGTCAAACCATCACATGTAAATCAATATCCAATTTCATAATGATTTAATACATAATGTCAGACATCATTACCACATAGTCAAGGCCTCACTCCAAGAAAACAAATAAGATTTTGTCAAGGCCTTGTGCCAAGATACTATTTTGTCTTAAGAAGACCTACCAATACATGGAAGAGCTATGGCCAGCTACACCCCTCACTTACTATGTCCAATGCATTCCTCATATGAAAAAGGTTGAAAAATAACATAAATATTCGTATTAAAACTAGCATATGAAATGTCCATGCATTATCCATAAACCCTGATTGGTATAAAAATAGAACATCCATAGTAAAATATATCTTAACTAATTCAATACAATATGGAATATTTGTATTATAATGAATCAACTTCAAAAAAGGGAAAAATAAATCGAAGGATGTTGATGTAGAAGAAATCAAAATTATTTGAGAGAAATATATCTTTCTATTTTGAAATAATTTAAAAGACACGTAATTATAAAAGAAAAAATTTATTTTTAAAATTTTATTATAATCTTGTAAGGGAAGCTTCGAAATTGTTATAATGACAGAAAATAGTTGCACCCGATGTATAAGTTAAAAAAACAATCCTACCTTAATTTTTCAAAAAGGTCATAAAGTTCCTTCTTTGGAATATGACAGAATGATTCCTTTGAAAATTTTTTATAGAAATTCAAAAAAGTGTATAAATTACTTTAACACATATTCTAGGAAATAGTATAAATTTTTGGAAATACATTTTTATGAAACATGGATGTGGATGATAAAGAGGTCCCAGTAGATACTTACATATTTAAAACCTCAGATAATAAATTGATTGTTAAATTTACCTTTAACTTATACTTTTTCTTGATCGAGTGTATATTAAACTCTTGTATAATAGTTAAATAATTGTTATTAAATTATAAAATAACCATATACAAAAATATGATATCAAATAGGTTCTTCTAATATTTAATTGTTAATACTATTTTAGTTGTATCATTGTTTCGGGGGTTAACTGATTCGTTTACCTTTATATGATTGATTAAATAATCCATGTTTGTTATGGATATGAAGTATTGGAGGCATATACACTAGGATATTATGTTCAAAAAATTATTTTTAATCATAAAATGAAAAATATTCTATAATTATTACGATGGGGAATGAATCTTATTGCGTTCGTGGAGACGGTAAACCTTACGTACGTAAAAGTGAAAATATCATTCTATTGATGGAGAAATCGTATGTAATTTGATGGTGTATCATACATAAATAATAAATAACATGTTATATTTATTATTTACATTAGTTATATTGGTTTTATTACCCATCTAAAAAATGAAGTGTTTGAATAACAAATTACACCACAGCGTGGAGATGGTAAGTCGTACATACTCACGTATGGTGACTTGTCATTCATATGATGGATAAAATAATTAATATTTAGGTACCATATTTATAATAAAATAAAATTATTTATAAGTTACTCAAGTTACTATTTGTTTATGGAAACAACAAAGAAATAAGAAGTGGAAGAAGAAAAGAACTTTGAAAAAGGTGGTGAAATTATTACCTCTTTTCATATGTTTCCATTTAGTTGATCAAAAGTTCTCTTTAGGTTGTATTTAGGATCAAATAAATTCATTTAGGTAGAATTTAGGGTAGTTGGGTGGATATTTGGGAAGGGTTTTTCCTAGCCAAATTGCTTTGGAGGTGTAATTTTGGAGAAGGGGAGGTTCCCTTTAATAAGAGAGGTGAGGGTCACTTCAGGAAAAGCTTGAAATATTTTTTTATTATACAATAAAATTCGGTTTATAATGTATAAAAATGATTTATTTAAAAGATATGGTGGGGTTGGGTCGAAAAAACTTAACCAATAGGTTTTATATAGGTTAAGGTCACCATATTAACCTTATTAACTAGATTTAACTCTTAGATAAATATTTTAACTTTTACCCTGTATTCTTGTATTATTATAATAAATGGTTAATAAAAATACTATAAAAGACAAGAGAACCAAAAATGGTTCATTAATTATATATAAAATATTATTTTAGTCCTTTGGCAGAACCATAATTTTATGGAACATTATATCAATTATTAATATAGTATTTGTTTTAAAAAATCATTTAAGTAAATTTTGACAAAATTTGGTATTTTGATTCTATTAAAGTCATAAAAGAATTATTACTTAAAAAATTAATTTAATCAACCCTAAAATGTCATATAAACATTTAAAATTATACTAATTCATCAAAAGTTTCAGATTAAATTGATTCTGATATTTATAATATCAATTATTTGAATCTTTCATTAAAAAGGTAATTACCGCATCATCCTTGTGTCATAAATAAATTTAATGACTAAATGTATAAAAATAATAAATAAAATACCATTATTTAGATAATATCATTCTCTTTTTAATTAATTATTATAGACGAATTTATCTTATGTATAACCATATATTAAAAATGATATATTTATGCAAAATTGAATTTAACAATTTTAACTCTTCTTTAAATAAAATATAATAAATGTCTTAATTTAGTCCATGTTGACCAAAAAATATCTTATTATATTCCTAACCTTTATTTTGGTCTAAATACACTTATCCAATAGGATTAATACATATGTTAGGTAAGTATAATATCATTTTTACCTTCAATAGCCCTATTTACTTTTAACCGTGGTAAATAAAAGTCAACATTTACTATTGATCAAAAATTATTTTCTTCTTATTGAACCTCATTTTACATACTGATATCAATCGTGTATCTCGGATTTTTTAAATTCGATTCAAGAAAGTAGTAAAATTTTGTTTTATGAAAATTTGCAATCGTGCCTAGTAGGTGGGTAAAAGACTATAAAAAGTTCAATAAGATTTTATATATTTAAACTTATTATAAAATGACTCCAATAAATTACATTGAACATATATAGATATTATTTATTTATTTTTACAAAATATAAATTTAATTAAAATAACTAATTATTTAAATAAAAGATCATTTTTAATCAACAACGCAGTGGTTTTTTTCTATTCAGCAAAAATTGAATGTTTTCAGAAAAATACCAAAACTTCACCCTTAGCTAATTTTGATATTATGAATCCAAAATTTAAGTACATTTCAAAAAATAAAATTTATAATATTTCTAAAAGTGTTTATTACTATTCATAATGGCTAGTTTGATTGGTTGTTGTTTGTTAAGATTTCAAGTTGCGTACAACGCAAGCTATTGCATTACTCAAAAAGAAAAGTACCATGGATGCTTGTGGTGATACATTATCCCCTCCTTCAAATAATTTCATCCTTGAAATTTCTAGAATACTACTGCCTAAATAGATTTGGGTGTTTCATCATCATATGTTCCTAATGTATCCATGTTTCCTCTTCTATCTTCTGGTTTCTCCATGGAACTTTACTAGATGAGTCATCCTGTTTCTCATCACTTTTTTCTGGTATCTAGAATTCTAATAGGCTCTTCGCAAAAAATGGAAATCAAGGTCCAGTTCTATTTTTTCGTCGGTGAGTACATGCGTTGGGTCTGACATGTATTTTCTCAATAGTGATTTGTGGAACACATCATGAACATTGAAGAGACATGGTGGCATTTCCAAACGGTGTGATATATCCCCAATTAATTCTAGATTTTTGAAAGTTCTGATGTACCTGGGAAATAATTTAACCTTCATACCAAATCGTATAACTCCCTTCCATAGAGATACCTTCAAGAAAACATGAATTCATACATGAAATTCAAAATCCTTCTTTTGGTTATCATCATAGCTCTTTTTCCTACATTGATCTATTTTGATGTGGTTTTAGATAACCATATGCTTTTCCATTGTTTCCTCAACAAATTATGGGGCAACGAGTTTTCTTTCACCAACATCATCCCAAAAAGTTGGTTTGCAACATCTATTTCAATACAACTCTTCATATCGAGCCATCTGAATACTTGAATAGAAGATGTTGTTATAAGAAAATTCTACCAGAGCTAAATATTGATCCCACATACCTTGAAAGTCAAGTGAGAAATATCTCAACATGTATTCTATGGTTTGAATAGTATGTTCTAATTGACCATCAGTTTGAGGGTGGTAGGCAGTGCTCAAATGAAGTTCATTATCCAAGGCCTTCTAATGACTTTTCTAGAATCTTGTTGTAAAAGAGGGATAAAAATTAGAAACAATAGATAGGGGTACTCCATGTATGTAATGACCCAAATTTTCATTAATGGAAATCCCTCTTGATCTAATTAAATGTCTCTTTATGTTTATATAAAATGTCAACTTCTTTGGTTTTATGTTAATAATTTTAACCATTGCTAATATAGCCATTGAATAGTGATCACATGATTAGTATAAATATAGGGCTTTAACAAATCCAATTTATTCAGACAAAATAAGCGATGACCTCATCCAATAGAATTTCTCCATACGAAGCCTATTTTTCAGAGCTCGGAAAAGAGGTGGAATCCTTGGGCTTCACTCTTGACCAAGACCAATCTGAGCTTCATCATGTCAAGCTCGAACAGGACCATCTACGGGAGAACTGGAAGTTGATAGAAATTACCACTCGAGTGATGTTATCCGAGCTACCCCAAGAGTCTGTCACCATCGCACACCTTACCCTTAGGTCTTATGCGGCTGTTTTAAGGGGTTATGTGAAAAATTTATAGTACTATGTTCATATATATTATTTTTTTAAATAAAAATAAATATACCTTCTTTTCATTGTTGATACATTGTAAATAGTTTTTAAAGTACAAATAGTGTTTTTAGTAATTATTTAATTAAGAATTCTATTTTTTAAATTAAGGGATTTTTGAATTAAATAAAATTTTAATAAAATATTATTTTTATTATTAAATTAATTTTTTATTAAATATAAATGATCTTATAATTTTATGAATGCAATTATAATTTTTATTATTGTTTGAAATCCATTTCTGTCAAAACCCGTGAATTTTCGATAAATGTCAGTTTTTATTTTTAAAGTTAACATTAAAATATTTTAAAAATTATTTAGATAAAATAAATGTTTTTTATGGTATCAATATGTCAAAATTATCCAACAATGAATTTTTCATAATTTTCTGATACAGTAAAATTTTTTGGGTAAAAATTAAATACCGTTTAAATATATAATGTGTTTTATGACATCATAATGACCCATTAGTAATGTAATAAAATACTATAATCTTAATGTTCGTCCAATATGTGTTTTACCATTAAAATAATGTGATTTTGGTTTTGTTTGACTTACTTTTCAAATCATTAATGGACCCCTTGAAATTTATTAAACACCTTATCTTTTTAAATTTGTTTCCATGGGAGTGTGACTCAACTCCACATAATCAACCCTATTATTTTAAAAATTTCAGACTTTGATTTTATAAAATGTTGTTTTCCTCTTCCATTTTCCAAAAACTATGGGCAAAAACCATGGGATGGTTTGTGGTTTGGATTAATTTAATATAAGGGGTCCAAAACCTAAATAATAAAGAATTCCCTCACCTTTCCTATATAAACTCACCCAAGATCCGACTTCCTCTTCACTCAAAGCCTTTGGTGTTCATCCAACCTCTTCCCTACTCTCTCTAGAATCCTCCCAAGGTGCCCCAAGCTCCCAAGAATCCTCTCACAAGCCTCTCTCTAGCCTTTGGAAGCACACTTCCAAGTAAGGGGGTTTTCTTCCTTTCTCATTTTTGTCCAATTTTATTTAAGTTGTTTTTCCCATTTAATTTCAATTATAAATGTTGGGGTATGGTTTCAAACCTCCCTCATACTTCCCTATTTATGTTTCAATTATGGGAGACCCCTTTCTCTCCCATTATATTCTTCCCATGTACACCTGTTACTATGCCGAAATTCTGAAAGGAACTTCTATCTCCTCATTTACATTTAAGAAATACTATTGTATCATGAATCGAAATTCCATTAAAATTGTTGGGAAATGTATCTATATGACCTCCTTACTGTGCATTACATGTAAATATGATGAGTAACCCCTTTCTCTCTCATAAACCGTTTTTATGAATTCTTATGTCACATCGTTCCGCTGCCGAAATCGCACTGATTTTCTAAGCCAATGTCATTGGGTAGTGAATACCATACCCATTTCTCTATCAAGGGTATTCAACATTATCCACATTTACTTATTGATTATAATGTTTCATGTATTAATTCCACATTCCTTTATCGTGGAATAAATAATTATGTTTTATGAATCCATGTTTTATGATCCATGTGGAACACTTATGCATGAAATGAAATGTTTAAGAAGGGTGCGCCCTTATAGCACTCCAATGCATTGAGTTAAGTATAGTATCATGATACTTCATGTTCAATGAGTGATGACTCATGATAATTCAAGTGCAATGAGGTTTTACTCCTGCTTCATGTGCAATGAGGGTTTACACATGCTCCATGTGCAATGAGCCTTGGCTCGTGCTAATTCCTTGTTAAGTGATGTTGCCACATTTCCATGTTATGATTATTATGCTTTATCATGCCTTTATATTGATGTTTCTCTTGTGATCTACTGATATTCCTAATGTCTAACATGTATTGTACTCCTCATATTATTCCATGTGTATTCCCTTACTGGGCTTTATAGATCACCCTTTTCTTATGCATGTCCTCAGGCTTTCCCATGAAATGCTAAGTACGAGGGAATGTAGTGGTCATGTAAAGGAAGTTTTCAATAAAGATATTGTATTTCATGTTTAATGTTTTTTTGTAATAATCCTATGACCCATAGACACTAAACCTATCGATCTTCTTTGTTGTATCAAGTGAAGTTTTATGTCATAAATCTTGTTTATGTTTTTAATAAATGCAAGGTTGTCATAGTTGGTATCAGAGGATAGGTTTAGTTATTTTTGGGATTAGGATTAGAAAACCATAGTAAAGCATTAGAGACAAGGATAAGTAAAACAAAAACATCCCTAACGTTTGTTAAAAACTGAGTAAGTGGTTTATCAAGCAAATACATCCCTGTCTGGATACGAGCAGGTAGAGGAAACTCTGGCACAGATGTATCCTAGGGGTAAAACTCGAAAACACTGCTTTGAGCTAGAATCGAACGAGAACCAGTGCACGACAGCAGGCCTTGCTGCATTGTTGGTTATGACACTCCCGGGTGATATGTTTTGAAAAATTCACAATATTAGTATGAACACTTATTAAGGGAATTAAAAAAATGCCCCTAAGAATATATGTTAGAAAGTAGATCATGAAAATCCTAGATTGAAGCCTATAGACTCTTGAGTTAAGGAAATAAAAGTTTATTTATAAGTCATCAACTTTTGTCTTTGTATTAACCATTATGTGTTACCCCCCTAAGTTTTCTTTTATTCTAACGAATGGCCGGTAATAGTAGTACTCGGGCTAACAACTGATGTGAAGATCAGTGTGATGACTATACTAATGAGATACCCAATCCAATGGGAGAGGGAATCGTGAACTTTTTCAGGCTTCTTTCTCAGCTAACTCAAGTTTTGAATAGATTCTCGGGTCAATAGGAACGTTCAACCCCCCCTAACAAAGAACAAGTCGATATCGATAGCTTCAAGAGATAAAGGACTCCTAATTTTAGTGGATCATCTAATCCCATGATCGTTGAACAATGGATCAAATCTATTGAAAAGATCTTCTCCGTCCTTCAATGTTCTAAACAATAGAAGGTTCTTCTGAAGGCTTATCACGTGGAGGGTGAAGCTGATCAATGGTGGACGTTGATCAAAAATACAAAGCCTAAGTGGGAGATCAATGCATTGGAATGGAAGGATTTTCAGAAGATGTTTTTCGATAAATATTTTCCACGCACCCTCCAGCTTAAGATGGAAAGGGACTTCCTTTCCATCAAGAAAAAAGTTGAAGAATCTATTGGAGCGTACGAGGAAAAATTTGCAAGGCTTTCACGATATGCTTTCGGCTTTGTCATTACCCCCGAATGAAAAGTTGACAGCTTCTTTAGTGGGATGAAGCCTAGCCTGCGGAAAGCATTGGCGATCTGTGACCTCAACAGCTATGAAGAAATTGTCTGATGTTCCCTCAAGGTCGAAATGGAGATTGAAGAATCCCAGGGTATCATGGGGATAAGAAGAATAACGTGGGATTCAATGCTAGTGGTCCGATGGATAAATTCAATGGTGCTAAGAAGATCTAGTACTCCACTTGCCAAAAGTGCGGAAAGAAGCACCGTGGAAATTGCCTTAAGGGGACGAGGAAATGCTTCAAGTGTGGAAGAGAAGGGTACCTAGTTGTTAACTATCAGCAAGAAATACCCGCGGCTGCGATAGAGGAGAGGAATGCTCCGTTCGAACCTCAACGCATTCTTCAATGCTACAAATGCAAAGAACCGGGGCATTTTGAAAATCAGTGCCCTAATCCAAGGGTTTTCGGAGGCAACCAACAACCTCCAAGGCAGCAAGGAAGATCTTTTTCCATCACTTCTGCCGAAGTGAACCCCGACAATGTGGTGGTGACAGGTATGCTAGTTATTAATTCAAGAATAGTGAACATACTTTTTGATTCAGGTTCTACACATTTTTTTATATCTCAAATGTTTAGTAGAACAATCTTAGAACCACCACAAATCATGGAAGTGAAGATGTCGGTGAGTATAGAAAATGGGTAAATCATTGCATCCCATGAATATAAGTCCTCCCCTGTTATAATATGTATAATGAATTTCCCGGCGAACCTCGTCATACTCCCTCTAGTGAAATTTGATGCAATTCTTGGCATGGATCGACTTTCCTTATATAGGGCCAACATAAATTGTCAGGAAAGGGAAAGCACAATCCATATGGATAATCGACCCCTGATTCTTTACAAGTGTAAAGAGGAAGATTAATCTCCTTTAGATCCATCATCTCAAGAATGGATATTACTGCCCTATGAGCATGCGTATCGGGCTCAGATGATTGAGTTCAAGGAAGAAACCATCCTCGAAGAAATTCCTATTATGATGGAATTCACTGAAGTGTTTCCCGAGAAACTTCCTGGTCTTCCTCCTAGAAGAGATGTTGAATTCTCAATTGAACTTATACCATGGGTGCTACCAATATCAAAGAATCCATATAGAATGGATGTCGTGGAGCTTGAAGAGATGAAAAAACAACTACAGGAGAATCTGGATAAAGGGTTTATACGCCCAAGTGCTTCACCATGGGGTGCACCAGTCCTCTTCATCAAGAAGAAGGATGTGTCAATGCAGCTTTTCATCGATTATCGTGAACTTAACAATATCACGATAATGAACAAGTATCCTCTCCCATGAATCGATGAATTTTTTTATCAGATGTGTGGAGAACAATACTTATCCAATGTAGATTTGCGATCGGGATACTATCAAGTAAGGGTGAAGAAGGAAGATGTCCCCAAGACTTCTTTTCGTACAAGATACGGGAACAATGAATTCATAGTAATGCCTTTTGGACTCACCAATGCTCCAGCAATCTTCATGTACTTAATGAATAGTGTCTTTAGAGATTACCTTGACAAATTTTTGGTAGTATTTATAGATGATATTCTAATATACTCCAAAACCAAGGAGAATCATGAGGACAATTTATGAACTGTACTAGAGACTTTGCGCAAGGATAAGATCTATGAAAAGTATAGCAAGTGTGGGTTCTGTTTGAAGGAGTTCTCATTATTTGGCCATATCATCACAAGCAGTGGGATATCTATGGATCCCTCCAATATAGATGCAATTGAGGGATGTTTGAGGCCAACATTGGTAATAGATTTCCGTATCTTCTTGGGGTTAGCTAGATATTATCGATGATTTGTGTGGAATTTCTCATGATTGTCCAACCCTCTTACCAAGCTAACTCGGAAGGGAGTAAAGTTTTCTTGGAGTGATGAATGCGAAGAAAGCTTCAAGGAGTTAAAAAAGGAGGCTTATCACTACACTCGTGCTCACTTTTCCCACAAGTGGGGAACTTTTTGTGGTATTCAGTGATGCTTCGAAGAAGGTCTTAGGTTTTGTGCTGATGCAGAATGATAATGTGATATCCTATGCCTCAAGGAAGTTCAAAATACATGAGCAAAACTATCCAACGCATGATATGAAGTTGGTAGCAGTGATCTTTGCCTTCAAAATCTGGCGGCATTATATCTATGGGGAGAAATTTGAGATATATACTAACTAAAAGAGTCTTAAATATATATTCACATGGAAAGAGCTTAATATGCGCCAGAGAAGATGGATAGATCTCATCAAGGATTATGACTGTTCAATACATTACCACCCTAGGAAGGCGAACAAGGTGGAAGATTCCCTAAGTAGAAAGGACCCAGTGATTCTATCAATGATGAGAATTGAGAAAGATCCAATCTTCTTATAGTTAATGAATATGGACATAGGAATCATAAAGATGGGAACATCATCAATCCTTTCATAAATGATTGCTCAACTATATCTTTTGGAATGGTTAAAGGATGCTCAAAAGAATGATGTGGGAATTCAGGAAAAAGTGGAAGCTATCAAAAAAGGGAAATCCTCGGAGTATAATGTTAATGAAGAAGGAATGGTGAGATTTGGGAAATTACTATGTGTTCCATTGAGTCCGGAGCTGAAGAAGGAACTTTTGGATGATGCACATAGTTCAAATTTCTCTATTCACCCAGGGAGCACAAAGATGTATCAATATCTCTGAGAAAACATTTAGTGCGACCATATGAAAATGGAGATCGCTGAATATACATCAAAGTTCCTGGTGTGCCAGAAGGTGAAGGCAGAGAGGCAGAAGTCTAAGGGGATGATACAACCATTTCCCATACCAGAATGGAAATGGGAGAACATCACCATGGACTTTGTCACCGGACGTCCGAGGACATCCAAAGGCAATAATGCAATATGGGTTGTTGTGGATCATCTTATAAAGACTGCACACTTCATTTCTATTCAAGAGAATTTATCATTGGATCAACTGGCACAGATATATATTAGAGAAGTGGTAAGGTTGCATGGAGTACCACTATCTATTGTTACTGACCGAGATCTAAGATTCACCTCTAAGTTTTGGAAAAGTCTTCAACATTCTCTAAATACTGAACTGAACTTCAATACAGTTTATCATCCTAAAACGGATGGCCAATCCGGGCGAACTATCCAAACACTTCAGGACATGTTGAGAGCATGCTCAATGGAATTTAAAGGAGGATGGGATCAACATCTTCCTCTGGTTGAGTTCTCTTATAATAACAGTTTCCACTCGATCATACAAATGGCACCATGTGAAGCCCTCTATGGGAAAAGGTGCAGAACACCGGCATGTTGGGATGAGGTCGATGAACGTAAGCTTCTTGGACCAGAAATGGTTGAAGAAATGGTGGAGAAAGTGAAAACCATTCAGTAGAATATCAAGGCATCCCAGATTCGACAGAAGAGTTATGTAGATAACCGTCGATGAGACCTTGAGTTTAAAGTTTGAGACATGGTTTTTCTATGCATATCTTCGTGGAAGAAGGTCACGAGGTTTGGAAAGAAAGGAAAGTTAAGTCCAAGGTACATCGGCTCCTTCGAGATTCTTGATCGTGTCGGGGATTGGCCTATCGACTAGCACATCCACATACCATGGCTATAGTACATGATGTCTTTCATGTATCCCTCTTAAGGAAGTACATACCCGACCCTTCACATGTACTCTCTTCTTAGGTGGTACAATTGGAAGATGATCTTTCTTATGAGGAGCAACCAGTGAAGATCTTAGATTATAGAGAAAAAGTTCTATGAAATAAGACAATGCCCCTCGTCAAGGTGTTGTGGAGAAACCAAAAGTTTGAAGAAGCAACTTGAGAATCGGAGGAAATTATGAATCTGGGTTACCCACATCTATTTTAGTGTGGAAAAAGGAAATTTTGAGGGTGAAATTTCTTAAGGGGGGAATATTGTAACAACCCAAAGTTTCATTAATGGAAATACCTCTTGATATAATTAAATTTCTCTTCATGTTTATATAAAATTCCAACTTCTTTGGTTTTATGTTAAGAATTTTGACCGTTGCTAATATAGTTGTTGAACATTGATCACATGATTAGTATAAATATAGGGATTTAAGAAATCCAATTTACTCAGACAAAAGAAGAGATGGCCTCATCCAGCAGAATTTCTCCATACAAAGCCCATTTGTTGGAGCTCAGAAAATAAGTGGCATCCTTGGGATTCGCTCTTGACCAATCCCAATCTGAGCTTCATCATGTCAAGCTCGAATGAGACTATCTATGGGAGAAGTGGAAGTGGCTATAAATTACCACTCGAGCGATGTAATCTGAGCCACCCCAAGAGTCTGTCACCATCGCACATCTTACCCTTAGGTCTTATGCGGTTGTTTTAAGGGGTTATGTAATAAATCTCTAGTACTATGTTCATGTGTAATATTTTTGTATATAATAATAAATATACCTTCTTGTCATTATCGATACATTGTAAATCATTTTTAAAGTACAAATAGTGTTTTTAGTTATTATTTAATTAAGAATTATATTTTTAAAAAAATTAAGGGATTATTGAATTAAATAATATTTAAATAAAATAATATTATTTAAATTAAATTAATTTTTATTATATATAAATGATCTTATAATTTTATGAATGCAATTATTACTTTTATTAAGGTTTGAAAGCCATTTCTGTCAAAACCCGTGAATTTTCGATAAATGTCATTTTTTATTTTAAAAGTGAAAATTAAAATATTTAGAAAATTATTTATATAAAATAAATGTTATTTCTAGAATAAGGACATCAAAATTATCCAACGGTGAATTTTTCATAATTTTCTGTGACAGTCAAATTTTTGGGTAAAAATTAAATACCGTTTAAATATATTATGTGTTTTATGACATCATAATTTCCCAATTGGAACGTCCCGGACCCGGGTGCCATGCAACGGGTTTCCCGAATATGGTTCGCCATGTGACCTCAAGCGCATTTCCCCAAACGCCAGAGGATGCTGAATAGCAGCGAGGGCCCAGGTCTGATAGTGGGGAAACTATGCCCACTTTTGTCAAAGTGTAGCGCAGTGGAATATAAAATAAAACATACAGTGAACAGCGGAAGCAGCAAACCATACACAACTGAAATAAAAAAATATAGTAGATATAACCAACAGTATAAAAATGATGATGCTACATGTATCAAGTTATAAGAAAACATCCAGAACATGGTATACATCTATATGATACAACCAAAAGCAGAGTACATCAAAACAAAGCAAAACAGCTGGCAGCGGCATCGCGAGCCTAGGCTCGGTCCCATGCCCTCATATTCCTCAGCAGCAATCATGTACCTGTATAGGAACTCTTTCCCTTATCTATACCTGCAACAACGTAATCTATTTAGGCCAAAAAGTGTGACCCAAACAGGGTGTGAGAAATATATCTCAGTAGGCACCCACCAAAGGCCCGTGCCCAACTGCGTGTAAGCGTGCAACAACAGTGTGCAATAGTAAAATTAAACAAAGTAAGTAGTACTGAAAAATAACTAACTTAAAAATTAAATTACCATTTTATTATTCATTTAATCCATTAAATTTAGTATCGTTCTGTGCTCAACAGCACCAAGCCCTCAGGCCAACCAGTATCTTTCCCTCAGGCTAATATAGTGAACCACGCCCTCAGGCTATACAGAATCAAACCCGAAGGTGTTGACCTCAGGCGTAACAGAATTCTCTCCCTCATGCATACGAAGTGTCTCCCTCAGGCACAGAAGTCAAGCCCTCAGGCACGAAAGGTTTCCCTCAGATGGAATAACGATAGCCCTCGGCTAAAACAGTCACGCCCTCAGGCTAATACACTACAGTGCCCACAGGATAATCACAAAAACTCCCCCAGTCTAAACAGGTAACCAGGCCATGCCCAATAGGTAAACAAGTAGTAACAAGTGATCCCTCTTGAGGAAATTCTACAATTACTACTTTAAAGGCATACCCTCGGGTATCCTGGCCAAATGGCTAAATAGTGGAACAAACCCCCGAAGTGGTTTCGGATCCAAGAAACAATCCCAACCAGCATTTTAATATCATAATTAAATACTTAATCAATTCTAGGTGTTTAATATAGAAACTACCTTAGCTACACGACACCCCAACATGGGTTTGTGGCATAAAAACGCACAAAACACACAGCAGTTAGAAAACTAAACACCAAGCCACCTACCTTAATTGCCAACGAACGTTATACCCGAACGCCGACTCCAGAAACGCCCAAGAACGGCGTATATCTGACGAAGAAAAAAACCCATTCAAACATAAATAAATTCCCCTTGGGAAAGAATTGGTAAGAATGGTACCAGTATAGGAGAGGGCTTACTCATGTGGTTCTAACAAGATCATCCAAAACCGAATCGGATTCCAGACGAACACCCGGCGGATCATCAAAGTTCTGGCCTCCTCCTTCGGTTCCAAAACGGCTCACATGGCTCCTCTGCCAAATGAGGAGGTGACTCCCTGTTTTAAGCCGAAAAAACAAAGTAAAAAGCCTGTACTTCAAAGTACACGGTGTTTACTCCTTTTATTTAACTGTTCACCTGGCGGCTTTCCACTAGCACGACACTGTTCACCTGCAGACAAGAGTACACGACATGTACTCATGAGTAGACGGCGTGTACTGCTGCGCAGCTGGCAGCTGCTCCACTTCCTTACTTTTTGACCAGCCGACTGACTACACGGCGTCTAAAGGACCACTACACGGTGTGTAGTTGGTTCCTACACCATTTGTCTCCGGCAAGGCTACACGCCCTATGTACTCATCCCAACACGTCTAGAAGTACACGACGTGTGGAAAAAGTGCATGGCGTGTAGTTCCAAAATTTGGGAATTTTTCTCATTTTCCATATTTTATTAAGAACACTTAAGGAAATGAGAAAAGAAGAATCTTGTACCTCAAAGAGAATAACCGGGTTCTTACAAACTTCCCACCTTATAACAATTCATCCCCGAATTTCCCTTCCAAGGGTGGCGAAGATAATGCTCAGAACAGCTCTGGCCACAGAGCATGTACATCGGCCTCCCACTCCCAGGTCTTGTCTTGCATTCGGCCATACTGTCAAAGCACTCGTACGAGAGGAACTGACCGGCCTCGTAGAACCTTGGTGCTCTTGTCAACAATACAGATCAGATGCTCCTCAAAGGACGCATCATGCTGAAGCTCAACTTCCTCGGGCTAAAAAACGTGAGACGGATCTGAATGATAGCGAAGCAACTGAGATACGTGGAAGACATCGTGCATGGCTCGGTACCGCTGTGGTAAACGCAACCGATAAGCAACCAGCCTAACTCTCTACAGAATCTCAAATGGCCCCCACATAACGCAGTGAAAGTTTACCATGTCTCCTGATCCGCTTGTGTCCCAGCCTCGGCGAAACATGTTGAAAAACCTGATCCCCGACCACGAACTCCAAAGGTCGTCTGCGGCGATCACCATATGACTTCTGACGAGACTGTGCAATAGCCACCTGCTTTTGAATCAACTGTACTAGCTCAGATGTCTCCTGTACAAGACGTGGTCCCAGCAAAGATGCCTCACCTACCTCTAACCAGCACAAAGGTGATCGGAACAGCCTACCATATAAATCCTCATATAGTTCCATCTCAATAGTTTCCTTAAAACAATTTTTATAGCCAAACTTGATTAAGGGTATATGATTCTCCCTAGAGACCCCAAATTCTAGGGCGCATGCACGCAGCATGTCCTCTAGCACCTATATCGTGTGCTCTAACTGGCCATCTGTCTGAGGGTGGTAAGCTGTGCTCAGAAGCACATGTGTACCCAGCGCCCTCTGAAAACTATGCCAGAAACAAGACATAAATCGTGTTTCCCTATCTGAAATGATAGAGTGAGGGACTCCATGAAGACGTACAATCTATCAGATATACAACCTTTCGAGCTCGTCAACACCGAAGGTTTCCTTGGTCGGCAAGAAGTGATCTACCTTCGTGAGTCTATCCACAACAACCCACACGGCATCATTGCCACGAGGTGACCTCGATAACCCAGTCATGAAATCCATCACAACATCGTCCCATTTCCACTTCTAAATGAGTAACTGTTGTAACATCCCAGCTGGTCTCTGATGATTTTCCTTCTCCTGCTGACAGGTGGAACACCTCTTAACAAAACCAGCTACATCTTTCTTCATACCCGGCCACAAGTACTGACTTCTCAAGACTCGGTACATCTTGGTATCCCTGGGATGAAATGCCCAAGCTGATGAATGAAATTCATGCATCTTCTCCTCACGTATATCCCCTGGAACCCAAACTCATCCATGGAAATGCAAAACTTCATCATCGCCTATCGTCCAACCAGGAGGAGGGTCCCCACATGCCACCGACTCCCATTGGACTTGGCCTTCTGAATCAGATAGTTGTCTCATCCTCACTCTATCCAGGAGGGTAGAAGTCACTGCTAAAGAGGAAAGATAAATCTACCCCTGACTGTCATGCACCTCCAGATGCATCTCAGAGAACAAGGCCAAAAGCTTCCACTCACTGTTGGCCTCCTGCACTGCCTGTATCTGAGTCTTCCTGCTCAGTGCATCAGCTAATACATTACCTTTTCTAGGTGTATTGGGAAGCTCAAAATAGAAGGACTGTAGGTACTCGACCAACCTTCACTGCCTCAGATTCAAGTCACGCTGTGTAAATATGTAGTTGAGGATTTTGTGGTCGGTGAAAACCACAAAATGATCCCCCAATAGGTAATGTCTCCAACAGCGCAAACCATGAACAACTGCTGCCAACTCGAGATCATGCGTCATAAAATTCCTCTCATGTGGCCTCAATTGCCGAGACCCGTACGCAACAACTCGATCGCCCTGCATCAACACTGCTCCCATCCCAATACCTGATGCATCATAGTAAAATGTATAGATCTCCTCTGCTCTGGGAGTATCAGGATCGGTGCTGATGTCAACCTTCCCTTCAAGTCCTGAAAAGTCACCTCACAAGCTTCCGATCAAACGAACTTCACACCCTTCTTAGTCAGACCCATCAATGGCACTGCTAAGCAGGAGAAGTCCTGTATAAAACGCCTGTAGTAACCAGCCAGCCCTAAGAAACTCCGTATCTCAAACACGTTCTTAGGCTGTTCCCAGAAAAATAATTCTCTCACCTTATTTGGGTCTATTGAAACTACTGCCTCTCAGATGATATGACCCAAGAAGTGAATCTGGTCCATCCAAAAGTGTCACTTTGAGAGCATATCATATAGCTGATGCTCCCTCATTATAATCAATACAATCTCAAGATGGGAGGCATGGTCGTGTCGAGTGTGAGAGTAAACTAAGATGTCTTCAACGAATACTACCACAAAATAGTCAAGATAAGGATGGAACACACGATTCATCAGAGCTATGAAAAACGTCGACGCATTCGTGAGTCCGAACGACATAATCGTATACTCGTATAGACCATATCTACTCCTGAAATCCATGAGAGGTATATCAGATGGTCTCACAGGCATATGATGATATCTTGATCTCAGGTCAATCTTCGAGAACACTCAGGCTCCATGAAGCTGATCAAAAAGATCATCAATCCTCGGTAAGGGATATCGGTTCTTAACCGTCAACTGGTTCAGCTTCTGATAATCCACGCAAAGTCTGAGGGTACCGTCTGCCTTCTTTGCAAAAAGGGCCGGCGAACCCCAAGGAGAAGTACTGGGTAGGATAAATCCCTTTTCCTGCAACTCCACTAACTGCCTCTTGATATCCTGCAACTCAGGTGTAGCCATCCTATAAGGAGGAATGGACACCGGTGCTGCTCTTGGCACAAGCTCAATGGAGAAATCCACCTCTCATACCGGAGGTAGACCCGAAAATTCGTCTGGGAAGACATCCCTGAAATGATCATCAACTGGAGGGAAATATGTCTGACAAGTCCTCGGATCATCCAGATATAAACTCACAACCTGGGCTGTGAATCCACCTCGCCCACGATGCTCTGGTCTAGCTCGACTCACCTGAACATCCCATTCGCTCTTGTATAGAAACTCTCTGCCCTCTGGTGACGTGAAACGCACCCTGTGATGATAACAGTCTACAAAGGCTTGAAAGGGAACCAACCACTCCATCCCAAGAATTAAGTCATAGCACATCATCTCTAAGAAATAGAGGTCCCAAAGGAAGTGACACCCTCCAACCAGAAGTGGTCACTCCTTGAACTGACGCACACCAGCCGTTCTAGTTCCCAACGGAGTGTCTAGCGTCATAATAACAGAAGAAGTAGAAACACAGAGCCCAAGGCCCTCCACAACAGGTACAGATATGAAACTATGAGTGGCACCCATATCGAAAAGTACTGAAGATAAGACAGAAGCTACTAAAATAGTACCTCTGACTATAGAAGGTCCGGGATCCTGCTCATGTTGGGTCTATTTCACTACATATGCCTGCCTAGTGTCGCAGACCTGTGACACAGCTTGGCTACCATGAGTTTTCCCGCCCTGTTGCCTCTGAGATCCTGGTGTCTGGCTACCACGGCCACGACCACCATCCCTACCTGCATGCCCTGACGTATTCCAGTTTCCCGACTGGTAAGAAGCCGCTGGTCCTGCTCCCGCACGCAGAGTCTGCACAGAAACCCTCTCACTAGCCAATGGTAGAAACGCCCTGCAGAAGCGTTGTAGATGACCCATCTTGCCTCAAGCTCGGCACACCAATGGGTCTCGTGGACACTGTGGTCTCTTATTCTCCTCTCTTACACACTGGTAGCACCTGATCGGGCCACCTCAAGAGACTTTCTGGCTAGTACTGCAACCCTGAGAGAAGTCCATCTGTATCTTCCTCTTGCCAGTAGAAAATTACTAGTAACTGGTGCTGAACCGCCCATTCCACACCTCTAGATTCTCGAAGGTTCCTCTATGTGATCAATTCCTGGTTCACAATAGCGTGTACTGTAGGCAAACTGAAAACATTCACCAGCGCACAAATTTCATACTGAAGACCATCCTCAAAACGTATGGCTCTCAACGTCTCATCACCCACCAGTATGGGTGAAAAGCATTGAATCTCCGTAAAACAAGCAGAATTGTCCATAAATGACATAGCACCCTACTGTAGATTCATGATCTCTCAAGCTCTATTTGCCCTCAGCGTCTCGGGAAAGAAAAAGTAATAGAAGACTGCCTGAAAATCCTCTCATGCCATGTCCCTGTGATGCTCTAACTGGGTGGTAGCATCCCACCACCTCTTGGAAGAATCACGCAGCATGTATGTCGCGAGCTTGACCCTCCTCCCTGGAGGCATCTTAGGTTGCTTGAAAATAGTCTTCATCAACCCCAGCCAAGACTTTGCAGCCTGTGGTCCGCCATTCCCTTAGAATGTAGGCGGATGCTACTGCTGGAAGATACGTGTCAGCTCGGCCATAGATGTGGCAGCCTATGGTGCTCCATGAAGGGTCTGCATAAACCCCAATAAGCCTTCACAGAACTACGCCTCTGTGCCTGTGTCTGGTATAACAGCTGGTGTCGCATCTGGATCTGCTGGAGGATCAACTGGTAGCCCATGGACCACTATCTCTGGAGTATACTTGTTGCCGCTCTCCTGGCGAACAACGTGTGGTCGTCTAGGCGGCATGACACTACAAGGTCAAAATAACGCCTTAGATTCAAGATTATAAAGGCTGAAACGACGAAACCACATAGGAAACAATAGGTAGAAGGAATCTCAAAATATTAAAAACAAGACTACACGGCGTGTACACTGACTACACGGCGTGTACTTGACTTCCCTTCCCCTGCCTGGGTCCTTCTGCATGGCTAAGCCACATGGCTCCTGTTAAACAAAACTACACAGCATGTACTTAATCTACACGACGTGTATGGTGTTATTTTCCAACTTCTTGTGTCTCTTGCGACACGGCCGACTACTCATCTTGACACTAAATGGCGTGTTACACCTGCACACGGCGTGTCAACAACCCCTTTTCTCCGCCATACGGCTATGTCCGCATGATCTGTCCTCAGACAAGACTACACGACATGTTCCCAAAAGGTACACAGAGTGTTCAAGGAATGGTGACATCGACCTGTGTTGTTAGTTACACGGCCGAGTCCCCAGGTCACACTACACAGCATGTTCATCATTGACACGGCGTGTTCTGTACAGGAGTTCACCGACCCGTGTTGTTAGTTACACGACCGGACTCCGGTTCAATATTAAACGGCATGTATATCTGGTACAAGAAGTTTTTTACCCAAGCAAATCCCTACCCCATGTCAACACCCACACAGTTTGTGACATGGGAAGAGACTACACGGCGTGTACTCGTTGTACACGATGCATACTTAAAAAGGTCATTTTTCTTCCCGAAAAGAAGGCCATACATGGTGTGTTTAAAATACTACACGGCGTATATACTGGGTTTCTAGACATTATGCCTCAGAAACATCCCCGGAACCCAGAAAATACTGAAAAACAACACCTAAGTGTCAAATTCCGACCCGTGGGGTCCCATACTCCCCAAGAATCAAAGTTTGACATCTTATCTATGTTATAACTAATAAATAGTCAATGATCCACCAAATTCCGGTCAGTGGGGGCCCATCCTCCCCAAAAACCAAATTTTGGTGTCAATTCTATGAATAGCTCCCACCAAAAATTACCCTATCAAATAGCAGGTATTTTATCAGTGAAGATATCCTATTTTCATGCTTTTCTAGCACAATAACTATCACAACATCATGCAATTTTCTAATACACCTACATGGCATGGAAACTATGCATGGCATGTGATTCTAGCATGTGCCTAAATGATGCATGAGATGGCATACCCTCATCTCATCGGGTTGCAACTAAATAGAACCCACAGATAAAATATAATAGCACAATCCAAGTGTGTCACCCAATGGTGAAAACATTTCAACTGTAAAATTTGAAAAATCAGAAAAATTGCAAAATACGAGGTAGACTGGATTTTCCCTATACACGGGTTAGCTACGCCTGGGCACAGCTTATTACCAAGTACCGTTCATCCTATCCCTGACTACGGCTCCAAATAGAAATTCAAAGAAAATAACCCCTTTGATACCACTTTGTAACGTCCCGGACCTAGGTGCCACGCAACGGGTGCCCCGAATCCAATTCGCCACGTGACCTCAAGCGCATTTCCCCAAACGCCAGAGGCTTCCAACTAGCAGCGAGGGCCCAGGTCTGACAGTGGGGAAACTATGCCCTAATTTGTCAAAGTGTAGCGCAGTGGAATACAAAATAAAACATACAGCGAACAACGTAAGAAGAAAACCATACACAACTGAAATAAACAACAGCAGTGGATATAACCAAAAGTATATAAATGATGATTCTACATGTCTCAAGTTCTAAAAAATCAGCCAGAACATGTTATACATCAATACAATACAACCAAAAGCAGAGTACAACAAAACAAAGAAAAATAGCTGGCAGCGGCATCGTGAGCCTAGGCTCGGTCCCATACCCTCCCCTATCTATACCTGCAGCAACGTAATCTGTTTGGGCCGAAAAGAGTGACCCAAACATGGTGTGAGAAATATATCTCAGTAGGCACCCACCAAAGGCCCGTGCCCAACTGCGTGTAAGCATGAAACAACAGTGTGCAATAGAAAAATGAAAAAAGTAAGAAGTACAGAAAAGTAACTAACTTAACAATTAAATTTCCATTTTATTATTCATTTAATCCATTAAATTTAGTATCGTTTTGTGCTCAAAAGCACCAAGCCCTCAGGTCAACCAGTATCTTTCCCTCAGGCTAATATAGTGAACCATACCCTAAGGCTATACAGAATCGAACCCGCACGTATTACCCTCAAGTGTAACAAAATTCTAACCCTCAGGCATACAATGTGTCGCCCTCTGGCACAGAAGTCAAGCCCTCAGGCACGAAAGGTTTCCCTCAGGCGGAATAACGACAGCCCTCAGTCTAAAATAGTCACGCCCTCAGGATAATACAGTACAGTGCCCACAGGCTAATCCAAACAACGCCCTCAGGCTAAACAGGTAACCGGGCCCTGACAAACAGGTAAACAAGCAGTAACAAGCAATTCCTCTCGAGGAAATTCTACAATTACTACTTTAAAGGCACACCCTCGGGTATCCTGGCCAAATAGCTAAATAGTGGAACACATCCCCATAGTGGTTCCTGATCTAAGAAACGATCCCAACCAGTATTTTAATATCATAATTAAATACCTAATCAATTCTAGGTATTTAATATAGCAACGACCTCAGCCATACGACACCCCAATATGGGTTAGTGGCACAAAAACACACAAAACACATAGCAGTTGGAAAACTAAACACCAAGCCACATACCTTAAACGCCAACAAAGGTTATACCCAAACGCCGACTCCAGAAACGCCCAAGAATGGTGTAGATATGACGAAGAACAAAACCCATTCATACATAAATAACATCCCCTCATGAAAGAATTGGTAAGAACGGTACCAGGAAAAGAGAGGGCATACCCATGCGGTTCCAACGAGATCGTCCGAAGCCGAATCGGATTCCAGACGAACACCCGGAGGATCTTCAAAGATTAGGCCACCTCCTTTGGCTCCAAAACGGCTCAAATGTCTCCTCTTCCAAATGAGGAGGCTACAGCCTGTTTTAATCCAAAAAAACAAAGTACACGGCAGGTACTCCTTTAATTTAACTGTTCACCTGGCGGCTTTCCGCCAGTGCGACACTATTCACCTGCTAAGAAAAGTACACGACATGTACTCCTGAGTATACGGCATGTACTGCAACGCAGCTGGCGGCTGCTCCACCGCCTTACTTTTTGACCTGCTGACTAACTACATGGTGTGTAAAGGACCACTACACGACGTGTAGTAGGTTCCTACACCCGTTGTCACTGGCAAGGCTACACGCCCTGTGTACCCATCCCAACACAGCCATAAGTACATGTCATGTGGAAAAAGTACACGGCGTGTAGTTCCAAAATTTGGGATTCTTCCTCATTTTCCATATTTTATTAAAAACACTTAAGGAAAAGAGAAAAGAAAAATCTTGTACCTTAAAGAGAAGAACCAGGTTCAAACACCAATAGTGATGTAATAAAATACAATAATTTTTATGTTCGACCAAAATATGATTTACCACTAAAATAATGTGATTTTGGGTTTTTTTGACTTACTTTTCAAAGCATTAATGGACCCCTCAAGACTTATTAAACACCTTGTCTTTTTAAATTTTTTTCCATGGGAGTGTGACTCACCTCCACATAAGAAACCCTATTATTTTAAGAAGTTAGGACTTTGGCCTTATAAAATATTGATTTCCTCTTCCCTTTTCCAAAAACCTTGGGAAATCCCATTGGATGATTTGCGGTTTGGATTAATTTAATATAAGGGCTCCCAAACCTAAATAATAAAGAATTACTTCACATTTCCTATATAAACCCACCCAAGCTCCCACTTCCTCCTCACTAAAATCCATTGGAGTTCATCCAAACTCTGCCCTACTCTCTCTATAATCCTCCCAAGGTTCCCCAATCTCCCAAGAAGCATCTCACAAGCCTCTTTCTAGCCTTTGGAAGCACTCTTCCAAGTAAGGGTTTTTTCTTCCTTTCTCATTTTTGTCCAATTTTCTTTAAGTTGTTTTTCCAATTTAATTTCAATTATAAATGGTGGGGTATGGTTTCCCACCTCCATCATACTGCCCACTTTGTGTTTGAATGATGGGATACCCCTTTATCTCTCATTAGATGCCTCCCATGTACACCCGTTACTATGCCGATATTCCGAAACGAACTTCTCTCTCCACATTTACATTCAAGCAATAATTTTGTATTATGAATATAAATTCCATTACAATTGTTGGGACATGTATATATATGACCTCCTTACTTTCCATTAAATTTAAATATGATGAGGAACCCCTTTCTCTCTCATCAAACGTTTTTATGCATTCTTATGTCACGCCGTTACGCTGCCGAAATCGCACCGATTTTTTAAGCCAATGTCATTATGTAGTGAATACCATGCCCATTTCTCAATCAAGTTTATTCACCTTTATTCACATTTAATTATTGATTATAAGGTTTCATGTATTAATTCCACATTCCTTTATCGTGGAATAAATGATTATGTTTTATGAATCCATGTTTTATGATCCATGTGGCACACTTATGCATGAAATGAAATGTTTAAGAAGGGTGCGCTCTTATAGCGCTCCAATGCATTGGGTAAAGTATAGTATCATGATACGTCATGTGAAATGAGTGTTGAATCATGCTAATTCAAGTGCAATGAGGGTTTAATTTTGCTTCATGTGCAATGAGGGTTTACTCATGATCCATGTCCAATGAGCCTTGGCTCATGCTAATTCCATGTTAAGTGTTGTTGCAACATTTCCATGTTATGATTATTATTCTTTATCGTGCCTTTATGTTCATGTTTCTCTTGTGCTATATTGATATTCCTAATGTCTAAAATGTATTTTATTCCTCATGTTATTCCATGTGTATTCCCTTACTGGGCTTTATAGCTCACCCTTTTCTTATGCATGTCCTCAGGTTTTCCCATGCAATGCTAAGTACGAGGGAATGTAGTGGTCATGTAAAGGAAGTTTTCAATAAAGATGTTGTATTTCATGTTTCAAGTTTTTATGTAATGATCCTAAGCCCCAAAGACGCTAAACCTCTTGATCATCTTTATTGTATCAAGTGATGTTTTATGTAATAAATCATATTTAATTTTGTAATGAAAGTAAGGTTGTTATAATGTAGTCTTAAACTTCATTAATATATAGTATTTGTAGATGTTCTTGTGGTAAATCTTCTCTTATATCAAGAAAATGTGATTACTTGGTAAGATGATCAACAATAACTCATATTTCATCATTCCTTATTGAAGTCTTTGGTAGCCCCATGACAATGATCACTGTAATATCATCCCATTTCCACTCAAGTATGGGAAGAGTTTGCATGACTCCTCTTGGATGTTGTCTTCCAACTTTCACTAGTCGACACACTATACATCTTGAAACATAATCATCAATATCTATCTTCATTTTGTCCCACAAAAAATGTTCCTTCAACTCTCAATACATTTTAGTGCTACCCAGGTGTATAGACAAATTGGTGTTATTAACATTATCCAAAAATTCCATTTTTAGATTAGGTACATCAGGAACACAAATTTTCATCCAAAATTTAAAAATTCCATCTTCATATATAAATTCAATCAATCTCCCATAATTCACAACATTAATTTTTTTTAAACTCCTCATCATCAGTCTGAGAACATTTTATCTTTTATAGTAAGGATGTTTTAGCAACCATTTGAAAATGTATTGACATTTCACCTTCCATGATTATTCCAATATCAATATTTTCTAGATCAACGAATGTAGGATCCCTTTCAACTCTCATCGTGTTAAAAACCCCTGATATTTTCTTCTCAAATCATCTTTCACCTTAATTTTCATCCTCGGGTGGTTGTGAATAGTGCAATAACAATCCTTGTGTAGTTCAAGCCATCATCTTTGCCTCATGTTGTGTTCTTTTTGTGAGAAAATATACTTGAAACCCTTATGATCAGTATAAATCTCACATTTTTCACCATATAGATAGTGTCTCTATATCGGCAAATCAAATATTACAGTTGCTAACTCAAGATCATGGGTGGGATAGTTTTTTTCATTAATTTTTTTCTGTCGTGATTCATAGGTTATAACCCTATCATTCTGCATAAGGACACAACCAAGTCCTTCATTTTATGAATTAATATAAATAACAAACCCATCATTCCACAATGGTAGATTCATGATTTCATAACTGACTAATCTTCTCTTCAGTTATTCAAAACATTTTTGACACTCTTTTGTCCAAACAAATTTGACCCCTTTGTGTGTGATCTTGGTTAATGGGTTATCCAATCAGGAAAAATTCCGGAAGAAATGCCGATAATAACCTACTATACCAATATTAATGTGCAGCTTAGTTATACTTGTCAGTTCTGGACATTATTGTATTGATCTTGTCTTAGAAGGATCAATAGATATTCTATCCTTGGAGACAATATGGCCATGAAAAGAAAACCCTTAAATCCATAATTCACACTTGCTAAACATCCCATATAATTCATTTCATCTGAGGGATTTTAGAACAGTGCGCAATTGATTTTCATGATATTCATAGATTTTTTAGTATACAAAGATATCATCAATATATACAACTAAAAATTATTTATGATATTACTTGAAAACACTATTCATTAGATCCAATAAAATAGATGGAGAATTAGTCTGTCCAAAATGAAATACTGTAAACATGTAATGCCCATACCTGGTTCGAAATTCTGTTTTTAGAATGCCTTCCTTCTTCACACACAACTAATGATATTCATATAGAAGGTCAATTTTTTTAAAATATTGAGCTTCATGAATTTGATCAAATAAATATTCAATGTGACATAGGGAGTACTTGTTCTTTATTGTTATAGAATTTATCCCCATGTTGACAATGCACATCCTCATAGATCCATATTTCTTCTTAACAAAAAGAACTAGTGCTCCCCAAGGAGAAACACTGGGGAGAATTAATCCTTTATTAATCAATTTCTCTAGTTTTTTCTTTTGTTCCACTAATTCCACATTGTCCATTCAGTAAGGGGTATTTCATATTGGCCTTGAACTAGGAATTAAATCAAAAGAAAACTCAATTTCTTGTTCTGGAAGATGTCTAGGTAAATCCTCTGGAAACACATCAACAAATTCTTGTACGATAGGTAGGTCCTATATTCGATCATTCTTTTCAACACCTATAGTTATATAATTCTCTTCCACCCGAATAATTCAATTTATTTGTGCTTCTATGGGTGGATCTAGATAAGAATCAGGTGGTGACATTTCTTCTGTTAAGATAAGGTATTCCTTATTATATTCGAAAATTGTGACCTCTTTCTTCTTACAATAAATTTTTACATCATGGTCTGGAATGCAATACATTCCAAGTATTATATCAAATTAAATCATGGGTAGGAAAATGATATCAATAGATAAAGAAAATTTATATGCCCTGATGGGAACTGATTCACAAAACATTATTGAAATGATACTTCCCTTAGTTGTTTTGACTGAAAACTCCCTTGTTAAATCAAATTGTAAATGTACAATTTTCATAGAAAACTGAGATGATATGAATCAATGTAATGATCTAGAATCAAATAATGCATTGTATTAACATGAGGAAACCATTGAATTACTTTCCACCACTTCTTTTGAAGCATCAACCTCAGCAGTACTGATCACATAATCATGGAATTTCTCCCTTGGACTTTTATTAAGTAACATTCCTTGGAGATTATGACATTCTGTAGTATAATTACCCATTTCTCTAAAATTTTAGCATTCAACATTGAAAACCTATTTTTTCCATTTCAATCATGTTCTTGGTGTAATTTTTCACAATACATTAAACAGACTCCCATTCCCTTCAAGAAATTACCAGAGTGTTTCTTCCAACATTTACCGTAGGATGGAAATTCAACCATTTCCATTCTTACTGTTATTTCAATTTCTATAGTGTTTATAGGATCTCTTCTTCTTTTTATTTTCTTTAAAGTTTCATGACATAGAGAATTATTTTTCTATCTTGATAGCACATGAGAAAATATCTTCGTACAATGAGAAGTATTGTGAGACTAATGCTCGAAAGAGAAATGGTGTTAACCCATCCAAGAAGAAATCAATCTTACAACTTGTGTTACATATATAATATACAACATGCCATGCTAACCTTGTAATGTTAGCCTCATATTTTTCGACATTCTTATCCTCATTTTTCCTCAGGCTCAGAAATTGTCTTTCCGTATCTGCTCGATGGTCACGAGGAAAATATTTTTCTAATAAATTCTCTTTAAACTCCCTCCATTCCATAAATGATACTTCTTCATTATCTTTTTTGTTTTTAATTAATTACCAGCATTGATTTGTATCTCATTTGAGGTGGTAAACTTACATGATATCTTTTTCCCTTTCACCACTCCCCAAAGCATGAAATATTTTCTCAAAGGAACTTATCCATTACTCTGCTACAAATGGATTAGTAGTCCCATTGAATTTTGGTGGTTGTTCCATCGTGAAGTTGTCTAACATTGACCCTCCTCTTTGTGGATCAGGTTTCTCTATATGGGTATGGTTATTTTTCATAACCTGAGTGAGTAGTCCAAGTATTGTGATAATCTGATCAGCACCAGTTGCATCACCAGCTCCACTATAATTATATTTAGTAGGAGGAAAATCCCTACAGGGATTACATGAATTGATATGGTTTACATTACATCCACTATGCTCCATTTTTAAACAATGGCATATATTAGATTTTTTTATGAATCGATATACATAATTTCAAACTTGTAAAACACTATAAATAAATTAAATAGTTTATGGATATAATAAATAATAATAATAATGTATTCTTTGAAAAAGTATATACTCATAAATCATTCCTAATGGTTTGTAAAGAAAACTTTAATTACCCAAAGCATATCCCCTGGGATTTTCATAACCAAAATTGCATCAAAGAAAGTTGTTGTGTATAGGGATACCCCAGGTCAAGCCCAAAACTCCTTGTCAGAGTTTTTATTTCGAGGTACATCTGTTCCACAACCACTTCTACCTACATGTATCTATAAAGGGATGAATTTCTTGGAAAACACACAAAATATCTACATTTCAAAAATTATATGATCTTCTTACATACTAATCTTCAAATAAAATATTAGGGTAATGTTATCTAATTTGTTTTTTTCTAAATATTGATTCCAAGGTTTGTACTAAACATTCTCTTATACCAACTGTAATGCCCTGACTCCTGTTACCCAGAGTTAGTTCATTATTACATAACATTTTCATGATACAAGGAATCATGTCTTAAAAGAATGATATGTTTAGTAGCCTTGGATGTTCTATATATATACATATGTTTTACCTTACATAATGAAAAAAACTACATTTTGTCCCCGTTTAACACACTTATATCCCTTATCATATCCCTACAGTTTGACAAAAAAAATCTTCTTCACATGCTGGGAAAAATAGAACATAGAAAGGGCTGAGCTAAGATTCTCAGTAAGGATAACAATATAGTGTAAACTTTTATAAATAAGCATAAACATTTAATGCAATATATAAGACTAAAACATAAGTCTTTTAAACATAAACATCAACATAATAAGGAAAAAATAAATCAAATAATTCCATTTATGTATTTACATGGATATTCTACTTGTTGAATAATCATATGAATCATCAATAGCCTATTTCATAATGATGGAATGCATAATGTCAGCATTCATAACCAAAATTCAAGAATACAAATATGATTTTGTCAAGGCCCTGTTCCATGATACTAGTTTGTCTCATGATACCTACTGATTCATCGAGGAGCTATAGAGGGCTCCACCAATCACATACTAATTCCAATGCATTCCACATATGAAAAGGTTGAAACATAATATATATATTCATATTAAAACTAGTATACGAAGTGCCAATACATTTAACCATAAACCGTGAATGGTATAAAAATAGAACATAAATATTCAAATATATCATAAATAATTCAATAAAATATGGAATATCTGTATTATAATGAATCAACTTAAAACAAGTGTAAAATCGATCAAACGATGTTGACAAAGATGTAATCAAAAATATTTGAGAGAAATATCTATTTCTATTTTTAAATCATTCAAAAGTCACGTAATTATAAAAAAAAATTATTTTTAAAAATATTATTATAATCTTGTATGGGATGATTATAATGTGTTATAACAGTGGAAAATAGTTGCACCCACCGTATTGGTTAAAAATCATTCTTACCTTAATTTTTAAAACATGTCATAAAGTACCTTGTTTGGAAAATGACAGAAAGATTCCCTTTACAAAAATTATATATAGTAAAAAAAGGGTATAAATGAATTTAACCCATATTCTAGGAAATATTAATAATCTTTTGAAATACATTTTTAAGAAACATGTATGTGGATGATAAGGAGGTCCTATTAGATACTTATTAACAAGATCAGATAATAAAGAGATTATAAAATTATCCCTCACCTTGTACTTTTTTTGGATAGAGGGTAATTTAACCTACTTTATAATAGTTAAATAATTGTTTTTAAATTATAAAATAACCATATACACAAATATTATATCATATATGATCTTCTAATATTTCTTTGTTAATAATATTTTAGTTGTATCATTGTTTCGGGTGTTAACGGATTCATTTTCTATTATATGGTTAGTTACATAAGCCATGTTTGTTATGGATAGGATGTATATGATTCATATAAAGAATTATATTAAGTTAATAAACATTATTTTTAATCATAAAATGAAAATTATTCTTTAATTATTCCGATTGTAAATGAATCTCATCACGTCCATGGAGACGGTAATCCATACGTATGCACGAGTGACAATATCATTCTATTGATGATGAAATCATATGTAATTAGATGATATATGATATATACAGAATCATTAACATGTTATATTTACTATTTACTTCAGTTATACTCATTATTATACCCATCCAAAAAATAATGTGTTTGAATAACAAACTACACCACGACGTGGATACGGTAAGCCGTACGTACACACGTATTGTGACTTGTCATTCATAGGATGGATAGAATAATGAATTATGGTTGTAAAATATTTATAATAACATAAAATTATTTATAAGGTATTGGAGATACTATTTTTTTTATGGAAATGACAAATAAAGGGGAAGTGGAAGAAGAAAAAAACCTTAAAAAGGTGGTGAAATTATTACCTTTTTTTCAGGTGTTACCTATTGAGTTGATCAAAATGGATCATTAGGTAGGATTTCTGATCAATGTAAGGAATATAGGACAAATTGAGGGTTGTTCATAGGATATTTGTGTAGGGTTTGGCTAAGACAAATGGATTTTGAGGTGGTATTTTGAGAGATGGGGAAGTTCCCTTTTATAAGAGAGGTGAGTGTCACTTTAGAAAATGCTTGAAATATTATTTTATTATACAATCATATTTGGTTTATAATGGATCCAAAATTATTTATATCTAGGATAATGTGGTTATGGGTAAAAAATCACTCAACCTATAGTTTTTATACTAGTTTAGGTCACCATATTAACCATATCTTATAGATTTAACTCTTAGGTAAATAGTTTATCTTTTACCATGTATTCTTGTATTATTATAATAAATGGTTAAAAACATAATATATTAAGCCTAGAAAACCCAAAGTTGTTATTTATTGATATATCTATCTTTATTTATGTTGTTTTTATTATCCTTATATTTTTAGGAATATTATATCAATTAATAATATAGTACTTTTTTAAAAACTCATTTATTTCAATTTTGACATTATTTGTTTTTTGGTTTTTGTTAAAGTCATAACTACATGATTACATGGAACAATATTCATTGAATAAAGACTAAGATTTCATATTAACTAAAAAAATTAGTTTAATACATCAAAAGTCTCAAATTACATTTATTTGGATATTTATAATATCAATTATTTTAATCATTCATTAATAAGGTAATTACTGCATCATCATTGTGTCATTATGAAATTTAAATAATTAATTCATAAAAATTATTAATAAAATAAAATTATTTAGGAAATAATTATATATTTCAAAAAAATATTTACAGTCAAATTTATCTTATGTATAACCCAAAATTAAAAATTTTTAGTTTTGAAAACATGAATTTAACACTTTTAACTCTTCTTTAAATAAAATATAATAGATGTGCTAATCTAATCCATGTGGACCATATATAATCATATTTTTTTTAATAATGTTGATTTTGGTCAAAATAAAATTATCCAATAAAATTGAGACATGTGTAAGGTTAAGAATAATATCATTTTTACCTTTAATTACACTATTTACTTTTACCCATGGTAAATAAAAGTCAAAAGTAACTATTCACCCAAAATTATTTTCATATTATTGAAACAAATATTACTTATTGATATTGAAAATGTCTCTCTGATTTTTGGAATTCATTTCACAGAAGTGGTAAAAATAAGTTTTATGCAAATTTGCAAATGTGCCTAGTAGGTGGGTAAAAGATGGTAAAATGTTCAATAAAATTTTATATATCTAAACTTATTATAAAATGACTCCAATGAATTAAATTGAACTTATATAGGTATTATTTATCTATTTTTACCTAATATAAATTTAAATAAAATAACTAATTATTTAAATAAATGGTTAGTTTTAAACAATAACACAATTTCTTTCACTTGTCATCAAAAATGGAAAGTTTTTATAAAAATACCAAAAATACACTCTGAGCTAATTTTGATATTTAGAACCCAAAAATGAAGTCCAATTGAAAAAAAAATTATAAAATTTTAAAAAGTGGGTTTCACTATTCATAATTGCTTGCTAAATTAGTTTTGTTGTGTTAAAACTACATATTGCGTACAGCACAAGCTAATACATTATTCAAAGGGAAATTTAATTGGAAATATTGGGTTGTTACAGCCATTTTTCCCCCATATCAATCCCTATTCAATTTTGAATATTAATTGTAGCTTGAAAATCCTTTTTCAAGTAATGGAAAGTGATATGACAATCAATCGGCATTTTTGTGGCTATACAATTCCCATGTCGAGTATGGTGCACCAAAAAGCCATATTTTCATGTGGTTCTCATAGAAAAGACCTAATATGGTACTCCATTTTCCTCCAGTTAATTAAAATTTTCAATGGATGTGTACACCCCACCATTTTTAGACCATATTACTATTATTATTTGTATAGTATCATTCTCATCTACTCGACGATAAGTCTTCATACAATCAAGCACATGTCATTTCTTATTTATAATCATCACAAAATCCATTCTACTATAATCATCAATGAAAAGTAGTAAGTAACTTTCTCCATGTGTTATGATAACATTTATCAAACTATATGCACTTTTATGAATGTGATCATGTATATTTGATGCTCTTTTCTTATTTGGATGATATGAATTGCACACCATCATTCCTCACTGCCAAAAAACACAAGTCATTTCTCGTTCATGATTTATATTTGCGATATCAAAGATAATATTTAGTTTATATATCTTTTACATATCTTTATTGATTGATGTGACCCAACCTCAATTGCCACAACTTGTTCTATTCTTTAACATCCATGTAACAAATGTTCTCTTTACTGTCGACCTTATATAAGTTTCTATTTGTCTTTCACCCCTTCATGAAATAATTCTATGTTCTTACTTTTATTCTAAAACAATTTTGATTGAATGTCACTATAAGTATAGATTCATACATTTGGATGCATCTCATGAGACTATTATGCAACCCATCCATATAACGAACTTCGTTCTTCTTCATCTCACCATTATGTAGTTTGGTACTTTAATATCCTTTGATCCTTAAAGAACCATCGTTACGGAATCTCAATGTTCCATCCACATTTTCCATAATATTGATTAATAGGTTTTCATTTCCCATAATATAGGATCCACATAAACTATTAAGAATCCAAATGCTATCGTTCTTGGTATCTTTTAGATCTACTTATTCAAGGTTGGATTTTTCAATTTTCTTTTTTTCCTTCCATGAAATATTATACTAAGTGAATGATAAAGATGGCCTTCCAAATATCTCTTACATGTGACCAGGTTATACATAATCTTATTATTCTTCTAGTATAGAAATTTTTTGTAATAGAAACACTGATAGGTTGGAGAGTATTCATTTGTCTCTGAGTTCTATATGAATTGTTGTAATCATTCCTCTTCCTTCAATCAACAACTTTATGTCCAATGTTTGAACACTGAAAGAAATATCCCTCGAAAATATTTTATCTAGAAGAATTAGTATTTGAATTCAATCTCTTTTGTTGAATTCTTAACTCTTCTCCACTCAAATATCCCCATGCCTCTTCACAGTATGACATATAATCGCATATGTATCCACAGAATTGACATTTCATAAGTAAAATTTTATTTTCACTTATATTATTCTCTTGTAAATTTCATTATGAGGTTTTTTTGACTACCTATAATCTCTAAATTTTAGAGAATATTTTACAATTCTCCTTTAAATTTTTATTGAATGTTTTTTCATTAGAAAAATAGGAGAAATTTTAATGAATCCTAGAAACATTCACAAGGTTACCCTAAAAAATTAATTGATTCATCTTCCAACACCGATTTCATAGCTTATTAAAGATGATTTCTTTGTCATCTAAGTGGTCATATGTTTTTAGGGTGTTAACCATTAGATCATCATTTTGGAATTTAACAAACATCCCTAGAATGGATTTTAATATACTATACATGGAAAGCTGGTATGTGGGGGAAACATTCTTCCTGAAAAATGGCATTAACCGAAAGTAAAATACTCCCTCGGGTGCCAGAGAGGTGTCGGGTTCATCATATTTGAGGGCCATAAAATTTTGGTTATACCTTGAATTTCCTTCCTAAATGGAGAGTTTTTTATAACCAGAAGCTGCACTAGTCAAGAGTTATGTGATTGTAACTGAAAAATCATCATTTATAAAGTTCTAATTGAGATCCCTAAATTAAAATAAATCTTTTATTTTTTACATTATTAATTTTAACAATGATAATTTTCTATATCCATTTTGGAGTTTTACCTATCAGATGATGTTTCCCATTATTTCACTTTGTTTTTAAATAGTGGTGACCTTCAAAAAATGTTGGAGGGGAATTTCTAATGTATTAATATTCTTCTTTATGCTCATGAATTACCACTTTCACCTATTTTTTCAGAGTGGGTGATGAATCAAGTTCCTAAAATGTAGGATAATAGATAATACTTCATCATCTATAATACAATATTGTCATTTCGGAATTAATCAATGGAATGAATCCTTTTTTATGCTTGAAATGGGAGATGAGGGATTGAGAACATGAATTTTCATCTTCTCTCATTAATTTGACCGCTTCTTCTAGAATGGATAATGTAACAGGGATTTATTGACCCTTAGGGATGGAAGGGATATATTTTCATCCAATCATTCACTACCACATTTAGTGTTGATGAATTCATCGTTTTTTCAAGCTCAGTTTTAATAATTTATATCATGGATGTTTTGGATTTCATTTTATAATTTGATCCAACTGATTCTACTTAATTGATGGGGAGGAAATTCTATGAACCAAACTATTTGATAGAGTATGTTGGGATCATCTATTTTCTAATCGGGGCATTGATTTGAGCTAAAAGTTTGTCCATAAATGATTTCCCTTCCTTAGGGTAGATTCCATCATAAATATACTGCGATTCATATGATCTGAAAGAGGATTTTTGAAAATGTAATTTTCTAATTTATCCATTGATGTAAATTTGAGGCATTGGTGGTGTGATGAAGGGATGAACGCAAGATGGCATATGGAAGGTATTTCTATTAGAAAATTGTATGTTGTGTCCTGCAGAACAAACATGAATTATGATTATGACACAATATCCATGAAAATAGTTTTTATTTTGATATCACCGAGAGGCATTTATTCATTCCTTTCAAAACCATATAACAATAGAGTGGTAGGGGACATGTTATATTCAATGAAACCTAGTTGATGTAATGCCTGGATTTGAATGAGGTTGACTCATTAACATTTTTTAAGAAGGACCATCTAATATCATTTCCATTTATACTTATATATATATTAAAGGTCCTAATATTACTTTGTATGATGGAATCTATTTAAAGGTCTATGAATGAGATGAGAGTGTGGCATTCTGTATGATCAGTCTCTACGTGGTACACATCAGCAATGGAAACTTCAAATTTACAAGGGCTTGAAAATGACTCTAAAATTGAATCCAAGGGGTCTTCTGATAGAGTCAAAGGATCTATAATTGATATATTAGACAACACTAGTTCTAGTTACTTGAATACAAAATATTTACATTTCAATGTTCTTCATTTCCAATCATGGTAAAGGTATTTTTTAGGTGATTTTGGAAATATTGTTCTTGAGGTGTATGGACCAGACACTGGAAAAGGCGGTGAAGGTGATTCTCCAATTGGTATATTATGTCTTCTTGGTCTTCTTACATGTTGTGGATTATTAGGTGTTGACATATCCTCTATCCAATTTTTTAAGATGATTGATTCATAGCATACCATGTCAGGTTTTAGGAACTTCCTTTATCACGCATGTCTCACTAGAGATCACTCCCTTGAGTTTCGAACACACACATGTTGTGGGTAGGGATGTGGTTATTATAGTAAATCATTATAAAACCCAATCTCCCTCTATAACTGTGACTCAGATGTCCTTTTCCTCTAGTTCCCTAATCATGTGTGGGACATTTGGATTCACAGTCATTTTCATCATCTGATTAGGGATCCAATGTGTTGATAACATTAATAGAATAAATGATCAATTCCCCATTTGATAGAGGTTCATCCTGGATGGTTGAACCTTATGTTATTGTATTTTAGGTTGGTACCTATGATTCTGTGTCAATAGGAATGAAGCATGGTAATATCAAGTTCAACAGCATCTTTCATACATACTCTTCTTCATACATTTTATTCAATCAATTATGGCCGTGTAACATTTTATAGGTCTGTGACACTGATGGGGACTCTTGTATCCTAGAGTGTGTCATTGATGTTATAATTGGATATTTCAACTATACTCGAATGATAGAAAAACATCATTGGATTGATATTTTGAAAATAAATTCACTAAAATTCTATATACAATTGATATTAACTTTCTTTCATTCACTATCCTATTTTTTATTGGGGATAGAGATATATGGTAACGAAGTATGTGATTGCATCGTCTTCATGTTTATGGAGTCTCCCATATTTTTTAGGATTTCATTGGAAACAAAACACTCTTGAATTTTCCCCTAGTACTTAATGAAAGGATAAATAGACTGGGAGATCTCTGTCCGCATCATTTCTAGGATTCATGGGCTTTGGAAACATTACCATCTTTTATTCCAATTACAAGATGATGTAGTTAGAGATATGGTCATTTCTAAAATCATAGACCTTTTTTCATCTCATCAAACAATTTTTTATATTTATCTCTATGATAATCCTGGTGAGGTGGGATTTTTAGTTGATGCTCAGTAGGTGGAGTCACATGATAAGTGCAGTGAACAAACCCTATAAATCCTAGAGATTGTGTCTACTACCATTATATTTTCATGATTACCATGAATAAAATACCAAAGTAAATATGAGTTTAGTAGCCTTAATAAACTATATAGATACCTGAGTCTTGTATTATAAATGAATAAATTAATTACAATATAATTTTTCTTCCGTTTAATGATAAATTTATTTCATATCATATATCCTTCTGTATCATTCACAGTACACTTGTTGGATTCCTAGGAAAAGGAATCAAAATAAGGGTGATCTAAAAATATCTGTAAAGGCAATAAATAGTGGAAGTAATAATGAATCCATGAGAATAATAATTAGGAAATTTAAAATAATTTAACTCACATACCATTTTATCAACCAAAATATGAAGGAAGTGCGTAAACAATATAGACTGGTAATATCTTGAAAAACATTAAATTAAAATAACAAGATATTGAAAAATTGACGTGGGTATGTAAGAAAATAAAACATACCGCATTTAATAAATAAAATGGGAGTTAAATGTGTTTATAGATATGTCGATAAAATACATAATTTATGAATAATTTATGAATCTAAATGAAAGAAATGCTTAATTATTTGATACCACGTTTCCTAGGTACATAGAACCATTAACTCTAAGACCATTCAAATGATGGTCTAGTATATCGGGTAGAAACCCATATAATTTAAACAAATAATTCATCTCATGAGACAACTGCTACATTGAGAGTCTATCATTAATTGTGTCCCATATGTTTCATACCATTATAAAGTAATCCTCATATAAAATAATCAAAATAAATAATATATACTATCAAATATCTTAATTCAATTTAAGATACCTATTTATCTGTAATTCCCTGGTGCACGATAAGAAACGTCAAGGGTTTTTGACATTGATGAATGGAAATTCCACTAAAATATAATTAAAATAAATCTTGACAAAAATATTAATTAAATATTATAATGTCTCCCAAAAATATTAGAAATATTTAAATCATAATCCCAATGAATGAATAATAATAAATTAAAAAAAAATATCATGAGAATAAATATTTTCACGACATATCATATGAAGACAAATATCATATTTTAAAATTATATACAGTTTAGGTAACAAACGTATCCATGAAAAATGATATAGATAACTTGGGGAAATTTTGGTTCTAATGATCATAGGAAATATAATATTTCAAGGGTTCTAACAAAGGAATCTAGGATGTGCATTTCTATACTATCCTAGGACAATAAAATAAAAAGTAATCTAGATGAAGAATATGGATGATATAAATACAAAATACCTCAATTGGATAAAAACTTAAGGGTTGTTTTCATTGATTAATGAAAATACTATAAAAAGATATTTTAAAAACATTTTTGAGGAAAATATCAATTTTTTAAACCATTTGAAATAACTTTTCAATGAAAATATCTTTTTAAAACATATTCTTTAATAATTAACCCTTCAAACATTCAATGGAATATTTAAGGAAATGATGGAGTTTGAATCTATACATGTCGTGCGAGGTATAAAGGACGTTCATTTTATAAGGTAAAAAGGTTTTAAAAATGCCTTGTTGAATGAGACCAGATGATTTATTTGAAAAAATTGTTAAAAATAATAAAGGGAAGAATGATTTTTCTAAATAATTTTAAAAAAGTTTAAAACATTCTTAAAAAAATGGGGTTTTAGAATAATATTTGTTCTCTTTTTAAAGAGGGAAATGAAATCAGTTTTTATTAAAAACATTTTTTAATCATATTAATTATAAATTATGTGTAAAATGGTATAATTTCATTAAAAATGGTGATTTTTAAATGTTTGATTATAAATTTAAATGTTTTATTATTAAATGATCAAATAATTCCCTCTGATTTAAATTCAAGTGTAATCAATAATGAACAAAATATGACTATAAAGTAAACCCTTTAAAAACAATAACATTATAATGAGGATAAATCAATTAATTAGTTACCTTTATCAACTATAAATAAAAAATGGATGGTTAAATACATTAGTAGATAGTAAAAAGTGATTACAAACATAATCATATAATATCAATGTTAATGAGGAATTAATATATCCAAATGAAAAAGGGAATTGTGTAATGAAATATTATACCACTTCAATACTTTTATGTAAAATACACATTAAAGAAATAATTTAAATGTAAACCTCAAATACCATAATTATAACATAATTAATGATATAATATATCAAAATGGGAATTATATAAACCAAAAAAATGAAGGTGGTTAACATGTTATTTATCTCATAGATGTGTAATGTGAGATAAAAATCCCTTACTATTCATTTAATTCTAGGTGAATGTACTTAAACCTCATGTATTGGTGATTTAAAAATGTTAATAACTTATAAATGATCAAATAAATATTTCATATATCATATATTAACTTATTATAATATCTTATTCCACATTTTTTATTTATCTTTCATTATTTTAACTATATTTGTTGTTAATTTTGTATTTTTCTCAAGTATGTATTACTTGTTACTTATTATTACTTTTAATTAAATCATATTTAATCATATATAGAAATTAAACCCTGATTTTAATGTCATATATGTCAAGTATATATATATTTTTATTATAATCCATAGTATAAGGTGATAACAAATGAAATTCATTATTCAGGGAGACGGTAGGTCGTTTGTACACATGAACTCTCCTTCCATTAATAATAGTATTAAAAAATTAAAGTAAAATGGCACATTAATATATTATAATTATATAATAAAATTAATTTCATATTTGTCACATAGAATTATTAATACAGTCATTTACACAAGCTATTTATACTGTTAATGAATCACATCGATTTGAGGAGGTGGTAGTCCACACTTCAACGAATGATGCTATCGTATTCCCTAAATATAGAAATAATAAATATATATTCAATATAAAAATTAATTAATCATAAAGAAATTATAAATATCATTTATATAATATATAAATATAGTGACCTTCATAATTCCCACCATGGGATGTGGTAATGAAAAAATTAACAACTTTTTTTCATGAGGTGGTAGTTCATCATACACAATAACAGTAATTTTGTTACCAATTAGATGGAAGTGTGTGTATGTTTTGGTAGAAAACCTAAAAAATATATAGAGTTATTTTATATATTATTTTATACAATCATGAAGTAAGAATAATTGAAATATTTTAGGAAGAAATAAAACTAAATAGTTTGGGGAAGGATGTTAAATCATCTTTAGGTACATTATTCTAGTTCTCACCAAAGGGATTTAATAGATAAATTTATATCCAATGTGAGGGTTTTAGGTTTATTAAGGGGTGATTATGAGTTATTTTGGTAGAACGTGGGAAAGAAAAAGTGGCCTGAGAGGTGTGGGGAAGTGGGTGGGTGGATTGCATTTTTATATTGCAAGAGGAGTGGCACTCTTATAAATTCATGAAAAGGGAATTCCCCCTCTGTTTTCCCTTGACATGTGGCTCCAATAGTAAACTCAATTCTCTCCATGTTATTTTAGGGAAGAAATAATACTATTTAATGATTTTTTACAACTATCGAGGTCATTTTGGGCCTTATGGATATGGTTTCATACTCTGTTAAGATAATATTTTTTTTAATCCTTGTAATTAATTTCAAATTATTTCACTATTATTTGGGGTAAACATAATATCAATTATTATAAATTATAATTTAATATTATTAAAAATATGGAATCCATTTTATATGTTTAGAAAAAAGAAATGGTATAAATTAATTTAAATTTAATCTCGCTGATGGGATGATAATGCTGGTTTATAATGTAAAAATATTCCAAGTTTTACTATGTATTTATATCCTATTTGAAAGTGAAATTTATTAAACATAACTAAATTTTATGAAATTATATAAAATCGATCCAATTAATCATTAAAATAAAAAAATTAATTTCAATTATAAATAAATTAGATGGAAAACATTTTTTTATTAAAATACAATATTGTTCAACATTACTAAAAAATTGAAATATCACATAAATGTACCAAAAATAAAATGAAAACTAATTTATATGTTCTTATTTTAAATATTAAGTTTAATATATAGGATAATATTTATAAAATTTACAAAAAAAATATTTAAAATAGGTTCTCTGTTAATAGGATATAAACAAGACTTATAAAAACATGTCCTTTTATGTGTAATATTGGGTTCCCTCGTATCTTATGTGAATCAATAGGTTAATTGTCCAAAATATTTTATTGAATATATATCATACATATGTCATTAATATCATTAAATTATTGTAATGAATTTAATTTATTATGGTGAAATAACTTTTTGAGCATAAAAACAATTTTTTATAAAAATATTCCCTTTGTTTTCAATTTCTGATTATATTTAGTTCTAAAAAATTTGTAACCAATGAATTATATTTATATTTTCTTGAAACATATATTTTCATAAGTTTTTTTAATACTATTTATAATGTATAATTTTTATATTATTATATTAAATACTAATATTTTAATAATATATTGTTGGGCATTAAAACCCAGTATTGTGTGTAACGAAAGCTATTATACAAATTAATTATTGCGTTTATAGAAAACTGACCTAGTATTGCATGAATTTTAATTTATATCGTATATTTAATTAATTTAAAATAGTAAATTTATTTTTAATGTATCACGATAATATATTCCCTTACATGGTTTGTGTTTTGTGTCACACATGCTTTCAAATATAATGTTCTTACTTTAGAATTTTGGGGTACTACATTCTCCCCACCTCGATTAAATTTCATTATTGTAATTTAAAATCAATATTGGTGATAGATTGTGGGATATTACTATGTTGGAAAACCCACATCATTAAAAGGGTTCTTAAGAAATCCACTTGAAAATATAGGATATGATGTATAAAGGTCACATGGAGAAACATATAAATTGGTCACTAAGTATGAGATAAATATTGTAATGTATAGATACATACATGGTGGAAAATAATATGTATTTATAGGGAGTTATAAAGGTCATGAATACCAAAATTTAATGATCAATTGAATTATTATTTATTCAAAGCCATAATTTTTTTATGATTTAGTCGGTTAAACAAAAATTAAGGTTTCATGAAAACATTTTTTGATCATTTTTCTAGAATTTGTGAATTATTTTATCCTCTAATAACATAAATAAATTTACACACCAGAATACATTTAATTTCATATGAACCATTCTATATTTTTTTTGTGCTTTGAACAAATTCCAATTGATCCCTTACATGATAAAAGAGATATCAAAAAATTAGCATTAATTCCTGAAGCACAAAAACAATAATTTAACATATTATAAGCACAATAAATGTGGGCATTGTGTCTTCATTTTCAAATAACTATTCTATAAATCTAATATGGTTAAAAAAGTCATCCATAAACCAAACAATTTCCACTAGTGGTTCATAATTAAAATTTATTCTCCAAAAATGTTCAACTAAAAAAATAAATATTAAGAAGAACACTAACTATATAAGTGGTTGGATTTAGACCCTTATAATCCTTCGGTCATGGGTTAAAGTACCATATTCTTTATAGATTTGATGGATTTTCACCCAAAATATAGGATGTCCTTCTATAAAACTACATATATATAATTTCATAAATAAATATAATATAAAACCTTAAAATAGGGTTAATAAATAAATAAGATTTTATCAATGTTTTTAAATAAAACCTCAATAAATAAATACTTCATCAATTTATTTTCTCATAGGTCCTTACCTTGTAAATGTTTTAGCCTAGGACAATCATTGTCACTAACTAATCAAATACATGCAATGGTTTGTAACTAAAATGTGAATTATCTTATCTATATCCCCTATGACTGTCAAAATAGGTGCGCAGTATGGCCCATCATCATGTACCAGGTTAGGATCATGTCAATCCTGAAAAATGTTATCATAGTTCTTACCCAGATGTATATCTATACAAGAACCTAGTATATTTATTGTAAATATATAGGGATATATTTCTATAAAGAGCCACATAATCTCAACTTTATCAAAATTATAGGATGTTATTCTAGAATTATCCTCAATTTCTATCTTAGTGTTATGTTATGTAATATATTTTTTAAATATAAAATTTATAATGTTGCTGCTAAACATCCTTTTATACCAACAATATTGACAAGACACCACAAATCATGGGGCATTTTCATACTACCATTAAATTTGAATGATTAAAAAGAAATTAGATCTTGAAGGATCGATGAGGTTAGTAATATTGGAAACCACATATATACATAAATATTTAATATAAATGAATACAATAATTACAATATAAAATTTTCCTCATTTAAGGATATATTTATTCTTTCTATTATATATATATATCATTTATTGTACACTTTTTGGATTTATGGGTAAAGGGAAAAAATAGTTGTGAGCTCAAATTATTAGTAAGGGTAATGTATAATGGAAGAAATAATGAATTGATGAGAATAATAGTCATGGAATGGTAAATAACTGAACACACATACCATGTAATCTAAAAACATAGAAGGAACTGTATAAAAAATATGAAATTTTAATAACTAGAAACAAAATTCCATTTAAATAACTGGATTAGAAAAAATAAATATAGAAAGGTAATAAATTGAAACACATTAAATTTAATCAATAATTTGAGAATCAAATTCTTCCATAAATAAGTCGACACAACATATCATTGATGAATAATAACTCAATATAAATGGGGGAAATGAATGATTTGGGGAATCCATGTTTGTTAGATAATTGGAACCTTTATCATCAATACCATTAACAAGTTGTTTTAGAATATCCTGAAGAAACCCATATAATTTATGCAACTATTTTATCCCATGAGACTATTGATGCATCGAAAGGCTACCGATAACTGTCCCCACAAATGTCCTACTTGTCCAAAAAATCATCATATTGAATAATCCATATAAATAATCTCCCACATTAAATATCTATATTGAATAGAAGATACTTATATCAGGTGATCAAATATTCTCAGAATATATATTTCTTACAGGTAAACAATAAATTTACTAGTATTATTCAGAAAATGATTTTGGGATCATTAAAACCATGAGGTCAACAACATATTTATCAATAATTAAGAAGTTTATAATTACTAAAAAATGAGGGTTTATGGTGTCGATGATAGGAAATACCATTGAACCATCGCTAAAAGTATTTTTGAGAAATTATTTTTTTCAAACATCTCAAAGTGTCCAAAAAAATTTAGAGTCATTTGATTCATAATCCCCATAAAAAATAACAATAAATAAAACATATAATTTCGTGACATTAAGAATATTTATGATATAACATATCTAGTTAAATAGAATATGTAAATATGTTATATAGTTTAGGAAATACAACTATCCATGAAAAGTTTAATGGATACTTAGAGACAATTCATTATATAATGTTCATAGTAAATTGATTATTTTATGGGGACCAAAAAATGAATCAATGATGTGAATTTCATTAATATCCTTGTCAAAATTAATCAAAACCCATCAAAAAGAGTAATTAGGATGGTATCAATACAACATATCCCTTTTAGAGTAAAAACGGGGTTTGAAATTGATTAAAAGAAATAATATTAAAATATCATTTATAAACATTCTTATTTAAAATATACTATTATTTAAAAACATTTGGAAAATAATTTCATTAAAAATCACTTCTGAAAAAAAAATCATTACAAAATATTCTTATATACAAGAAAATAAATCTTCAATGAAATTATGGGGAGTAAATCCATACATTTCGTACGAGGTAAAAAGAACATTCATATTTTTACGGAAAAGATGTTAAAAAAATTCGTTATTTGTTAAGAGAAAGTAAAATTCCTTTGAAGAAAATTTCAAAATACATAAAGGGTAAATATTTCATTACCAAATGATGTTGAGTCAATAAATTTTTCCTTATGACTTTTCTATTCCTTCTTGTTTTGAAAATCACAAACACCTTATACTTAAGCAAATATAAGTTTTACCTCCATAGAGAAAAATTTACTTCTTTAAGGAAATTTACCCTAACCTAGATTTTCTTATACATAGCACTATTTTTCCTTAGTACAAAATCCGGATTCATACCCAAAATTCCAATAGTCATATAATGTAAAGATTTGGAGCATTCTGTTTTTAGGATCCGAATTCTGGATGTGAACTGTAATAAAGTTCCAATACCAATTCTAGACTCCGAAATTTCATGTGTTTGACTCCGAACTCTTAAGTATTTCAACTTTGAACTCTTAAGTTGTTCGACTCCGAACTCTTAAGTAGTTCGAATCGAACTCTTATGTAGTTCAACTCTGAAATCGTAAGTTGTTCGACTCCGAACTCTTAAGTAGTTCGACTCGGAACTCTTAAGTAGGTCGACTCCGAACTCTTAAGTAGTTCGACTCCGAACTCTTAAGTAGCTCGACTCCAAACTTTTACTGGTTTGACTTCGAACTCTGCAAGTTCATATTCCGATCTCTGGTGAAACCAGACTCCAAATTCCTATAAAACAGAATCCGAACATTTCTTAACATAGACTCCGAATTTCATTTTGGTTATACTTTAAACTTTTAATTTTCTTACAATCCGAAATTTTGTATGGGTTTTACATACATATGCTCCATTTCAAAACGATGTTGTGCATTCAATTTTACATGATTTATTATTAAACGATGTCATTCATTCTGGTTCTAATTATCCATTGGTTGAGTTACACATGCACATGTCCCTCTGAATTTCATGGAAAATATGACCATTAGAGGAGGGAGTCGACCGTTGGAAATTTTCCTATAAATAGGAGCTCATTGGAAAGAGCTCGATATACAAGTTGATAAATCTAGAGACCACACACTGTTAAGGTGATTTCTAGAGATAGAATCTTCTCATGCCTTGTGCATACTAAACTGATCGTTCAGACTACTTCGTGCAACTCCGAATGTTGGTGATCACATTCGAGGACTTCCGGGGATAGGAAGACAAAGGTGTCGACTACCTTGAAGTTTGAGGGCTTCCTTGTTGAGGAAGACAGAGGTTCCAACTACCTTGAAGTTGATGGCTTACAGGGATAGCAAGATAGAGATTCTGATCTTCGTATCAAGGGCTTATCCTGGTGTGGGTAAGACAGACTTGCTTGAAAGTATAAATCAAGGGACCATTATCCAAGGTTGTTGGATACCCTTCTCTTTGGGTTAAAAGACTTATATCTTGTTACTTGTAGTTTTACTACTTGTTTTTCTGTTGCACTTCTGTATTGTAAGGAAAGTATAATCTTCTTATATTTCATTACACTGGTACTCTGATTAGTTTCGATTCTATATGCTATAAGGTAGAATCTCATATTGTAAACTTCAGTTCCAATTTTCCAATTGTTGTTAGAGGTGTTGTGAATTTGCTTAGTTTAACTTTGTTAAACTTATATCTTTCCTTTCTTAAGGAAATTTTTTAAAGTGTACAATTAACCCCCCCTCTTGTAAATTGAGCATCTGTATCACTATTTCTATCCTACAATTGGTATCAGAGGAGGTATCTGAAATACTTATAATCCCATATAAGTTTTTCTTGCTCACTTTTTCATTGTTCTTCATCCTTGCTTACAAACCTTGTCATTCCGAACTTTTTCATTCCGAACATTTTCATTCTGAACATTGTCATTCCGAACATTGTCATTCCGAACATTGCCATCCCAATTTTTTATTCTGAATTTTCATTCAGAACTTTTTCATCCCGATTTATCATTCTGAATTGTCATTCCGAACTTTGTGGTTACGAACTTTTTATATGAACCAGTTTGGTTGGAAAAGTTGTTTAAAGAATGACAGGAGTCAATGTTGGTTCTATTGATAATCTAAACCATACAAGACCACTAATCTTTGATTGTAATGACTATGAGTACTGGAGAGATCGAATGAATACTTTTGTTATCAATAATGGAGTGGATAATTTAGTTATTCTTACTGGTGATTATAAAATTCCTAATAAGGAAGTTAGAACTTCCACTAACTAGGAAATGCAAGAGTATCAACTCAATTATAAGGTATGCAATAATTTACTATGTTCAATGACTAGAAATATATATATCCAAATTTCTTCTTGTGAATCAGCTAATTGGATTTGGAAGAAGTTAGAAGTTACACACTTTAGGACTTCTAAAGTAATTGAGACTAGGAGAGCTATGCTTTGAGCTGAATACTATGGCTTCAATTTTCCATATGGAGAACCTATTTACAAAGTTAAATAGAGATTTATGACTATAATCAATAGCTTACAGTCTATGGGATAAAAAGGGTTAGATGATGAATCTCTTATGGATAAGATAATTGATATTATTCCCAATGAGTTGGAATCAAAGAGAACAGTTATTATGAGAACAGGAAGGTCACTCAAATTTCTCTTGATGATCTATTCAGAACTCCTCTCCAACATGAAACAAGAATGAAGAGAGATGCTGACAACATAAAGAAGAAGAATGAGAATGGTACTGTTGCTTTTAAAACAACATCAAATCATATTAGAGCTAAGACTCCTGAGAGATTAAATAGATCTATGTCTAATAAAGTTATAATCCAATCTGAATCTAGTGAGAGTGAAGTATCTGAGAATGAGTTAGAAAATCTTGTTCGAAGGATGAACAAGATAGATGGCCAGAGAAATTTCTAGTCCAATTATAAGAAAAAGGAAAGGAAAGATATGAAAAATGGAGAACTTACTTGTTATGAATGCAAGAGAGCTGGATATATTAGACCAGATTTCCCTTTTCTCAAAAAGAAAGAAAGGAAATAATGGCATTATGACAGGAACAGAAAGAAGTATTATAAAGAAAAAGCTAAGAAAGTTTTGAAAGCTAATGACACCTGGAGTGCCAGTGGTGGTGACTCTTTAGATGAATCTTCTGATTATGAATCCTCAGGATAAGAGAATATTGGACTTATAGCTAGTTTACCTATAAACAATCATTGTTTTATGGCTTAGGTATGAAATGCTGAATCATTGACCAATCTTTCTTTAAATTCTAATGATAGAGAATATTATAACTCTTCTGATGAAGAATCATGTTCTGATGAAGAAAATACTTTTCCTACCTATGAAGTAGTTTCTAGGTTTCCTGATCTTCTTGAAATTGAGAATTCCAAACTCAATAAAAAACTTTATAAGGAAAACTCTAGGAATTCTATTCTTACGAAAGAAATATCAGATCTTTCTAAAGATATTTATAGGAAAAATGATGATTTTGTAATTATTTCCAAAAATCTTGAGGAAGTAAGTTTTGAGAAGAAAAAACTTTCTAAAGAGTTAGAAAAAGTAATTCCTAAGAAAATTATCTTCGATCCTAGACCAAGTTCTAAATCTAATCATTTTGAAGATAAAAACCTTGTTATTAAACTCAAGTCCAAAATTTTTTCCTTAAAAATGTGCTTATCAAACTTTAATCACGGTAAAGAAAATTTTGATAAAATGTATTCTCTGATATGACCTTTAAGAAACAAATCTGGATTTGGTTATACCCATGAAAACCAATTTTTAGTAACAACTACTTTGTTCTAAAAAGTGCCCCATTTTGTACCAAGTTTCAATGTGGTGGTCACTGGGAAAAGAACTGTTCTTAAAATAAAACCCAATCGTTAGGTTTTCATAAAGCCTGTTTCTCTAAGAAAGTGTGGGTTCCTAAAATTATGTTTTCTGGAAATCTCAGATCCAAGCATGTTTGGATTCCGAAAGTCTAATTCATATATTGTTTTCTGGAAAATAGAGGAAGTATCAAAAACAATACATGGTACATGGATATTGGATGTTCCCAGCACATGACTGGTAACAAAAGCTATTTTGAAAATATTATCAAAATAAAAGGAGGAAAGGTAACCTTCAGAGATAATGCTCAGGGAGAATTTGTTGGTATAGGTAATATTTTTATTCTAGGTAAAACATTGATTTCAAATGTTTTATTTGTTAAGGGTCTTTAGAACAACCTCATTAGTATAAGTCAGTTATGTGATGAAAGGTACCTTGTGAATTTTAGGAATGATAAGTGTTTAGTACAAAATTCCAAGGAAGAATTTATTCTATCATCCAATAGGAAATAGAATGTTTACACTTTGATCTTAGAAGACCTCAGGAGTCAAGACCTACCATTCCTACGTGCAATGGAAGATCATTCCTAGTTATGGAATATAAGACTAGGTCATTGTAACCTTAGAAACTTATGTAAACTTTCTAAGAAGAAAGTAGTTAAGGATCTACCAGAGCATAGATTTGATTCTTCTAATGTTTGTGATCCTTGTCAATATGGCAAGAAACATAAATCTAGTTTTAAATAAATTGGTGAATTCTCAACGACTGATGCATTACAGTTAGTGCACATGGATCTTTTTGGTCCAACACAAACTGGAAGTATTGGAGGCAAATACTATGTTTTTTGTTTTTGTTGATGATTACACCAGATTTACTTAGGTCTATTTTCTAGCAATGAATTCTGAATATTTTTCTTATTTCAAAAGTTTTAGAGAACAAGTTAAAATTGAGAAAAATCTTCCGCTGAAAACTATTCATAGTGATCATGGAAGAGAATTTTAAAATTCTGATTTTGAAACTTTTTGTAGTAGAAAAGGTATTACTCACAATTTTTCAGCACCTAGAACTCCTCAATAAAATGGTGTAGTTGAAAGATGAAATATAATTCTTCAAGAAATAACTAGAACCATGTTGAGTGAACATTCTATATCTAGACATTTCTGGGCTGAAGCTGTAAGTACTGCTTGTTATACTATAAATCGAGTTTTGATTGGAACTTTTCTTAATAAAACTCTTTATGAGTTATGGAACAGTAGAAAACCAAGACATTCCTACTTCAAGGTTTTTGGTTGCAAAGTATTCATTCTAAATACTAAAGATAATTTACATAAATTCGCACCAAAATCTAATGAAGGAATTTTCTTAGGATACTCCAAAACTTCTAAGGCATATAGAGTTTTCAATAAAAATACTTGTACTGTTGAAGAAACAGTGCATGTAAAATTTGATGAGTCAGATCCTTTTGATTTCAAACCATCCCAATCTACATCCTCCGATGTGTTTTTAAAAACTTGTTGTCAACCTTTTATAGAAGATCCTTCTGATAAGGAAAATGTTCAAGAGGATACTTCTGAAACATTTACCCTAGAAGACTTTATACCCTATGTTGATGAACAGGTTTTACAAAACCCAAATCAGGTGTTTATTAAGAATCATCCCAGTGATAGCATCATTGGTGATGTAAATCAACCTATAAGGACTAGAAGTTCCTTAAGAAATCAAGTAGAACATCTAGCATTTCTTTCCCAATTAGAACAAAAAAGAACTGATGAAGCTTTAGGTGATGATGATTGGATCAAAGCCATGCAAGATGAACTAAATGAATTTGTGAGGAATAAAGTCTGGACCCTGGTTGAAAGACCTAAGGAAACTTCTGTCATTGGAGTAAAATGGGTTTCCAGAAACAAGTTTGATGAAAATGGAGTCATAGTAAGAAATAAAGATAGACTTGTTGCCAAAGGCTATAACCAGCAAAAGGGAATAGACTATGAAGAAACCTACGCTCTAGTAGCTAGACTTCAATATATTCGTATTCTACTTGCCTTTACAGCATTCTTCAATTTTAAACTTTTTCAAATGGATGTTAAATGTGCTTTTCTTAACGGTTATGTTCAAGATGAAGTTTTTTTTGAACAACCTCCTGGCTTTGAAGATACAAAACATCCTGATCATGTTTTTAGACTTACCAAAGCTTTGTATGGTCTTAAGCAATCCCCACGAGCCTGGTATGATAGACTCACTGGATTTTTGCTTCAAAATAACTATGTTATGGGAAATGCAGATCCAACCCTTTTTATAAATAAAGATAAGAAAAATGTTTTGATTATTCAAATTTATGTTGATGACATCATATTTGGTTCAACTTAGCAATCTTTAACTGATTCTTTTGAAAGTCTAATGAAATATGAGTTTGAAATGAGTATGATGGGTGAGTTAACCTTTTATCTTGGATTTAAAATTTCTCCAAAACCAGAGGGAACCTATTTATTTCAACATAAGTATATTAAAGATATTTTAAAAAAGTATGGTTATAACAATACTAAGAGTATATGTACTCTCATCGGTACCTCAAACTCTTTAGATCTTGATGAAGCTGGGAAACTAGTAGATCAAACATCTTTTAGTGGTATTATAGGAAGTTTACTTTACTTAATAGCTAGTCGACCAGACATAATTTTCTCAGTACTCTTATGTGCAAGATATCAATCCAATCCTAAGTAATCTCATTTAAAGGCAGTAAAAAGAATTTTTCGCTACCTGAAGGGAACCATGGATCTAGGATTATTTTATACTTCTATAAATGATTTTATTCTTAAAAGATTTTCAGATGCTGACTTTGGTGGATGTAGAATGGATAGAAAGAGTACATTCGAAACTTTTCATTTCTTAGGAGATTTGTTAGTTTCTTGGTCCTACAAAAAGCAACATTCTGTAGCACTTTCCACTACTAAAGCTGAATATGTGGTAGCTGGAAGTCGTTGTGTTCAAGTTTTGTGGATGCAACACACACTCACAGATTATGGCCTGAGTTTTACTAAGACTCAAATTTTGTGTGATAACACAAGTTCCATTTCCCTAAGTAAGAACCATGCACATCACTCTCGTGCAAAACACATAGATATTATGCATCACTTTATTAGGTATCACACACTTAAAAGAGATATAATTCTTCAGTTTATCGGAACACAAGATCAACATGCTGATATTTTCACAAAATCATTACCCTCCGATATATTTGAATACATTAAACAAAAGTTAGGAATGATAATCATAAGGTAATCATTCTTCATTAACTTCTTTTTGAAAAATTCTCCTAACAGTAATAAACTCCTTTTCATAGGGGGAGTACATTCGATTGTTAGTGTAACTAAAATTTCCATAATTCGTTTTTTTTTTACTGAGTGTAACTAATTTTTTTTCATATTTAGTTTTTCAAACTTTTAGGAACTGAAGTTTCCGGAATGGGAATTTCTGAAACTAATATTTCCGGAATTGGAATTTCTAGAACTGAAATTTTTAGGTTTGAAATTTTTATACTGAGAACATCCGGAATGGAGATTTTCGTACTGAGAACTTCCGGAATAGAGATTTTTGTACTGGTGTTTTTGTAACGAGATTTTCATACTAGAACTTTTGTAATGAGTTTGTTTTTAAATTCATTTTTTCAAGAAGAATATTACCAATTACGAACAATCTTTCTAGCCAATCCGAAAGCTATTATTTCCTTACTTATAGTTTCGTAATCATATTTTTCTTGCTGGTATTTACCTTGTTTTTTAAATGTTCGGATTCTAGTTTTTCCTCAAATCCGGATGTTTTTCCTAAAACCTCAAAAGATCGGAGTCAAGTTTTCCCTATGGCAGTGTTTTCAACCATCAGATCAGGTCAAAGCTTTTTCAACCGTTAGATGGATTTTGGAAGACCAAAGGTCACATCCATCGCCTATATAAATGGGACCCCAATACTCGTCCCACATCAAATTTTCATGTTTTTGCATCTCGAAGCCCTGCTGCACTTCTTACGGTCGATTCCAAACTTTGCAAAGTCGTTCTGAATCTTTCAGATTTCTTCACTCAAAATGTCTGTAGAAGCTACATCTCAAGATATGTCAACTGCGAAACCAATCTGTAAGTGGTTAGTCTTCAGGGAAAGGTTAGTTCATCCATATTTCTACAATCTCGATTCTATTATAACCAAGAATATAAAGTTTAATGGTTGGGAAGATATATGCATGTTCAAGTCAGAAAAGAAGGATCAGGTGTATACTGATTTGTTGATAGAGTTCTATGAGTCTGTTTCCTTCCAGATGGAAGATGGCAGAGAATAGTTTTCCTTCAAGTCTTATACCTAGACTTATAAGATATCCTACACCAAGGCTGTGAGCTTGGTTGGTTTGTCCTATGAGGGGGAAGCTGAGTTATGCTCACACATGCTTCCAGATGAGCAAGTAAGTTTCAGCAAGGTGAAGGCTTTAAAATGCCTTGGAATTAAAGATGCTACGACCGCTAAGATTGTTCATCTCACTCCGAACAACAAAACTCTTCAGCTTTGGGTGCATGTTTTTATCGTTCCGAGAAGAGGCGAAACAGATAATTTGATGAAAAGTGATATCTATGTTTTAGATTTCTTGGTGAATATAAGAAAAATTAGTTTGATGAGGCATGTCTTGATTACGATCAAGAACATCAAGGAAGGAAATTTGAGAGCTCAGATAATTCTGTACCATGCTTTACTATCAAGGCTGATAGTTCATTTCTTAGAATCCTTCAAGGTTTCATGCAAATCAAAAGTCCAGAATTTAAAACTTATGCTAGTTAGTGATGATACTCTGAAGAGGATGAAGATGGGTTTTTCCAGTGAATCCGGAGAATTTTACCCTCTATCTGTGGAAGAGGTTGAAGCAGCTCAGAAAGAAACACAGAATCTGGAACCATCCAAAAAAGTTAAGGAGGAAGAGAAAGGTTAAGGAAGTGGTTGCTCATGAAGAAAATCCTCAGGCTAAGGAAACTCAGTCTGCTCCCCCCAAGATGAAGAAGCAGAAAACATATACAGATGAAGTGGCAGCCAAGTGGAGGAATGATAAAGAAAAGATGAAGGGGATCCACAATTTGGATTGGACCCTGCAAAGGCTAAATCCTTAAAAGAAAAATCTACTGAGGAACTAGAGAAACAAGCGAAGGAAAAGAAAATGAAAAAGAAAATTTCTGAAGCTGAAGTGGTGCAATCTTTGCTGAAAGCTACAGAGTTAGCTTCTGGAATGCTTCACGTTCCAGAAACATTCGGTTATGAACCTACTTTACCAGAAACTCCAGCTAATAACTATGTCACTCTGGAAAAATCCAAGGGTAAAGAAGTAGTTGAAGAAGCCAAAAAAGAAGTTGCTGAAGAAGTATTAGAAGAGGGAGAAGTTGAGGAAGAAGAAGAAGAATAAGAGGAAAGTGAAGATTTGGATACCCTGATCAAGAAAGTACAGGACTATAAAGATAAGGCTGAATCCAAAAAGTTAGTAACTCCAGGAATGGAAGATAAGGAAGCTAGTAGGAATGTTGATAAGCAAAAACAATAAGAACAAGAAGAAAATGTCTTGTATGATGAGGGAGTATCTTATGAGAGGAATTTTCTTGAGGAAGGACTGAAAAAAAACCAGATGAAGACCAGATCTTTCAATTGTCTGAATCCAAGGAAGTATCCCTTAATAAGGAACCAGTTCCGAGATCTGATGAACGGAAGAAATCTCTCATGGAGACACCTATAAAAAATTTCATCAGGAAAAAAGAAGTTGGTGGCACCTCTAGAAGAATGTTGGTGCAATATGAAGAAGATCAGTCTCTAGGCAAGGTTTCTGATTTGGAATCATCATCTCTTGGGCATGATTTTCTGGTTAAATCTCTGAAGAAATTAGTGGACACCATTCTGATTTTTCCAATAATAGATTCTAGATTCCAGATGCTGCAAATAAGTATGAATCAGAAATCGAATTCTTTATCCATTGTCATGGATAAGGTTGTAAAGTTGTAAGGTGAACAGAAAAGTTTTCTTATCGATTATGATGTGCATAGAAATTCCTGTAGTAAGGTAACAAAGTTTTCTAAGAGAGTTGATGAAGATTTAGTTCTCTTTGAGAATTTTTAGGCTGAAGTTCAAAATGCTTTTCAAATGGAGGATAAAAAGGTTAACGAGATTTATAAAATGCTGACCCAGGAGAAAAATACTCGGAATCAACAGGTCATGGACCTGAATGGGAAGCTTAACTCAGTATCTCAGAATTGGAAAACTGAAAACGATTTCCGGATTGAGTTTCAACAGAAGATGGAAAATCAAGATGAGATAATAAAGTTGCAGAAAGAAGCCTTGGAGGATCAAGAAGAAGCTTTAAAAGTACAAGAAGAAAAGGTAAAATCATTGTATAGGAAAGGTGAGGAAGACCAAAGAGACTTGAAGAAACTCAAAACCTTATTAAAGAAGTTCATCCAAAAGGAAAAGGAAGAAAAATGAACCCACTCATATCATTTGTTGTATTTTTCTTTCTTTGTAAAAATTTTCGAACTCTAATGAAATGATTATTTGGTTAGTTGTATCTTGTCATATACTAATGTTTCACGTACCATAATTTGTTTTCCATTCCCTTCAATTATTTTTGAAAATCACAAAGGGGGAGAAGGAAAAAGAATTACTCCTAAGGAGGAGAAAGGAAAATTTCTAAGAGAAATATTCTTAAAGAAAGGTTGAGTTTCCCACTACAAAGTTTTTCATTCTTACAAGTAATGAAAACTCCACTCCGTAAACTCAAAATACAATCCTTAGAGTTTCAATGCCTAAGAGAGAGTTCGTTGTATTCATTTTCATCCATGAAAAAAGGGAGATAAGTTTTTAATTTCAAAGTCTAATGAAAATTTTCAAAATCCTTATATGCTTTTTCGAAAGGATGTTTGTGCTTTCCAAAAAGGGGGAGATTGTTGAGTCAATAAGGTTTTCCTTATGACTTTTCCATTCCTTCTTGTTTTGAAAATCACAAACACCTTATACTTAACCAAATATAAGTTTTACCTCCATAAGGAAAATTTACTTCTTTATGGAAATTTACCCTAATCAAGATTTTCTTATACATAGAAATATTTGTCCTTAGTAAAAAATCTGGATTCATACCAAAAATTACAAAATTCATATAATGTAATGATTTGGAGCATTCTGTTTTTAGGATCCAAATTCTGGATGTGAACTGTAATAAAGTTCCAATCCAAATTCTGGACTCTGAACCTTCATGAGTTCGACTCCGAACTCTTAAGTAGTTTGACTCCGAACTCTTAAGTTGTTCGACTCCGAACTCTTAAGTAGTTCGACTCCAGACTCTTAAGTAATTCGACTCCGAACTCTTAAGTTGTTCGAATTCGAACTCTTATGAAGTTTGACTCCGAAATCTTAAGTAGTTCGACTCCGAACTCTTAAGTAGATCGACTCTGAACTATTAAGTAGCTCGACCCCTGAACTTTTACTGGTTCGACTTCGAACTCTGCAAGTTCAGATTCCAATCTCTGGTGAAACCAGACTCCGAATTCCTATAAAACAGAATCTGAACATTTCTTAACATAGACTCCAAATTTTATTTTGGTTAGACTTCGAACTTTTAATTTTCTTACAATCTGAAATTTTGTATGGGTTTTACTTACTTGTGCTCCATTTCAAAACGATGTCGTGCATTCAGTTTTACATGATTTATTATTAAATGGTGTCGTTCATTCTGATTCTAATTAACCATTGGTTGAGTTACATGTGTACAGGTCCCTCCTAATTTCATGGAAAATATGACCATTGGAGGTGGGAGCTGACCTTTGGAAATTTTCCTATAAATAGGAGCTCATTTGAAAGAGCTCGATATACAAGTTGATCGATCTAGAGACCACACGCTGTTAAGGTGTTTTCTAGAGAGAGAAGATTTTCATGCCTTGTGCGTACTGAACTACTCATTCAGACTGCTTCGTGTGACTCTGAATATTGGTGATTACATTTGAGGACTTCTGGGGATAGGAAGACAGAGGTGACGACTACCTTGAAGTTTGAGGGATTCCTTGCTGAGGAACACAGAGGTTCCAACTACCTTGAAGTTGAGGGCTTGTAGAGATAGAAAGACAGAGATTCCAATCTTCGTATCGAGGTCTTATCCTGGTGTGGGTAAGATAGAATTTCTTGAAAGTATAAATCAAGGGACCTTTATCCAAGGTTGTTGGATACCTTTCTCTTTGGGTTAAAATACTTATATCTTGTTACTTGTAGTTTTACTACTTGTTTTTCCGCAAAACTTCTGTATTGTAAGGAAAGAATAATCTTCTTATATTTCCTTACACTTGTACTCTGATTAGTTTAGATTCTATACTCTATAAGGTAGAATCTCATATTGTAAACATCAGTACCAATTTTCCAATTGGTGTTAGAGGTGTTGTGAATTTCCTTAGTTTAACTTTGTTAAACTTAGATCTTTCCTTGCTTAAGGAAAATTTTTAAAGTGTACAATTCACCCCCCCCCCCCCCCTCTTGTAAATTGAGCGTCTGTATCACTATTTTGATCCTACAAATGACTTTTAAAATGATAAAAACATTTTGTGAAAACTTTTTAGGAATTTGTTTGAAGAAAATAGGTTCTCCCACTAAAGAGGGGTATGAATTCAAGTTTTCTTAATAAAACATTATAATAAATATTAATTATCAAGGAATGTGAAATGGTTATATTACTTAAAAAATTTCATGTATAACTAACAAAAAGAAAACTAATTATTTTATTAGAAAATGATTGAATGGTTTTCTTCAATGGAAATCCATTTGTATATAATCCTGAAAAAATAAGATTATAAAGTAAACACTTAAAAACCATGACATTAAAATGATACCGAACCAATTAGTTTATTATATATAAAATTTTTAAATACACATAAGTAATTATAAATACATCTATAAATAGTACAAATTGATTATTCATAGAATCTTGGAATATTAACGAAAATTGGGAAGTAATATAATCTAATGAAAAAGGATGTAGGGTAAGAAATGTGATATCACATGAAAACTATTAATTAAAATCTGAATAAGGGAAATAATTAAAATTTATACTTAAAGAACATGATGGAAAATTAATTCATTATATAATATATCCCAATGGACATTAGATACAATGGAAAAAAGAAGTAAGTAGTGAATGTGACTTTTATCTAACCGATATAAAAAGTGTATTGAAAATCCCTTACTTTACATTAAGTATATTATAATTAAATTATAATATTAATGTTTTATTTTTTACATAGTTTAATTAAAACAATCATTTATACATTCCATCTATATCATGAATAGATATAGTCTCTTTGAGGAGGCGGTTGTCCAAACATCCACATACGATGTTATCATATTCCCACAAGATAGAAAGAATAAATTTATATTAAATATATAAATTAATTAATCATAAAGGAATTATAAATATCATATAAATCATATATAATTTTTTTTCAACATAATTCCCACCCTGGGATGTGGTAAAGGAAGAATAAAGAACATTTTTTCGTGAGGCAATAGTTCACCGTACATAAGAATGGTAAATTCATTACCCATTATATATAATTATGTATAAATTTATGTGAAACCATTAAAATAAAAAAAATATAATTACATATAGGATAATGGTGTTGTTATATAATCTTTGAATAAGGATAAATGAAAGAGTGGAGAATGAAATAAAACTAAAGTGTCCGAGGAAGGATAAAACCTCATCTTTGGGTAACTCTATTTGGTTTTCACGAAAGAGATTCCATGGAATAATTAATGAACTAGTTAAGGATTTTTTGATAAGGATAGATATTTTCTGAGTTATTTGGGAAAATAATGGTAGAGAAAAAGTGGTTTGAGAGGTATGAGAAAGTCGGTGGATTGAGTTCCTTTTTATAATGGAGGAGTGGAACACTTGTAAATTTTTCAAAATGGAATTCCACACACATTTTTTACATGCCATGTGGATCCAATAATAAACCAAATTCAAGAAATATATGGATATGGTGTATTTTTTCTATCCTCTATCTTTTGGAAAGTTTCAAGGTCATTATTTCATATATTTTAAAGGTTTATTACTTTGTGAATCTCTTTTTTATCTTAATCATTGTAATTAATTTTAAATACATTTCCTGCTATCTTTTTCAACTAAAATTTAACCTTTTTAGACAGTATAAATTATACTTATTCCAAATATGGAAGTAGTTTTTAAAATTATAATCGTATATCTGAATGGAATAATTTTCAATTTAATATCGTAGGGTGTAAGCTAATGTGGGTTTTTAATGTAAAAAATATTTATATTTCGATAAGTAATTAAATCTAATTTCAAATTTAATTTCTTAAAATGACTTGATTTTTATTTAATGATTTTAAATTGAACTAAATAATAATTAAAAAAACAAAAAAAATGCATCCCTATAAATTAATTTGGTGAATTGTTTTTGTAAAAACTCAGTATTTCTCAATATTCATCCAAAAAATGTAACATCACAAAAAAAATACAAAAAAGTCACCCTAATGAAATTTTTTTCTACTAATTCCAATGTTATGTTTATTTTTAAATATATGATTTATAAATTATCCAAAACATTTATTTAATATAGATTATCCATTACAATTTGGTAAAAGTGCCTTTATAAAAATATAGACTTTTATGTGTAATATTGTGTTTGTTCTTGTATTATGTCTAATGAATCAATTTGATAAATGTTAAAAATATTTTCTTTCACATATAAAATTTATAGTTCATTAATAAAATTCATTAATTTTTATTAATTTAATTTATTATGATAAAACCGCATTTTGACAATTATAATAGTTTTCAATAAAAATATTTCCTTTATTTAAATTGGTTCCAGAATTCATTTATAAATAATTTCTAACTATTGAATTTGATTTATATTTTTTAAACAATATTTTTTAATTATTTGGTTAATAATATTCATTAATTAAATTTTATATCATATTATGTTAAATAATAATATTTTAATAATATATTAGTTCTCGTTAAAACATGATCTTTCATGTAATGCATGATTAAATAATATTTCATTCCACAAATTCTATATCATTGATTAAATTTATTGAAACTTTTAAATATATAATAATTTCTCATCATATTATATTCGCTTATGCTCTTGTTGTTGTGTTTCATACACTTTATCGTATATATTTTTCTTATATTATAATTTTCAGGTGTTACAATATAGTGTAGGGTTTGGAGTGCAAGACGATGTATATGATTTCACAAGGTAAGATTAGTAGCCTCTTCTTTCTCTATTCTCTTTCCATGAGCTGACAGAATTGCATGAGAAATACATTTGGTCTCAGTTATGGAGTGTTCCACTATTTTAGGGGTCATGGAAATGTTCCCAAACCCTCTTATATGTTTCACATTGATATGTGGTGTGCACATATCGTCATGAATATTCTATATAATTATGTGAAATTAGTCTTCATGAGGTAGTGGCTAGTTTAAAAATATTATCAATCCATTCCAAAAATAAAATAAATTTTGGACCCTTTAATTCCCCCACTACTTACTCTTTGAGTGATCGAAGACTATTCCCTTATACAATGTCTAGATGAATTGGAACAGAAACTTATAATGGATATCTTCCCACCTCGTAGTTGATTGAGTATACAATCTAGTGTACACTAAAAAATTTGGACCCTGGAGGGATTATAAAAATCACTTATGTTTCATAGCCCTCTACAGACTAGGGGTCCCTATCATGGGATCATATAGAGAGGTGAATTTTGCCTAATTATTTTCTGGGTCACCCAAGACCTTAAAAACTACAAATATATGTTTTCCAGTCATTAGTGGGGAAGATAAGGTTCTAACAATTCTAGGTAAGGGTTATTTTTAGGTTACATCAGAGTGAACCATTCTGAATGGGCTTCCAATCAATCCATTAGTGACTTAATAATGTAGATTTTCCCTCGGGGATAGTATGGATAACTGAGATACTGAAAAAGTGAAGTTGATTGTAACTTCATTGATAGCGGTACTACTGGTATTTTCCAAGGGTATCCCATGTGGGTAGGTCTATAAGGTCTTTTTTGGACCTATTCTATTAATTCTTTCGTTAGAGGAAACTATTGATCTTATACTGAAGGATCCTAGAACAAGGGTGGTTGGTATCCCTAATTTATCCGAAGTTATATATCTTGTTCATTTGCTGCATAAAACCCTCCCTATTGAGGTGTTCCAGCTGGGAATGTGGATTGATGATCTTCTTATAAAACATATCTAGTATGGAGGCTATATGAATTTTTTCTTCCTTGAGTCATCTAATTTAATCCATATCTTCTTCATGATAAGAAAATCATTCCTCAAGTGAAATGGGATTATCATCAACAAGAGGTGGGTGATGGAAAATCTATCCCTTACCATTTTACTTGTTAGGTGAATTTCATTGAGGTAATAAAGGAATTTTCAATGGAATTATCATTTTTACAGAAATACATTTTTTCTAGGTATGAAAACACCATTCAATTGTTTCGTTGTGTACCATACCAGGAAATGAAACATCCTCCTCCAACTCATCCTATGAATTAGAATCATGTTATGTAGGATCTTTGAGGGATGTTTTGATGATATTAATAGATTCATAATTAATTTTACTCATTTTATCAATTTCATTTCAAGACTGTATTTTTTTTACTCCCTCCATAATGCTTTTCTTCCCCTTCACTAATTCTGTTGTATCCTTTGGGATGATAGTGATATGTAGGTAATCTACTAATAGTTTAGTCATTCATGTTCCTAATGACGATACTAGATCACAGGATGAGAAAAATTGTTTATAGTCATTATGTGATGTTTCCCTTAATTAGGAGAATACTAAAATCTGTTGTGGAGGAGGTTATTGAGGTGAAAAATACCTCATTCTTATATGCTATGATAGTTTCTATTCTATTATCACTACCCATTCATCCACGTTTTTTGACCTTAAATATTGTGTAAAAAAATCCCCCAGCCCTTCTTGATGGGGTTGCTTCTGAACTATTGTTTTTTCACCTCAAACGACATCCCTTTTGATTATATGGGATTTTTTCTAAACATTCATTGGGTGAATTATTTTTTATGCACTTTAGTTACCCATATCCATAGAACATTGATCTATTTATAACATTTTCTTTATCTAACAATAAAATTATCCTATCTTGGTGGATTCCTCAATATGTGATAATGTTTTATGAAAATGAATCTCAATAACATGCTCTATTCTAGCCTAATGACAATGAGAGTTGTTCGAGACCAGTTTGTGTTGAGCACATCATCTGTTGTGTACATAATATTTTACTTGATGCCTATATGATGCAATTTCATTGCATGATACCAATTTCAAAATGCAGTTATAGATTGGATTGTGGTTAAATGTAACACTATTTATATACCCCATATACTCGTATGAGCAGTATATAGGGACTTAATTTTCATTTATTGAGAACTTTTTTAACACACTTAGGCTTTGTGTTGAAGGGATCCTCATTGTTACATTGGATTTCATACATCTATAAGAGCAGAAAATTCAATTTGGTGTTGCATCCCTTTTATTACCTTGATATGACTTTGATACCCATTATAGTGCAATAATTTTTCCCTCAATTGATGATTTGTTTCACAAAAATTAGGCATTTTTCATGCACACAACTATCTGAAAACATTTCAAGAATTCTATATTGGCATGTGGGTAAAATACATATAATGAATGGTATGTTATCTATATATTGTGGTTTCCTTATTTTTAGCACATATTTTTTTCTATGAATAGAGTCCCCAAAACCTGTTCTAACCACAGTTGATTATGTGCCACCACATTATCACAAAAAGTTAGATTGGTGAAGACTTCATTTTCACATTGGATGGAAGATGGCCAATGGGTGGTTTGGCAAATGACTGTCACATTAGATTGAAATCTGGTTGAAAAAGTTTATTAGTTGTCACTGACAAGGCATCATAGTTGGCTGACCTTGTTTTGTAAGTGCCTCATGGTTGGATGGATTTCATATCAATACTTCTCCAAGGGGATGACACTTATGAAAATGTGAAACAAAAATGTACATAGAACATTATTATAGAACACTGTCATGGGGAGGACTACCATGGATGATTATAGAAAGGGGATACCCTCTTCGTCCTTGGTTTTGTTTTCATGTGGATGGGTTCCATTACTCTCATATGGATATGGGATCTCAAGAAAGATCATATTATGATAACGAAGAAATACATTATAATTATATTTTTGTTGAGAAACATCAGAATTAATACTAATACTCCTATAATTTGGTAATGGGATAGTATGGTCATGAGCTACAAAATATAATCATATAATAGTTTCAAGAGAAACAACATTAATTATTATGGGATCATAGATCAAACATTTTTTTCTAGTTTTCTTTGGTAAGAGTTCTTCTTGAATTCCTTCTTTCAAAATAATGGTGCCACTTATTAGGGAAAGTGGTTTTCATGGTATATATTATGTGCATGCCTCATTGTGTGCATTTTTAATTGCTGATTGTATCTAGTTGAAAGGGGTGTATGTTCCTAATCCACTTTTTTATATATCTTGGGGGTTTTCCCCAAGACCCTCCTATACAAGAGAAGATGTGTGTGTATTCTCTAAGGTGGAATTCAGACGAGCCACCCAATTTATAGGGATGGGGATATGTTTCTATTCCCATGGAACTACATTTATCACTGTAATGATGTCTTGGATGGTGTTTAGGATAAAATGATGGATTGGTGAATGCCATTTCCATTTTTTTGGATATTCTTGGTGACTTAAGTGACTATAACCAGGATATATTATCATTATATATAATGAGTAGGGATGTGTGCCTAGTATTTTCCACCGTTCACATCAATTGTATATTGACATAACTCATTTGTGTGGCAGAGAGTTGGGTTTCATCATACTCATCCATAAGACATTTTGGCTGACTTCTCCAAGGGCTTCGTGATGAGACTGTTGGCCGACTTTTTCATCAAATGGAAGTGTGTGCACTGATGTGATTCGTACCACGAAAAGTGGTCAGAATGCTTCTTTTATTGCTATAAGATGAGCCTATTGTTAGGCTTGGTGAACATTGAATGTTTTGTAATTCTTCTTTTGTCTTGATATGATATTTGGTTGGTGTAATTATTTGAATGTGTCTAGATGATCTTGTATGAATTCTTGGTTAGAATGGGTGGGTGTTTGTTCTTGCTTATAGTTTCCCACTAGATATAGATGATGGGATTCTATTTTCACATCCAGAATATTCAACTAGATTTCTAAAATAAGGTGGTTGTGAGTATGATCTTATTATAAGTATTCCACAAAATATAATTGGTGGGCCTCTCTAGAGGGGACCACAGTCTATCCCTACTCCCTGTTGACCAGTTTGTACCCCTGGTGGGTCATCTTGAATACTTAGGTCTAGATGACCTGTTCCAGATGGATGAGGATGACACGCTCAGCATTTTGAGTGTTCACTACCATAAGGTGTTAGTGATGCCGATTCCTAATTGGAGCCATCAGTAAGGACCCATGTGTTATCTGGATGAGGTCATATGTGTCCAATTGGTACACCTCTTTGAGATAGGAGAGGGACATGTTGTTTCATTATAGGGATAAATTCCCGACACTAATGTAGAGGGAAGTTGCTTCCTCTTAGTTCTGGACCACAAGGCATAGCTGGTTGGGTGACTGGTTTGAATTTTCAAGAAAGAGGGAATGTTTGGTAGCCTCTATGGTCTAGATGTTACCATTCTGATAGTACACCTAGAATAGGGGATTTGAGACTTAGAATTGAAGATGCTAGGATGGTGACAAAATCTTCTCTATGGACGAAGACACACCTAGTCAGTAGTTTTTGAATACATTTGTGAAAGATGGATGGATTATATTAGATTCAAGGGAGTCCTAAGGGAAAGTACCTAAAATAAATGCAAATAAAAAAATACCATCAATGTAGAATCTCATTAATATGAACATATATATAATAGATGATTTTGTTTATCCCTAAGAAATTTTGAGAGAAAAAATTTCTGAGAATGTGGGTGACACTGTCATATTATTTAAGTATCCATGTTGGACTAACCAATTTTTTATAATAGAAAATTTATGTTGCCTGATGGTCGATTGCAGATGTTAGTTTTTTTGTACCATCACTCATGTTTATTTCACTGGTTATGAATAGTTTCCCATATAATTATTCATAGAACCATAAAAACCAAAATGGTTAAATACCCATGAGGGACATGAATTTCAAAGTTAGGCTTTCATTAGAGAGTTTTTTCAAGGATGATTAAGAACTCACACTGGTCGAGTGGATGGGAGTTCAGGATCAACACATCCTCTTATGGGGAAATGTTTCCAACAATGAGCCTATCTTATAGATTTAATATATTTTCATTAATCCTTCATTAATTCCCAAGTATTATGTGGGTGACCCTGGAATTAACTATCAAATATTATTGTGTAATGAATTAAAAATATTTTGTTAGTATTTTATGATCCTCATCAATAGAGATATATGTATGTCTCTTAAGGTTCTCCATTAATGATATCCCCTTATATACTTATTGAAGATTCCTTCAATGTTATTATAATCATACACGTTCATTAATTTCCACATAGTGGGGCACTCTAGTATGTATGATCACACTGGTATGTGAGAGTTTATTATATATTGAGACCAGACCCATGAAAGGGTCTTTCAACATATCATTTTAAATGGTATCAGAGACCATGTAGTTTGGTTCCACCTAATAGAACAAATCACACCCTTTAAGTACATGGGATTATGACTAAAGTACATAGTTTAACATCATCTGGTGATGAAATTGTGGGGAAATTTGGGTAGTCAATGTTTTTGGTGGAACTTATTCCAAAGTGGAATGGGTAACCTATCATGGATGTGGTTTCCCATATGAATAAGACCCTACAAGTAATGCCACCTAGAAAGAATAGGGCTTATTTGTTGTGTTGGGATTGGAAAACCCATAGGCTTTCTACGTAACCTATTTGAATGGGAATCAATGGAACTATATATTGGTTATGAGGACCCATGTCTATGGGGGACCTTAAGATGGTTTCACATGGGAATTTGGCCAATTAAAAAGATTAATTTGTGGATTATTATTGAAAATTAATCCATGAAAATGGTTATATGTGGGATGTATCGATTCATGGTAGTTCTGAGGATTGTTCAGGGTTTACACATTTGGAGAAGGTCCAACGATTAGTATGATGTTATGGTCAGATATTATAATATATTTGTGGCCAAAAGGTTATATTTATTGACTTATTCCTAAAGATTATTCCCTTATGAATGGGGCTTGTGATTGGGGATTTCTCCTAAGAAGGATTTCTATTCATGCATTTAGACTTTCAGTTAGAATGTTTCCCATAATGTTACTTTATGATATGCGATTATAAAAGAAGTAGGATAGTTGATGAGTTGGGACATACACTTAGAAACATTCCCATATGGATTCAGATAATATGATTTCATGACCACTATCAACCTTTAAGGCAACTAGAGTCTTGATCAGTGTGAGAAAAAAGAGAGAAAATATGATCTAGGGTATCACATGAAACTTGTTTCCCTATATTTGGATACGTGTCTATAAGGCCCCAGCCTTAAACATTACTTAATCTTGAGTTATTACAAGATTACACATTGAGGATCTTTTCAGGTTTAGAGTTTTAGATAATTAGATCATGAAACTTGCATTACATTCCACATTTAAACAAAGTGGTTACATAAAAGACAGTATTCATTCTTCCCATCAACGGAAACATATTTAAAATAAAACATGGATTCTTTCTTGACACATCCTTGACACTATCATCACATCATGTACCCTTCCCTTGACCTGTGAAAAACATTTCAAAAACTTGGGATGAGCATAAAAAGCTCAGTAAGGGATATATAGATATGGAAAGGAAACATGAGTACATGTATACATAAGAATGAAATCATACTTTACCCATAAAACATAGGAATATCAAATCATGAATAAATCATATAAATCATAAGACATAAAGGTAACTTGAGGCATTCATAACATTCTTACGTGGGGAGTAACCCTCTTGGTTACATTTGGAATACCCATTACAGTATATTCCCTAAATCTCTTCGGAGAAACCGTAACGTTTCACTCCTTCGCGTTACCCAATGCATTGGAGAGCTATATCGGGCTCACCCGCCCTTAGTTTATCACGGAACCACCCGTTCTTCATAACAATGCCCAAGAACCATAACATAATCGTATCACATAAACATGAATAAAGGAAACATAACATTTCCACATTTCAATCACAATATAACCTTTTAGGATATTGAAATAATGAATCCATTCAAAAAGAAACCATTTCCAAAACCATTTAAAACATTTAATAAAGAGATTTTTGAATCAAAGTTTCCCATACCACCTTGAAGCTTTTAACATTTTAAACCATTAATATCCATATAAATAAATCCTTAAAAACCATTTTGAAAACATGGATATTAATAAGAACAAATAATTAAAACATTTAAAATGACATTTTGGTTAAAGGGGTTTTACCAAAATTAGAGACACTTGAATACAATAATCGAGGAATAATATTTAGTCAGAACTTTATAATATCATGAGAATAAAAGGATTCATGATATAATACTCCAAAGGACATTATATACACCATATAAGAGTGAATTGGTGCATAACAACAATGAACCCTCAATAGAAATGTCAAATGTGATGAAATCCCTTATAAAGAAGGTATCCTTAAATTAAGGACAAATCAATCTCAAAAATATGTGTGACAAATATAAATACACCCAATATAAGTGGATATTAAGTGTAAAACAATAAAAGGTCATTCACACATATTCAATGGATGACATATTCAATGACTACATGTTGAACCCAAAGAAATCGAAATTGGGTTAAAAAAGTTCCCTTGACAGCCTAACGACATCACATCAAAATGAGTTGATGAGAGATAAAAAGAGTATCTCATCACTTGGAAATAAAATTTACATCAATAAGGATATATGAGAACATATCCCAACATAACAATATGTAAATTAAAAGACCCAACAAAAGAAGTCTTTTAAAAAAAGAGGAGGGTGAAAGGTTCCCTTACCGACTTCGGTATCTTTCAAAACATACACCCCATAAAAAAAGGACTATAGATCATTGATGTAAATACTCATAAATGAAAGTATATTACACATAGAGTAGAATAATGGGCAGTACATACACCACTCAATGGAATTTGTGGCAAAAGTAGCATAAATCTCATGGGAATAAAAGTGAGATGAAAAATCCCTTACGAAAACTCGGCAGCCTAACAGCGCCACATAAAACTTCCAAATATGGATTGATGAGATCAAATAGGGTATCCCATCACATTACAATAAAATTTACAGAAAGAGGAATATAAAAGAAAATCCCCCAACATTACAAAGAGGATCTTAAAAGAAGTGACATAAAGGAGAGTACTTAAAAAGAAAGAGAGAGGTTAGATCTCTTACGAAAGTTCGGCAGCCTAACGGCGCCACTCAAAACTTCCAAAATGGATTGATGAGAGAGAATAGGGTCTCTAATCACATGAACATAAAAATTACAGTAAGATTAATATAAAAGAACATCCCAATCATAAGAAAGATGAGCTTAAAAGAAATGACATAAAAGAGTGTACTTAAAAAGAAAGAGAGTTGTAGGATCCATTACCTCGGGTCCGACTTGACTCGATCGTTCTTTAATCTCCTGAATAATAAATTTGAGTTAATTTATACTTCCTTAATAACATTTTTTTCAAGTTCATTATTCCTTTTATATCACTTATTACCATGTCATAAACATTATGTAATCATTTAAGTTAATAATATTTGTTTTGCCGATGTTTGGTTCCTAAGTCGAAAGTGGACTTCTTACAATTACATGTTGTTCGTGTGGCCAAATGCTTATTATATCCAGAATTGTATTCATTATTTAGATATCATATATTTCATATATATCCAGTACATTCATTAACGTTACATAATCATTTATAGGTAAGAAATGAAATGCACCGTTCATGGAGACGGTAAGCCGTACGTACGCATGAACGCTACTTTCATTTCTATTTTGTATTTTATATAATGTAATAATAATGATATAAAGGTATATTATAATTCCAGTATAATATAATATATAATATCATAGTTCCATCCTTTATACGTCCCACATATGGTATTAACGAATCACATCACTTTGAGGGGGCGGTAGTCCGCACTTCCTAAAATGAAGATATCGCGTATACCCATAATGGAAGCCATAAAGGTAAGACACAAATGAAAAATACAGAAGCATAAGTAAAACATAAACATATTATATATCATATATAAAAATAGTGACATCATAATGGCCACCTTTGAAGGTGTTAAAATAATGTTGAACAATCATCGTTTCGGGAGGCAGAAATTCGCCATCCACGGAAACCGTATGTTCTTTAACCATTTGCTGTAGTTGTGTTACAGTGTAGCTCGAATAAATCTTGTAAAAACATCCTAGTATATTGAAGATACTGTTGTTGTTACAAAAGAAATAAATAAAAAGAGTTTAGGGGATTGGAGAAGCAAAATAAAACAAATGAACATGAGAGAATGAATTACCTTTAAAAGTGTAACTCCTTTTGATTTGAGCCTAAAGGCTTCCTTTGAAAGGATTCTGCCCAAAGGGAATCCTCTATCATGAGGAGAGGGATGTGGAGAGAGTAAATGGGCAGGGGTTGGCCGAGACAAAGGCTTTAGGGGTGTGTGAAATGAGGTAGAGGTGGGGGCCTTTTATAAGAGGAGAGGAGGGGCACTTTTGGAATGTAAAGCAATATTACTTTATTTGAAAATGTGTTTCGGTTTTAAAAGGTCCCAAATTGATGTAATTCGTGGATAAGGTGATAAGGCTTCTAATTACACTCATACAATAAGTTTTGGACATGTGTAGTTCATAGATGTTACATTAGCTTTCCATTTTATTTAAATTGTCAAATAATGATGTCATCGCTGCATCATTATTATGTCATAAATAATTTAATTTATTTAATGTATAAAAATTATAAAAAAATACTATGATGTAGGAAATATTTTTATCTTTCCAATGACTATTTATAATCAAAATTTGGACTTGTGTAACCCCACTTAAAAATTGTTTTAGTAGAACATATCATGTTTGTGTCATTTTTACTTTTACATTAAATAAAAAGTTATTTATGTCATTTCCCAACCAAAGTGGATCCATGGGGTCCCCAAGTTGTCCCATGGCTTGTCTTGGTCGGCCATGACTCACCCAATAGGTGTAGGACAAGTGTCATGGTGTTTTCACATTCTTATAATATCATTTTTACCTTAAATTACACTAATTACCACTAATCGCGATTAAAAACTTAATAAGTTACTATTCACCAAAAAATTATTTTCATCCCATTGAACCACATTTTTCATAATAATGACAACCATGTATGTCGGATTTTCAAAATTCAATACACATTAGTGGTAAACTTTCATTTAACTGAAAAATCAGTTTGCTTGATTACCACTTAGTGGTTTCACTATTCATCAAAAATTGGAGTTTTTCAGAAAAATACCAAAACTTCACCCTAAGGTATATTTGATATTCCGAATTCAAAAATGAAGTCCGTTTTACAAAAATCAAAACATATTAGTCACATTAATTAATTTAATAATTAATTCCCGCTGTCAGAGCAAATAGCGTGTTTTTATAAAACAATAAGTATCAAAAGATTGACACTAGTTTAAGTCTGATTTCAAAGTGAAATTAATTCCAACGACCACTATTGGATTTAATGGTAAAAATATTTTCTAATTTCACTTTAAAAAAAAATCAAAATATAATCTAATCATATAAATAAATTAGATTAAAAAGAGGTTTTGAATTAAAATACAACATTTTACACTATTCATTAAAAAATGAACATTATCGGAAAGATACCAAAAATTTACACAAAGTAAATTTTGATGTCCCGATTCTTAAGAAGAGTTTTATTTGGTCCAATAGAATTTATAAGAGTGAACAAAACTATATTTAATGTTGGTTCTCCATTAAAAGGCGATAAGTGAACCTTTAGTGAAAACTAGGGCATATACGCCTAAAATTGAATTCTTTCCGTATTTTAAGCCTTTAGATTTTATTGGATAAATGTAAAAACATTTAAAAACATATATAATCATATTTTAGTTATTTATATCCATTCCTGCCATTACAAAGGCTACATGTTAACTAACATTTAAAATAATATTATTTTATTATTAGAGTGAAACGTAAGTTTCCCAAGAAACTTGTTGTTGCGTGTTGGGTACGCCATCGAGCATAGCATCCCCTTTAAAGTCATTTATGTATTTTATTCACAAATATGGATAAATATGAAATTTCATATTCTTTATTTACCTGGGGTGTTACATCCTTCCCCCCTTTTGGGAATTGCGTCCTCGCAATTTCAAAATTGCGCTTAGAAACATCCTTGAAAGTCCCACATCAGAACAAAAGTCGGTAAAACAAAAACTTTAAAATAAAGAAAGATAAGTACAAAGGTCACCCGAGTTAACCCATACTAGGATTCCAAGTATGAAAATATGGACATGGAGGAAAAAACAAATGGTCATGTTCTGATGGAGAGTGATAGAAAACATGTTTAGGAGAAATTTAACTATGAGAAAATCACAAACTTGTGATAGGTTAAATGGTATTCGATTCCCCAGTAGGAAAAGTTAATAGACAAAATTTTTGTTTTAAGTTACTTTTTATTGAGGAATTTATTCATAAGGAAACATAATCACTTATCATGTTGACTCTCAACTTTTATTAGATTCCTTACACAAACTCATATTTTCTCCAAAAGGCGAGTATTTAGGAAGACTTGTTCAAATTAAGAGTACTATAATCAACTTCTAGAGAATAACCTAATCCACAAAAGAGAACTATATACTTCCCATGTCTTTATTCTTTAACCAGAACCAAAACCAAAAAGTTTAGTACAAGGTCAGATAATCCAGAAAAGGATAACCCTTTAAAAAGAAAATCTATGCTTAATCTCCAAAATTTTTCCAACAAAACCCAAAGTTCAACGAGGACCATCCGATAAACAATTTTTCCATAATATTCTTCAAAGTAAACCAATATAAGATTGAAACCCAAATATTTGAAGGATTTAGTCACATAGTCTTCCAAGTTAAATCGTAACATTTATCTCCAAACAACATCAGTTGCCCCTAAAGTCTCGTATTGAAAAGTAATTAACCTAATCACATATCCTCCAAGATAGGTTAATCATTTTCATAAATAACCCAAAATCAACTTACTCGTAATTCATAAAATAATATAACTAGAAAGAATCAGCCAAACTAACCAGGGACTTCACGTAGTCCAGTGGTAGGCGATAAATACCAGTCGCACTTTGGTTGTGGGTTCGATTCCCGCAGCTTTGTCCGACGCGACGGGTAGTCACACGGTCTGCGTGTTGTCCTTTTTCCAAAACTATATAATTCTTAAAACATTCCCCAAAATGAGAAAAAAAATCTTCAAGAATAATCATAACATATTTTAACCTCAAGTTTATCTCATTCCTTTCATTTTCCATCATATCATAGAGTAACCCATAATTACCTAAAAATTAAGTATCATATAAACCATAATGGTTACCTTAATAATTATTAACTGAATTTCCACATCGAGTTGGCCATCTCGTACATGATGCATTAGAGAACTCACCAAGGTTGAAGTGGTTTATCATGACTCCTTGATATTTGGTTTAGAACAACCACGAGTTTCCTCATTGAATCCTCCATTTTATCTAGTATCTTAATCAGAGAACCACCATAGTTTCCTTCAAACCTGTTGTCTCTTTGGTGCCTGCTAGATCCATCCATTCACTAAAAATAGAAATGTCAGTGTGAGTGTATCAACAAAACCATCATGTACTAATGAGGAAGGTAAACACTAAGATACACTTACTCATTCACTTTATCTAAAACTAGGACTCTTTCTGAAATCCTAACCATTATGGTAATGTCACTTATGCTTAAAGAATACCCTAACCTCTAAAGTTATCTAAACCGACCTTTGATACCAACTATAAAGCCCCAGCCTTAAACCTTACTTAATCTTGAGTTATTACAAGATTACACATTGAGGATCTTTTCAGGTTTAGAGTTTTAGAGAATTAGATCATGAAACTTGCATTACATTCCACATTTAAACAAAGTGGTTACATAAAAGACAGTATTCATTCTTCCCATCAACGGAAACATATTTAAAATAAAACATGGATTCTTTCTTGACACATCCTTGACACTATCATCACATCATGTACCCTTCCCTTGATCTGTGAAAAACATTTCAAAAACTTGGGATGAGCATAAAAATCTCAGTAAGGGATATATAGATATGGAAAGGAAACATGAGTACATGTATACATAAGAATGAAATCATACTTTACCCATAAAACATAGGCATATCAAATCATGAATAAATCATATAAATCATAAGACATAAAGGTAACTTGAGGCATTCATAACATTCTTACGTGGGGATTAACCCTCTTGGTTACATTTGGAATACCCATCACAGTATATTCCCTAAATATCTTCGGAGAAACCTTAACGTTTCACTCCTTCGCGTTACCCAATGCATTGGAGAGCTATATCGGGCTCACCCACCCTTAGTTTATCACGGAACCACCCGTTCTTCATAACAATGCCCAAGAACCATAACATAATCGTATCACATAAACATGAATAAAGGAAACATAACATTTCCACATTTCAATCACAATATAACCTTTTAGGATATTGAAATAATGAATCCATTCAAAAAGAAACCATTTCCAAAACCATTTAAAACATTTAATAAAGAGATTTTTGAATCAAAGTGTCCCATACCACCTTGAAGCTTTTAACATTTTAAACCATTCATATCCATATAAATAAATCCTTAAAAACCATTTTAAAAACATGGATATTAATAAGAACAAATAATTAAAACATTTAAAACGATATTTTGGTTAAAGGGGTTTTACCAAAATTAGAGACACTTGAATACAATAATCGAGGAATAATATTTAGTCAGAACATTATAATATCATGAGAATAAAAGGATTCATGATATAATACTCCAAAGGACAGTATATACACCATATAAGAGTGAATTGGTGCATAACAACAATGAACCCTCAATAGAAATGTCAAATGTGATGAAATCCCTTATAAAGAAGGTATCCTTAAATTAAGGACAAATAAATCTCAAAAATATGTGTGACAAATATAAATACACCCAATATAAGTGGATATTAAGTTTAAAACAATAAAAGGTCATTCACACATATTCAATGGATGACATATTCAATGACTACATGTTGAACCCAAAGAAATCGAAATTGGGTTAAAAAAGTTCCCTTGACAGCCTAACGACATCACATCAAAATGAGTTGATGAGAGATAAAAAGAGTATCTCATCACTTGGACATAAAATTTACATCAATAATGATATATGAGAACATATCCCAACATAACAATATGTAAATTAAAAGACCCAAAAAAAGAAGTCTTTTAAAAAAAGAGGAGGGTGAAAGGTTCCCTTACCGACTTGGGTATCTTTCAAAACATACACCCCATGAAAGAAGGACAATAGATCATTGATGTAAATACTCATAAATGAAATTATATTACACAAAGAGTAGAATAATGGGCAGTACATACACCACTCAATGGAATTTGTGGCAAAAGTAGCATAAATCTCACGGGAATAAAAGTGAGATGAAAAATCCCTTACGAAAACTCGGCAGCCTAACAGCGCCACATAAAACTTCCAAATATGGATTGATGAGATCAAATAGGGTATCCCATCACATTAAAATAAAATTTACCGAAAGAGTAATATAAAAGAACATCCCCCAACATTACAAAGAGGATCTTAAAAGAAGTGACATAAAGGAGAGTACTTAAAAAGAAAGAGAGAGGTTAGATCTCTTACGAAAGTTCGGCAGCCTAACGGCGCCACTCAAAACATCCAAAATGGATTGATGAGAGAGAATAGGGTCTATCATCACATGAACATAAAAATTACAGTAAGATTAATATAAAAGAACATCCCAATCATAATAAAGATGAGCTTAAAAGAAATGACATAAAAGAGTGTACTTAAAAAGAAAGAGAGTTGTAGGATCCCTTACCTCGGGTCCGACTTGACTCGATCGTTCTTTAATCTCCTGAATAATAAATTTGAGTTAATTTATACTTCCTTAATAACATTTTTTTCAATTTCATTATTCCTTTTATATCACTTATTACCATGTCATAAACATTATGTAATCATTTAAGTTAATAATATTTGTTTTGCCGATGTTTGGTTCCTAAGTCGAAAGTGGACTTCTTACAATTACATGTTGTTCGTGTGGCCAAATGTTTATTATATCCAGAATTGTATTCATGATGTAGATATCATATATTTCATATATATCCAGTACATTCATTAACGTTACATAATCATTATTAGGTAAGAAATGAAATGCACCGTTCATGGAGACGGTAAGCCGTACGTACGCATGAACGCTACTTTCATTTCTATTTTGTATTTTATATAATGGAATAATAATGATATAAAGGTATATTATAATTCCAGTATAATATAATATATAATATCATAGTTCCATCCTTTATACGTCCCACATATGGTATTAACGAATCACATCACTTTGAGGGGGCGGTAGTCCGCACTTCCTAAAATGAAGATATCGCGTATACCCATAATGGAAGCCATAAAGGTAAGACACAAATGAAAAATACAGAAGCATAAGTAAAACATAAACATATTATATATCATATATAAAAATAGTGACATCATAATGGCCACCTTTGAATGTGTTAAAAGAATGTTGAACAATCATCGTTTCGGGAGGCATAAATTCGTCATCCACGGAAACCGTATGTTCTTTAACCATTTGATGTAGTTGTGTGAGAGTGTAGCTCGAATAAATCTTATAACAACATCCTAGTATATTGAAGATACTGTTTTTGTTACAAAAGAAATAAATAAAAAGAGTTTAGGGGGTTGGAGAAGCAAAATAAAACAAATGAACATGAGAGAATGAATTACCTTTAAAAGTGTAACGCCTTTTGATTTGAGCCTAAAGGCTTCCTTTGAAAGGATTATTCCCAAAGGGAATCCTATAGAATGAGGAGAGGGATGTGGAGAGAGTAAATGGGCAGGGTTTTGCCGAGACAAAGGCTTGAGGGGTGTGTGAAATGAGGTAGAGGTGGGGGCCTTTTATAAGAGGAGAGGAGGGTCACTTTTGGAAAGTAAAGAAATATTACTTTATTTGAAAACGTTTTTCGGTTTTAAAAGGTCCCACATTGATATAATTCGTGTATAAGGTGATAAGGCTTCGAAATCCACTCATCCGATACGTTTTGGACATGTGTAGCTCATAGATTTTACATTATCTTTCCATTTTATTTAAATCGTCAAATAATGATGTCATCGCTGCATCATTATTATGTCATAAATAATTTAATTTATTTAATGTATAAAAATTATAAAACAAATACTATGATGTAGGAAATATTTTTATCTTTCCAATTACTATTTATAATCAAAATTTGGACTTGTGTAACCCCACTTAAAAATTGTTTTAGTAGAACATATCATGTTTGTGTCATTTTTACTTTTACATTAAATAAAAAGTTATTTATGTCATTTCCCAACCAAAGTGGATCCATGGGGTCCCCAAGTTGGCCCATGGCTTGTCTTGGTCGGCCATGACTCACCCAATAGGTGTAGGACAAGTTTCATGGTGTTTTCACATTCTTATAATATCATTTTTACCTTAAATTACACTAATTACCACTAATCGCGATTAAAAACTTAATAAGTTACTATTCACCAAAAAATTATTTTCATCCCATTGAACCACATTTTTCATAATAATGACAACCATGTATGTCCGATTTTCAAAATTCAATACACATTAGTGGTAAACTTTCATTTAACTGAAAAATCAGTTTGCTTGATTACCACTTAGTGGTTTCACTATTTATCAAAAATTGGAGTTTTTCAGAAAAATACCAAAACTTCACCCTAAGCTATATTTGATATTCCGAATTCAAAAATGAAGTCCGTTTTACAAAAATCAAAACATATTAGTCACATTAATTAATTTAATAATTAATTTCCGCTGTCAGAGCAAATAGCGTGTTTTTATAAAACAATAAGTATCAAAAGATTGACACTAGTTTAAGTCTGATTTCAAAGTGAAATTAATTCCAACGACCACTATTGGATTTAATGGTAAAAATATTTTCTAATTTCACTTTAAAACCAATTCAAAATATAATCTAATCATATAAATAAATTATATTAAAAAGAGGTTTTGAATTAAAATACAACATTTTACACTATTCATTAAAAAAATGAACATTATCGGAAAGATACCAAAAATTTACACAAAGTAAATTTTGATGTCCCGATTCTTAAGAAGAGTTTTATTTGGTCCAATAGAATTTATAAGAGTGAACAAAACTATATTTAATGATGGTTCTCCATTAAAAGGCGATAAGTGAACCTTTAGTGAAAACTAGGGCATATACGCCTAAAATTGAATTCTTTCCGTATTTTAAGCCTTTAGATTTTATTGGATAAATGTAAAAACATTTAAAAACATATATAATCATATTTTAGTTATTTATATCCATTCCCGCCATTACAACGGCTACATGTTAACTACCATTTAAAATAATATTATTTTATTATTAGAGTGAAACGTAAGATTCCCAAGAAACTCGTTGTTGCGTGTTGGGTACGCCATCGAGCATAGCATCCCCTTTAAAGTCATTTAAATATTTTATTCACAAATATGGATAAATATGAAATGTCATATTCTTTATTTACCTGGGGTGTTACAGTGTCCTTGAGGATCGTTCCAATGGATGCTCTACAAAGAAAGGTTATAAGAAGCATTGAAATATGATTCTATGATGATATGTGTATATAACTATGTCTATTTTATGAGCACAAATTTCCTATATTTGCACATGGGTCCTTAGAGATCTTGATTAAATGTGAGAAACAATTGGAAGAAGTCAATCTGAGAAACCACACAATCCCATTCAGCTCATGAAGGAGGCTAGGGTGACAATACTTCCCTCCCGTTGTCATACCCTAGACCCATAAGGAGTGAGAAATTTATTAGAAAAGTTCCATATCCCCTCCCAATATGGGTAACTGTGATAGATTGTGAAAGAGAAAAATAAGGGAAGGTCATCAAAGAAAGGATATTGTCTTACACCTTAAGGGATTCCCAAAAACTAGTTTCATGGCAAGGGAGGAAGATCTCATTCCATGTTATAGGGAAATACAAACATTTTCCTCACCCTCCCCCCTAGAACTGGAGGCTATGAGTCTTTGATATTACTAGGGGAGAACATGGTTATAATACTATTACTGAAGACCAAGAACTCGCTGACTACATGCCCTAGGTCTGGGTCTTCATGACTATAGGAATGAACATCCACATGCACTCCGAGGACCGTAACCATAATGTTGGACATGTGTAGGAAACATCTGATTGTAAGAATGCATATCCAAATGGTAAACATGGTGGTGTACTCCTCTATATGGTTTTCTAATTCTAAGGCCTTGTCTAATGTTTCAATGTGGTCTTATTCATACTAGGGAGAAAAATAAAGAGATTCCCTACCATGGATGGCATTGGAGAGTTCCGAAATTTTGTATCATGAAGGTCTATACATAAAGGGTAGATGTGGCTAACATGGTGCCTAGGAGGATCAAGAAATGATTCACCAATGCGAATGGGCCTAAAGGAGCTAAATATTCCATGGGAAATGGAAATAATAGGAAATATACATGGGATAGGCTTTAGACTAAATACCATCTTCAACCTCATGTGTCCCATGATAGGTATCCTATTGGTCCCAGATTAGGTAAGGGGACTTGGGTTACTGTTTTCTCACTATGGGATATGGGTTTCTTGGGCATATTTCTTGGGTGTCTGACCCTGAAAATAACCTTATCTCACTTTTCCACATTAATTATCTCTTCCCAAATATTTTATAAATCAACCTATGTAATTTTTGGAGACCTGGAGCAACGGGATGCACGGACTAAGCATGAGGGTTTCTTTTGATTTTTCTGTTGTAAAAATCTGGATCCTAAGGGTACTATTTATAGGAAAAAATGGAACCCTATATGACGTTTTTTTCTGAGTATGTCTCAATTTCTTATGCTCGATGGAGGTATCCTAAGTAGGGGTGAACTATTACTTCAATGTCATAGAGGTGGGATATATGGTCCTTCTAATGTGCATATTTCTTCATATTAGAACGTTTGGGAATGTCCCATTAACCTATCCTAGGTATATTAATAACTTTTTCATTCTTAAGGTTATGTTCATAATGATTTCATCCACATTGAAAAAACAATGTTTCAAACAATTTCTTATGGTGTAGAATAAGTATCAACAGTATGAGTCTTATCTGACTCACAAACTGGACCAGATTCTGAAGGTATCATTCCCTAGTGAACCAGATCATTGGAACCACCCTTCCAAATGAAAACATCATTGGATGGAACTATTATTATCATACCAATTAACATATATTCCATAAAATAACCCATATATTACTATAAATATAATTCTGAAACCATGCTCCCACTACCTAACCTGTGAGATGGAGGAAAAGGTCATAAAACACGATGAAACATGGGAAGACATAGTCATGGCCGAGCCAAATATTTTTTTCTACATCCCCACAATAATTTTATGACATCTAAACTCATTTTAAGATTATAGATCATGTTTTTTGTAAATAAATATGCACCATTTATTCTTCCTTGGGTCATCAATGTCAATCAATTTTACAAAACTAACTTATTGATGTGTAATTTTATAATAAAACAAGATTAATATGAATACTATATCAACCCAGAAGACCAAAAAATGATATACCCTCATCTTTAGTCTGACTATGAAAACTATTAACCATAAAAACCTCAACTCCAAATCCGCATTTGAAATAGAATCCCAATTTCGGGAAGTGTCTACCACTAATACAGAAGTTCTAAATCTAGAAATTATATGGAAACATCCCATCAATGCTCTCATTCAAGGAAACTCTTCAACTCGAAATAGAGATAAGGTATTTAATTTTTATGGTCTCTAGAGACCTAATGAGTGTGATATAAAAATTATCTATGGACGATGATTATCATATGGAAGACATAATAGTAGAATTCCATACCACAATATCATTAATCGAGATTTAGTTAGAAGAAGATATTGAGGGACATATTAATCCAATTTATATTTTATTAAAGGTTAAAAATGTAGACATATGATGGGACCTATTGGAAAGTGGTTCAATTTTTGATCTAATAATGATTGGGACCCGATGAAATTTTTGATATAATGTGGACTATTTGTCACCAGTAATGATGAACATTCAAGAGTACGAAAAGATAGATTAAAATACACTTATATGTTTATATATAATAGAAATATTTGGGTACTTTTTGTTTAATAATGAGTGTGTGGTTTTATAGTATGACAATACCTAAGGTATACTTCATGGGAGACCATGTATCCATATTATTGAGAAAGTGCCATCAATATTCCATCAATGGTTTAAAAATAATATTGTTGGGAACTCTAATATACTGGTTAGAAAAACATTCCACATTGAATATTGTGAAGACCCATATAAAAATGTTGGTTTCCATATTATGGAAGGAATGTAAAAAATTAAATAGAGAGACATGTGTGTTGCAACCTCCAAAGGCATGAGAACTATCATTTCAAGCCCCTTGATGCTCCTTGTCAATTTGTATGTACATATTATTAACTAAAAAAATGTGAAATATATTTCCTTGGTTTTCCAATGAAAACTAAAATATTTATCATCCCATGTCCATTTTATTATGGTCATACATGTATTAGTTTTCTTATCATTTGTTAGTCGGACAAATGATCCATTTCAGTCATCATATTTCCATCTTCTGTTATAAAAAATTAAAAATTTCTTCCTAAACTATCTTATAACTAAATTAATAGAAAACTATTCTTCCAATTACCAAAATTCTGAAAAATGAAATCATCTTTAATATTCCCCCACAATGTCCTTTGGAGTTCGGGATTTCAATTTCTATTCTGGAATCCTCTATTCCTTTATCAGGGAAAGAGATTCCCTAGTGTTATCCACCCTGTCTAAAAATAATTCAATTGAATAAAATATCATTGAGGGAGTGTATGATAAATGGGACTCCCTTCTAGTTTTTAACGAAGGTATCTTCACCACTATTGATGAACACAAGAAGTTAATTTGAGGTACATATGAGGACTCATGATACCCAAAGAAAAGTAACACCCTAAACTAATAAGATAAATAAGTGTATAACTCATTCTTAAAGAAACGCAAAAATTTATTTACATTTAATTATAAGGACATTGTTGGTAAAAATTTAAATGTGTATACATAACATGGGGATTTTTCTATAGATTCCTTGGTTTCAAACATGTATATTGATTAATACATCTTTATCATGCTTCAAATGTAAAATATGAAGATAAAAATCATATCAAATCCAATTTTACATTATATACGAAATACAAGAAATATAACTCTAACATCATTATCATTAATAAAATGAAGGGGTATATATTGGACTACTGTGATTTAATAAATATCAATCAACATTATCCAAAAGATAATTTACCAACTCCCATCATGGAATTTCTACTTGATATGCCAATTTTAAACAAGTCAATTTTGCTTATTTATGGTTATTTATGTTAAAACTATATAAATATGGTCCTTGAATATGAGGAACCAACATCGATCATTAAAAAATTTGAGATATTCGACTATTAACTCATTCCCTTTAGTCTGATGAATGCTATATCCACTTATCAGCATACCATGAAAAACATCTTCTAGCCATTATTTCATTAAATCATGGAATGATATTGACATGAATATTGGGTTTATTGTTGAAATCGTTGATATTAATTCCCTGATCATTGAAAATTATTTGAATAATTTCAACTATAAATCTTGACAATTAATCCTCTGATGTTTCTTTTGGGTGATGATAGGGAAATACCATGGATTCATTTTATACCAAAATGATATTGAGGTCAATCATTAAAAACTGGTGTGATTATCTCAATGATTCCACCTTGAAATATTAATGTGCTAAGGGTTATCATGGGATCCATTAATTATACCTAGAACATCATATCCAACCCTCCTAGAAACTATACCCCATAATAATGTTACCGAATAATGGGTTCATTGATTAATGGGATTAAGGAATCCATGAATCCTTTCAGAATATCATGGGATACCTACTACATCCACTTATCAAATTATCACTCATAAAATGGATGACACTCATCATATTTTTGGGTTCTGTGGAATGATATTCTGGAACCCTTATCGTGTAAAATAATTATGATGTAAAAGAAAATTGTCTCTATTATCCTATATAAATGGTTCTAGATATCATAACTATAGATTTTTACGTGGTTAATATCTAATTTAGCCTCATATTCATGGTTACAACCCAAAAAACTATAGGAAATACAATGATGTCTTATTGGTATATTGTGGAGGATAGCTAATGTATAATCTCATCTATCATATCCAACAACTTAATTTTTCCTAATGGGTGGTCATCATGTAATAAAATAAAATAAAATTCTTGTTAAAAATATCAATTAAGGGGGGAAAAGTTAATTTCTTTATTTAACCCATTTTCCTAGAAAACATGACAATAAGAATTTATATATATGACTAATATGTTTTCTCTAAACATGTAACTTCCTATAAATGGAAGAATAATTCTTATTGATACTATCAATGTAAAACTAGGGTGATAATAAAAATATCAAACTTTAATAGGGGTGGTGTTCATATTTCCATTGATTACCCATATTAGTCAAATGTTCCCTACTACTTTCTATCAAAAAGATGCTCTAATAATGTGGTGGAATGCCAAGACATCATTACATACATATAACTATCCAAATGGATACCATTATCCTTTATTTATATCAGATGTGACCAAAATATGTTCATTGATTAAATTAAATGTGAATATGATTTCAAGAAGAAATAATTATCCCCATTCATAGCCTATCTGATGAGATTTTTCAAATAATTCCCTTTCAAACTAACACATCATTATGTTCCTTGATGTTAGAAATCAAATTTTAATGTGTTGGGTATAGCAGCCAATATCTAGGACCAACCAAACAAGGAAAATTCAATATTTTCAATGTGCTCTAAAGGGAATATTATAAGGCCATCATTTGGGACATAAATAAAATCAATTATATTACTGATTCCTTCTGGAATTTTAATACAATTATTGTTATTGTATGGATTAATGTGATAATAGAGTGTATCCAAAATTGGGCCCTTACATAAGTCATAGAAAAAAAGTAACCATTCTAACATTGAGAGGAAAACCTCAACCAACAATATGGGAATAATGAATAAAAATTACATTAAAAATAGGGCTCTGATATAGTCATCTAAAAATTTAAAAAAAAATCAAGAAACCATATTCATAATGTAGAAATTCCATCTAGGTTATTGTAGATCCCATCAGTCAGGAACTTTCCTCTCCCAACATGTTATTATTCTATTATATTTCTATATAATAATGATATGTGACTTCATTGAACTCACAAAAATCTTTCATTAGTGTCAAATACCTGTATAATTTATCCATTTTCACCCAGAACTGCTTCTATCTAACATGTATTGATGGGTTTTCATCATTTTGTGAATGAAAATCATGGGTCCATATCCCTCAACATGGTCTTGGTAGACAAATTGTATACTTTATATTACAAACTTCTTCAAAAAATTGTTCGATGATATACCACTCAAGGCTATTTGGATGAATAATAGCATACACATCTTGATTTCTAATATCATATTTATATTTTAGGTTCCAAATACAATATTTATCGATTATTGCGCCAAATTATCCTCATTTGAGTTAATTAGTCTATATTTGTAGTATAACATTGAGTCCATCCTTTCATCATGATAGCATATAGTGATAAATTGTAATATAGAGGCTTCCATTAAGAATTTGTCGAATATACTTCAAATTCCATTGGTAAAGGAAAATAAATCTAGAAAAGAATGAATTTTTCATGATTTGTGGGATAATCAGACCATATCCCACACTACCACACACAAAAACATATTGTATATTGTCTATAGAACAAAGGTATTTCAAAAACCATAGTCCAGTTTCTGTTAGATGGGTCACTATCTCTGGTCAACTATCAAAAGATATACAACTATAGAAGTTTCATGAAGATCTATACAGAATTGGTGAGAGTATGTTGCATACAATACACAATATGTATTTCTAATAGAATCAGATTGAGAAAACCTTTAAAAAGAAGGTTTTAAAAACACATATCATCATATGAGGTACGGATCTTGATTTCATGTTTTTTAGAAAAAATGAAGAAATTGAAAATTTTCTAGGTACACACCATGTACTTCTGTGTACATGCCATTTACTAGGTTTCTGCATATAGGTGCATACTGGTTGTGTAATTCTAGGGTATATGGCTTAGTGGTGACCTAGAAGACCTCTTAAGATGAGTATTGTTGAGGCTAATACAAATCATGTACTTTTAATGAACATGCATTGTGCATTTATTTTTATTTGATAAATCTAAGTGGTCATGCGTTTCATATTTTGAAACACCTTCTTCCTCACTTTTTTCATATAGGTGTATGACTGAATGGACAAAAAACTCTAAAACCCTCCCATTCGTTGTCCAAGCTCTGATTGGGACACTATCAGGTGCATTGGAATCCCACCAGTGAGTTCTCAATTCCCCTATAGCCTTTTTTCTATATTCCTCCACTCTTGTGGGTTATATAAGGTTGATATTTTTTCCCTTTTGTAGATCTACATCGATATAGGCTAATTAAAGGGTTGTGATTCATGTACTTTGATCGTATAACATCGAGTTAGGTGGTTTGTGCTTTTCATTATTTTCCATTGAATTATATATGCTTAAAGAGATTCATACCAATGTTTGGGTTATTTAAGGGTTTGGAATAGAAACCTTTTTATCACATAATGTGGTTTATTTGAATGATAATAGATTTTTCATAGGCATGTGGTTAGATACCTTGTTTACAGGACACCCCATAGGTGAGTTTTTCCCATGATCGACTATTTATGGCCACTTGGTATTTAATGACCATTAAACCCACCTTTTTTCCCTGAATTGGTTGATTTGGAAGGATTTTATTTTTTTATATAAATTTAATGATGAATGCTTTGTGAATTTTTATCGTTGTAGTAATTATAGATTACATGTGATGCTTTTATATGATATATGTGATGTTTTGTTTTTCAATGGACCATGATAGCCTTCGACCAGGAAAACTCAGGGGGGTTCCATGTTTATATACATAGTACCATGAGATCCTTGGTGTAGATATTGACCTAAGGTTATTGACTGTGATAGCTACCAAGTGGTCATTTATGATTTTTTAGGATATGTTGACCAAGGGGTATTGACCATGAAAGCTACCCGGGAGGTTGTTTATAATTAATTAATTCTATATTGGCCTAGGGGTATTGAATGTGAGAGCTTCCCAGGTGGTTGTTTTTAAATGAGTTAGTGTTATGTTATACCATAGGGGTTACACTGTTAGAGATTTCCCAGAGGATGGTTTATGAATGATTGAATGGTTGTGACAAGTTTTCCAAGTCAAAGCAGAAGCTAGGACTCAGACTTACTTGTTTGTTTATATATTATTCTGAGACTTCTATTTTTTCAATTTTATATAGGTGGTGTAGATTATGAGCCAAATCTTGAAATCTTCATGATTCAAAGGATTAATAATAAATTTAAATGAATGTATTTTAAAACTGAAAGATTTTTATCTTTGAGTGCATTCAAGTTTATTTCTTCATTTCTTCATATTACCTGCTATATATATTATAAGACAGTTAGACATAGATATTTTGGTGTTTACCTACTTCGAATCATCTCACACAATATTTGGGACATTATTTTGGACCAAAAAATATTATATGATTGCAGGAATAGATAAGGGTAAGAGACCATCTTCATCAGTTACTTGATTGTTGTTGGTACTGGAGAGAATGTGACCAATATGAGGCTTACGATGCTGTTGGAGTTTACATACTTTTCACTAAATTGGTTTTTTATTTTATTTCCAGCATTGTGACTTGTTTTTATGCTTTCCTAGACATATGCGACATGCATCATATATATATATATATATATGCTTCTATTCTTTTATTACTATCAGTATTCTACATTTTACATCTGTTTTATGGTATTACACTTTCCACCATTGAATACTGATTTTTTTCTTATGTGTATACTCATCCAACAAGAAAATAGTTACCCCATTATCACACCTTGACACTTTCTTCTAGTTGGTAGCCTCTGGAATTTTTGAAAATGTTCTTCAGGTTTTGTGACCAATTGGGTTTGGGGAACCATTGGGTGGCACCTATATTTGAGACGATAAAAATTGGTATAAGAGGTGTTCTTTGCTACTTTTCCTTATTATTTGGAGCCTATAGACTAGTATATGATGGAATGGGTAATTGGTTACAATTTTCCCTTGGGAGTAGCTGACCCATGTTCTAGGAAAAACCATGTTTCCTCGAATATTACAATTTTTCTAGTTTTTCAATTGTTATTGTTCATTTTATTTCAACATTGGGTGGCACACATGTTTTGTGCTATTATTATTGAAATATTTATGGTTCTATTTTTTTAACCCAATAATATGAGTGTATTCCATCTCATTAATCATATAGTCACCTACTAAAGATAACATGTCATGCATTCTGTTCATGACATTTAGGGTGAATTTTTGATTCTATGTTGTTGTGATAGATGTAGTGTTTGATATGAATTCTATTGTGATAGATGTTGTGAGAGAAATATCTACTATTTTTATAGTGTATTGGTAATGTACAGTTTTATTTGGATGGACCCCAAGCTTTGGTCCCTGAGGTTTTACAAGCCCACTTGGATTGGAATTTTGTGGATCATGTTTGGACATTAATTGAATTATGTTATGATATGGCATGAATAAGGATGCCAAGCTTTGATTCTTGGGGACAATGGACTCTCACATTTCAGAACATGGAATTCCATAGCCCAAATCTTATGATTTTGTGGGATTTGGAGATCTTTCAGAGGCTTACTATTCAGAAACCCAATATAACACGTCATGTGATGTTATAAACACACGACATGTGTTGTTCTATTCTCGATGAAATTAATTTCTCAAGTACACACAATGTACCGTATTTAGATTCCATGTATTTGTTAACCATGTGACTGACCATGTGAGTTTAGAAATAGTGGTGGTAATATTTTGGAAGAATACATCATGTGCTGGGAGTACATTTCATGTTGTAATGGACCGTGTATACGACCATGTGACTAACGGAACTGGTGGATGAAACATGGGTTGTACAAATTATGTATATCTTATACAAGCTGTGTAGAAGTCAACTGTGTGACTTAAGACATGAGTGGATGGATTTTATGTGGATTACACCATTCCCATAGTGTGAACGCCATGTACTGTTACACCAGGAGTGAACCGTGGGTTCTAGCAGTGTTCAAGAATTTGGATAGGAGCAAATATTCAAGCACACACTGTGTCTCGGGAGGAACACACCGTGTGTATTGGGTGTCACACGACCAGGTTAAAAGAGGTAGGGGCCCTTGTTAAGGCTTAATGGAACACACCATGTAGTGATTCTACAGGACTTGTAACACTATTTTGTAACCTTATTTTGTAAAACATGAATTATTTATTCTCCTATTAAATTTTTCCACATCTATGTTCGCATCCTTGATATTCTTGAACTGATGTGTGTTCTTGGTCTTGCAGAGTCATTCCACAGATATTTCCTCTATTTGTATGCTCGGTACTTGGAGACGATCAGTCACCGGAAATGGTAGATCATGGACTATAAGTTAATCCTCATATTGTACTAGTCTGGGAACTAGCTGTTATATGGGATTCTGGTTCTGATGCATAGATTCATGAATGATTTATGAGGATGATGTCGAATTTTTAGGGAGCACCACATCCTGCCCTGACTATGGAAGAGTTGACGTGAGTGTTCTAGAAGGAGTATCCTCCCACTTTTTCTGGGGATGAAGGACCATAGGATACATATTCATGGTTGGAATCCAAGATTTCTCTATTCAAGCATCTAGAGATGACTCTGGATAGAAGGGTGAAGATCGCGAATTACATGTTATGTGATTCCGCCAAGATATGGTGTGATGTTATCTCACAGGTGAGACAATGTTGGGATGTGGTTTGAAAAGTGTTCCAGAGGAAAATCTTTGACTATATCAACCATAAGAAATTCAAAGACGACCGAGCCTATGAGTTTATACATTTGGAGATGGGCGCTCTTTCAGTGATGAATTATTCTCCTTTATTTACAGAGCTTCAGTGCTTCTCACCTGATTTGGGAGGTGACTAGTTATATTTAGCTTGGAGATTTGAGGATGGTCTCAGGTATGTCATTTGATTGCAGGTAAATATTTTCAGGATCACATCTGTGAAAGCAATAGTAAATCAGGCACTGATTATCGATGGCAATCTGAGGGAGTTGGGAGATGCATTCTAGGGAGGTTCAGCATCCAAGGCTAGTAATCCATCATTTAACAGTAGGAAGCACCAAAGGGAGCCATTTCATGGTGATTCCAGTAGCAAGGTTGTATCTTCAGGTAGCCATGTGAGGTTCTTCCTTATCAAGAAGAGTAAAAACATGGGACCTCAGTTCCCAAGAGACCCAACCAAGTACCGATCTTGAAGAATGATTGGTAAACTTTATCATTTTTAACTATTTTTCTCCCCAAAAACTGGTGAGAGGGGATCTATTATTACTCCATGCTCAAGTTAAGGAACAAAAAATTATCATCATCCTAAGAACTAGTGTTCATCAGGCCATTCTGGCTAAGGAGGTGGTCATGGTTGTGGTAGCCAGATGTCTAGATTTCAGCAACAACAGGGAGAATTACCTCAGGGTTGTCAGGCAGGGTCATAGGGCCATAATACAGGCCAGTCATTTGAATTGGAGTAGACCTAGAAAGAGTAGGATCCCAGAACCTATACGGTTAGAGGTATAATTGTAGTTTACATATTTTTAGCTTCTATGCGTTTTGATATAGGGTATTCTAATTGTTTTATATTTGTTGCTGTTTTGGAGAGCCTTGGGATCTGTATCATTACTTCTGAGTACGTTATGATGCTAGAAACTCCATTGGGAATTAAGACGGAAAGTGTAAGTTAGTGCAAGTAGTGCCCTACAGAGGATGGTCGGTGTCACTTCTTATGGGTCATTATGTATTAGAGATGACAAGATTCAATGTAATCCTCATAATGGACTAGCTGGTTTCCTTTGAGTCCTTTTCTTGACTTCCATTTCTGTATGGTGAATTTCCTGCCACCAGAAGCATGATCATTTCTATACAAAGGTGAATGGGATGTCTAAGGGAGAAGAGAAGAACTTGAGCTTCATGGGTTAGGAGGAATTACAACCCAGATTTCTATATTATATCTGGATGATCAGGGTACTTCATAGATGGACTTTCCTCCTCTAATAGGGGCTCATTTCAGAGATGTCCTTCCAGGTGAAATTTTATTTTTTCCTTCTAGAGAGACAGGTATACTTCTCTATTGAGCTTGTCCCTGGAGTAGAAAAAGTGTTCATTCACCTATATAGGATTGTTACACTAGATATATTGGAGATCAAGAAGTAGTTATAGGAGTTTTATGCAAAGGGTTTCATCTGACCCAGTACTTATCCATGGGGTTCGCCTATCCTTTTTGTGACGAATTTGGGAGGTATCCTCATACTGTGTGTGGGTTATCGGAATCTGAACCATTTGATTTCCAAGAACTGATATCCCTAACTTTATATTGATGATAAATTTGATCAGCTTTGAGGAGCATGTGTGTTCTCAAAGAATGACTTTAGATCCGATTATCATCAGTTGTACGTTAGGACATCTGATAAATCTATTACAACCATTTAGAGTAGGTATAGTCTATACGAGTATTTTTTTTATGATGTTCAGTCACATAAATTCACTAGAATCATTAATGGAATTGATAAACTGATTGTTCCATCCGTACTTGGTATTTTGTGGTAGTCTTCATTGAGAAAATCATGGTGTACTCTAACACTCAGAACGACCATGAAATCAATATTGAGATCATATTGAGTACACTAAGAGAGAATAAACTATTTTTTATGATCTCAAAATTACACATTTTGATAGTATAGTTTCACTTCGTGGGTCATGTCATCTCAGAGTCTAGAGAATCAGTAGACCAATAGAAAGTGAGGGGGTAATTTTCTAGGAGCAGGAGAAGAACCAATTTTAGGTATAAGGTTTTCTAGGGATATGTAGTTACTATAGATTCATTATCAAGGACATATCACTCTTATCAACACCACTAACTGGACTAACAAAGAAGGGTGCAAAGTACTTGTGCATAGATTTATGTGATTCATCCTTTCATGAGCTAAAAGGTAGATTGAATTTACCACTGATAATATTTTTATAGAGCCAGGAATGAGCTACACCATTTTCTGTGATGCATCGTGTAATGGGGTCAAAAAATTACTTATTTGCGGGGAAGGAGACATTGTGTATGGGTCTTGGAAATTGGGGCCACATGAGAGGAACTAACCTACACAAGGTCTCGAGTAAGCTACAATTGTTCTTGATTTTTGTTAATCGATACATTATCATTTGGGGGAGAAAATTATTTTATAAACTAATCAAAGAAGCCTCAATTATATATTTACTCGATGTTATCTAAAATTGATATATTGAATGTGGTTTGAGTACCTTCAGTCTTTTGACTTTGATCTTTCATGCATGCATGGTAAAGAAAATGCAGTAGCTAACGCATTGAGAAATAGGACTCGGATACATGCAATTCAAGAGGGAAGTGGAGAGTGGAAACATATTGACATGTTCTATGAGATGTACTACGAGGTACATGAAAAACATGTTCATACAATTATTTCATTTATGGGTGTAACCTCTACTATACTATATTGAATTCGAATGAGGAAGCTACTAGATTATGAAGGTCTTGTCTCATGGGAGAGTGTCTCAGGTGAGGACCCTAATCCTTGGTAGAACATTGGTGAGGATAAGATTTTACATTTTCATGGATAAATATGGGTGTTAGTAGACATATATGAGGTTCTATTGTGATATTTTCATGCATCATCATGGGATGTTCATCCTGTTGTTAGCAAGATGTATCGAGATCTACATCGTCAATATTGGTGGCCAGGCATAAAGAGAGATGTTGATGGTTTTTTATGACATGTTCATCCTTTCATTAGGTGAAGGAGGATCATCATCAACCGAAAAGTAATTTAAAATAGTTACCCATTCATGACTGGAAGTGGAATAATTACACAATAAAATATGTGATAGTTTTACTGAGGCTTCCTCGAGGGGGTGATGTAGTTTGGGTTGTTATTTATAGACTCACTGAGGTTTTACAGTTCTTAACGATCAAAGAAAACATCAGTGTCGATGATATTGGAAGGTTGCAAATCTGGGAGATCGTACATTTTCATGGGGTTCTAGACTCTATCATTTTAGATAAAGATTCCCTATTTACATCTTATGTTTGGTAGGGATAATAGAGGGCATTGGGTACATAGGTACTTGTGAGTAAAATTTACCATCCACAGACATATGGCCAGTCTGATTGCACGATTCATTTTTTGGAGGACATGATAAGAGCATACACCTTGAATTTCATGTGCACTTGGGAGATACATATACCCATGGTGTAGTTTTCCTACAATAATATGTTTTTGGAAAATATTCAGATGGAAGCCTGTAAGGATTTTACGGTGGGCCATGTCCATCACCCCTGTGATGGATAGAGGTAGGAAAGGTAGCTATGATGGGACCTTATCTTATCAAGGAGACAACATAATAGGTGGATTTGATTCAGAAAAGTATTTCTACTATACAATTCAGACAAAAATGTTATGTTGATCAATGGTAATGACCTCTAGAGTTTGAAGTCAGAGATTATGTTTTCATATGTGTCACACCGAGGTTAGGACATAGAGTGATTTAGAGATAGGGGAGATTTAACTGAGATACGTCTGTCCATTTCAGGTTTTGGAGAGAGTCGGGCTATTTTTCTATTAGTTTTATTATCCTTACAAGTACCGAGATAGGAATAGTTTCATTCTTGTTTCATAGTTCTAGAGTTACTTTTCAGACTCATCTCAGGATTTTCAACTCATGTAGATTGAGTTAGAGATGGATGCATCCTTCTAGGAGAACCATTTTCAGAGTCTGGATCACAGCACAAAGGTTCCCCATGGTTGTTTTGTTCCACTGGTATGAGATCTATGGTAACATTGGTGAGTAAAAGATGAGACACGGGAGAGGGAGGCTGACGTACGATCATAGTGGCCAGAGTTTTTTTGATATTTCTTCTTCACCACCTTTGGAAGGGAAATTCAGGGACGAATTGCATTAAGGGGGTAAGTTTGTAAGAACCCATATCTTCATTTTTGGTATGGATCATGATTTATGTTTTTATTTTTTTGAAAAAATGAAAAAATGGGATATTTTATAAGTACACACTCCATGTACTCAGTTTCCACTTACATCCACCTACTGGCTGTGTAACGGCTAAGTACATGTTCATGTGATCACTAGGAATACCAGTTATGTTGAGGGTCGATTGAGGATAAAACACAACATGTATAGTTAGTGAACACGCCATATAATTTTATTTTTTATTTTATAAATCAGAGCGGGGTTTCATCTTATCTTCGGAAACACCTTCTTCTTCCTTTGTTTTGTATAGGATTGTGGTAGAAGGGCTAAAAAACACTAAACCACTCTCGATTCTCCGTCCGATCTCTGATTGGGACACCATCAGGTGTGTTGAAATAACATCGGTTAGTTCTCAATTTCCCTAGAGCCTTTTTCCCTGATTCCTCCTATCTCGTGGGTTATCCAAGGTATATCGTTTTCATGTTTTTGTAGATATACACTGATATTGGCCGATTCAAGTGCTGAAGTTCATGTTTGTCGATCGTGTGACATCGAGGTAGGTGGTTTGTGTCATTCATTGGTTGTATTTAGATTATATATTCTAAAAGTGATTCATACCCACGTTTGGGGTATTTCTTGATTTGGAATTAAACCCTTTATAACACCTTTTATGGGCTATTTAATTGATAAAGGGCTTGTTTTTAGGATTATGGTTGGATACCTTGTTTACAGGAGACCCAATGGGTGCATTTTCACCTTGATCGGTTGTTTATGGTCATTTGGTCTATAATGATTGTCATGTGTACCTTGTTTTCCATGACATGGTTGATTAGGATATAGTTTATTTGATTATATGAAACTAATGTGGTGTGATTATTTAATGCTTACCAATGTAGTAGTTAGAGATTATATCTTCTTCTTTGATATGATATGCACGTTGTTTTTTTAATAGACCATGAGAGCCTTGGACAATGAAAACTTTTTTGGTTTCCATGTATGTTTACATTGGAAAATGAGATCCTTTTTTGGATATTGACGAAGGGGGTATTGACCATGATAGATACCTTGGAGGTCATTTATGATTTTTTATGCCATGTTGACCAAAGGGTATTGACCGTGAGAGCTATCCATGGGGTCATTTGTAATTTATAAATGTTATGTCGACCCAGAGGTATTAACCATGAGAGCTGCCAAAGTGGTCACTTGTATGTGAGTTAGTTCCATGCTAATACATAGGGTTTAGACTGTGAGAGACTTCCAAGAGGGTTTTTTCTGAATGATTGAATGATTGTGATGAGTTTTCCAATACAAAGCACAATATTTGACTCAGTCTTACTTGTTTTTTTAAATGGTCTTCGTAGAAATCTGTTTTTATACTATTATACATGGAGATGTAGACCATAAAAAAAATATTGAGATTTTCTTGATTCAAATGTGGAATAATAAATGTAAATGAATGTAATGGAAAAATTTAGGATTGTTTACATTGAGTACATCCTAGTTTGTTGCTTAATTTATACACATTACCTACTATATATATATATATATATATTCACTAACAATTAGGAATAGATCATTCGGTGGTTTCCTACTGTGATTTATCTAACACCCTATTTGGGTCATTCTATTGGACCCAAACATATTATATGATTATAGATATAGATAAGGGTGAGTGACCTTCATCATGAGCTAGTTGATTGTTGTTGGTGCTGGAGAGCATGGGACCAAGAGGAGTCCTCCAATGCTTTTGGAGTTTAGTTAATATTTATTAATTTGGTTGCTATATTTTATTTCTAGTATTATGACATGTATGGTTGCTTTCATATACACATGTGAGATGAATCATTTTAATATATATGCTCACATTGTTTTTTTAATAGTAGTATTCCATTGTTTACATCTGTTGTATGGTATTAATAATTCATCTATTATTTATTAATTGATTTTCGATGTGTATACTCTACCAATGAGTTCATAGTTTCTACATTATCACACCTTTTCTCTCACTGCTAGTCAGTATCCTCTAGGGTTTGTGGAAATTTTCATGTGGTTATGTGACCAACCATGATCAGGGCACCTTTGGGTGGCACATGAATCCTGTAAATTACAAAGGTATTCCTTGACATGTTCATGCATGTATAATTTATGTTCTTTATCATAAGCTCAGTGATTCATGGGAATAAACATAAAATGATAGATCCCTAGGGTGAGGGCATATAATTAATAAACAATTCATTTTCCCATTTGGATTACACATTGGTTATGGTGAATGGGACACATCCTAGTGTATACTAATGCAATGATTCACAAGAATGATTTTTTATAATTTCCATGGGAGTACCCATGACTTGGTGGAAATAAAATAATCATATAAGCACCAATGAATCATTGGATTGAAATTAAACTACAAAAAACCAATATTCTAAAAGGAATAGATTAAGATTCATAACATCCTGGACCTAGTGTCATGACATTCATGTACAGATCACCCATGACATGGTAGGAATACATTAAAATATATATCCCCCAAGTCCTAAAAAAAGATTTTAAACTGAACAAAACTAAAGACCTCGTGGAATGTAATTTATCTTCAAATCAATCATGTACTACAAGTAATAAATTAAACTCCACCACATCCATTTCCTTTCATAATGAATTAAAAATACATAGGTGTCCTTTCATATATTAATGACATTAAACTACATAACAATGAAGTCATACTGATATGCATTTAAACATCACAAAATCCAAGTTCCTCATCACATGTACATAAAATATAAAATTCCTACATCATATTCACATGATTTTGAACCATGTAAAATATAATCCATCAACTATGATTATTGACATCATAAAATGGGAGATATTATGGGATCTATTACCTAAATAAAAGAAATATTCAAGAAATGGTATGGGTTATATTCCCTCTTATACATAAACCTATAATACGGTAAAAATTTCCACCCCAATTAATAAATAGAAATAATAAATTACATTCACTTTTCATGAGCATCATCTAAATAATGATAAACTTATTCATTTTTCACTTCCATGGTTAACTATGGATTTGCCTAAAAAATACACCCCCTATATAACATAAAAATCACTACAATGGACTTATATTATAATTATAAGAATAATTGATTCCCATTATCATGGGATATATTATTTCACCCTTATATGTATTATAATCTCATATATACCTCTATTTAATAAATATTTCTCTTATAAATTAAATTTATTAATGTAATGATGTAATTATTTCAATGAACTACATATGGAATTATTGCATTAACAAAGGATATATCATGAAATATATATCCCTTAATCTAGGTCCATCAAAATAATATGAGAAATCACTATTTCACTACTATCTCAACTCAATATCAATGTGCCCTCCTAATGTATCAGTACCTAACCAATCCATCAATGGTGTTGGGTCATTAATTTTCTTATAAGATAAATAAAGCTCCACCACATCCCATATGGGTTGTACCCATATGAAAATAATCAATGGTAACCACCAAATGTCATCAAACTATGAGGTCGAAGGAATTAGAACATGTATGTATTTTAATTTCATATATAGAACCATTCATTGCGAAATCTTGTTTCCCTAAATGATATCTAAAATAATTTAAAAGAATTTGACACATAATTGGTGTGGGACTTTGAACATTAATTCCCCAATTTTTTATACCCAAAGCATGATCATTGCAAGGAACAATAATTTAAAATAAATATTTTAAATATTTATCATCTCACAAGGATACATAGTATTTTACATGTACACCATTCCATACTGATCCATCATTCTCATAATCATAATGGGAACATGCCCTATCTTTAAGTATGACGAGAATCATTGTTGGAGATATCATCATGAGCTTTCTTTTATGGGGTCCTATACATGATATGAAATGATACATTCCTATAATATGATCCATAGATATATTTATGTATTCATATCTAAAATGCTACTTGTTGTTTTATTCTGTTATATATTGGATACGTAGTGATCCTCAAATCCCATATCTAGAGCCTAGCCATAAGGATTAAAAAATTCACTCTCTTTGTAAATAATTCAAGTCTATTTGTCTAAGTTACATTCAAAAGAAATTCAAAAATGATTTATATCTATATAGTATATGTAGTGATTCTTGGATCCCACATCCAAAGCTCAACCTCAATATCCATAACAATTGTTTCCATTTTTTCCTTTCCCTAATATATCAGTAAATATATACAATTGAACCATTTAATTTTAAGAACCACATGTGTGTTGATTTCTATCCAGAAATGATATATAGTCAAACATAACCCCTATCATGATCTCAATCCCAACGTCAAGAAAAAATATCACCCCACAACCATGAACATAATCTTAATTTTTGAAAGGATCATGTTATATAAGTTTATTATGTGGAATAATTTCTAAAATATCAATATATATATAGATGACTTTGTAAGATATCCTATGATTTACCATAGGTTAATCCCCATTATATTCTTCCCTGATTCCATATATGTATCAAGAGATATCTCCCTTAATTTTTATATGATTGTGATGATATAATCACTAGGGAAATCCTGTACCAATATAATAACCCATCACCTTCATGAAATAGTCAACATCTATCTATCACACACATATATGATATGGTATAGCTTTCCTCTAGTTTGGTTGCTTACACTCTACCCATAAGATTTGTCTATTATATAGACCTTTTTATTAAGATCAACACCTGAATCCTATCTATACTGGATACATAGTCATTCCATGATTCTCAATCCTAGGTAATTTTGTAATCCACTATATTTTGATAACTCCTATTCTCCCAAGCATATTATTTTGATAAATGTGGGGGATCATCAAAAAACATTTTAAACCATGTTTTAATTATTTGAAAAAATGTAAAATATAATAATTTCACCTCATCACCATGATCTGTTGACATCCATAAAATTATTTTAATGGACATGTGATATGATTAATCTTCTTTTCACTCCACTTGAATATGAGCTTCATCTATGTAGATTATTTTTCATATTAATGTGTGATGATTGGTTTAATTGTGGTTATTTTAGGAAACACATTTATTCTCATAACACTAATCTTGAGTGTAGAAATAAATTTTTAAATTAAAATGGGACCCCAACTACCATTAGGTTTGATCCTTTATAGTGAAAAAAACCTCAAAAATTTACTTATAGTAAGGTATGATTATGATAGAATACATGAAATTCGATACCTAATTGATTTTTATTTAACTATATAGAAGATAAATCCTCATTGTATGACATTAAACATCGAATACCATCATCCATTAACTCCTCAACGGAAAATAGTAACTAGGACATTGTAAAATAGGGATCACAGTGCATCCATCAATTATATATTATCCTCAATCCATAATAAATTGTTGGTATCTTCAATAACATAGAAACCAATAAATATTTCATGCCCCTCAAGATGATTGTGCCTAGAATAAATGGACTACTTAATTGAATGTGGAAAAATCTATTTACAAATTCATATCAATTCATGTACTATCAACAAGAATAGTTCTGAACATAAAAAAAGTGTCTTTTGTTCCTTGGGACCCCTATAATAAGTGAAATATATTATTTTCCCTCATTGGTATTCGTTTTGATGACTTTTTGGTTTTCTATATATCATTACTCATGATATGAAAACCTTGTTCCGTGATTTTATATCCTCTATCCCCCATTCAAACTGGTTTTGGAGTAATCCCGACCTTAGGAATCTTATGTTGGGTATTTTGTAACAGCCTCTATTTCATTGATCCATACACCATGAGATTAATTTATGTGATCTTCAGTCTAAGGTACATGATTCCATAAAATACCCCACGATTTTCCAATTGCATGACTCGAAGTACATGTGATGGAGATAGACATGCTAAAATGTTAGAAAAGTTCAATATTCTATATAAAAATGTCATGTTTCAGCTCAAAAATCTCTTCATTATCAGAACTTTGGTAAAAGTTAGAAATAAAATTGAATGTAAAAATTCTCTTTGATCATATCCCATGACATAATAAAAATTTATGCAAAGCTCACAATATCCTTTTGGTCTAAGAAAGTTTCTGATCATTTATTTTTAAAATTTATTCTCCATGATTGGGTCATAATTACATAGAGGACCAACTTTTAGAGTGTTAAAACCTCCATGGGTGGACTTATCTCTGTATTCAACTCCATTTATCTAGATTTGGATCATCCAATTAAATTTCACAACCTTTAGTATAGAGTGCGTCAAACATCAATTTTTTTATGGTTGACTATGAATATAATCCCCCACAGACATACATATGATCCCCCATCCTATCAAATAGTGGTATATTTACATTTAATAGTGGTCCTTCTATCCCTGTATGCTTTGGCACCATTCCAATGAAATTCATCACCTTAATTTGATTTATGAGTACCTTCTATATTTTTCCCATATCACCCTCATAGACTCAATTTCTCTGTTTCTTGATTTATTGATTCAACAATCCAAATATTCAAGTAGGATTGCAACCCTCGATGTCATATAACCTTATTCATAAACCATTTTGGGGTCTGCATCACACGACCATAAACCATAGCCTATAATGTTACCTGATTCATTACAAAAAACTAAACACCCCGACTCAATAATTTATCAATTAGTAATCTTCCCATAATTAACATAATGTTAAATTTTCCCTTTTCATATGGGATATTTGTATTTTGATTGAACCATCCTCAGATATACTATAATAACTAACTCACATCATTGTTAAACTATTTGAATTTCCCTATACCTTATTTGGACCTTGAAACAGATCTTTTCTAGCTCCATGGGACCCTCATCCCAACTATTCATGGCAATCATTGTATCCTAAAAATGACCCCCCATCATTTTAACAATATGTGACTTTTCTTTTAAAAAATAACCATTGATACTTATGATCCCTATCAATGTTTTAGAGGATCATTCCACCTTGGAATTATTTTTGATTATCGATGCTATTTTTTCCCATATCACAATTCATGACTCAGTCTCTTGGGCCACAATATAAAAATTTCATCATCTAAGATATTCCTAATGTTTTTATATAATTTATCTCATGTCACCACTTACCATAACTTTTTATGAAGAAATATTTTAGGGTTTTGAACCCTACATGATAAATAATATTTGGGTCAAGGTTGATGGGTTCTAGAACCATCCTTCGATATTAAAATTTTTATGAAGGATAATGGTTCGCAAAACCATTATTGAATATTCATCCCCAAGACCCATTTCATATATAGATTTGTCTATTTCCACCTAAAATATATCATGTATCATTGAAATGAAAAGTTACAATTTTAATGGAAAATCTACATGATTATTCGTATAATCCCTTTTAAAATTCATTTTTTTCCTTTGAATGGTAGCCAACATTGTATTTTCCTTGAAAAAGGACAATCAGATCCCAATAGGATCTATGAATTTTATAGTGGAATGCATATTTATAGTATAATTATTTATCATACTCATCATATTTTTCTGATCTAATTACCTAATCTCATACACATTAATAGATTAAAATTAAAAATCAATCCACAAAATTTCACTTAAGGACATAATTAAGGATATATGGCTATAATATTAAGTTGTATATGTTCTAAAATATATTACCTCAATCTAATACAAAATATGGTCAAGTAAACACTATAAAATAATATTCCATTCATTGGAAAATGATATTTGAATCTATAAACAATTAATTCATTCATCTATTACATTACACTAAAATACCTGTGGGAAGAGACACATTACATGTTACACTAAAGGCCTGCAAAGGGTTACCCTAGAAAAATTTAGAGCTCTAATTTCTATAATATAATATTGTTTTCAATCATGGATACTATATTCCTTATAAAAAATTAAAAGGAAAATAAACATTAAAATTGTTAGTTCAAGAACCCACAAAGGGTGGCCTAATAAAAATTCAATTCTCTAGTCTACTGATATATCTAGATATGATGTAGACCAATGGTAGGAGTTAATTATATGTTTATGTATTTATACATTTTTTCCTAAAATCTAATTAAATATGATGATCCGCTATTAAATAGTATTAATCATTACACAAATTTTCCTAGAATACAAAAAAAAAATTATCCACAACATCATCCTTTAGGTGAGTTATGAAAATTTAATAGTATCCTATAAGTTGTTATATATTTTTATCTTATTAAAAAATATAAAAATTTAGAAAACAAATCCCATAACGTTTAGGCTTCCATATTCATTTAGAGTATCAAATAAATATTATTAATGTTAAATAGTGTTCTTGTAGGATTATATTATTATTTCTAGGTTTGGTGGACCTATTTCCTAAAAAAATATACAATTTGAAAATTATAGCCTCTTAACCCTATGTTATATAAGACATTGATGAGAAATTTTATTTTACCTGAAACATCAAACATTTAATTATTTAAAATTACATCATGAATATATTTGCAGGATTATCTTAAGGTTATAATGGTTTTGATACAGTTTTTTGAGAATGATATTGAATATTGAAAAATGAATTAGATCAGTTCAAATATCTATATAAATAATTTATTTTTTTATTTATACTATAATGAGACAATGTATGTGTCTAAGGTTACTCTCTATCTCTCAATAATATTCTATAACCCTCATCTATTCATTTTACCATAGAATATCGGTACTCAAGGACTAGTTTCCCAAAAAAATATAGCTTTTTATGAAAATATTATTCATAATAGTGGTGATGTGTGCCTAATATTATTTTCAAGTCCTTAATTAGATCCATTAAAACCCAAACCAAGGATCATAGTGAAACATGAGTATTTTAAACTCACCAAACTAGTTTTCCAGTATATCTGTTCGGTAAGATTCTACCCAAGCAATGATATGAACTTGATATTGTTAAATATGACTACTGGTTTATGGAAATGGGATAATGGAAATAGTGTCCCCAAGAATAATCATCATAAAATATAGTTGAATAAGTTCATTATGTTATTAGTCTCATAGGCCAATAGAAGGTAAGGAAAAATTCTTATTGGTATAGTAAAATCGGTTTGAAAAATTCCATATTGGAATAAGGTTTTTAAATGAATAATTATTCCATTTAAGGAGCCCTGAATCTATCCCAATGTGTGATTTTTTTTGAACTCTCATCATGGATTTCACTTATATTATTAATAATCATTCGAGAAGGTGATCCATAGGGAATAAAATTGAAACATTGAATGATAATAAACATATCAATAACCACATCAACATTTATTGGAATAACAATGATTCCAATATATACACTGTCATGAAGAGATGGAGGGAATGATTAATTTAAATGTTGTCATGAAACTCATGACATGGAAGGTGATCATATATGAAGATATATTGAAAGTAGAATGTCCTAATAATTCAGAAAGAGATGATACCATGGGACACACTATCAGTTATAGGTACACTATACATTAGTCTTGGTTTGTCATTATGTTCATTCTAGTGGTTTCTATAGAAAATGGTTGAAAATAAAAAAAATTGAGAAGGAAGACAAGGTTCACAATTGCTAAAATTTTAGTACTAAATATGAATTAATTGTATGGTATTCCCCTGTAATATTACAATGTCATTTTTAACAGTTTGAAAATATTCATTTAAGCCCAGAAAAATAACATGTGAACTATGTGGGGTCTGAGTGCATATTTTGAGGTTAACATTGTTTTTCAATAGTTTGAGAATTTTTTTTCCTCTGTAGGAAATCCCATGAATCAATGTGAAATTTTATAGTATCCACACATGGGTGGTGCACATTTTTCATAACCATGAGGAATAACTATGGGTGGTCCATCGGAACATAAAAATTATAATTTATCAATGTTCCCATTATCATTTTTACTCCAAATCACCTCCTAATACTCATTTAACTTAATATATAACTACCCTAGGGAATAATAGAATTATCTATTCAATTTTATGATGATTCTATTTAGTTCATTGTTGATATGTCAGCAATTAATTGTTTTATCTGTGGTTTCCTCTTCATTTCATATATCAATTCTATATATATCCTTAACACATTCCATGTTAACCTGAATTAGATATATATTCTTAATATATGTGGTTTAGAAGTGTTTTATTTTTTTATAGTATTTATATCATCATTTGGACCTGATATACTCTATCATAGTTCGTCTTTTGGAACAACAGTAATTTTCCATATGTTCTTATGGTAGTTGTCCTTAAAAATATTGTATAACACCTGAATTTATTTATGATCTTCTAAATTCCATTGGATGATTCATTGAAATTTATTGATTTTTTATCATGGTTGATATTTGTAAATAATTAATTTTTTATGTTATCTGGAATTTAAAAAACATTATTTCACACCAAGTGTTCGATGAAATTACTCAAAGAAGTTTTTGGGTAGAGAATAGGTTTTTAACATATAAGTGGATATTAATTTCGATCAAAATTATTTATAAACTATGATCAAGTATTTTTACTTTGTTTCTCAATCATTGCACATTTTTAACCCTTTTTGTGTTAGAAACTAATATTTTCACTTTAGTGTTTTTCATACTAGTGGAGATTATGTTTCACTTTTTGTGTGTAATGACACTAGGGGTTATATTTGAGAAATTGACATGAACACTATATTATTTCATTAAATTAATGCCTATAGTGAATAAAAATTGGTTACATACTATTTTTCTTACATTTTCATATATGTTTGGTATTTCACATTATGGATTATTTCAAGGTTAATCTCTCACATGCTCATCTTTTATTGCATCCATGGTTATTTTTGATTTGGTATTCAAGATATGTCATATATATTTCTTAAAATCATAATTGTATGAATTTGAATGTGTTTTTATTAAAGAAAAATTATGATTGGAAAATTAGTTTCATCTTATGAAAATTTATTGAAAATTTTATATTTATTAAAGTAGGTGAGAACACATTATCGATATTATAATATGTATAGATTATTTTTTGATGGAATTTTGGTATTTGTTCCAAACCCCTTATTTTTACATTGGGGTTTTTTTTATTTTTTATATTTTAAGAATCATGTAATGGGTATAGAATTATTGAGAATTTTGGTTTTTCTTATATTCAACAGCATTATATATGGATTTTTTGGTGGAAAAGGATGTTCACATAGAGATTTATTCATTATTTTATTTTAATATCATTCTAGTTTAGAATTTATGTTATGATATATTATGTATCATCGATATTTTCACATTTCATATGATTTTAACTCTATTTTTCTTGGTTAATACATGAGAAATGTGATCATTTATTGCACCACACCACGTGGTTGTCCATCATGGTGACTTTCCTTGTTGGCTAATGGTGCTTTATTATATAATTTTATCCAAAAATTTATTTATCATGTCGTGACCCAAAAAAACATAGGTTTGGTTTATTAACATTGGTGTACAGAAGTTATCACCATCTAAATTCACCTAGTATGTGAAGGAGGGTTCATGTCCATCTCACTTCTATGTCTTCATTTCAATTATCTTACGATTTCTCATATTTTTTAAAGCATGAGACAATGTTATTGAGGTAATATAGATAATCTATATTTGGGGTGAATTTAAATGGACATATTCTTTCTTAAATATGGTTCGTTCATTCAAGAAATTCATGATTTTTTAAAAATTAATATTTTATATTTTCATTAATATAGATTCCAGAAGATTGTTTTTTAATTTTTGAATCATAATGAAAGATGAATTGTTTTTGTCTTAGGTTTGATAAAAAAACTCCATGAAGAGGATATCTTCAGAATATGAGTGGGGAAGCTATGAGACATGTTCTATATCAAAATATTATTTTGATCCCTTCATTGTTTGATTGGGTAATCAAAACTAATCATACAATGGTTTATGCTGGTATCATGATCCCCAGACAAATGGTGGGTCATGGATCGAAATTAACTAAAAATAATCTACCCATCTTCCATGGGGATAAATGTCTGTTTGAATAAAAGGAATGGATTGTGATTATTGATATGTTCTTACACATTCCAAAATCACATTATTTCTATATGGTAGGTTTTCTCACATACATGAATAAGGGAAAATTATGCATATAGTGGGACTTAATTATGTAAGTTGTATTTCCCAATGATGTTACTTATACTTTTTTCAATAAATTCATCAACCATTACATTTATACTAATAAATATTATGTGGTTTGGAACCATCAATTTTTTACCGTAGTGTAATGGGGTCATAACATTTTGGATCATTCAACCCAATTTTATGTGTTGGTCCACTTGGAACTAAATCATTCTAAAAATTATTTCCTAAATTATCAAGTCATTACATTGGATTAAGGGATGATATTTATATTATAATGATTTTCAAGTACCATTTTACTTGTGGTATGTAGTCGACAAATAATCCATTGTTGAGTAAGAAATATGTTTTAAAATGGGTTTATGAGGAGCTTTTAGATGTGTGGTTAATAACTAAGGGGTATCATATGGATTGAAAAGTATGTTCATGTGTATCCAGGTTTTTTGGACTAGTTTTAAAGTCTTAAAAAATAAAGTAGTAGGTATTTTAATTGATGTTTGTATGTAATGTTAATATCAATCCAATACATATATAATTTCCCCAAAAATTTCATTATTTTCATAAATATTCTCATCTAAAGAAATTGTTGTTGAAGTCTTTCCCATGCCAGTAATTCTAGAACCAATCTCACTAAGGGGTGAAGGTTTGTACTGATGCATGGAATGTTGGTGAGTGTAATCCATAGGCTGAGGGATATTTTCATGTGGCTATTAATGATTATAGAGACGTTTAGGAAATAATTACTTATGTATAAGAGTATAAACTAGCGTAATATGAAAAATGGTTTGCTATGGTAAGTGTTAAAATATTTATTTAATCTTATATTATGACTGAATTGTTTGATATAGGTGAAACTAATTATTTTATTTCATCTAAATTTAATATATTTTATATTGAATGAGAATATTACTATCTTCTTAATAGATCAATCCAAGACTTTGGGAAGTAGCTAAAAAAATACTCAAATATCTCTCATATTGGGTGATAAAAACTTACCCTGGTGAGGGAATCATATTCTTAGTCTAGGATCATGATATCATAGAAATTATTATTATAATTGGTTTGATAATAATATTTATAGAACCAATCAACTATTATCATCATAAATATTTGTTTTTCTATCATTATATATCAAGTCATGTCTTTCAAGGCATGTGGGGCTCTCTGTTTGGGAGAATATGACCATTGTTCCTTATGTTGTTGTTCTTAATGAATTTTTTGGAGACATACATGATTTCATTATCCCTTGAATTGAAATTTGGATTACATTAGTTGTGTTCTTATACCTTGATCCCTTTACAGATTTTTTTTATTTTACACCAGTATGGAGAGTTCGAGTTAACAATTTTCTTTCACCCTGGTATGATGACATTTTCTATGGATTCATATCACATGAATCCTAATCAGTTAATTGGACTGAAATTGAATATTTCAAATCAAGAGGCCAATAGATTTATTAGTGCATGTAGTTCACCTTGGGTTATCATGTCCTCTTCAATATTATGTTCAAAGAGAGTCTTAGACACAATATAGATTATCAAAATATAAACCAAGTGACTATTAAGTACAAATACACAATTCCCATGATAGATGATCATTTTGATCCACTTAGAGGTGATTAGTTGTTTCAAAATATATATCTTTAGTTTGGGTACCACATGTTATGAGTCTAAAAATAGGTTATACCTATGACTTTGTTTATGATATGGTATGGGAATTTATATGTTATTTTTCGTCTATATAAAATCACTAATAATATTATGGTGTTCATGGTGTTGATGAGTCAGATCATTCATTAATACCTAGATTGTTATATAGTTGTGTTTTGGGATAATAATATGGTGTACTCAACGTCATAGGAGTTGTGATGAGACAACTTGGGTATCAACCATGGAAACCTATAAAAACATTGTATTTCTAGTATTCTTTCTATATTTTAATTTTAGATGAAGTATATAATGATTTATGGAATCCTTGTATCTGATAAAGGAGACTTAGTGGAACCTGAAATTATATAGGTGGTGATATCCTGGAATCAACAAAAAAATGTATTATATCACTAGTTTATTGGGACTATCCTATCACTGGAGGTTTTTTTCAGATATTTTCCATTATTGTATATGAAATGATAGATTTCAGCAATAAGGGTTTAAGGATTTAGTGCAGTTAATAAATATAGAGGTTCACTGAAGAACTTAATGTGAGTATGACATCTGTTCTACTTTGTATTATACCAATATATGGTTTATATTATGATGTTTTTTTGTGATTTCTCTAGTACGCGATTGGGTTGTTTCTTGAAATAGAGGAAATATGTGGTAACCAAAATATCTCATAAATGACACAATCTTTAGGATATCTACATTACCAAAAATATTGAGTTGGAATATTTTATGTTTGCACTTAAAACATAACATCACTAAGAGGGATATATCCTTGTAACATATATACTAGGTTGATTATATTTATTATTTTGATTTTTGAAATTTATGATACATTGGGAAAAGTTAAAATGTTCACTAAAAGGTTGTGCAACAAATTATCGACTCAATTCATGAATGAGTTTGTGTGGGAGTGTCTATAATGATTGTTTTCACTAACATGAGTTTGGCAGATGGGAAGGTTATGGAGAATGTGTTATTAGGATTGGTGATATCTAAATCATCATTTTTTGAGATATTTCTGTCTGATTAGGTACTTAACATGGTGTTCTATCACCTCAGTAAAATCCTAAATAGAAGATATAACATGATTGATTGTATCAATATTCAATATGTGTTTTTTGTTTATTGGGAACATTGGTTGTTAAAATTTATCTAAATCGGGAATTGGAGAAAAGTGGGCACTGGTATTTTGGTTTTTTATCACCTAGGACTTATAAGATGTATCATGACATAGGACATTAGTATTAGTGGTCAGGGATCGTATGTCTGATTGTAGATTTCATGTCATGGTGTCTCACTTGTCATAAAATTAAAGATGATCACTCGAGACCAGAAGGATTGTTTCAACCTTAAAAATTTGGGTATGGATGTGGGATGAAATTTCTAAGGACTTTATTATTGTATCACTATAGACTCCTAGTGGGAAGGATGAAATTTTTTTATCTTTGATCAGTTTATGAATTTTAATCATTTCCTCCTTATCAAAGAAATGATGAATGTGGAGAAACTCAGGCACTAGTACATCCGAAATATTATAAGTCATCATTAGGTATCTATGTGATTGTATCTAATACGGATATTAAGTAATTATATAGTTTTTGAAAAGTAATATAGTATTCAATGGGTTCCCTGATGAAATTTAGAATTACTTGTCACCCAAGAATGGGTGGGAAAATGGAGTTGGCTATCATGGTTCTTAAAAGGATACGTTGGGAATGTGTTCATGATTTTGAAGGATCATGGTGAATATATCATACTCATGTTGAGTTTTCCTATAAAAATAATATTACAAATTTAATTAAGATTATTCCCTTGGAATCATTGTATACCTGACCATGTAGATCTAACTTTTACTCGGTAGATTTGGTAGAATGTTCATTGGTTTGGATGAGCCTTATCCATTAGATGATAGAAATTGTGTTTTTAATCTGAAAGTTATTTTTCTCAGAATTTATTATTTGGAAATATTATATGGAAAATCACCCTAGATTGGTAGACTTGCAGGTTGGTGATTATGATTTTTATGGTGTTTTGTATTATTTGGAAAACCAATAGTTATATATGTATGATAGGTTGACATTGATATTATTTACCTCGATTGAGAGTATTTTATGTATTGGAATGGTAAAAAATTGATTATACATTTCATCTTTTTTGAAATTAATTCATGGTATGATTCATGTTTCCCAACTAATGAGTTATCAACCAGATCCTTCTAAGGTGATTTAATGCGATTATAATGACCACTATACTGACACCACCATTTTTTGATAAATTATTTCAAAATATGGATCACCAGGATAAGGTACTACATGGTAATGAAATTTGCATTGTAGATATACTATGCAAGTGAGAAGAGGACATTCATGATACAAAGTAGTTGGAATTGTTTGTTAGGTAGAAATGGATTTTTGTTATTACGAGTCAAAATATTGATCACCTTACAGGGAAAGTGAGCATTCATGGATGGTAGAATTTTGAAATGCCAAGTGTAACGCCCCGACCCCAGTTACCCAGAGTCGGTGCATTATTTCATAACATTGGCATGATCACAAAAGATCACGTCTCAAAAGACCGATTAGTTTAGTAGCCTTGGAAACACTAGATACATTCATAAATGTTACATTACATCATAAAGTGAAAAATAAAAATAACAAAGTCTCCATAGTCCACACATCTATCCCCTTCATACTATCCCTGTAGGTCAGTCATAAAATATTTTTTCACATCCTAGGAAAAATAAAACATTGAAAGGGGTGAGCTCAGATTCTCAGTAAGGATAACAATATAGCGGAAACTTTCATAAATAAACATAAACATTTAAGGCAATGTATGACTAAAAAAATCCTTTTAAACTTGAACTTCAACATAATATGGAAAATGTAAAATGAGATAATTCCATTTACTTATTCACATGAATATTCTACTGGTCGAATAATCACATGCAATATCAATAACCACATTCAGAATGATGGAATGCATAATGCCAGACTATCATAACCACGTATCCAAGGCCTCGTGCTAAGACTAAAAATAATATTTTTTCATGGCATCGTGGCAAGACACTCGTTTGTCTCATGAGACCTGTCGATGCATCGAGGAGCTATAGTGGGCTCCACCCGTCACTTATTAAGTCCAATTCATTCCTCATATGAACAGGTTTAAACATATCATAAACCATAACATAATCGTATCACATAAAACATGCATAAAGTAAACATAACATTTTCACATTTCAAAAACAATATATCAATACAAAACATTGATATAATAAACAAAACACTTTAAAAACCATTTTCAATACCAAAATAAAAGAAAATTAAATCATTGTATTTACTTTTCGTTTAAAAAAATTTATGGCTTGTAGAGGAAGCCGAAACTCAAATAATGGTCACAGCGGCAGAGAAGTCATTGTCACCGCATACGTACGACAAAAAAAAACATTCCCTTTTGTCATTTATTAAAATTCTTTGTATAAAAAAGATTCATTTTGAATAAACGTAAATGTCAAAGGGGTTTATACACCGTATAAAAGAATGTTGTGTATAAAATAAAATATGTCTCAATGAAATGAGATTGAGATGAAGTCCCTTAAAAATATAATTATTTAAATAAAATAGATATATTATGTATATTCACTATAATTACACATAAAGAAAGTAAAAATACAAGATAGAATATAATAATATCATGACATAATTTGAAAGTAGGAGTTTAACCCAAAGAACGAAAATCAGGATAAGAAGTTCACTTACCTCGTGTCCGACTTGACTCGATCATTCTTTAATCTCTTGAATAATAAACTAGAGGTAATTTCTATTTTCTTAAGAACCACTTTAATTTTCATTATTCCTTTTATATCACGTATTACCATGTTATGAACATTATGTAATTATTTAAGTTAATAACGGTCATTTTGTCGATCTTTGGTACTTGAGTCAAAAATAAACTTCTTATAATTACAAGTTGTTCATGTGGTGAAATATCCATTATATCCAGAATTATATTCATGATTTAGATATCATATATATATCATATGTTCAGTATATACATGAATTTATAATATTACATAACAATTATAGGTAAGAAATGAAATGCACCGTTTATGGAGATGGTAAGCCGTACGTACTCATGAACGCTACTTTCATTTATATTTCATATTTAATGGAATAAAATTATAATTATATAAAGGTATATTATAATTAAAGTATAATATCATATATAATATGATTTACTCCATCCTTTATACATCCCACATATTTCATTAACGATTCAAATCACTTTGAGGGGGCGGTAGTCCGCACTTCCTAAAATGAAATTATCGCGTTTACCCATAATGGAAATCATAAAGTTATGCCATAAATTAGAAATACAGAATCATAAGGAAAACATAAAAATAATATATATCATATATAAATATAGTGGAATTATAATGGCCACCATGAGAGGTGTTAAAAGAAGATTGAACAATCATGGTTTCGTGAGGCAGAAATTCACCAACCATAGAAACAATATGTTCTTTAACCATTAGACGAAGGTTTGTGTAAGTGTAAATAAAATCCTTCTCATAACAACATATTAATATATTTAAGATACTGGTGTTGTTACAAAATAAAGGAATAAAAAGATTTTAAGGGGTTGGAGAAGAAAAACAAAATAACATAAGAGAAGACATTACCTTAAAATCGGGTAACTCTTTTTTGATTTCAGCCAAAGGCTTCCGTGGGAAGAATTATGCCCAAAGTGACGCTTCTAGGATTAATAGAGGTAAGTTGAGAGAGTATTTTGGCATAGGTTGGCTGAGCCAAATGGCTTGAAGGTTTTAATAAGGTGTGAGTGGTGGGGGCCTTTTATAAGAGGAGAAGAGGGGCACTCTTGGAAAGTAATGAAATGTTACATTATTATGAAGTACATTTCGTATTTCAAAGGTCCCACAATTATATATTTCGAGGATAAGGTGATAAGGGTTATAAATATACCCATACAATAGGTTTTTGACAAGTTTAAGTCTTAGATTTTACATTATCTTTTCATTTTATTTAAATCGTTAATTAATGAGGTAATCGTTCCATCTTCATGGTGTCATTAAAAAATTAATTAATTTAATGTCTAAAAATTATAAAAAAATTACCATGATTTATGAAATATTTTTATCTTTCCAATGAATATTTATAGTCGAAACTTTAACTTATATAACCTAATATAATAATTGTTTTAGTAAAACAACACATGTTTGTGACAATTTTATTTTTACCTTAAATAAAAAGTTATTAATGTCATTTTCTTACCCAAGTGGCTCCATGGGGTCCCCAAGTTAACCCATGGATTGTCTTGGTCGGACATGACTCATCCAATAAGGTTAGGACAAGTGTAAAGGTAATTTCATATTATTAAAATATATATTTACCTTCAATTACACTAATTACCTTTAATCGCAATTAATTAAACTTAAAAGTTACTATTCACCAAAATAATTATTTTATTCCCATTGAACCACATTTTACTTCCTAATGACAACCATGTATGTCGGATTTTTTAAAATCAAATCACAGAAGTTGTAATGTTTCATTTAAATGAAAAACAGTTTTTAACAACCACTTCGTGGTTTCACTATTCATCAAAAATTGAAGTTTTTCAGAACAATGCCAAAAATTCACCCTAAGATATAATTGATATTCAGAATTCAAAAATGATGTCTATTTTAAAAAATTCCAAACATATAAGTTTCATTAATTAATTTTATAATTAATTCCCACTGTCACAACAAATAGGGTGTTTTCAAGAAACAATGTATATATCAAAAGATTGACAATTTTTTATGTCCAATTTCAAAGTGAAATTAATTATAATGACCACCATTGGATAAAATGGTAAAAATATATTCTAATTACACTTTAAAACCACTCAATAGTATAATTTATCACTATAAATTATTTTGATTAAAAAAGTTTTTTTAAGTATTTTTCACTATTCAAAAAAAATTGGAAGTTCTCAGAAAAATACCAAAAATTCAACATAGGCTAACTTCGATATTATGAATCCAAAAATGAAGTCCATTTTGATATATAAAACATATATAATTTAAAAAGTGGGTATTACTATTCATAATGACTATTTTGATTGTTCGCGGTGTGTTAGAATCTCGAACTTGCGTACAATGCAAGCTATTGCATTATTAAAAGAGAAGTGTATCGTGGAAACTCAAGGTGTTACACCAAGGGTTATAGGAACACATTATTTTTATATTGTAATTTATTTAACTAAGATCAAAATTATTATAGGGAATGTGGATTAGAAATATTTAATTTTATAGAAGGAGGTATAAGATCATGGTTGGAACACATTTAGTACTAACCATGCAGCAAACATGCAGTGCACTTTTATGAGGTTCATGATGTGTTTGTCATGGTTTGAGTAAGGTCAGTCAAAATGTGTGACCCACTTGGCAAACCATACATTTTCAGGATGATAATTTGTGTGTTATTTAGTGGTATCACATGTTGGATTATGATTTTACCAAACTATATGGATTATATTATGATGTTGTGTGGCTTGAAACATTTTCCACATAGGATAAATGCATGATTTGGATACCCATATATAATAACTAGGTATATCCCCATTATCCATTAAAAAATATGAATATATCCAATTTCACTTCATTGGTCTTTACCAAATATCTCCTTAATCGTACTTTTTTAAACTTGAACCTTCCTCTAGGAAATATAGATTTCTCTATTTTATGTTTTATGATTATTCTTCATTCATAGATGATTTATCATGAAATGTTTCGGTTTTAGTGTGGGTTCCCTTACATTATTATGTCATTGATTGATATATTCTTAACACATCTTATAAAAACCTATGTGCAATAAAAATTATTCATATATGTGGTTTATGGACAATTGTTTTTAATATTCATAGGAATAGTTGATTGGGATGAGCCGATCTACTCTGTCCCGATCTATATTATTGAATCTAATTAGTTTTCCCTCTGTTATTGATGTAGTTTTATCTATAAAAAAGTTTTAAAAAATTAATTACTTCATGATAATTTAAATTACATTGGATGATTCATTAAAATTGATTAATTTTTTTATCATGGATTTTTTGTAATAATCATGTTTTTAAATTTAGTTGGTTTGAAAATAGCATATTTTTACAACCCCAAGTGTCATATTTAATGATTCAATAGAGTTTTTGGTTCAATTAATGGTTTCCAGAATATATGTGGATCTGAGTTTTTATAAAATTTTATAATCTATGAGATGTTTATTTTAGTTTTTTAAAATGATAATAGAATATTGGGAAAAAATTGTTTCAACGGGAAATAGAAATGTGTCTTTTTTGTGAAATTCTACTATATGTAATGTGTCATGTTAGTGTGTGTAATACAACTATATTTTATATTGGTTTGATCCACATGATGCATGGATTAGGGATTTCCTTTCGTTTTTAGCACATAAACCCATAGGTTAGATAAAAAAGGTGAGTATTTTTATATATGAATGTCTTCTCAAATGATTATATATTTACTAGAAATCTGTCTATATAAATATCTGATGGTTTATCCTTGGTTAGTTTTGATTGATCATTAACTCTATATCACATGTAATTTTGATATTTTAATTAATATAAATATATAAGGGTTTTTATTAAAACCAAATGATGATTTAAATGAATTTATTATCTAATGAAAATTATTTGAAAACAATATTTTTTTAATGAAAGAGATAATACATTATTTATATTTGAATGGTTGTAGATTATATAGTGAAATACTAATGGGATTTTATCTGATATGGTAATTTTTCCTTGGGCTGGTTCTAAATCTTATTGAAAGACATAGGTAATGGGAAAGTCATTTTATAGCATGTAGGTTAATAATATGGTTGTTAGCATCACAATGGGATGGTTTGGTGATAACGAATGGTCACATTGATATTTATTTAATCTTATCTTATTTTATCACTCTGATTCTTCTTTTCTTTTATGATATTGTATTTATCATGGATATTTACTATTCTCTTCATCTTTGTACACTATTTTTTCTTTAGTTTTACATTATAATTTTTTCAATTAATTGAACCTCACTATAAGGCGGGCTATATCACGTGACTAGTTTTATAGACACAAGATGGTTTATAACATATCATATTGAATGTTTTTTAAGAGATGAAGAAGACATAAAATGGATGTTATAAAAAATTTGATACGTCACCTTTTTTTCAATTATGATCCCATCTATAGTTTTTTAACACCCCATGATATTGAAAATAAATATTAAATTCATTTTATAATCTAGCCATTAAACGCAACTTTTCCTCTACAGTGTTTGGAATTTCGAATAACGGTCATCTAGAGTTGTGATCAGTAAGTCATTTGGAGTTTGATAGAAAAAACTTGTTTTTTTTGTGAATAGAAACATACCCTTATGAATATTAATATGAATAGTAATATGACCATTATGAATAGTAAATAATTATTTTATTTTATTTTCATAAGGCCATAAGATAATGAGATCTTAATTAATTTTTCAATGTGAAATAAAACTGATTGCACCTTTAAAATAGTTATTTTTTGAATTAACTATGACTTTATTTAAATGTTAAATTAATAATATTTAGGAAATTAATTTTAAAAAATGGAGTTCATTTTTGAATTCTACCCGTCAAAAAATGGTAGGGGTAAATTTTTCCGATTTTTCTGAAATTCTAGAATTTTTTATGAATAGTGAAATACGATAAAATACTGTATATACAAATTATCAATTAAATAAAATATTCATGACATCACATGTGATGCAAGGCCACTTGGTTCAAACTCACATGCACTTATTACTATTAGGGGTCACATGAAACAACACTATTGGTTGTCTAGAGGGAAACAATTATATAATGAATTAAATATTCAAAATTTACCCCTCTCCTCCACTATAAAAACCCCTCACCACTCCCTCTTCTATTCACTTCTCTAAGCATTGAAGCTTCTCAAAGTTCTGCCCAAATACCCTTACCTAGTCATTTCCCACGACCAGTAAGCTCTTCGGCTTTCCAAAAGACAAAAATCCCATCCCCTAAAGAGGTTCTCAAGGAATTTATTTCAAGAGGTAAAGTACGTTTCTTTTTCATTTAGTTTCATTTGAATTTATCTTCTTTTTTTATCCTATCCTCACCTCCTCTGTCCAAATGACAATGATAACATCATTAACATCTATATACAAAATTTATATCTTGTTAATGGAAGAACCATCATCAATATTCTTACTCCCTCCCATTTATTTTTATAAACGAAATAAACGTCCATGAGGTTCCAATTTATATCCTTCGTGGGCGACGATGTTTTGTTCTTAAATATTTACTTCATTACTATTCATGAAACCATATTGATGCTTGAATCAGGCTATAATATATTTATTACTACATAATTAATATTCTATAACCAGTATATGTACATATTATTAATTTATATGACAAAACTAGTTCATAATAATCAAAATACCGCCAAATAATCGAAGTGATTGTCATCAAATGATTCATCCTCATTCCATGTCACAAAATAATAGAAATGGCCATTAAAAAATCTGTATATTATTAGATAATATGTAACTTCAATTATAGATATTTTTAACCATTCCACATGAACTTATTTACTTAAAATCAAGTGAACCAATTATGAAAATCATGAAAACAAACACTCCAGAACAACATAATTCAATATAATAACTTATAAATAATAACATAAATGAAGTAAACATAATTATGATAAACTAAATAAATTTCAATTAGGTTATAAAATAAGTTATTGATTTTTATAATTTCATATTCCAGGACCTTAAGTTCAATAAGAGAACACATTCAGACATAAGGTAAGGGTTTTTCCACACGAACTTCCATTTCCATTCGAGTTATTTTAATTGTCTAAATTACCTCAATGAAACTGTTATTTACTATTATAAATTCTTTGTGAGTGTTATATATATGTTCACAAAGCATAATCATACTTTATTTTAGGTTTAGTTACTTGTTTTAAAAGGATCTTTCAAATTCTTTCCGAAATACAAACCTGAATCAAGGGAATATCTCAATTTCATACCTATTTTCAAGGGAAATATCTAATTTGTTTTTGGAAACCATTATATCTATAAAATCACTAATTTTGTTATGAAAATAATATCTTCTTCACTTATGGTTTTATACTTTTATTTTTCCAAAAGAACTCTTCTTTCAAACTAAAATAATATTTATTTAAAGAATTACTCGAAGTTTTTTAAGAGTATCTTCCTCTATTTCAATACACTTGTTGATTTTTATGTATTATTGGGATTAGTATTCCATGATATTTTCTACCATATTAAATGTAATTTTTTATGATTATTTTGGCTATTAATGTTATATCTTTAATCTATTCATCAGTTTACATCAAATGGTTAGTGTTTTGGATTAATGTTCAGGGAAAGCTATTTACATTTAATATATTAATGTGTATGTTGTTTATGTTTATCCCCATTCATATGAGGAATGAATTGGACATAGTAAGTGTCTGGTGGTTCCCGTTATAGCCCCACGGTGCATCGATAGGTCTAATTAGACAAACTACGCTCTTGGCACAAGGCCTGGACAAAAATTATTTTTTATTATCTTGGCAAGAGGCCTTGACGGTATGGATATGTTGTCCCGCATTATTCATTCTCTCATTATGAATATAGTATTGATGGTTCATGTGGTTATTCGACTAGTAAATACCCATGATTATGTTATGTAATTATTTACCCAGCTAATATTTTTGCTATATTATGTTCATGTTTATTTTTAAAGGCATGTGTTTTCAATCATTCACTATGTCTAATGTTTATGTTATCTTACACTGTATTTCTTACCCTTACTGGGCATTTGAGCTTACCCGTTTATTATTTTTCATTTTCACAGGGCATGAAAAATTCCATTATTAATGACATGCTGAAATAAACTAGGATTTGTGGAAGTTTTCTAAGGAGTTTCTATGTTGTTTTTCATTTAAAGTTGTAAAGACGAACTTATGTATGTATCTTGTTTCCAATAATTCTAAACTACTCGACCCATTGGGATGCTTATTCCTTGTTTGTATGCCAATGTAACCAATAAGCTCCAGCTCCGGGAAATTGGGGTCGGGTCCTTACAGATGGTATCAGAAGAAGTTTTGTAGAATACTTGGAAACTAGATTTAGAAAACATAGAATTTGGGAAGAGTCCCTAAGTTAGTCTTTGAGGATATACATACAATAATGCCCTGGTATTTTGGTAATGAATATATTATGTGGATGTTTCAAGAAATACATCCCTGTTTGGATATAAGTAGGTAGAGGTGGCTCTAGCACAGATGTATCAAGGGGTAAAACCCTAAAACACCACTTTGAGAAAGACTCGAATGGAAATTGGTGCACAACAACGGGTCGTGCTGCACTCTTGGTTGCAACACTCCCATGGGATAAGATTATGATAATAAACATTTTATTTATAAACCATTATGATGGATTGAAATGTAAAATTTTCCTCATAAAAATCATTTGGGTGAATATGGGATTATACATGCATAGGCTATTGATTTTTTCTAAGTATTTTGTTAAGTTTAGATTATACATTATGATTCGTAACTTAATCTAGTGTAAGCCATTATCTGGAGACGGCGCCATGTTAAAGGGATGGAAACTAGATGAACTCATGTGTCCCCTTTAGGGATTTCCCTCTGATGTAAGATAATGATGTTGGCTCTGGTTTTGAGCAACTCATAACTATACTAGGACAACTGACACAGGTTATGAAAAATAACATTACCTGTGTGGAGCATCCAGATCCACCATGTGGAGCAGCAATTCTAGATTTCTTTAAGTGACAATAACCTCCATAATTCAATGGGACTACAAACCCATTTGTAGAAGAGTAGTGGATATGTTCCCTTGAGAAGATATTTCTCGCATTGGGATGTAATAAGAGAGAGAATGTCGTCACGGTAGTTTATCATCTAACAGGTGATGCGGATCAGTGGTGGTCTTTAGTCCAAAACACAAATAAGGAGGAAGAAATAGAATATGTGGAATGGAGGGATTTTAACGAAAAATTCTTATAAAAATATTTCACTCGTGAAAAAGGAGCTGATATAGGGAGGAAATTCTTGAATCTGAGGCATAAGGAGGATGAAAATGTTTCCATGTATGAAGCCGACTTTACAAGGATGGAAAGGCATGCTGTGGACTGCATACGTAATCTATGGAGTAAAATTGATTGATTCACTGATGTTTTAAAACCATTTTTCTGAAGGGATCTTGTATCCCAATGATTTGAATCATATGAAGATATAATCTCAAGTGCTATCAAGACATAAAATTAATTCTCTAAGTCTTATGACTTTAAATGAAAGTAAGATAAGAAGAGGGAATCTGAAAACTCTGGGAAAGGAAATAACGAAATGGGGATGATGGGAGGAGTTGAATTTCTATCATACAGTAATTGTGGGAAGAAACACCCTGGAACTTGCCTGAAGGAAATCATAGTCTATTACAAGTGCGGAGAAAAAGGTCACATATCTTAGGATTGTAAGAGGAGGAAAGAATATACCAATGTTATATCATACTATTACAGGGATATGGGACATTATACACATGAATTTCCTATGCATCAGGGAACTGTTCGTCAAAGAAGGATAAGGGAGTAAGGCCAATCTTATGCGGTTACAACTATGGAGGTTGATGTTCTTAACGAAGTTATGGTAGGTATATTTATTGTTTCATCAAACATAGCTAATACATTATTAGATTCTGGATCATCACATTTAGTTATATCTTCCCAATTTTCAAATAAAATTAGATATGTCTAATTTGATTTAATAAAGGAGTTTTTAGTCAAAAACTCCTAGTGGATGTATCATTGCAACAAAGGCATGTCGATTAGTCCCCCTAATAATACATAAACGGTATTTAGTTGCTAACCTTATCATCATACCAATGGTTGACTATGATATAATTCACATTATGGATTGACTCTCAAATTATAAAGTGAGGACTTATTATAAGAAGAAGGAAGTTACAATTTTTGAGAATGGTGTACAATCTCTTGTTTTTAGATCAGAAACCTCACCATGTGATTCTCACCAAGATCCACCCCTAGTAGATCTATTGAATTAAATTATTGGTGGGAGGGAATGAAATAAATATGGGTGATGAGAAGAATGCACAGATAAAGGACGTACCTATTGTGAAATAATATGTCGACGTCTTTCCATAGTAATTACCTAGACATCCTCTAGATTGGGAAATTGTGTTTTCCATTTACTTAATTCCTAGTTCAAGGTCCAAATCAAATACCCCTTATAGAATGGACATTGTGAAGTTAGTGTAACTAATGAAACAACTAGAGGAATTGAGTGATAAAAGATTTATTCTCCCCAGCGTTTCTTTATAGGGAGCCCCTATCCTCTTTGTCAAGAAGAAATATGGATCCATGAGGCTGTGCAATGATTATAGAGAAATCAATGCTATTACAATAAAGAATAAGTATCATTTTCCATGAATTGATGATTTATTTGGTCAAATTCATGGAGCCCAATATATTTCAAAGATTGATCTTTGATATGGATATCATCAGTTGCTTTTGAGGAAGGAAGACATTCCAAAACATCATTTTGAACTAGGTACGGGCATTATGAGTTTACCATAATGACTTTTGGACTAACTAATGCACCATCTGTCTTCATGGATATAATGAACTATATTTTAAAGGATTTTCTTGATGACTTTTTAGTGGTGTTTATTTATAATAACCTGGTATACTCTAAAATCCATGAAGATCATGAAAATAACTTCTGCACTATTCTGAATAAACATAGAAGAAATAAATTAAATGGGAAGTATATAAAGTGTGATTTTTTTCTCCAATCAGTTGCCTTTCGGGGCCACATTTTCTATAAGGATGGAATATCTATAGTTCCAGTGTAGACAAAGGATGTTCAAGAATGGACTACTCCAATGACCGTAACTGAGGTACGTAGTTTTATTGGTTTAGCATGTTATTATCGGTGTTTCGTTCAGAACATCACTCGTTTAGCCAACCCAATGACCAAGCTCACACGAAAAGGGTTAAGTTTGTATGGACAAAGGAATGTGAATAATTTTTTGATGAATTGAAGAGGAGGTTAGTGAACACTCTGATATGAACCCTACCATCAGGGAATTATGGGTCTGTTATCTATAGCGATGCATCAAATAAAGGACTCGGTTGTGTCCATATGAAGAATGATTGAGTGATTTCCAATGCATCTAGATAGTGAAAAATTCATGAACAAAACTATCCAACTGGTGATTTTGAGTTAGAAGTGGTAATCATTGATCTGAATATTTGGAGACATTACCTCTATGGTGAAAATGTGAGATATATAAAGATCATAAGAGATTCAACTATATATTCTCACAGAACGAACTCAACATGAGACAAAGGATATGGATTGAGCTACTCAAAGACTATGATTGCAGAATAATCTACCACCTAGGGAAGGCAAATAAGGTAAAATATTTTTTGAGCAGAAATGATCATGGAGTTTTGAACAAGATGGGAGTTGAAAGGGATCTTTTATCATGGATCTAGTAATGATGGATATGGGAATTATCATGGAAGGTAGCAGATCACTTCTTTTTCATATAGTTTCCAAACCTTCTTTAATGGAGTGGATAAAAAGTTCTCAGGCAGATGATGAGGAATTTTAAAAGAAAATTAATGTAGTAAAGTTTGGGAATTTGACTGACTTCATATGTGAAGGTGGAATTTTGTAATTCTAGAAGAGGCTTTGTGTTCCCTCTATTCCTGAGCTAAAGTGGGAACTATTGGAAGATGCAAATAGCTCTATTTTCACTGTACACCCTGGTAGCACAAAGATGTATCGTGATCTTCGAGAAAACGTTTTGTGGGAAAATATGAATAGGGAGATTGCTAATTATACATCATAGTTCATGGTATGTCAAAAAGTGAAGGATGAGAGGCAAAAGTCTAAGGGGATGATGAAATCACTACCCATACCAACATGGAAGCGGTATAACATTACCATGGACTTTGTTACTAGACTACGAAGGACATCCAGAGGAAACAATGTTATATGGGTCATTGTGGATCATCTTAAAAAGATGGCTCACTTCATCGTGGTTCAAGAGGACATCTCATTGGATCAACTAGAACAAATTGACATCAAAGAAGTGTTAAGGCTATATGGAGTACCATTATCTATTGTATTTGACTGTGATCTTGGATTCACCTCAATGTTTTGGAAAAATCTCCAACATTCTCTAAGCACTGAACTGAACATCAGTACGACCTATCATCCTAAAACTGGTGTCCAATCTGAGTGGAATATTCATACACTAGAAGACTTGTTGATAGCATGTTTTATGGAATTCAAAGGCGGATGGTACCAACATCTTCCACTGGTGGAATTATCCTACAACAACAGTTTCCACTAGAGAATCTGAAAGGCACCATATGAATCCCTTTATGAGAAAAGGTGTAGAACACTAGCGTGTTGGGATGAAGTCGGTGAGAATAAGCTTCTTGGACTTGAAATTGTTGATGAATTGGTGGAGAAGGTGAAAACTATCCCATATCATATCAAGGTAGCCCAAATTCAACAGAAGAGTTATGTGGATAACCGTCGACAAGACACTGAATTCAAAGTTGAAGACCTGGTTTTTCTTCACATATCTCCATGGAAAAAGGTCTTTAGGATTGGGAAGAAAGGTAAGCTAAGTCCCAGGTATATCGTCCCCTTCTAGATCCTTGATTGAGTCAGATCTGTGGCCTATCAACTGGAACTTCCACCAACCATGTCGAAAGTACATGATGTATTTCATGTATCCATTTTAAGGATTTATAGACCAGACCCTTCACATATAATCTCTTCAGAGGTGGTAAAGTTGGAGGATGATCTTTCCTATGAGGAGCAGCCAGTGAGAATCTTGGATCATAGAGACAAAGCTCTATGTAGTGAGACTAATCATCTAGACAAGGTACTATGGAGAAACCATAAGTACAAAGAGGAAACATGGGAACTAGAGGAAGAAATAAAGGAAAAGTACCCCACCTATTTTTGGCCTAGTTTATAAAATGAATTTTCAAGGAAGAAATTTATGTGAGGGGAGACTGTAACACCCCATGATTTTGAAACTAAATATTGAATGCATTTTATAATCTAGCCATTCAACACAACTTTTCCTATATTGTGTTTGTAATATCAAATAACAGTCATCTAGAGTTGTGATCAATAAGTCATTTAGAGTCTGATAGAACAAACTTGTATTTTTTGTGACTAGTAACAGACCCTTATGAATAGTAATATGAAAATTAATATGACCATTATGAATAGTAAATAATGATATTATTTTATTTTCTTAAGGCAATAAGATAATGACAGCTTAATTAATTTTTCAATGTGAAATAAAACTAATTGCACCTTTAAAATTGATGTTTATCGAATTAAGTATTAATTTAATTAAAAATTAAATTAATAATATTTATGAAATTAATTTAGAAAAATGGAGTTCATTTTTGAAGTCTACACATCGAAAAATAGTAGGGATAAATTTTTGGTATTTTTCTGAAATTCTAGAATTTTTGATGAATAATGAAATATCATAAAATATTGTATATACAAATTATCAGTTAAATACACTATTAATGACATAAAAAGTGATGAAAGGCCACATGGTTTGAATTGACATGTAGTTATTACTATTAGGGGTCACATTAAACACAACTTTTGGTTGTCTTGAGGTTAATAATAATATAATGAATTAAATATTCAAAATTTACCCCTCTCCTCCACTATAAAAACCCCTCACCACTCCCTCTTCTCTTCACTACTCTATGCCTTGAATCTCCTAAAATTTCTACCCAAATTCCCTTCCCTAGTCATTCCCCGCAACTAGGAATATCTTGTTCCTTCCAAAAGTCAAGAATCCATTCCCTTAAGGACGTTCTTGACGAAGTTATTTCAAGAGGTAAAGAACCATTCTTTTTCTTTTAGTTTCATTTGGATTTATCTAATTTTGTTAACCTCTCCTCACCTCCTAGGTATAAATGACCATTATATCTCTAGTATCATCTATATAATTTATTTATATCATTTTAATGGAATAACCATCATCAATATTCTTACTCCCTCCTTTTTATTTTTATAAACGAAATCAACGTCTAGGAGGTTCCAATTTATAACCTTTGTGGACGATGAAGTTTCGTTCTTCAATAATTCCTTCATTAATGGATGTGAAAAAATATTTATGGTTGAAAAATACTATAATATATTTATTAAAACCTAATTGTTATTCAGGAACCAATATTTGTACATATTATTAATTTATATGACAAAACTAGTTCATAATATTCCAAATACTGCCAAATAATCGAAGTGATTGTCATCTAATGATTCATACTCATTCCATGTAACAAAATGATATAAATGGAAATTAAAAAATCTATATGTTCTTAGGTAATATCTAACTTCACTTCTGGATATTTAAAACCATTCCACAAAAACTTCTTTACTAAAAAATATTGAACCAATTATGAAAATCAAGAAAAAAACACTCCGGAACTACAGAATTCAATATAATAACTTATAAATAATAACATAAATGAACTAAATAGAATTATGATAAAATAAATAATTGTCTATTAGGTTCTGAAATAATTTATTGATATGTATAATTTCATAATCCAAGACCTTATTTTCAATAGGGGAACACATTCAGACTTAAGGTAAGGGTTTTTCCACCCGAACTTCCACTTCCATTCGGGTTATTTTCATTGTTTAAATTACCTCAATGAAATTCATATGTATTATTATAAATTCTATGTGAGTATTATATATATGAACACAAATAATAATCATAACTTATTTTGTGGTTATTTACTTGTTTTAAAAGGATTATTCAAATTGTTTTCGAAATACAAACCTGAATCAATGGAATATCTCAATTTCATAACTATTTTCAAGGAAAATCTATAATCTATTTTTGGAAAAAATTATATATATAAAATCACTCATTTTGTTATGAAAATAACATCTTACTTAACTTATGGTTTTATTCAAACTTTATTCCAAAATAAATCTTCATTCAATGTAAAATAGTATTTATTTCAAGAGTTACTCGAAGAATTTATAAGAGTATCTTCCACTATTTCAACACACTTTTTGATTTTTTATTTATTATTGGGATTAGTATTCCATATATATACTACCATATTTGATTTAATGGTTTATGATTATTTTGGATATTAATGTTCTATCTTTAAATCATTCACCAGCTTACTTTGAATGGTTAGTGTTTTGGCATAATGTTCGGGGAAAGCTATTTACATTTAATATATTAATGTGTATGATATTTATGTTTATATCCACTCATATGAGGAATTTATTTGACATAGTTAGTGTCAGGTGGGGCCTGCTATAGCCCCTCAGTGCATCGGTAGGTCTCATGAAAAAAACTATGGTCTTGGCACAAGTCCTTGACAAAATGACTATTTATGGTCTTGGCACGAGGCCTTAACGGTATGGATAGGTTGTCATGCATTATGAATTACCTCTTTATTAATATATTATTGATGGTTCATGTGGTTATTAAACTAGTATAATACCCATGATTATGTTATGTCAATATTTACTTAGCTCATATTTCTACCATATTATGTTCAAGTTTATTTATAAAGGCAAGTGTTTTCAATTATTCACCATGTCTAATGTTTATGTTATCTTACATTGTATTTCATACCCTTACTAAGCGTTTGAGCTCACCCCTTTGTTATTTTTCATTTTCACTGGGGAAGAAGAATTCTATTGTGAATGAAATGCTGAAATAACCTAATATTTATTGAAGTTTTTTAAGGAGATTCTATGTTGTTTTTCATTTCAAGTTGTAATGACGAACTTATGTATATATCTTGTTTCCAACAATATTAAACTACTCGGTACTATGGGATGCTTATTCCTTGTTTTTATGCAAATGTAACCAATAAGACAGTGGCTCTAGGAAATTGGGGTTGGGACCTTACAAGTTTTCTTAACATAGAGTCCCAAACACCCAACCCCAATAGGGTAGAGTCGGACATTCAGATTCATGGGATGAACCACCAATAACTAAATACTTGTGGACACACACAACATCACATTATATCCCCATGAGGTTTACTCCTAAAAAATAAAAATATCCCATATGATCTCTCAACATCTATACCATTTTGAAAAAGAAAAAGATGAGGGATTACACCATTTTTCTATACCCAACTTCGATAAAGGAAAATGAATATATGGTAAACGGAATAAATTGAACATATTCAAAGAACCATTGTATGATTCAACATAATAATGACATGAGTATCATCAGTTTAGGATGGAGTCTATCTAGGGTTCTCCAAAATGATCCTAACTAAGAGGATCTCCTCATAAATCTCCCCAAGATTCAGTATTCCATCGAGTTGGAATATATCTCATAGGTTAGTACCTATGTTGCCATTGGTTAGGTGGAAATTACAAGTTCTACAACACTACTACTTTATAATTTCTTTGTGTGGTTCTATGATGTTTTATATGATTAGATATGATATCCATATTTCTTTATATAGTTTAATGTAGTGACATTAATAAATAAAATAAACAGACCTATGGTTAAGCTGGAATTTCCACACCCATTCGGTATGACCCAGACTTTTATTAATGGAAATTTTCCCTTATTATTATTAATTTTAAAAACATACTCATAGCATAAAGATCCAAATAAAAAACATTATTCTCCAAAATGGTGAGTTATATAACTGATATTCTTAGAAATTAAAGAACCTATACCAATGGAATGGTAACATCACCTTTGGAATAGTAATATGACCAATAGAAATAATAATTTGTCCAAACTAATAGTATCTTCTCCATAGAAAGAAAAAATAAAATTTAGGCATCTTATGAATGAAAATATTGTGTACTAATATCAATATATAATTATACTAATGTTTTAAAATGATAAATTATGTGTCGTTATTTCTATAAAACTCAAATGATAATTAACAATATATTAATTAATATAATGATTTAAAAGAAAATTTATTTTTTTAAAATAGATTCTCAATTTAATATTTTGGTTTCTTTTAATTATAGGTTAATTTAGTGAGATCGTAAATAATTTTTCAAAGTGTTATTAAACTATTTATCAATTTAAATTAAGAATTTTTAGAAAGTATGAGAATTTTAATTTAATATTTAATTTCACAAAATTGGAAAATTAAATTCATAAAATGGAGTTTATTTTATGATTTCTACATGTCTAAAATGGTTATTGTGAATTTTTTGAGATTTTTCTAAATTAAATTAATTTTTTAATGAAAAACAAAATATGATAATTTAAAATAAAAGATAAATACATGAATTTTTGAGCCATTATTTAGGTAAGGATAATGTAATCCCAATATCCCCAAATTTCCTTCATTATTTTTGTTTATTTAGTGATAATTATCAGAATATTTTATGTCTTGATACAAAATTAAAATCTAATGAATAATATGATGAGAGAACACCCCTCTCCTCCCCTATAAATACCACCACTCACCACCACTTCTCCTAAAACCTTACAATCCATGATGTTTTCCCGTGTTATACCCAATCCTATTCCCAATCCCATACTCATTCCAAAGAGCCGACGATCTCATCTAATAACCAATCACATTTCCATAAAGATTTTTTCAATGAGGATAAATTCAAGAGGAAATTTGTTATATCCTTTTCTTTTCTTTTATTTAAATTTTACCTTATTTTATTATCCTCTCCTCACCTACAAATATCCAAGTGGAATAATAAATCTTGAATCATTTATATTCTGGAATGTTATTATGTTATTGAAATAATTCATATAAAAAATCTTCCATTTTCCATTTATTTTAAAAATGACCATCGTGTGTCAATTTACTACACTCATGGACTATGTGTTTTCATATTTCACTACCACCATCATGGATGGTCATAATACCATTATTTTTGTTAAATAAGATTTTATTATACATATATAATGTTTTGGAACCAATATATAAACATATTGTTAATAAAATGTTATATAATCATAATTTTCCTAAATCACATAAATTAAATCTTTTTCATTAATGTTATATTAAATAAATAATCCACATAACATAAAACTAAAGCACATATAAGTTGAAATAATATTTTTTTTTCATATAATATTATTTCTGAAGGATCGTCCTCATTTTACATGAACATCCATACTTGTAAAAAAAGAGATCAATCGTGAAAACCATGAAAATGAACACCCTGAATGATAAAATCAAACTCTATAACTCATCAAAAGGGTCACAAATTAATAAAATAAAAATAAAATAAATTAAAAACACTTATAATATGTTCTATATTTTTAATTAAGGAATATAATTTTATTATCTTGGATATAAATTTGAATAAATAATTTATACATAAGGTATGGGTATTTTCAAACTAAAATCAATTTCCATGGGTTTTCCCTCTTCAACACAAATTTATGTATTTAAATTCCTTTAATGATCCTTATATATCTTAATATATTCACCACATTCCTTTTTTGGGAAATATTTTTTTATTTAGTTTATGATAATAATAAAAATTTATGAAGTACGCTTTTTCCAAAAAAAACACTTTTCTCCACTCTTGATATTGTTTATTCCTCACTCAGAATTGATGATTCCTAAACCATGTGTGTTATTTCCACTTCCTTTGGAAAACCCCAATGTTTATTAACGAATTTATTCATTATTAAAAACCCCATTCCATTCTATGGGTTATTTAATTTCCAAGTTTGATATTTTTTCTATATATGATGTATGATTATGTAAATTTTATGATGTAAAGTGTGTACCGTGAATTATATAGCACATGTAAATGTTATGATGTGAAATATACTCCCATAATTGTGTAGCACTCTAATTTTATGGTTAATTTTATTCATATAATGTGATAAATTGGAATATTCATTAACATGATTCTATCTTTTTTCAAAACTATGTGTGGTAGTTTACCACTAAGAACTGATGTTTCATTTTTATGCATTTCTATATTTTATGCATTTATCCAATGATTACACTCCTTATTATGATGATGAAAGTATTATTATTTTAGGATAGTGATGATTTTTTTCACCCATGTTTCATGTCTCTTATTCATCCACTTCCAATGAGTTTATATCACCACTTATTTTTATATATATCCTCTGGTGGTTACATGTACTGAGGAGAACGCGATGACCAATAAGAATCTAGGGAAGAAGAATTTAAAATAATGTTTATTTTTAATATGTAAATTTAATTTATATTCTTAAAACCATAGATCCTTATTTTTATGAAGTATTATGTTTTTTACCATAATAATGATCAATATGTATGGTAAGGAAAAGAAGCTTCTCTATTATTGGTAGCAATACACAGTTTATTTAATTTTATAAATATGATTAGGAAACCATAGAAAAAAATATAGTATGAGAGTATATATATAGGGACCCATCAAAATATGTATTTAGAGTTAATTTTGTATAGAATAAATTATTTATCCATGATATTGTGACTTTTTTTTGTTAAAACCTTTTCTATTTTAGAAAAAAATGGGAAACATGGGAATCCTTAAAAGCAACCCTTGTGAGGGAAAACACAACGATTGCCCAAATGATATCCCCAATGACATAGAAGGTGGAGTTTAAAATTTCATAGTTATGATTTCCCAGATATATTATGCTAGGAAGAAGAACATGAATAATGTGGAATTTCCTATCAACCTATGATAGAGAAACCGGTTATAAAGTCTTCTATAAGGAAACAAACACCCACATTTAATGGATCAGCTGATACACTAATCACAAAACATTGGCTCATCATAATTTTAAATTTCTTTTATATTCTCTACTATTATGAGATGTAGTAAGTGACTCTATAAATTTTATTCTAGATTGGTAGGATGATCAATGGATCAAATTGATTTAGAACACCAAGTCAAAGGACAAATTTATGACATGGAGTAGGAATACATTAATATATTATTTCATATAGTGTATTTACATAAAAATATTCAAATAAATATTGAATGATAATTCATAGATCTAAATAAAAAGATATGTGAATATGTCATGACTTGTGAAGACAATTTTACAAGTCATGGAAGTATTCTTTACGTTTTTTTATCAATGATGATAGGAAAATTAATGGATTATCAAGTGATTCAAACCCACACCTTCAAACAGGTCTAGCTATCTGAGACATTAGGAGTTATGAATATGTTGTTCAATGTGATCTCAAAGTGGATATGTAGTTTTGATGTTGGTTACATATATATAGTGATATAAAACAGAAGATTGTGTTTAAAGATGAGGGATCTAATTGGAATGGTCGAATGAAAGCTAAACCACTCGCATGTCAAAAATTATGGATGAAAAATCATAAGAACTACCTCAATGAGATAGAGAAATTCTATTTGTGTGGGAAATAAGGACTCAAATCTCATGAATCTCAAAGATATGTAATGAATATGTTTGATCTGATGTATGAAATGAGAGAACCACCCATTTTTCAATGGTTCAACTACAGGGAGAAAGGGAACTATACAAGACTACACACTAAACCTCATGTATTAAAGGGTAATCGGTGTCATCATCCACCCAAAACAGAGGATAAAGGGAAAGATTATTACATCCCTACTACTATAGAAGAGCATGAAAATGATGCCTTACATGGCTTACATCCGATTCACTCAATAATAGAAAATATTGTATCTGCTTATCAGTCAAAGCATTCCTTTATATCCAAAAAGTTTTATAAAACTATTTAATAGAATATATGATACATTGAAGTAGAGATATCTATAAAACACCTAGTGGTAAAATAATTATAACTCAAGTATTGAAATATTTTCATTTTCGTGTATGTGGGAATATTATTCCAATGAATCTCATGATGTTTCATTTAATGTAATTTGATTCTATATTTGGAATGGATTGGATCTTAGTTTAGAGAGAGGAGATCAATTGATAGAAAAAATAAAATATCTTATCAAATTATGATTTATCTTATGCTCCTATAAAAATTCAGCAATGACCATGAATATCCTTTTTAAAATCATACAACGAAGTGGGTGTTGATTCCCTATGATGAAACATAACTCACATAAATGTTTTTTTCAAATGAAGGTATCAACCTAGTTGAAATTCCCATTTTGATGGAATGTAGTGATATATTTTCCAATTATTTTCCATGAATTTCCACATATCACTAGATGAATTTTTCAATAGAATACATACCTCGAGCTACTCTTATTTAAAAATTTCCTTATAGGATGGCCCCTACAAAACAATAGGAATTAAGGAAGTAGTTAAAAGAGAATTTTGACCAGGGTTTGATATGGCCTAGTGTGTTTCCTTAGGGTTCACCAGTGCTATTTGTAAATAAAAAGGATGGATAAATATTGTTCTATTTCAACTATCGGTAGCTCAAAAATATCACCATATACTAGTATCCATTTCTAAGGATACATTCCATATTTAATCTACTACTACGAGCTCAATAATTCTAAATGTTAGATATTCATGATGGATATATTTAGTTAAAGGTGAAGAGGGGAGATATTAAGATGACTTCCTTAGATACAATGTATGAGCAATATATGTTTCTTGAGATCCCTTTAGGCTTACTAATTATTCTAAATCATCAAGGATATGATGAGTAGGGTCCTAATACAATAGATGAGAAATTTTTTGTAGGGTTTATCGATGATATGGTTATATACTACAAGAGTAAGGAGGAATATGAAGAACATTACAGATTGTGATAATGAAATTTTGGAGGGATATATTGTATCCCACATTCAACAAGTGTGACTTTTGGTTGTTGTAAGTCACATTCATGGGACACGTGATCACAACTGTGGGAATTTCTATGGACCCTTAAAGAAAATGGATATTGAGGAATGGTCCCGACCCACAAGTTTAATTTAAATATGCAATTTTATTGGATTTGTAGGGTAATACTGATGTTTTTTGAGAAAATTCTCATGATTTTATATACCATTAAATATGTTTACAATTATTAGGTTAATAAATTTATGGACTGAAGAATGTGAGGAATGTTTTGAGGAGCTAAATAGGATTTTGGTCGCTACAACTATACTCACATTTCCAATAATTGGTGAAATATTATTGATATATAGTAATGCTTTCAATAATGTCTAGTGTTGTGTACTCATGAAAAATGATAACGTGATATCTTATGATGTATTACTTTTGAATAACCTTTAGTAGGACTACATGAAGCTTGATCTAGAGCTAGACATTATGAATTTGTTCCTTTAAAATCAGGTGGCGCTATCTCTATGTGGAGAAGGGTGAATTATTTACCAATACAAATAGTGCAATGTATATATTCACATAAAAGGAGATAAACATTTGTCAGTGGATAAAGTGAGAGATAATATCGGTCTATGATTCATCAATTCACTATCATCATGGGAAGGGAATCATGGTTGTTTATTTTCAAAACACAGACGAACCAGCTTCTCTATCTATGATATGGATTGAGAAATGCCCTATCTTCAGGGATATAAAAGGGTTGTATTTTTACATCATAATTGTAGTTAATAAATCATATATTTCCCACAATTTTTCATAACAATCCATCTCATATATTAATTATGGATTTATAAACGAATGATCTATATCTTCAAAAGAAGGTGAAATCAGTAATGGAAGGAAGATGTAAGAGTTACATGCCAATGATGATAGTGTGATTCAGTTTAGAATGAGTCCATGTCTTCAATCATCACATAATATGAAGAATTAGCTATTTGAAAATTCACATAGCTCAACCTTCTCAATCTATTTTTGAAGTAATAATATGTGTCACGATATTTCAGAACACTTCTGGTGGGATAACATAAAATAAGTATATTGAGGAGTATATCTCAAGGTGATTACTATGATTTAATGTGAATTTAAAAAGATATAAGTCCAAAGGGATGATGAAACCACTACCGATAACCATGTCTAAATCGAACAATTTCAACATGGACTTCATCACTCATCTTATAAAGACATCCAAAAGAAATAATCCTATATTTTTTGTGGTGGATTGACTTAGGAATACATCACACTTTATCACTATTTGGGGAGATTTAACTATCAAAAACATGAAATTATATATGTAATGGAAGTGATGTGAAAAAATGGAATTCAAAACTAGATCATCCCGAATCATGATACAAGTTTCACATCTAAATTTTGGTGATTTATTCAACATTATTAGTTCACTGAATTGAATTTCTACAGGGCCAATCAACCCCAAAATATATGTCCAATCCTAAAATACTATTCAGACGCTCAAATACAAGCTCAGAGGCTGCCCAGTGGAATTAAAATTTGGATGGGATCATCTTATTCCATTGATTATATTCTAATATAACAATATATTCCACTCAATTATTTAGATTGCTCCATATGAAGCTATATGTGGAAAGAAATGTAGTACCTCAACCTGTTGGGATGATGATCGAGAAAAAAATCAACATGGACAAAATATTGTTCATTAAATGACAGAGAAGGTTCATGAAATCTGTTAACATATCAATTCTACATAGATTCGACAATGGATATATGTTGATAACCATTTAAGGGACTTATATTTTGACATTGGAGATATAGACTTCCTTCGAATATCATGATGGACAAGAGATGTGTGACCTTAAAATAAAGGAAAGCATAGCCCAAGGTACATTGTCCCCATTGAGATTGTTGATCACATATGTGTCATGGCCTATCATCTTGCAATTCCACCATTTATGTTTCATGTTTATGATGTTATCCATGTATCTCGTATGAAGAATTTATTACCAGATCCCTCACATGTATTGAAATCTAAGCTGGTACAGCTGGAAGATGATATATCCTATAATACGAAGGTAGTAGGTGTGGTGGACATGAGAGATAAGTTTCTATACCACATGAAAACCCATTTTGTCAATGTGTTGTAGAAGAGCCATAAGTAGAAAGAAACAACATGAGAACTAGATGTTGCAATGAAGGATAAATACCCTCACGTGTTTATGTAAAATGAAATTATGAGGGAGAAATTTTCAAAGAGGGGAAGAATATAATGGCTCAAAAATTTATCCCTAAAAGTTTTTCGATCTTATTATTAATTTAATAAACACATACATAGCATAGAGATACAAATAAAAACATTATTTTCAAAAAATTATGAAGGAAATAAGTAATATTCATAGAAATTAATGAACCTATACCGATGTAATAATAACTTTACCATTGGAATAGTAACATCACATTTAAAATATTAATATGATCATTAGGAATAGTAATCCATCCAATAGAATTATTACCATTCATATGAAATTTAAACTAAAATATATTGATATTATAAATAAAAATATGAAATGATCATATCATATTATATGTAAATAAATATTTTTTAAAAATTAATTAATTGTTGTTTTTAAAAAAAAAATATTAATTTTTTGTAAATTTATATATTTACTTAAAAAAATTATTTTCACAAAATATAATAAAAAATTAATATTTTGGTTACTTATGATTATAAGTTGATTTTTTGAGTTATAATTAATTTTAAAAAAAGTCATAATATTATTTTTAGTTTTGAAATATATTTTTTAATAAATGAGGATTGAAATTTAAAATTAAATTTCTCATTTTTATAAAATTATTTTAATATAATAGAGTCTATTTTTTAATTCAACAAATAAAACAATTGTGAGGGTATATTTTTTGAATGTTTCTAAAAAGCATGAACTTTTGAGAATAGTAAAATACGAAAATATATGATTAAAGAAAAATACCAGAAGTTTGTAGTCATTGTTGATGTAATGATGATTTATTCCAAAAATATTGTAATATCTTTCATTATTTTAATATATTTATTGATATGGTTAAAAATATTCATATTCATGATCTGAAATAAAAAACTAATGAATAAAATAATGATAAAACGCCCCACCAACCAAATAAATACCACCCCTCACCACCTCTTCACCACATGCCTTCCAATCACTGAATCCTGCCCAAATTATTCCCAATAATATTCCCAATACACTCACCCATGTCCATAGATCATTGGGGTCAAAAAATACCCAACCCTTTTTCAAAAGTAGTTTCTGAAGGATGAGAAATTTAAGAGGTAAAATCCACTTTTTTCATTTTTTTTCTTTTAAATTTCATTACTTTTCATATCCTCTCATAAACATCACTTTTCTATGTGGAATGATATCTATAATAAATTTTACATACTGGAGTTTTATTATGTAAATTTTGTAATTAGTTTTCAAATCTCATCCCTTTTCAGTTTATTATAAAAATGAAACTATCATCCTTGGTGTGTCTATTTACTGCCACCGTGGATGATGTGATTCCATTTATCACTAACACTATTAATGGTGGTCATAAAACAATTATTAATAGTAAACAAATTAATTATAAATATATAATTTTATTAAACCTATATTTAAACATTGTGTTCATAAAATGATATATTCGAAAAATTATTGTAAAAACCACGAAAATAAATTAAATAATTTTCATTAATGTTATATATAATAATAAACCCTCATTTGAGATAAAAAAAATATATATAACCTATTAAATTTATTTATGTTAATATAATTTCAATTGTGTAGAATCTTTTTTATTGTACTTGAACTTCAATACTTATAAACATGTGAAATAAAAATAAAAAACTAGAAAACAAACACCTTTGAACACTGAAATTGAACTATATAACTCATCAAAAAGGACAAAAAGGAACGTAATAAAACTATAATAAATCAAATAAATTTCTTTGAAGTATTTGATTATTTGCTATTGAATTTAATTTTATTGAATAGTATATTAATTTAAAGCATTCATTCCGAAATAAGGTAAGAAGGTTCTAAAATTGAACTCCATTTCCCTTGGTTTTATGTCATTCAAAACAATTTCAGTAGGTCTTTTAATTTACTACACCTAAAATATCATGTCTTTTTATAACTATTCGTTTTATGGGTTATAATTTTTTTCTACTTGATTTACTGAAAAAAATTATTTTCTAATAGTACAATTCTTTCGAAAAAAATCCTTTTACCTCTCTAGATTTTTTCTTCATCACTCAGTATTGATAGTTGTTATACGATATATGCTCTTACTTATTCTTTTAGGTAACCCCATAGATTATTAATGAATTTATTATTTATAAAATTAAACCAATTCAATTCCATGGGTTTTTTATTTCCATTCATGATATATTTTTTGTGTGGCTTTCATGATTAGGTAATTTTTAGGATGTGACAGTTGTGACTATAATTTTATATCGCATGTAAATTTTTTGATGTGATACATGAAACTTAAATTTTATAGCACACTAATAAACCAGTAAATTCAATTTGTCTCCTGATTTATTTTGAAATATTATTGAACATTATTATTGGTTTGTTCATAACTATGTGTGCTATTTGACCACTAAGAAATGATGTTTTATTTTTATGCAATGCCACATTCCATGCCTTAATCTAATGATTCATCTAATGATTATTATAATGTTCATTTACATATTTTATAATTATGAGGATTATTATCACCCATTCTTCATGTATTTTATTCATCATCTTATAGGGATTTTATCTCACCCCTTCTTTTGATGTATATTCTCAAGTGGATACTTCTACTTAGGAAACCATGATGGCCAATAAAAAGAGATTGACTATGTAAATAGTTACATGTTTATGTTTTAATATAAAAAATTTATTTATTGTACTAATTTTCCCAAGGCAATAAACCTTTGGATTTTTATTTTTTGAACTATAATATTTTTTATAATTAAAATTAAGTTGTAATTAAATAAAAAAGAGGTTCTCTATGCATTCTTCCGAGATATTCCCAATAAGGTATAGGTCTCACATCAAATTTCACTATCCAATTGTAATGTCCCATGAAGAAGACATCATATATGAGTGACTCTATTTTATAGGTTAATGATTGAGATATTGATAATCTAGGATTGTATGGGTGTTTTTTAGTGTGTGGGATGCCCCTTCGAAGGAATCCAAAAAAACTTTTCTATTATTTGGGTTGATCATCAAAATGCATCAATGTAAATATGGTACACTGATAGATGTAGTATTATAAATGGGTAAGGTAATGAAAGATCTGTAAAGATGACTGGATAAATCTAAATGAACTCACTGAGAAGGAGGAAACTCATATTGATGAATAAAAAAAGAATAATTTTTGTTTTATTAGCAGATAAAACACCATAAACAAATTAGAATTTTGATTCCTATTATTCATTGCTATATATCCTATCACATCCAAAGAATTACACTATCTTTAATCATTATGGGAAAATTGGTTAGAAGTGTATGTTAGTGTATATAAATATTTAAAATTCTAAACAATGATGTTATTTAATATAATGTATATGAGCACATATATATTTTACTGTGATGTGATTTATTAATCTCATATGTTTTCATAATCACATAACTATTCATCGTTTAAAAACCTTTAATCCTATTGAATAACTATAGATCGATCCCTAGAATAAAATCATATGATACACACAATATGATGACCACTATTCAGATAGGTGATTCATGTTAGTTCTGAACATTGAAGATAATGTAATTCATCTCAAAGGAGAATATGTGAATCATAAAAAGTACTAGGTATAAATAGTTGTGTTCATGTTGTGGGATTACATGATATGAATAAATGAAATGTTCATGTGAATGGCTCTCGAGAAGTTATCCAGTATGTGAAAAATTCATATTCTCTAGAGAGATTAGTTTTATAAGGAATGAATTCCTTCTTACACTGATACTTAGAGAATTTTCTCATCGAAACAAAGACTAATGGTTACTAAGAGTAAACTTAGACTAGAATCATGAGAGACCTTAGTGGGAATTTACTTCTTCAAAACCAAATCCTTAATAATTATTTCAGATGTCAATTCTGTGGTGGGGGAGTGGAATTTTTTCCCTCTATATTAACATTGTAAACATATTCAAATTTGAATATAACTAAAAAATAGAAATTTGGTATTAAATGAAAAAATATAGTTAGTGAACACATGATGGTTATGAAATGAAGTTATTAAATTAGGTAACCTCGAAAAGTGGAAACAATTTTTCTTAAACCCAAATGTTTCATGTGATTTATATAAGACAAGTTTAATGGTTAGGTATTATGGGGTTTACACATGATTGTGTTACCTAGTATTTATAATGAGATGTTATAGAGACAAGTTTTCATTGAATGCCAAAGGCATCAGGAAATCAAACTACACTATAATGGGGCCTTCATGTATATGTGGTTCTTTATGTGACACTAATAGATTCATGGGGTGTCACATAGAAACACATAATCACGAACCATGGATAGGTAAAGATAATTGAGGTGGGGTTACATGAAGTATCAATTGCTTATGTGATTCCCTCCGAATACTATAACATACCCTAAATTATCAGATCTTGTAAATTACTCTAGGGAAAATCTATATAAGAAGGGTCTTTTTCATGAGCACTGTTTCTTACATGATGTAATGGGTAGACATCATAGAGGATGTATGAATTATTCATTCAAGGAATATTTGTTGATGCTGATTAATCCAAACCATAATGTTATGATTTTGAATGTTTTTGGTCTACCTTTTGAATCATAGTACTAAAATGGAAGATGAAAACGACCCCCCCCCCCCAGTAGTGACACTCATAAGGATGAAAATGTATCAAACCAGATGAACGTAGTGGAGAATGAGATGAATTTTAGGGACAGTGGAATTTTCATTGTGAGGTGACCATCCAATATATAGGCCATTAACATGAAAAATGTACTAACCAAGAAAATATTAAATTAAAGATGAATAAATGATATATTCATTAGATTAAGGATCACAAAATACCTCTATAACACAATTTCATAATTAACTATTAGTCATTTGATTCAATGATAGTCATATGACACTAGAATCCCTCTTGGTCATGAAACCAATCCATGCAATCTCCATGAAATGAATCTGTTCTCCAATCAAAATTATGTCATTCACTTGCATACATCTTTGACTCATTTATCTTCATGTAGATTGCATGACCCCATTTCTTTCTTGAGAAAATATATCTCTTAAATTTGAATCTAAAAATACTATTTTTCTTTCTTATTCTACAAATATATACCTCTTAAAATCTTCAAATACCCCACATATCATTAGGCCATAAAACATTGTTATCCATTCTTCTTCACATACTCATTAGTGGTCAAGGGCACTTAAAAACTATAATAACCCTTATAGTTATTATAATTAGTGTAAAAATGATTTATTTTTATATATTGACATAAATATTGAATATATTATTTGTATTTCTCATTTTTTATCTATTATTTATCGCACAAAGCATGACTCATTTTGGCATAGATATTTCTAATGTTCATCCCATTTTCATAACAAAAACTCTTATATGTACTATAAAGAATCTAATTCCTGTTATGAAATATTATTAGTAGTGTTAGTTTCAAAAAATGAGGCTCCATATGCAGTGAGTATAAACATATATTATTCCTCCTATGAGGAAATATTCAATGTAATGATGAGAATACCCTCTAACAACTTTTCACATAACAATACTCATTGGGATAGATCATGTCCTCTCTCATTGGTCCATATACAACACTAGACACATATAATTACATTTTTTATAAATGTTTCAATATGTATGTCACATACTAAAATATTACCAATTTATGTTTCCTCTATATGTGTAAGACTTGAATTCAATTATATTACCATAGTAATCCATAATCTAAATGATTCACTTTAGTGCTACACCAATATATAAGCCACATGTAGATTCAAGTTGATTATCTCATGAAATGGATATAATATTTTGTTGTCTCACATTACTCAAATTAAGAATGATTCATATTGGCATGAGGATCTATAATGGACATTCAATTAACATGAATAAAATTATTCCAACATGGTCCTTGTCAATATTTTTATAACCCAATATTATTTTATTTCATTTCAAATTAATATATTTTCTAAGTAATGTCTGAATTAATTGTAATTTGATGAATTTTCCTACATGAAATGTATGAAACCTCTCAGATTCCACATCCCCAATATCATATATCAAAATTTCTACACCTACATCATTTACACATAATATTAAAATGAATGAAAGTTTCCTATAAATATGACCTTAAAATGTGTCCCTTAATATATGTCAACATTGATTCCTAGCATGACAAGACATGTATAGCAAAACAATTGGTTTGAAATAAAATATCATTAACTTGAAATAATAATTCTCATCAGGCCATATCCCTCTTGAGAACATTTATGTTCTTTTAATAGTGTGATATTTTACAAAGAGTTTGGACATATCTTATATAAGGGATATATTTCCAATGAACCATTTTCAATCTGAACTATTTTCCCAATGATCCAATTTATCATAGACCGTATTACTGATAGAACCATTCCCCCATTAGGAGATATAAAATCCTTTTAGGTCCAACTATTTTATCCTCATTGGTCCATATTCCTAGTGAGGATGATCTTTATGATTTTATACTGCATAGTAAATCAATTCTTTATCATAAATATATATTCTCTTGGAGTTCAAAAATAAATAGATAAGCATGCATATATTAAACCAAATTCATTGATATCCGCCTTTTACCTATAAATATTTACCATATTACATTAAATTGAATGGGCCATCCTTATCACAATAACTAAAAAAACCAAATTTCCCAATGTATTTGGAATATAATTCTGTTCACAATGATATATTGGATTCCACATTATGGGCATGATCACAACTCTAAAAACAACAATTGTATTCCAAGATAGTGATAAAGTATATGGAACCCATTTGTATAGATTGATAACATACCATTAATTAAACCAAAAAATCTATGTAACAATGAGTAACATGACGGATAACCCTATTAACATTTATACAATAATGTTAATTGGATAATTATGATATATATAGAAACCCATATTTGTGGTAAAAACTAATTTTAAATTATTAGGGAAGCCAATCCTGTATTGGGATATCAGAATCATTCTGGAAAAATTACAAAATCAATAACAGTGTCCCCGAGCATGATGTAATTTCCCCAAAACATGGGCTGATAAGAATTATATCTGCTCCTCTCAACTAAGGTGAGTTCCTAATCATCATTTACATGAAATATCAATTACATAAAAGATTTTTAAAATGTATTGTATCCAATTTTTATGTGGGTATTGTTTGGTGTCTCATATTCTATGACAAATCCCCACTAGAATACTTTTAAAATCTGATGTAAAACTAATGTAAATGATTATGAAACAACATTAATTCCCCCAAAATCCACTTTGATGACCACAAAAACATTTTAGGTCAATAAAAAATTAGTGAACCCGATGTAAAATTATAATATTAAAAAATAATTGAGTTACCATAGTCATTGGGATTCCTGATTCCCATACCTAGACAACCACATTTCTGGTCAAAACATAGTTCATGGTATTATTATTTATAAATATATCTCATGTAAATAGTTATAAATATATAATAAAATAAACCATACATTATATAAATTAAACAATAAAAAATTAATAATAATTATCATATCCCCCCATAGAACATTCATGTAGTTTAGGAAGTCCTAGAGAATCTAAGAATCAATCTCCCACTTCCATCTAGTGAGTTTTATGTTGAAGTATATTAACTATTATTTATTTTAAGAAATGGAATTATTTAAGTATAAATACCATCCCTTATTTAACCTTATTAATTATCTATATTTAGATACTTTATATAGATAATCAACCAAAAATTGAATTTTAGAGTGGGGCTTCCGTTTAACACCATAAAGACAGAAATATTGGTGATTCCATTACATAGGCATGATTGATGCTTCATATTCAAGAAGAGTGAAACTAAATCACTCTAAATAAATTTTATACTCTTGTTGAAATCAATAATGATCATCCCCTCATTAGAACTAAATAAACTATTCAAATAAACTACACGAGCAATTCAATGTTAATAGAAATAATTATAGGCTTGTTGAAATATCTATAATTTGGAAGGTGGTTTTATTTATTATTAAACCATTACACCGAATTCACATATTTAATCCATTAATTTTAGTAAATCACCTATATCATTATCTTTTATAATTTTAAAATATATTTTTAAAGTGGGTTCTTAAATAGATTTATTTATAGAATCTAATTGATTGATTATACACGTACTTTTTATAAATTAATATACAGAAAAATGTTTTACCATTAATGAGTCCTCAATATAGATTTAAAAATATCATTGGTAATGGTATAAGTGGCTAACTAATATTCAATAGGATAGTGTGTTCAGAATAGGCAATGCTGAGTGAAAATTGTTTTTAATGAATTTTTCCAATGATTTCCTTTTTCATAATTTACATATATAATGTCATATTTTTTCAATTAAGAACATATGTGTTTTTCATTTTCTAATTCAATTGGTCTAAAATTTGATATTATATTCTAGGGTGACTTATAATTCTAACTCGTATTTCAAATTTAAAAAAACAATGATGGATTTTTTTAAAAAAAATTAAAATATACAAATGGTTTTCATAATTGTTTTTCATATATCAAGTTAATTATGTAGGTGAACTAGTTTATAATTTATATATTCTATCATTGGGTAAAATTGGTAAAATTATTGACCATAATCTTAATAATTGTATAGTGGGTGCCTTTCTTATCTTACCTTGACCTAATTAAATATTGTAGCATTAATGTTTTGAGTTAAATAGTTATTATTTATGAATTTTTATGTGTTGTAAGTAGTTTGGTAAGGTTTTAGAGAGTATGTTTGGTTTTCAGAATGTTTTGGGGCTTTTAATTGGGTCCATTTATTGAGCCTGGATATTTAAAACCGTGAATCATATCCAGGAAACAATGCACATTTATACAATGGGATATGGGTTAGCACACAGTTATGGAGCACGGTTTGACAAACTATGTGGCCAATCTAGGTATATCTTGCATTTTTATGACACCAGTCTTTCACATAGTTGGTGCACAATCTGTCTAATCATGTGGTCCAACCATGTGAGGTACCCTCAAGAGGCAGTAACATGAGTTTGGTAAGGAATTTGTTTTCTTATCCATATGGGTAACCATTAATGGATAAAAATGTGGGGTTTTCAAAAAATGGGTCTCACATTATTTTAATCCTAAACAGCCCATTTGAGAAATGTATTGACCCTCACTAGGAAATTTTCTCTCTCTATGGTTAGGGAACCTATCCCACTCATTTTGGAATGATTTTAAAGAAAATTATTTATGTGATAAATCTAGATCTCCCGTTATATATCTCTTTCCATGGTATTTTAATTGTTTTCCTTGGATCTACTTCTCACTTTTCCATTTACTTAGATATAAATCTATTATGGATAGATCTAGAGTTTTATATGCCAACAATGATTATTATTGGCCTTTATTAAGTAGGGGTAAAGGGTATTGGGAGTATTTTGGATTTTTTCACCCATAATTAGTGAGCGGTGGTGGTTTTGGTCATTTTCCCCAAACCCCATGATGTATGTAATTACACTCTCGACTCCTCTTGCTAGAACTAGATGGGTAAATTTTAGATTTGTTTTTTTCAAGAAAATGATTGTGATATTGATTAGATGGGTATTGATGAGAATGCGGTTTATGGAAATGTTATTTAAAATACATGGGTGGAAAGAATCATGGAAAGGATGTTTTTTAATGAAATTTTCATGGAATGGTTTATTTTATTGAGTTTGTTTTGTAAATTTTGTGGAGTTTTTTGTTTTGATTAAAATGATGAATTGTTTTTGGAATTTTTGATTCCTAAAATTTTGTTATATGTTACTTAGAATAGTTATTTTATTAATTCTTTAACCATTATTTTAATGGGGATGGGTAGAGGTAATTAAGTACAAACATCATAGGTTTGAAATTCAGTTGTAAAGTGCCACAAGAAAAATGGGATGAGCTATGGGTGTGAAGTTCCACCATCAATGGTAACACTAAGCTTGGGTTGTTTAGTTGTGTGTGTGGTTGAGGTGACTGTTTTGGGTCATGTCAAATGAAATGGGTTATTTCAATATTTATTGAAGAGAAATTTGTAATGAATTATTGGTTGATTAACATGGAAATATGTTTATTTGGGTGAACTATTTTGGTATGGATATTTCTAGTTCCTAGGAAATTATTGATATATTAAATTGTTTTTATATAAATGGTTTTATTTAGAAATTAAAACATGTTCTGTCATAGTGGCATGAGTAGGGATGTCATTTGGGTAAAGCCTAATGGGCTTCATTACTTTCCCCTTTATTTTCCACTTTGGTGTTGTTGTAGATGTCATATTTTATGATGTAGGTATAGGTAATTCGTATTACTTCATTAGTGGTTCATCCTGATGAATGGGAGGTCTAATGGTTTTGGAGCTTCAAGATTATTCTGATGTTATGGATCCTTATCTTGGAGTCCTTGGATTTTTTTTGTTTTATCCCTTCCTTTGTGGTAATTGTATATTGGTTATGTTGTTTTTTTTTGGTTTGGTGGTCCTTTGGTAATGTTGAATTTTATTGCATTGTGATCATTCATCACATTGTTATTTTGGTTATGGTTTATTGGATTTGTGGTTTATTAACAAAATGGAAAATAATAATCCAACTATTATGAATAAATAGATATTTATTTATAACCTTTGTGCCATAAGGATATCTCTTATGGCCAAGAAGCGCATCTAACATGACTCGAACCAATGAGGTGGGGAAGGATTTTACAAGTGTAGTCAGTTAGTTTGGTCCTTTGACATATGTTGTTAGTCTTGGTGTTGGAAATAATTTTTTGTTTATCCCTTGAGTTGGGACGGTAGTAAGGAGTACAATTTTCATAACATGAAATATAGATCATCAAAATTCATATCTTCCCTTTTTATTTTAAACATAAATTCACCAAGGATTGAGGTACAGATGTTTTTTTGGAGACACTTATAGGTGTGTAATCTCAATGTCAGGGGTTTATCCAATAAAGAGTGCATGGAATTAATGGTAGAAATGACTTCAAAACAATCCTTCATATCTCATTTTGGGTAACGATTTATTTGGTGCGATGAATTCATTTATTTTGGAAAATTTTCTAAATTTTTTTCAAATTATTAAATATTGAAAATGGAACTATTTCTATATTTTGGGAAATGGGTTGATTTTCAAAACATGGTGTTTTTTTTCAAAAAACAGTTATCATGGGAAATGTTGAATTGTGGAAATCATGGTTGCGATAGAACAAATGTGATATAATTTGAAATTTTAATCCCTCCATTTCAATAGAGTCAGACTTATGTTGTTTCTTATATGAATTTAAAATGGCACCTGTTAGGCATCGTTGAGACTAACAAGTGGATGCTCTTTAAAATGTGGTTTCAACAGTTCCATTAGTTAACCAATATCTTGTTTAGAGCATAGTGTATGATCTTCATTTTATGGATAGAGGGAACCCAAAAGATTATCTGAGTCTATTTTTTACCAATTCGCATCACTCTGCATATTGATATGGCAGGTTGGTGACACCAGGATGAGCCATTGTCTCTTTTTTATGTTATTATGGTGGTTCCTCTTTTCCATGATCCCGATGGGTGATTGCAAAGGGGTTTATCTATTTGGTAAATCAGCTTATGTTGGGTACGATATCATTATATGGTCTCCAACATGTATATTCTTGGATCCAAAAACACCTAAGGGACCTGGTATCCATGATTCATGGACATGATTTCAAAAGGTAGACACTCATTTGATGATGAGTTGGCCAACGACACTTCAGGACAAAATTGGTTGAAAGGATGAGAGGCCTTTCTCATCATTACTTTTTATGGGGAATTATATACTACTCTGGGACTCTCTTATAGGATTAAGCAATGTTCATATGTTTGTGAACCCTGGTTATTTCGGAAATTTTGTGTCCACAGGTTACATTTCTGTTCCATGATCAATCATAGTTATGCATGGATTATGAATTATGAAGACAATGCATGTTTAAACCCTTTGTGGAGGAGCTCTGGATTTTATCCTCATTTAGGGGGGACGAAAATTTCTTTGATATCAAGATCAAACCCATGAGATTTATTTTCTACACATCATCCTGAGAGGAATTAGAACCCACATAGTTTGGTGTCACTTAATTGTACACATCACTTTTTAAGGTCGTGTGACAGGGACTTGTCCATGCAGTTTAACATTGTCCAACAAGGATGTATAGGTGAAAGGTTCCTAGTCAAGTTCTAATGCAGGGATAATGATGAGGCTACTAGGGATTCCTAGAAAAGATATTTTCTCCGGGATGAGTATCACCCCCATCGTGAATATGTCATTGAGAATTCTGGGGTTCTTTGGGTTTTGGGTTTAGACCTCATGGAGGCTTCCTACGTATCCCAATTAACTAGGAATCAAATCCCTCATAGTTCAGTTATACTTGGGAAATTAATATGGATTAAAATTTGGAGCATCCATTTTGAAGGAGACATGATCTCTCATTTCATGGATAAGATGATATGGAGATCGGTCCTAGCTAAAATCATCCAATGTATCCTAGTTGTGTTAGGAATCAGATTTCTCTTAGTTCAATGATGGGTATTTCCAATGTAATATTATAATAGAAATATAAGACCATGTGAGTCATGCTCTATTTCAGAAACAAGATAATTTGAATGACTAAACAAAGGAACACTTCCTCTTATCTACTGAGCGAAAAGGATAATCTCTTGGTGGAAGATGTCGTTATGATGGTAGATGACGGTGCAAAGCAATAAACCCTTTAATGTGAAATGAATGTGATGTTCATTAGGTCTGTCTTGAATGGCTAGTTGATTACTCTAAATGCAATGTAATACAATAGGTTCTACTAAAGTAGATTAATGTTTGTCCTGATAAAATGAAATTAGCTCATAATTTCATTGGACTTATCACCACCCCTCATTGAATGGTAAAGAATATGTTTATGCATGATCACTAGAGAGAGGAAGTCCAAATTAGTATCCCAAGGATGGAATATGGGTTACTATGGGAATATATACTTATGATTAGTCTTGAGTTCCATACCAATGTAGGGAATACCTTCAAAACTCTTGAAACTATGGTTATGTTGAATCTGAAGGGAGCAATGATGTCCTTGATGGTCCATTCATATGGGTCCGGTAGATTTGTGAGAGGTTTTGGCTTTATGTCGAGGGAATGGTTCATGGAGGTGATTATTAGGATGGGATGGAAACTAAAGTGCATGATCTGTATAAAAAGGTGGAATGATCGGAGGTACCCTACTATATGTACCATTTGTTTATGAAGGTGGCGTACCTCCCGTATATCATTTTTCTATGCGGGTGGAAGGTTCTTATATGAAGCAAGGTTGTATGTGGATCTTTATGTGGACAACGTACTATGGTGGTACAAAAATCATGGTGTCATCTTCTTACCATGGTGGTACACGACATTAGGCTCCGTTCGTAATCAATATTTGTATGTGGTGTTGGAGTCCCTTATTGCACCTGAATGCAATGCTGGGAATGGATTCATCCGTATAGAGATGTGATATGCGGTACACTGGATTGAAGAAAGGGCATTAGTCTCACAAGTCATAGGATTTTCATCTGCAAAATGGGGTATGGTTCATGGTTTTCCTTTTAGGTTTTCAGTTTTTCTCTATTATTATGATTTCTTCTTTTTATGGTTCGCAATGTTTTCATACTAGCTATAAACCATTCACACTTCGGTATTCACCGACATTATGCATTTGAACTCTTCCATCTATAGACTCCAAGATCTCCCAAAATCTGATACCTTCCTCGGATCACCTTGGGGCCTTTTGTATAGTATATAAGAGGTGGTATATATGGACACACATCAATTTTTGTAGAAACCCATAGTGGGATCATCCGACTCACAGATTAATCGGTCAAACGAGGGTCAGGGTGTTTTGTTTTACACAGGAGGAAATCACCATTTTAATTCTGTTTACAAGGCAGTTTGTTGGGTTCTGTCAGCCTTGTCTCATCGGAAAACTTCTTAGACCACTTGGATGGTATATAGGGGGTGTATGTCTCTGTCTTATTTTCATCAATAATGTGGTTTTCATGTTGAATTTTATCACCTATATTCTACAAATGACATAGTTTGGGGTTGACCGACTCCTTTCATCATTCATTCTACAAACTAAGTGGTTTGATGTCCAACAATTCGTGGTCTAGCATTGTGCAGGATGCCCGTGTACTACTCGGTTCCTAGTCTATTCCTTTCACAAACCTTTCCCAGTAACCAGTATGCAGACTAGTTTTTTTCCTTTTCCAAATTGGATTCCTTTAATATTTTCATCCCATTTTCATCCCCACATGAATTCCATTACATTATCAATTTTATGGGATTATTTAATTTCCCTTTTTAGAATTTTTGGGACACTGAATATACCTCCATTAGAATGGGGTCTGGTTAGAACGAAGAGGAGTATACTCCATTGTAGAAAATGGTCCTGAATTGAAATAGTTTGTGGTAGAAAGGTGTGCCCATTGGGGGACCACGCCTATATATATAGGGGGCATGTCATTTAGATTTTACCTTGCTTCTTGATTAAAATTACTTCATAAAGTACTCTTGTATTTCCATTCATCCATTTACCACCTCCTTCATAAAAATTTTCATCAGCAGATTGGGCCTTGCATTCCTGGAACCACATACTCTTCCCAATTACCTCAGACACAAATAGTTCTATGGATCCAAAAACCAAACTGTGGAATTATAAAATGTAATTCTAAATTTCTACATCATAATATGCTTCATGGAATCCCCATTCTATGGACATAACATCGAAGATGGAGAACTGATATTTGAAATTTACAAATCGGATTTTAAATCCCTGAATTATAAATATTGAACATCCACATAGCGGGGCATGGTATACAGTTTTTTGATTCTATGAACTGATCCATTTTCTGGCTGATGCATCGCATGCCAGAATCTTTCAAGGCATTTTTCATACCATCAATTCACAATGGATGTATTCCAAGAAAAATTCCCATGCTTCAGTATGTATATCACTATGCTGGGTGGAATTATCTATACTTTGTTCATTTCTGTCCATTTTACCAATAATTTTAATCTCATTGAACCTTTTGAATGGTCTTTTTATTTTAGGAAAGAGATTGATCTTCCTCTTATCTCGATAGAATTAATCATTAGGAGGGAATATATGGTCAAGAATTTCAAATAGAAACTTTGTGCTATAGATATTCCTCCAAGGGGTATTCTCGATGATCTTCTTTCAATTGTTCTAATTTCTTATCCACTATCTAATCCACTATCACATTATAATTTTGGGATCCTAGATAACACTTTTTTCTAGGAATAGATCACAGTTATCTAGTCACAAATTTTTAAGTGTCCCTTATAAATAATAAGGAAAACATCTCTGGTACTATAGAAAAAATTACTACTTTGAGCCAAGATGGTAAGCTCATCCTAGGAGGCTCCATGTGGACTCAGAGTGGCCAAATCCCTTATAGTATGTCCTTGGATTCGATCATCCAAGATTATCCATCCTTAATTAACCTATCTTGAGGTAACCCTAATGGAGTATGGAGTTCCAAATTGAACCACCAATCGAGATGATTCATTTTGGAAGAGTGGGATCGGTAATTCAAGGTTCAACAGAACTATTAGGATTCTCACATTCCAAAAAAAAAATATCAGTCTATATCAAGTTGTATGGGTCTCCAAAGTCTCCATCTTTCCATTGGGCAAGATACTTCCTAAGATACAAATCCAATGGTGTTTGGTCACCAACACCTTTTACCTATCCCATCATGAGGTGGGGATCAGTCTATGGGATATGTACAATTTATGGGGACTTCCTATCCTTGGTGATATGTATGAAAAATTCTTACTGGTGGCCATCACCTAGAGGAATGTTGAAAAAGTATCCCCCTTGGTAGGATAATTATTATTTATGTAAAAGAGCCTTCATTTTCAGTTGATTTATGCTCACTTACTAATCCCATTTGAAGATTGATCTTGGCAATTATTGCAGGTGAACAGGTCGAGGATGGGAGTTCACCATTTCTGAACACATCTGACCCAGTAGTCATAGATCATCTCTGGTTTGTACTGTGATACCCTTGAGGTGGGTCAATACACCACATGGGGATATGAAATTATAAATTTTGTGTCACCTATGCTTAGGAAGGTTGGTTTCTCTTTCATGTTCCTAAGTGGGTGTATCTTTCCCTCTCATTATGATTATACCGGTGTTAGGGCCTATACTTTGATTATGGTAGCCACATTGGAGGAGGGACCTCACATTAACTTGGCCACTCCTAATCTTTCCAGAATCTACAAAAATTATTGTAGATACAGGAAGGGAACCCCCTACATCATCTTAGTGGGCCATTTGAATTTTTATATGCATGGATGAGAGAGAGGTTCCCCTATTACGAGTACTAGCATACTGCCACAATTACTAATTCGGACTTCCATCCAACCATTCATAACATTTCTTTCATCCATAAAAAATATAAGAATGTGTAAGGTGTGATTGAATTAATAATTGATGTCTCTCTCTTCCCTTTTGTTCCTTACATGGTGCCCAATGGTCCAGTGATGGATACTGGAAGAGGTTCTCTTGAGGAAAATTCTTATATCATTACACTTTGAGATTGAGTGTTAACTGAAACCACTAATAGGGTGACCATTTTCAAGTGTTGCATTCCATATAAGTATGCTAGGAAATTTTGATGTCTTCATGAGGTCACATCTCTTCCTGTCACCCTGGTGAAGTGAGAATCTCACCCCATAGTTATTTGCCAAATATGGTTGATAATGACACAAGATGATTCTAATGTGGAATTCCTCATTTATTCTTATAGTAGACTCAACATACCTATCATTTGATTATTCCTATATGTGGGTGGATTTCTATCCAAAATGTGTATTGGAATGTCTTCTTTGACGATTTACAAAACTGTTGGTTGTTTCAGATCTTGTACCAACCATGCGTGTAACACCATTTGTTCCCCTTTATATGGTGAGAAGACACTATACCCATTGTCCCTTTCATTTTGAGGGGGGGATACACCCAAAAAACTCATTTCTATATAGAGTGATTCAGATCCCATATCTTTATCCAATGTGGTGTGTTGTTCTACCAAATCCGATTAGAGTATGACATCACCCGATTTTCCGGAGGTTACTGCCATAGACCCTTATTTGGACTCGGAGGGAAACCCATCTGTTGGGAGGGAATGTCCCATAATTGGGTTACCCAGATCAGGTGCTTCGAATTTCTAGAATGAGGCTTCCTCACTACATGCATGTCGTAGTGGAATATGGCCAAGATTCTGATGCCACAAAAGGCATTGAGATGCATGAAAATTAGTATTGCCTCAGATCCATACTATATCAATAGAAACTCCATTGATATAATTTTCCAATGAGCTGGATAACATTAGACGAATTTTTGTCAATCTGGGTTGAGTTTATTTTTATTACTGACGGCTACATCTCTTTCTTTACCAAATTGTTATAGCTCGAGAGGATGAGGCTTCTTTAAAAGGCATCCTTGCATGGTTAAATGCTTCTCACCACCAAGAACAAAATTTATGGATATTACTAATGAGATTCGTCATTTGGTAGTTGAGGAAGCTAATGCTCATGACAAATAGATTTCCTAGAAAGAGGAATTGTGTGATTATGAATCTCAAATTGCCAAACTGAAAGGGAAACTGGAATCATTAACTTCCAATTATGAGTTCATCCAAAAGAATGGGTGAGACCTCCAAACTGTTATAAAGGGAGTATTCCTAAGGGTGTAAGATGAAGCTAAATAGAAGTCTGTTTTGAAACATTGCATTGATGGACCCCATTGGTAGTTATTTACCAGCTAGAAAAAACTAGTCGGGCCTTGTTGTAATTTGTTGGGCTACACTACATCACGTTTTTTTAGCATTAGGGAGAGATTCTATATTTTGGATTTTCTTCTATCCAACACATCTTTTTATAAAAAAAATTACTTTTTGTTCTAGTGTTTATCATATAATATTTCCTTCAATACAGATAATTTATAATTGACTTTATTTTAAACAATAATCTCAATTGTATATCAATTTGAATTAAATTCCAGGATAAAGGAAAAATAAATTTATGCTCTATTTGTTTCCTGATCTGTGGGGATTAGCGAGCATGGTTTGACTCTTACTAGGGTCACATGGAAAACCCTAAAGTCATTTTACATTTTTTCATTATCACTGTATTTTTTTCCTAAGCCAATTATTGTGTGGGCCTAGTGGCTATAAGTTTATTTTTTTCTTATGACTTCCTTTGCGATTTTTAATCCAAACAAAATTTATATCTCTTGGTTGTTTGGATGCCCAATATAGTTTCCAAAAACCATATATAGAATAAGTTTAGAAATTTGAAACTCGATATTAATCCATGTTTCCCTTGACATGGCTTCTACTTGGTGAACATAGTGTCTCTTCTGGTGGAAGTTTAATGTCTTTCCAAACGATCTATCATTACTTTTGTTTTAGGTCAAACAAATTTGACCATAACTACAATTATTTTTCAGGTCGTAAAACATTTACCATATTTTAACTAACATTTTAGGTTGATAAATATGAACCATGAATTGTGGGGAAAGGACCCTAATTCAGGATTCATGAACCGAAAATATCCTAGAATCCTTCAGATGTGGATGAGGGGGTTTTCATGACACTAACTTTTTATTTTTAGATATGGGATATGATATTTGGCATGGAATCCATGTAGAATACAGAGATAGGAAAAGTCTCTCCTAGGGAATAGTTTTCATTTGGTTGACATGATATTTTTGTGAGCAACATATGTAGAGGCACATAAGCATAATGTGCATCTTCAAACAAAGGTGTCTGCAGGACACTTTCCTTCAATTTCTAATGGCTAGGAAGTGTTTATAGAACATCATATCTATTTTTCTAGTGAGGACCACAGCGGTTGTCCCTTTTAGGTAATGACGTCTAAATTTAATAAGGGAATTGTTAACATCATTGGATGGAAAAACTATTACCACAAGAATTTGTATTGTGTAAGGGAGAGTCGAACATGGTGCTATTTATCATCGTATTTCAAGAAATTTGGAAACTATTTTAAGAAATCATATTACCCTGACTAGAGGAGGATAAATGAAACACTTATTCCATAATAGTATGTACAGGAATTTCCTTCACCTTTAGGCTTTAAAATTATATATGTATAAATCATAACCTGAGAGGTTTCTGAATCAAATGGTTGAGGTGGGACACAAATGATGTATGGGTGTGTGGAGGTAGGAAGAGACACTCGTGAGAATAGATTATTAATTGGATGGCAAGACATTTTTTGGGAAACATATGCAGATCTACTGTAGCAGCCCAAGATTTTATAAAAAATATTCTTTTTAATTTTATTAATGTCTTGTGTTGTACGCTACACAAAAAGGAGCTTGCACAACACGCATCCTTGACTTGCCTTGCATTACACGCAATCGCGACCTTCCTCAATAGCGTGTGTAATACGCAATACCGAGTTTCACTAAACAACGATATGCTATTAAAATATAATTAAAACTAGCCGGTATGAATAGTAATAACCACTTTTTAAAATTATGTAAATCTTATTTTTCAAAATGAACTTCATTTTTGGATTCGGAGTATCGAATTTAGCCTAAGGTGAAATTTTGGTACATTTCGGATAACTTTCATATTCTGATGAATAGTGAAAATTACTAAATTATAATTAAAAAAAATTTTTTTAATCGAAATAATTAATAGTGATAAATTATTAATTGGAGTAGTTTTAAAGTATATTTAGAATATATTTTTACAATTTAATACAATGTTGGTCATTGGATGTAATTTCACATTTAAAGCAGTTATAAACAAGTGTCAATCTTTTGATAGTTATTATCTCTTAAAAACACGCTATTTGTTGTAACAGCGGAAATTAATTTAATTAATGCAACTTATGTGTTGTTAATTTTGTAAAATAGAAATCATTTTTGAATTCGGAATATCAATTATAGCTTAGGGTGAAATTTTGGCATTTTTCTGAAAAACTTCAATTTTTGATGAATAGTGAAACCACTAAGTGGTAGGTTAAAAACTGAATTTTGCATAAAACATAATTTTACCGCTTCTGTGAATGGAATTTCGAAAATCCGACAGACACGGTTGATATCAGTAAGTAAAATGTGGTTCAATGAGATAAAAATAATTTTTTTGGTGAATAGTAACTTTTTACTTTTTTTACCGCAGTTAATAGTAAATAGGGTAACTAAGGGTAAATATGATATTACTATTACCCTAACACATGTACTAATTCTATTGGACAAGTTTAATTCGACCAAAAACAAGCTTAGGAATAAAATATGACCATTTAGGCCCACTTGGATTAGATTAGGACATTTATTATTATTTAATTCAAAGAAGAGTTAAAAGAGTTAAAATCAACGTTTATTTACTAAAACATTTTTAATATAGGGTTATACATAAGATAAATTAGATTGTAAATATTCATTAGAAAGCTAAACAGATCTCCTACATAATGGTATTTTATTTGTAATTTTTAGACATCAAATAATTTAATTTATTTATGACACAAATATGATGCAGTAATTATCTTATTAATGAAATATTGACATAATTGATGTTATAAACACCAAACTGAATGTAATTTGAGACTTTTTATGAATTAAACTAATTTTATAGGTTACTATGATATATTAGTGTTGATTTAATAAACTTGGTTCGAACATATAATTCTGTTATGACTTTCACAAAAATCATATATCAAATAGTGTCAAAATTGACACAAAATAGTTTTTAAATCAAATATTATATTATTAATTGTTATTTTATTCCTAAAAATCTAAGGTTCGGCCAAATGACTTAGATAAGGATATATATATTAATAATAAACAATTTGGGGTTCGTTTGGCATGTTATAGTAAGTGTATTAACCATATAGTGTAAGAAAACAAAAAGACACGGTAAAAGTTAAATTATTTAACTTAGGGTTAAATCTAATTGATAAGGTTAAAATAATACCCTAAACTTGTCTAAATCTTATTGGTTTATAGGATTTCGACCCATCCCCACTTTAGCTTCGAAATAAGACCCTTTGGAACCATTATAAACTGATTTTGACTTTAATATAAAATAATATTTTGGGATATTCCTAAGGTGCCCCTCTCCTCCCTTATAAAAGGGCACCTCCTCCCCCTCCTCCTCACACCAATTTGAGCACTCAAGCTCGGCCAACCCCTGCCATTTTCTCCTCTCCACTTCCCTAGAATAATCCTAGAGGTCCTGGTCTTCTCCAAAGACCAATCTTAGTTCCTTAAGTGAAGGATTCAAAGAGGCGTTCCAAAGAAGAGGTAATATCCATTACCGATCTTTTCAATTTCTTTCTTCTTCAACTTCTTCTTCTTTAGTTGTTTCATGATAAAGTAATAACATCAGTATTACTTACATACTGATATGTTATTATAAATATGAAACAACCCTAATTCACCTTCTATCCATCCTACGGAAAAATGAAATCACCGCGCGTGCGTACGTACGGAATACCGTCTCCACGCCGTGGTGTAATCTATTTTCCACCATCACCTTACAAGGATGGGTATAATGGTGTAATGAGTAACTATATATGATTATTATGAAGTAATATTGATACTGAAATAATATATATATACTCCAATACAATTCCACGATCATAGGAACGATATCATCACTCGTGCGTACGTACGGAATACCGTCTCCACGATGTGATGCGACTCGTTCTACATGATCTTCATTTCATAATGATTATATAAATTAATTGAATGAATTAATATGGTATATACTACACTAATACCATTCTGGAAATGAATTATCTATAACCTAAAGATAAGAATAATAATTTATTCGACAAAACACGCATAAGAACAAAAAGTTATAAAGACCCGAGTAACAAGTAACAATGAAATATTACTAACAAGAAGCTAATAATATGACCATATATGATATCATATCAATATGTATGATTCTGGAATAAGTCAATAACATTATTTAAACCATTATACAGGATCTTCGGACACGAACAAAGCAAATCGGACCTAAGGTAAGGGAAAATATCACAATCTCATTTTTATCCGAGATTGTTTATTCGTAAGTATTTACTGGGGTGTATTTTATCATCCACATCCATGTTTCATCAAAATGTAATATTATTTCCATCCACCTACAATTGTTTAAATCCAATTTTACCCTTTGGTGAGTTTTTAGTAAAAGATATGAAAGGAATATTTTGTCGTTTTTCGTACGAGGTACTTTTTGACTTTTCCGACAAAAGTACGAAGAATGTTTTTTTTAACTTATACGGCATGAATGGATTTTTAAAACATTATTTCCAAGGAGCTTCCTTTACAAGTTTTCAAGTTTATTTTTAATCAACTTCGTTTATTTTAAAGTTGTATGACATGTTATGAAAGGAAAAATGTTTTTGAAGTAGAAAGGATATTTTCCTCAAGAATGGAGTTCAAGTACTTTATCAAAATTATTTTCCATCTAAGATAATAAAAGGGTTCTGTTTTTATCCCTATTATTACATGGATTTGATTATTTTGTGATGGAAACATTTTTATAAATTCCTTTATCTTATATGAATTGTTTTATGATGTCATGTTGTTTAAGAATCCCATTTTTATTACATGGGTTACGTTATGATGTATGGTTTATGATTATGTGGCACACATAAGAAAGGATTCATTATAAGATGGGTGGGACCTATATCTCCCTCCAATGCATTGGGTAATGATTTTATATCTCATGAGATAGACAGGGCTGGAACGGTAGGTTATACCGGTTCAGTGAAAAAGGACTGAAACGAGGGTTACTCGATTCAGAAAGGGGCTTTGTCCACTAAGATAGTCTTGGCAATGAGTCTTGACTAACAAGAAATGATTCTCTATGATTATGTGTGAATGCCACAAAGTTTCATGTTTTAAGTTATGATTATTGTGATTACATTTCACTGCCATGATTTATCCCATGTTATGAAATTATGCTCTCTTTTACAGGTTATGATTTCCAAAATGTTATGTTCTTATGAATATGATGTGATTGATATTTCTTTTTTTTACCCTTACTGAGCATTTGAGCTCACCCTTTTATGTTTTCTTTTCCCCAGGATATAAAGAAAGGTTTTAGGTAAAAAAAAGGGAAGATCTTTATGGGAGATATTGAAGATCTTTCACCACGATTAGAAGATTACGTTCCGAGTTTCCAAAGACACTAAACTATTACGATCCTTGTGTGTGTTTTTTTGTTATGTACTAATTATTCCGCAAAAGTAATGTAAATTCAATGTACGTCAGGATACGGGTCTCTACAGTTGGTATCAGAGGAAAGGTTTAGTCAACCTTTGGAAACTAGGATGCGAAAACGTTAGTGAGATCCCTAGAGATATTTCTACGGTATGTCTAGGGATGTCCCTAAGGTTAAGTAGACATATAAGTTATAGTACTAGAAATACACTAACGATCATAGAATTAAACCTAAGATGTTAGATATTGAAGGTACTCCCACTTTATTATGTTGTTTTCCCTAGCATGATTTTTGCCTCTCACACTATTCATTTTGGGTTTTAGAAAATGGTTGGAAACAAGATGATTCACGATAATGGAGGATATGATGGACAATGGAATGATATTCTTCATGAGCAACCAAATGAAATGGGATTTGGAAGTCCAAAGATCATTATTATGCCGAATCAGCAATCTCATAATATGATCAATAAAGTAAAATTTGGTAAGTTTCCTGACTCGGTTAATAAGAGAAAGATGGAGTTTCATGATGATCATAGAGGAAAGAAAGTTCAATTTCTCCTATGTAAATCATGCGGGAAGAGGCATCAAGGAGAATGTTTCAAGGGAACTGGAAGATGCTTTGGGTGTGGAAAAGAAGGACACAAAGCAAGTAAGTGCAAAGGAAAAGGTTCGGTTAACACCATGGATGAGGATAGTGGTATTGCTACGACATCAAAAATAGTTAAGTGTTTTAAATGTGGAATGTATGGGCATTATGCAAACAAATGCCCTAAGGGAAAGACTCATGAAGAGAATCAGTATGGTCATATGGGTAGTATTTATGTGGATGATGATGATGAGACTACTAATGATATGTGAGATGAAAGAATTGTTGAAGCTCGGTCAATGGTTTAAGAATGTAGTGGAATGATTACATGTTTATCACGTGTAATGTTGTATAAGTAATCTCATGGTACTATGGAATAAAAAGACATCTAAGGATTGTTACACTGTTGTCTTTCCTTGAGTTTTGAAAGTATATGATTAATGGTACAAGTATCCATGAAAGGTTATTCAGATATTTTTGGAATGTAGATGATATGTGTATAATGAAGGGATAAGACGATAATGAGATGTTTGATTGTATTCATGAGCTCATGATTGATATAAGGACTAAGTGATATCATGGTTTGAGTATATAGAATTTTGAGGATTTTAGTATGTGGAAGGTGTTAACTTTTAACTGCATTCATGTTTTCACAAAGGTATTCAAGAAAATACATGATTAAGGACTTTGAATGTTTGGAATGTAACCAACAAAACATATCTTATGATATATGGGAATTGACGATGGTATTAAATCTCTGGTAATCGTTTTCACTATGTTATGAGAGTGGATTGCAGTATTATGGATAATCCTAAGGATTGGAATGGATTATGTTGGACAAAAGTTAGTATTGTTTTAGGATAGAAGTTTTTTCGATATTATTTATGGGATGTTATAGTAATATAGTTTTAGAAAAAGGACAACCTGCAGGACAGGTGACAGCCCATCGCTTCGGACAAGGCTGTGGGAATCGAACCCACAACCGAAGTGCGACTGGCCTTTATCGCCTACCACTGGCCTACAGGAAGTCCTTGTTTAGTAGAAACTAGTTTTATTATATTAAGCAGTATGATATGTGAAGTATAAGTCCATTTTAGGAACTATATATGATTAATCTCACTATAGATCGACTTATGTATATAATTTTTGCTAGCCTTTTATTTGAGACAGATGGAATGACCCGTCATTCTATCACATGATCTGCTAACACTTCACGAATAACAAATTCAACTTCATTTATTTAAGAGATGAAGTGGAAATTGTTCTAGGCACGAACAATAGTGAGATTGTACCAAAATAAAGAAAGTATTTATTCCAATTCTCAACTTTAGGGAAATGATCTTGAAAACCAAAAATGTTGTCCTAGTGATCTTATACCTGATGAATCGAATGGTACCTTAGATCGTCACAAATTTATGGATTTGTGATTATTGGCTTTTCCATAGCCATGTTCTCTACCACTCTCCATCAGAACATGATGGTTAGATTTCTCTTCCATATCCATATTTTCACCTATGTGGAACCCAATGATTAGTTTATTTGGGTAACCGTTACGTTTCATACTTTTGTTTTTAAAGATTGGTTTTGATATTCCTTTTTACAATGTGGGTTTCTATTAAAGAAACTTTCAAATAGTAAACCATTTATAACCCCGACGAATTTCGAGGGCGAAATTCATTTTAAGGGGGTAGAATGTAGCAGCCCAAGATTTTATAAAAAATATTCTTTTTAATTTTATTAATGTCTTGTGTTGTACGCTACACCAAAAGGAGCTTGCACAACACGCATCCTTGACTTGCCTTGCATTACACGCAATCGCGACCTTCCTCGATAGCGTGTGTAATACGCAATACCGAGTTTCACTAAACAACGATATGCTATTAAAATATTATTAAAACTAGCCGGTATGAATAGTAATAACCACTTTTTAAAATTCTGTAAATCTTATTTTTCAAAAATGAACTTCATTTTTGGATTCGGAGTATCGAATTTAGCCTAAGGTGAAATTTTGGTACATTTCGGATAACTTTCATATTCTGATGAATAGTGAAAATTACTAAATTATAATTAAAAAACAACTTTTTTAATCAAAATAATTAATAGTGATAAATTATTAATTGGAGTAGTTTTAAAGTATATTTAGAATATATTTTTACAATTTAATACAATGTTGGTCATTGGATGTAATTTCACATTTAAAACAGTTGTAAACAAGTGTCAATCTTTTGATAGTTATTATCTCTTAAAAACACGCTATTTGTTGTAACAGCGGAAATTAATTTAATTAATGCAACTTATGTGTTGTGAATTTTGTAAAATAGAAATCATTTTTGAATTCGGAATATCAATTATAGCTTAGGGTGAAATTTTGGCATTTTTCTGAAAAACTTCAATTTTTGATGAATAGTGAAACCCCTAAGTGGTAGGTTAAAAAATGAATTTTGCATAAAACATAATTTTACCGCTTCTGTGAATGGAATTTCGAAAATCCTACAGACACGGTTGATATCAGTAAGTAAAATGTGGTTCAATGAGATAAAAATAATTTTTTGGTGAAAAGTAACTTTTTACTTTTTTTACCGCAGTTAATAGTAAATAGGGTAACTAAGGGTAAATATGATATTACTATTACCCTAACACATGTCCTAATTCTATTGGACAAGTGTAATTCGACCAAAAACAAGCTTAGGAATAAAATATGACCATTTAGGCCCACTTGGATTAGATTAGGACATTTATTATTATTTAATTCGAAGAAGAGTTAAAAGAGTTAAAATCAAAGTTTATTTACTAAAAAATTTTTAATATAGGGTTATACATAAGATAAATTAGATTGTAAATATTAATTAGAAAGCTAAACAGATTTCCTACATAATGGTATTTTATTTGTAATTTTTAGACATCAAATAATTTAATTTATTTATGACACAAAGATGATGCAGTAATTATCTTATTAATGAAATATTGACATAATTGATGTTATAAACACCAAACTGAATGTAATTTGAGACTTTTTATGAATTCCACTAATTTTATAGGTTACTATGATATATTATTGTTGATTTAATAAACTTGTTTCGAACATATAATTCTGTTATGACTTTCACAAAAATCATATATCAAATAGTGTCAAAATTGACACAAAATAGTTTTTAAATCAAATATTATATTATTAATTGTTATTTTATTCCTAAAAATATAAAGTTCGGCCAAATGACTTAGATAAGGATATATATATTAATAATAAACAATTTGGGGTTCGTTTGGCATGTTATAGTAAGTGTATTAACCATATAGTGTAAGAAAACAAAAAGACACGGTAAAAGTTAAATTATTTAACTTAGGGTTAAATCTAATTGATAAGGTTAAAATAATACCCTAAACTTGTCTAAATCTTATTGGTTTATAGGCTTTCGACCCATACCCACTTTAGCTTCGAAATAAGACCCTTTGGAACCATTATAAACTGATTTTGACTTTAATATAAAATAATATTTTGAGATATTCCTAAGGTGCCCCTCTCCTCCCTTATAAAAGGGCACCTCCTCCCCCTCCTCCTCACACCAATTTGAGCACTCAAGCTCGGCCAACCCCTGCCATTTTCTCCTCTCCACTTCCCTAGAATAATCCTAGAGGTCCTGGTCTTCTCCAAAGACCAATCTTAGTTCCTTAAGTGGAGGATTCAAAGAGGCGTTCCAAAGAAGAGGTAATATCCATTACCGATCTTTTCAATCTCTTTCTTCTTCAACTTCTTCTTCTTTAGTTGTTTCATGATAAAGTAATAACATCAGTATTACTTACATACTGATATGTTATTATAAATATGAAACAACCCTAATTCACCTTATATCCATCCTACGGAAAAATGAAAGCACCGCGCGTGCGTACGTACGGAATACCGTCTCCACGCCGTGGTGTAATCTATTTTCCACCATCACCTTACAAGGATGGGTATAATGGTGTAATGAGTAACTATATATGATTATTATGAAGTAATATTGATACTGAAATAATATATATATACTCCAATACAATTCCACGATCATAGGAACGATATCATCACTCGTGCGTACGTACGGAATACCGTCTCCACGATGTGATGCGACTCGTTCTACATGATCTTCATTTCATAATGATTATATAAATGAATTGAATGAATGAATATGGTATATAATACACTAATACCATTCTGGAAATGAATTATCTATAACCTAAAGATAAGAATAAGAATTTATTCGACAAAACACTTATAAGAACAAAAAGTTATAAAGACCCGAGTAACAAGTAACAATGAAATATTACTAACAAGAAGCTAATAATATGACCATATATGATATCATATCAATATGTATGATTCTGGAATAAGTCAATAACATTATTTAAACCATTATACAGGAGCTTCGGACACGAACAAAGCAAATCGGACCTAAGGTAAGGGAAAATATCACAATCTCATTTTTATCCGAGATTGTTTATTCGTAAGTATTTACTGGGGTGTATTTTATCATCCACATCCATGTTTCATCAATATTTAATATTATTTCCATCCACCTACAATTGTTTAAATCCAATTTTACCCTTTGGTGAGTTTTTAGTAAAAGATATGAAAGGAATCTTTTGTCGTTTTTCGTACGAGGTACTTTTTGACTTTTCCGACAAAAGTACGAAGAATGTTTTTTTAACTTATACGGCATGAATGGATTTTTAAAACATTATTTCCAAGAAGCTTCCTTTACAAGTTTTCAAGTTTATTTTTAATCAACTTCTTTTATTTTAAAGTTGTATGACATGTTATGAAAGGAAAAATGTTTTTGAAGTAGAAAGGATATTTTCCTCAAGAATGGAGTTCAAGTACTTTATCAAAATTATTTTCCATCTAAGATAATAAAAGGGTTCTGTTTTTATCCCTATTATTACATGGATTTGATTATTTTGTGATGGAAACATTTTTATGAATTCTTTTATCTTATATGAATTGTTTTATGATGTCATGTTGTTTAAGAATCCCATTTTTATTACATGGGTTACGTTATGATGTATGGTTTATGATTATGTGGCACACATAAGAAAGGATTCATTATAAGATGGGTGGGACCTATATCTCCCTCCAATGCATTGGGTAATGATTTTATATCTCATGAGATAGACAGGGATGGAACGGTAGGTTATACCGGTTCAGTGAAAAGGACTGAAACGAGGGTTACTCGATTCAGAAAGGGGCTTTGTCCACTAAGATAGTCTTGGCAATGAGTCTTGACTAACAAGAAATGATTCTCTATGATTATGTGTGAATGCCACAAAGTTTCATGTTTTAAGTTATGATTATTGTGATTACATTTCACTGCCATGATTTATCCCATGTTATGAAATTATGCTCTCTTTTACAGGTTATGATTTCCAAAATGTTATGTTCTTATGAATATGATGTGATTGATATTTCTTTTTTTTACCCTTACTGAGCATTTGAGCTCACCCTTTTATGTTTTCTTTTCCCCAGGATATAAAGAAAGGTTTTAGGTAAAAAAAAAGGGAAGATCTTTATGGGAGATATTGAAGATCTTTCACCACGATTAGAAGATTACGTTCCGAGTTTCCAAAGACACTAAACTATTACGATCCTTGTGTGTGTGTTTTTTTGTTATGTACTAAGTATTCCGCAAAAGTAATGTAAAGTCAATGTACGTCAGGATACGGGTCTCTACAGTTGGTATCAGAGGAAAGGTTTAGTCAACCTTTGGAAACTAGGATGCGAAAACGTTAGTGAGATCCCTAGAGATATTTCTACGGTATGTCTAGGGATGTCCCTAAGGTTAAGTAGACATATAAGTTATAGTACTAGAAATACGCTAACGATCATAGAATTAAACCTAAGATGTTAGATATTGAAGGTACTCCCCCTTTATTATGTTGTTTTCCCTAGCATGATTTTTGCCTCTCACACTATTCATTTTGGGTTTTAGAAAATGGCTGGAAACAAGATGATTCACGATAATGGAGGATATGATGGACAATGGAATGATATTCTTCATGAGCAACCAAATGAAATGGGATTTGGAAGTCCAAAGATCATTATTATGCCGAATCAGCAATCTCATAATATGATCAATAAAGTAAAATTTGGTAAGTTTCCTGACTCGGTTAATAAGAGAAAGATGGAGTTTCATGATGATCATAGAGGAAAGAAAGTTCAATTTCCCCTATGTAAATCATGCGGGAAGAGGCATCAAGGAGAATGTTTCAAGGGAACTGGAAGATGCTTTGAGTGTGGAAAAGAAGGACACAAAGAAAGTAAGTGCAAAGGAAAATGTTCGGTTAACACCATGGATGAGGATAATGGTATTGCTACGACATCAAAATGGTTAAGTGTTTTAAATGTGGAATGTATGGGCATTATGCAAACAAATGCCCTAAGGGAAAGACTCATGAAGAGAATCAGTATGGTCATATGGGTAGTATTTATGTGGATGATGATGATGAGACTACTAATGATATGTGAGATGAAAGAATTGCTGAAGCTCGGTCAATGGTTTAAGAATGTAGTGGAATGATTACATGTTTATCAAGTGTAATGTTGTATAAGTAATCTCATGGTACTATGGAATAAAAAGACATCTAAGGATTGTTACACTGTTGTCTTTCCTTGAGTTTTGAAAGTATATGATTAATGGTACAAGTATCCATGAAAGGTTATTCAGATATTTTTGGAATGTAGATGATATGTGCATAATGAAGGGACAAGACGATAATGAGATGTTTGATTGTATTCATGAGCTCATGATTGATATAAGGACTAAGTGATATCCTGGTTTGAGTATATAGAATTTTGAGGATTTTAGTATGTGGAAGGTGTTAGCTTTTAACTGCATTCATGTTTTCACAAAGGTATTCAAGAAAATACATGATTAAGGACTTTGAATGTTTGGAATGTGACCAACAAAACATATCTTATGATATATGGGAATTGACGATGGTATTAAATCTCTGGTAATCGTTTTCACTATGTTATGAGAGTGGATTGCAGTATTATGGATAATCCTAAGGATTGGAATGGATTATGTTGGACAAAAGTTAGTATTGTTTAAGGATAGAAGTTTTTTCGATATTATTTATGGGATGTTATAGTAATATAGTTTTAGAAAAAGGACAACCTGCAGGACAGGCGACAGCCCATCGCTTCGGACAAGGCTGTGGGAATCGAACCCACAAACGAAGTGCGACTGGCCTTTATCGCCTACCACTGGCCTACAGGAAGTCCATGTTTAGTAGAAAATAGTTTTATTATATTAAGCAGTATGATATATGAAGTATAAGTCCATTTTAGGAACTATATATGATTAATCTCACTATAGATCGACTTATGTATATAATTTTTGCTAGCCTTTTATTTGAGACAGATGGAATGACCCGTCATTCTATCACATGATCTGCTAACACTTCACGAATAACAAATTCAACTTCATTTATTTAAGAGATGAAGTGGAAATTGTTCTAGGCACGAACAATAGTGAGATTGTACAAAAATAAAGAAAGTATTTATTCCAATTCTCAACTTTAGGGAAATGATCTTGAAAACCAAAAATGTTGTCCTAGTGATTTTATACCTGATGAAACGAATGGTACCTTATATCGTCACAAATTTATGGATTTGTGATTATTGGCTTTTCCATAGCCATGTTCTCTACCACTCTCCATCAGAACATGATGGTTAGATTTCTCTTCCATATCCATATTTTCACCTATGTGGAACCCAATGATTAGTTTATTTAGGTAACCGTTACGTTTCATACTTTTGTTTTTAAAGATTGGTTTTGATATTCCTTTTTACGATGTGGGTTTCTATTAAAGAAACTTTCAAATAGTAAACCATTTATAACCCCGACGAATTTTGAGGGCGAAATTCATTTTAAGGGGGGTAGAATGTAGCAGCCCAAGATTTTATAAAAAATATTCTTTTTAATTTTATTAATGTCTTGTGTTGTACGCTACACCAAAAGGAGCTTTCACAACACGCATCCTTGACTTGCCTTGCATTACACGCAATCGCGACCTTCCTCGATAGCGTGTGTAATACGCAATACCGAGTTTCACTAAACAACGATATGCTATTAAAATATTATTAAAACTAGCCGGTATGAATAGTAATAACCACTTTTTAAAATTCTGTAAATCTTATTTTTCAAAAATGAACTTCATTTTTGGATTCGGAGTATCGAATTTAGCCTAAGGTGAAATTTTGGTACATTTCGGATAACTTTCATATTCTGATGAATAGTGAAAATTACTAAATTATAATTAAAAAACAACTTTTTTAATCAAAATAATTAATAGTGATAAATTATTAATTGGAGTAGTTTTAAAGTATATTTAGAATATATTTTTACAATTTAATACAATGTTGGTCATTGGATGTAATTTCACATTTAAAACAGTTGTAAACAAGTGTCAATCTTTTGATAGTTATTATCTCTTAAAAACACGCTATTTGTTGTAACAGCGGAAATTAATTTAATTAATGCAACTTATGTGTTGTGAATTTTGTAAAATAGAAATCATTTTTGAATTCGGAATATCAATTATAGCTTAGGGTGAAATTTTGGCATTTTTCTGAAAAACTTCAATTTTTGATGAATAGTGAAACCCCTAAGTGGTAGGTTAAAAAATGAATTTTGCATAAAACATAATTTTACCGCTTCTGTGAATGGAATTTCGAAAATCCTACAGACACGGTTGATATCAGTAAGTAAAATGTGGTTCAATGAGATAAAAATAATTTTTTGGTGAAAAGTAACTTTTTACTTTTTTTACCGCAGTTAATAGTAAATAGGGTAACTAAGGGTAAATATGATATTACTATTACCCTAACACATGTCCTAATTCTATTGGACAAGTGTAATTCGACCAAAAACAAGCTTAGGAATAAAATATGACCATTTAGGCCCACTTGGATTAGATTAGGACATTTATTATTATTTAATTCGAAGAAGAGTTAAAAGAGTTAAAATCAAAGTTTATTTACTAAAAAAATTTTAATATAGGGTTATACATAAGATAAATTAGATTGTAAATATTAATTAGAAAGCTAAACAGATTTCCTACATAATGGTATTTTATTTGTAATTTTTAGACATCAAATAATTTAATTTATTTATGACACAAAGATGATGCAGTAATTATCTTATTAATGAAATATTGACATAATTGATGTTATAAACACCAAACTGAATGTAATTTGAGACTTTTTATGAATTCCACTAATTTTATAGGTTACTATGATATATTATTGTTGATTTAATAAACTTGTTTCGAACATATAATTCTGTTATGACTTTCACAAAAATCATATATCAAATAGTGTCAAAATTGACACAAAATAGTTTTTAAATCAAATATTATATTATTAATTGTTATTTTATTCCTAAAAATATAAAGTTCGGCCAAATGACTTAGATAAGGATATATATATTAATAATAAACAATTTGGGGTTCGTTTGGCATGTTATAGTAAGTGTATTAACCATATAGTGTAAGAAAACAAAAAGACACGGTAAAAGTTAAATTATTTAACTTAGGGTTAAATCTAATTGATAAGGTTAAAATAATACCCTAAACTTGTCTAAATCTTATTGGTTTATAGGCTTTCGACCCATACCCACTTTAGATTCGAAATAAGACCCTTTGGAACCATTATAAACTGATTTTGACTTTAATATAAAATAATATTTTGAGATATTCCTAAGGTGCCCCTCTCCTCCCTTATAAAAGGGCACCTCCTCCCCCTCCTCCTCACACCAATTTGAGCACTCAAGCTCGGCCAACCCCTGCCATTTTCTCCTCTCCACTTCCCTAGAATAATCCTAGAGGTCCTGGTCTTCTCCAAAGACCAATCTTAGTTCCTTAAGTGGAGGATTCAAAGAGGCGTTCCAAAGAAGAGGTAATATCCATTACCGATCTTTTCAATCTCTTTCTTCTTCAACTTCTTCTTCTTTAGTTGTTTCATGATAAAGTAATAACATCAGTATTACTTACATACTGATATGTTATTATAAATATGAAACAACCCTAATTCACCTTATATCCATCCTACGGAAAAATGAAAGCACCGCGCGTGCGTACGTACGGAATACCGTCTCCACGCCGTGGTGTAATCTATTTTCCACCATCACCTTACAAGGATGGGTATAATGGTGTAATGAGTAACTATATATGATTATTATGAAGTAATATTGATACTGAAATAATATATATATACTCCAATACAATTCCACGATCATAGGAACGATATCATCACTCGTGCGTACGTACGGAATACCGTCTCCACGATGTGATGCGACTCGTTCTACATGATCTTCATTTCATAATGATTATATAAATGAATTGAATGAATGAATATGGTATATAATACACTAATACCATTCTGGAAATGAATTATCTATAACCTAAAGATAAGAATAAGAATTTATTCGACAAAACACTTATAAGAACAAAAAGTTATAAAGACCCGAGTAACAAGTAACAATGAAATATTACTAACAAGAAGCTAATAATATGACCATATATGATATCATATCAATATGTATGATTCTGGAATAAGTCAATAACATTATTTAAACCATTATACAGGAGCTTCGGACACGAACAAAGCAAATCGGACCTAAGGTAAGGGAAAATATCACAATCTCATTTTTATCCGAGATTGTTTATTCGTAAGTATTTACTGGGGTGTATTTTATCATCCACATCCATGTTTCATCAATATTTAATATTATTTCCATCCACCTACAATTGTTTAAATCCAATTTTACCCTTTGGTGAGTTTTTAGTAAAAGATATGAAAGGAATCTTTTGTCGTTTTTCGTACGAGGTACTTTTTGACTTTTCCGACAAAAGTACGAAGAATGTTTTTTTAACTTATACGGCATGAATGGATTTTTAAAACATTATTTCCAAGAAGCTTCCTTTACAAGTTTTCAAGTTTATTTTTAATCAACTTCTTTTATTTTAAAGTTGTATGACATGTTATGAAAGGAAAAATGTTTTTGAAGTAGAAAGGATATTTTCCTCAAGAATGGAGTTCAAGTACTTTATCAAAATTATTTTCCATCTAAGATAATAAAAGGGTTCTGTTTTTATCCCTATTATTACATGGATTTGATTATTTTGTGATGGAAACATTTTTATGAATTCTTTTATCTTATATGAATTGTTTTATGATGTCATGTTGTTTAAGAATCCCATTTTTATTACATGGGTTACGTTATGATGTATGGTTTATGATTATGTGGCACACATAAGAAAGGATTCATTATAAGATGGGTGGGACCTATATCTCCCTCCAATGCATTGGGTAATGATTTTATATCTCATGAGATAGACAGGGATGGAACGGTAGGTTATACCGGTTCAGTGAAAAGGACTGAAACGAGGGTTACTCGATTCAGAAAGGGGCTTTGTCCACTAAGATAGTCTTGGCAATGAGTCTTGACTAACAAGAAATGATTCTCTATGATTATGTGTGAATGCCACAAAGTTTCATGTTTTAAGTTATGATTATTGTGATTACATTTCACTGCCATGATTTATCCCATGTTATGAAATTATGCTCTCTTTTACAGGTTATGATTTCCAAAATGTTATGTTCTTATGAATATGATGTGATTGATATTTCTTTTTTTTACCCTTACTGAGCATTTGAGCTCACCCTTTTATGTTTTCTTTTCCCCAGGATATAAAGAAAGGTTTTAGGTAAAAAAAAGGGAAGATCTTTATGGGAGATATTGAAGATCTTTCACCACGATTAGAAGATTACGTTCCGAGTTTCCAAAGACACTAAACTATTACGATCCTTGTGTGTGTGTTTTTTTGTTATGTACTAAGTATTCCGCAAAAGTAATGTAAAGTCAATGTACGTCAGGATACGGGTCTCTACAGTTGGTATCAGAGGAAAGGTTTAGTCAACCTTTGGAAACTAGGATGCGAAAACGTTAGTGAGATCCCTAGAGATATTTCTACGGTATGTCTAGGGATGTCCCTAAGGTTAAGTAGACATATAAGTTATAGTACTAGAAATACGCTAACGATCATAGAATTAAACCTAAGATGTTAGATATTGAAGGTACTCCCCCTTTATTATGTTGTTTTCCCTAGCATGATTTTTGCCTCTCACACTATTCATTTTGGGTTTTAGAAAATGGCTGGAAACAAGATGATTCACGATAATGGAGGATATGATGGACAATGGAATGATATTCTTCATGAGCAACCAAATGAAATGGGATTTGGAAGTCCAAAGATCATTATTATGCCGAATCAGCAATCTCATAATATGATCAATAAAGTAAAATTTGGTAAGTTTCCTGACTCGGTTAATAAGAGAAAGATGGAGTTTCATGATGATCATAGAGGAAAGAAAGTTCAATTTCCCCTATGTAAATCATGCGGGAAGAGGCATCAAGGAGAATGTTTCAAGGGAACTGGAAGATGCTTTGAGTGTGGAAAAGAAGGACACAAAGAAAGTAAGTGCAAAGGAAAATGTTCGGTTAACACCATGGATGAGGATAATGGTATTGCTACGACATCAAAATGGTTAAGTGTTTTAAATGTGGAATGTATGGGCATTATGCAAACAAATGCCCTAAGGGAAAGACTCATGAAGAGAATCAGTATGGTCATATGGGTAGTATTTATGTGGATGATGATGATGAGACTACTAATGATATGTGAGATGAAAGAATTGCTGAAGCTCGGTCAATGGTTTAAGAATGTAGTGGAATGATTACATGTTTATCAAGTGTAATGTTGTATAAGTAATCTCATGGTACTATGGAATAAAAAGACATCTAAGGATTGTTACACTGTTGTCTTTCCTTGAGTTTTGAAAGTATATGATTAATGGTACAAGTATCCATGAAAGGTTATTCAGATATTTTTGGAATGTAGATGATATGTGCATAATGAAGGGACAAGACGATAATGAGATGTTTGATTGTATTCATGAGCTCATGATTGATATAAGGACTAAGTGATATCCTGGTTTGAGTATATAGAATTTTGAGGATTTTAGTATGTGGAAGGTGTTAGCTTTTAACTGCATTCATGTTTTCACAAAGGTATTCAAGAAAATACATGATTAAGGACTTTGAATGTTTGGAATGTGACCAACAAAACATATCTTATGATATATGGGAATTGACGATGGTATTAAATCTCTGGTAATCGTTTTCACTATGTTATGAGAGTGGATTGCAGTATTATGGATAATCCTAAGGATTGGAATGGATTATGTTGGACAAAAGTTAGTATTGTTTAAGGATAGAAGTTTTTTCGATATTATTTATGGGATGTTATAGTAATATAGTTTTAGAAAAAGGACAACATGCAGGACAGGCGACAGCCCATCGCTTCGGACAAGGCTGTGGGAATCGAACCCACAAACGAAGTGCGACTGGCCTTTATCGCCTACCACTGGCCTACAGGAAGTCCATGTTTAGTAGAAAATAGTTTTATTATATTAAGCAGTATGATATATGAAGTATAAGTCCATTTTAGGAACTATATATGATTAATCTCACTATAGATCGACTTATGTATATAATTTTTGCTAGCCTTTTATTTGAGACAGATGGAATGACCCGTCATTCTATCACATGATCTGCTAACACTTCACGAATAACAAATTCAACTTCATTTATTTAAGAGATGAAGTGGAAATTGTTCTAGGCACGAACAATAGTGAGATTGTACAAAAATAAAGAAAGTATTTATTCCAATTCTCAACTTTAGGGAAATGATCTTGAAAACCAAAAATGTTGTCCTAGTGATTTTATACCTGATGAAACGAATGGTACCTTATATCGTCACAAATTTATGGATTTGTGATTATTGGCTTTTCCATAGCCATGTTCTCTACCACTCTCCATCAGAACATGATGGTTAGATTTCTCTTCCATATCCATATTTTCACCTATGTGGAACCCAATGATTAGTTTATTTGGGTAACCGTTACGTTTCATACTTTTGTTTTTAAAGATTGGTTTTGATATTCCTTTTTACGATGTGGGTTTCTATTAAAGAAACTTTCAAATAGTAAACCATTTATAACCCCGACGAATTTTGAGGGCGAAATTCATTTTAAGGGGGGTAGAATGTAGCAGCCCAAGATTTTATAAAAAATATTCTTTTTAATTTTATTAATGTCATGTGTTGTACGCTACACCAAAAGGAGCTTTCACAACACGCATCCTTGACTTGCCTTGCATTACACGCAATCGCGACCTTCCTCGATAGCGTGTGTAATACGCAATACCGAGTTTCACTAAACAACGATATGCTATTAAAATATTATTAAAACTAGCCGGTATGAATAGTAATAACCACTTTTTAAAATTCTGTAAATCTTATTTTTCAAAATGAACTTCATTTTTGGATTCGGAGTATCGAATTTAGCCTAAGGTGAAATTTTGGTACATTTCGGATAACTTTCATATTCTGATGAATAGTGAAAATTACTAAATTATAATTAAAAAACAACTTTTTTAATCGAAATAATTAATAGTGATAAATTATTAATTGGAGTAGTTTTAAAGTATATTTAGAATATATTTTTACAATTTAATACAATGTTGGTCATTGGATGTAATTTCACATTTAAAGCAGTTATAAACAAGTGTCAATCTTTTGATAGTTATTATCTCTTAAAAACACGCTATTTGTTGTAACAGCAGAAATTAATTTAATTAATGCAACTTATGTGTTGTGAATTTTGTAAAATAGAAATCATTTTTGAATTCGGAATATCAATTATAGCTTAGGGTGAAATTTTGGCATTTTTCTGAAAAACTTCAATTTTTGATGAATAGTGAAACCACTAAGTGGTAGGTTAAAAATTGAATTTTGCATAAAACATAATTTTACCGCTTCTGTGAATGGAATTTCAAAAATCCGACAGACACGGTTGATATCAGTAAGTAAAATGTGGTTCAATGAGATAAAAATAATTTTTTGGTGAATAGTAACTTTTTACTTTTTTTACCGCAGTTAATAGTAAATAGGGTAACTAAGGGTAAATATGATATTACTATTACCCTAAAACATGTCCTAATTCTATTGGACAAGTGTAATTCGACCAAAAACAAGCTTAGGAATAAAATATGACCATTTAGGCCCACTTGGATTAGATTAGGACATTTATTATTATTTAATTCAAAGAAGAGTTAAAAGAGTTAAAATCAAAGTTTATTTACTAAAACATTTTTAATATAGAGTTATGCATAAGATCAATTAGATTGTAAATATTCATTAGAAAGATAAACAGATTTCCTACATAATGGTATTTTATTTGTAATTTTTAGACATCAAATAATTTAATTTATTTATGACACAAAGATGATGCAGTAATTATCTTATTAATGAAATATTGACATAATTGATGTTATAAACACCAAACTGAATGTAATTTGAGACTTTTTATGAATTCCACTAATTTTATAGGTTACTATGATATATTAGTGTTGATTTAATAAACTTGTTTCGAACATATAATTCTGTTATGACTTTCAAAAAAATCATATATCAAATAGTGTCAAAATTGACACAAAATAGTTTTTAAATCAAATATTATATTATTAATTGTTATTTTATTCCTAAAAATCTAAGGTTCGGCCAAATGACTTAGATAAGGATATATATATTAATAATAAACAATTTGGGGTTCGTTTGGCATGTTATAGTAAGTGTATTAACCATATAGTGTAAGAAAATAAAAAGACACGGTAAAAGTTAAATTATTTAACTTAGGGTTAAATCTAATTGATAAGGTTAAAATAATACCCTAAACTTGTCTAAATCTTATTGGTTTATAGTATTTCGACCCATCCAAACTTTAGCTTCAAAATAAGACCCTTTGGAACCATTATAAACTGATTTTGACTTTAATATAAAATAATATTTTGAGATATTCCTAAGGTGCCCCTCTCCTCCCTTATAAAAGGGCACCTCCTCCCCCTCCTCCTCACACCAATTTGAGCACTCAAGCTCGGCCAACCCCTGCCATTTTCTCCTCTCCACTTCCCTAGAATAATCCTAGAGGTCCTGGTCTTCTCCAAAGACCAATCTTAGTTCCTTAAGTGGAGGATTCAAAGAGGCGTTCCAAAGAAGAGGTAATATCCATTACCGATCTTTTCAATCTCTTTCTTCTTCAACTTCTTCTTCTTTAGTTGTTTCATGATAAAGTAATAACATAAGTATTACTTACATACTGATATGTTATTATAAATATGAAACAACCCTAATTCACCTTATATCCATCCTACGGAAAAATGAAAGCACCGCGCGTGCGTACGTACGGAATACCGTCTCCACGTCGTGGTGTAATCTATTTTCCACCATCACCTTACAAGGATGGGTATAATGGTGTAATGAGTAACTATATATGATTATTATGAAGTAATATTGATACTGAAATAATATATATATACTCCAATACAATTCCACGATCATAGGAACGATATCATCACTCGTGCGTACGTACGGAATACCGTCTCCACGATGTGATGCGACTCGTTCTACATGATCTTCATTTCATAATGATTATATAAATGAATTGAATGAATGAATATGGTATATACTACACTAATACCATTCTGGAAATGAATTATCTATAACCTAAAGATAAGAATAAGAATTTATTCGACAAAACACGCATAAGAACAAAAAGTTATAAAGACCCGAGTAACAAGTAACAATGAAATATTACTAACAAGAAGCTAATAATATGACCATATATGATATCATATCAATATGTATGATTCTGGAATAAGTCAATAACATTATTTAAACCATTATACAGGAGCTTCGGACACGAACAAAGCAAATCGGACCTAAGGTAAGGGAAAATATCACAATCTCATTTTTATCCGAGATTGTTTATTCGTAAGTATTTACTGGGGTGTATTTTATCATCCACATCCATGTTTCATAAATATGTAATATTATTTCCATCCACATACAATTTTTTAAATCCAATTTTACCCTTTGGTGAGTTTTTAGTAAAATATATGAAAGGAATCTTTTGTCGTTTTTCGTACGAGGTACTTTTTGACTTTTCCGACAAAAGTACGAAGAATGTTTTTTTTTAACTTATACGGCATGAATGGATTTTTAAAACATTATTTCCAAGAAGCTTCCTTTACAAGTTTTCAAGTTTATTTTTAATCAACTTCTTTTATTTTAAAGTTGTATGACATGTTATGAAAGGAAAAATGTTTTTGAAGTAGAAAGGATATTTTCCTCAAGAATGGAGTTCAAGTACTTTATCAAAATTATTTTCCATATAAGATAATAAAAGGGTTCTGTTTTTATCCCTATTATTACATGGATTTGATTATTTTGTGATGGAAACATTTTTATGAATTCCTTTATCTTATATGAATTGTTTTATGATGTCATGTTGTTTAAGAATCCCATTTTTATTACATGGGTTACGTTATGATGTATGGTTTATGATTATGTGGCACACATAAGATAGGATTCATTATAAGATGGGTGGGACCTATATCTCCCTCCAATGCATTGGGTAATGATTTTATATCTCATGAGATAGACAGGGCTGGAACGGTAGGTTATACCGGTTCAGTGAAAAAGGACTGAAACGAGGGTTACTCGATTCAGAAAGGGGCTTTGTCCACTAAGATAGTCTTGGCAATGAGTCTTGACTAACAAGAAATGATTCTCTATGATTATGTGTGAATGCCACAAAGTTTCATGTTTTAAGTTATGATTATTGTGATTACATTTCACTTCCATGATTTATCCCATGTTATGAAATTATGCTCTCTTTTACAGGTTATGATTTCCAAAATGTTATGTTCTTATGAATATGATGTGATTGATATTTCTTTTTTTTACCCTTACTGAGCATTTGAGCTCACCCTTTTATGTTTTCTTTTCCCCAGGATATAAAGAAAGGTTTTAGGTAAAAAAAAAGGTAAGATCTTTATGGGAGATATTGAAGATCTTTCACCACGATTAGAAGATTACGTTCTGAGTTTCCAAAGACACTAAACTATTACGATCCTTGTGTGTGTGTGTTTTTGTTATGTACTAAGTATTATGCAAAAGTAATGTAAAGTCAATGTACGTCAGGATACGGGTCTCTACAGCTACTGAGGAATAATATGAATAATTAAAAAAGGTATCCACGAGACATTGGATGTATATTTCTGATGACCATTGGGGAATTTTATAGATTCATACCTTTCAAGAGATAGTGTATGGCTCATGAAAAGGGGTATTCATAATCATGAAGAGTGGGAATTAATGGTTGAACATTATTTGGAATTCCAGGATTGGTGAAGGAATTTCTATCCCATCCATGGACGTTCTATCCTAACACAGGGATAAACCTTTTTTGGGTAGGGAGGATAAATTTTTGATTCTCTACTAGATCTGATTATGAGATTAAGATATCACTATGTATACTATAAATATTGGAATAATGATGTACATAGTTATTGTAAGGCTCATTAATTGGTAGATCTGATTCACACATATATATGGGGATTTTTTTTGATACAGATTCACAAATGAGGTGGTGGGGTATCTCGAATATTCTTGTTTGTATTGATTTCTTACATAGGGTCATGAGGGGAAACACCCTTATAAAAGACCTACCCTATGGGAAAATACTATGTATCAAATGTTGTGTGCTTCAAATATCATTCAATCAGGGCGTCTAGTTAGTATCCCTGAGTAACCGGGGGTAATAGAGCAGGGTGTTCTGACATGTCTAGGACATGAGTAGGAATGTAAGTGAAAAACATGGTTTCGAGTATTCATGGAATAAGAGGAATGACATGGTGCTTCAAATCTATTAGGTGTACCAAAATTGGAAAAGGGTATCTAAGGGACAAAATTTTCCTTTGTTTAGAAGGAATTTTTTGTGGGTAACATATGCAGATCCACTGGGGAATAATGTGCATTGTCAAACAAAGGTGTGTGTATGAAACCGACCTTCCATTCCTGATGGAAATAAAGGGTTATGATGATCCATGATCACTCAAAAAAAGAGTCTTAGTAATAGATAGGGTTGTTATGGACTTTTCAAAAACACTCAGGTCTTGATTATTCATTGGATTCGGTAATTATTCCTTGAATTGGGGGGTCTCACAATATATATTTAACCTATATGTGAGGAAATATATTTTTTATCCCATGTTGGATCAGGCCCATTTTCGAAGATCAATGCATTCTGAGACTAGGTTCCAAACATAAAAGCTTGGTCCATGCATAAGGAGAGGGGGAAGTTTAGCTATACATGTGGTACCATGCAATTGTTTTGACTTGTGGTTAGGAATTTGGGACATTCAGTTTGAGCAGTATGCGTTGAGGAAATATTTCATACAGCGTAATGTTGTGTGGAAAGCACGTCTTCCTGATAGTTTTACATTGTGTGTAAAGGAAACTGACAACACATTTTAACTGTTACGTTGCTAGGATGAAACATCAAAGGGGTCATGTCTAAATATGAGATAATCAGGCCAGGATATTCCTAGTACACCCCAGACATGGGCGAGGGATGAATTTTTAAACCAATATTCAAGTATCCCTTTTTTCAGAAGGGATGGTGCAAGGGTTAGGAGCCTATGAGTGTACGGAAGTAGATAAAACCTATCAAGAGGATACATTTTCCTTTGGCTGACAAGAAATTTTTTAGGGCAATGTATACTGGTCTACTGGGGCATAATGTGTACAATCCAACAAAGGTGTTCGTTAGATACTATCCCTCTATTCTAGATATTCATGGGTGATTATAGTGATTTGAGACTTCATAGGTCATGATGTTTTATAGGTGAAATGGGGATGTATAGGTACATGAAAAATATCAAGACCATGATTAGGTTTTAGGTAAGATATCATTTACATAGTTTTGATTCCTATATAAGGGAGAGGATGGTCTCTTTATAGTTTGAGGTGTAAGAATTCAGATCCGAAATCCACTACATCTATTTGAATTTCAATGTAGGGGGTTGGAGGCTTTTCTCCTTTGTTTTATTCTATGTGGATAGTCCCATGATTTCTAGAATGAGTGTCACTACATATCTCATTATACTGAGAAACAAGCCATATGTAGTTCTTGAGATACAATACAGACTATTTATTTTTTGTTTGGTCTTCTATGGCCATGGACATTAATGTTTTATGATAATGACTCATGAATTCCTTATTCATGTATGGAATATATACAAATGGGGTATTATTTTGATTATATCTTGACCCGATAAAGCCAAGGGGTCACTAATTGTCTCATTGGTGGGTGGGAATCATGCCACATGTAATTCTGGTATCCTTTGTTGTTTAACATCATACAACAAGGTTGAAAGTGAACTGACATGAACATCATGAGGTGAGGGATGTGTTGAGCTTAAATCATATGGTTGTTTCTTATATATCCTAGTTAATAGGGAATCAAATTTCCCGTATATCTTGAACGAATTTTCATCTATATGACATATTTATATGTATGATTTAGGGTATTTTATATGTGGCATCTATACTAGGATGAAGAATTTGGGCATCAATACGTATCATACAAGAGAAAAAATCAAGCCACATGTAGTTCTTAGAGTTCCCTATGCCATTTCGACTAATGCCCAGAATGGGGACATTTTTTTTTCTTTGTTTAATAAAGGATAGAATGAGATTTAGATTTCAGTCATCACTACGTATCCCACATGGTAGGAATCTTGACAAATGTATTCCTAGAGTGTGGCATGGTAGGTTACTGATGTTGATGTAAATGTACCCTCGAGTGAGAACATTTTTGGGTATATTTAGTTTAATTTAATGTGGTATGGAATAATGTTCATCCCACAAAATTCTGACGTATACCCAGGGATAGGGGAATTATTGATTTTGATAGGTGGGTAAACAAGCATTTAAAATCTAGGCTTCACTAATTATCTTGTGAGGGTGTGAATAAAGACATCCTTAGTTCTAAGGACCCCCCCCCCCCCCTCATTCCAGTCTAACATATGCATGATGAATGGGGTGGGGTTTATACTATAATTTTAATATGATGGTCTAATTATACTCCTCTATGCTTTGTCTATGTGGATGGAATCATTACAACCGTTATTAAGATTACTTGAGTTATACTCATAGTGAGAAACAAATATTCTTGGGGAATTCCCTTGTAGTATATGGGTGATGGAGGATACTGCAGATTAATTCCATGTTATGTGGTAGTTTGACCAAGACATATGGTCAATGTGTCACTATGTATACCTTTTTTGAATAAGAAACAAGCCGTATGTAGTTCTATAGTGCATCATGGTAGGTGATAGATGTTGTCTGCAATGTCCCCTTGAGTGACAATGTTGTTGGGGCCATGTAGTTTACCATCACAGAGTAATTAAAAATATGTTACAATGTAGTTTAACGTTAAGTAGGTAAGACAATGGTGTGGGGTCATTTATTGTCGTGCAACATGAACACCGTCATTTGGATGTCTATTGTAATGTCACCATTACATCTTCTATACAATTTATCATCATGTGTAGAGGATGTAATAGGATCTATGAATCTTGACATCATGCCTATAAGGTTTTGTTGTGGAGTAGTTTATGTTTGTGCAGCAGGGATGACTTCATTATTATTACACAGTATTCTTTTTTTAGGAACCTATCATTAGTGGTGGCTATTCTGAGTTTTCCATCCAAAGAATTCTAGTCATACACTACATTAATGTAAAATTTTTGTACAACATATTCTCCTCTCCATTTTGGTTCCAACATTGGTGGTTTCTTCCTGACAATCATCTGGTCTCTGAGGACTAACATTATTTCTCCTTCGAGGAAATATTTTTGGTGAACCTTTTTGTTGAAGGCTCATGAAATCCAATTTTGGTCAACTCTAAGATGGTGTAGAGTGTTCAATATTTTCTTATCCAACCACTCCCTCTCATCATATAATTATTGTAATTTTTCAATCTATATATTATTGATCATAGACAATGATGTGAAGTGAATGCAGTTGAATTTCAATGGGAAGAAACTCCTCTATCCCATAACGTAACCAGTACGGGGTTTCTTGAGTGGTACTGTGGGTTGTGATTTGGTAAGCCCAATGATCATGGGTGTGATGTTCCATACGTGATTTCATATACCTATCCCCCATTGTTTGGAGTATGTTTGATAGGGTCTAATTGATAGCCTCTATCAATTTGAAGTCGGCTACATGGCAGCGGGATGAACGTTATGTTTTGATTGCATGCTACTGGTAGAGTTTTTCCATTTAAACAAGGAAGAAATTGGTGTTTTTGTCCATTAGTATTGTGTGAGGGACACCAAACCCGGTGATGATATTGTCCTTCACAAAGTTAACAATTATTTTTTTCCTTGAACTTTTGGAGAGGTGAAGCGTCTTCCAATTAAGTAAAGAAGTCTGTTTCTATTAGAATAAATATGAATTATCTAGTTGTGGTGGGAGGACAGGGTCCTATGATGTCCATTCCCCATATGGATAATTCCCTGGAGTACATAGTTGAGTGAAGCAATTATGGGGGTGGATGGATGAAATTGGCATGGACTTGGTAGGAATGAATTTTTTTGCGAAATCGGCACAATCCTACATTATGGTTGGCCAATATTATCCAATGCTCTAAATTTGGTGAAATAGTTTGGATGCTAACTAGTGGGCCCCAAAAATTCAACCATGCATTTTTTTTATAATGGAAGTAGTCTCCCCTCCATTAACATTCTTGATAAAGATTCTACAAGGCCTCTCTTATAAAGAACATTTTCCCTTTTTCTGCCATCGTAAATCATAAAATTGACTGCACATATTAGGATTTGTTCCATTCAGGCCCTATCTGGTGGGTGTTCTTCCTTTTTAAGATATTATACAATGGGAGTTATCCATTCGTTCTTAGGACAATAGTTCTTGGATATGGGACTGATCTCATTATTTTTATATTTGTTGGTGTGAATATATGGTAAAACAATCCAATGATTGGAAAAACTAATGAATGTCTCATTTTGATCCATGTCGTCCAGAACTGTGGTTGCATTTTCCAATGCATTGACCTGGGAATTTTGTAACCAGAGAAAAAATTCAATGTTATCTCTCATGGAAATTCTTTCATCGGTTATAACACATGGTTCATCAAATGGATTCTCTCCTCTTTATTGATAGTATAGTAAACATTAACTCTCTTGATGACCAGTTATGAATTTCTTTTTATCATCAAGAGTTCAGATTCCTCACGGAGTTCTAGTAACATCCTTGCAATGAGGTCATGGTACAATGCTTCATTGTTCATGCATCCTTCTGACAATAAGAAATTTTAAGGATGAAATTTCTTTTTGGGGATACAAGTTTGACCCTAAAACCCACTTTGATGGATTTGGTGTCTTCCATTCTTCTTCCTATCAAGATAATAGAGGCACCATCAAAGTACATTTCAGACATCTTGGATTACTCTTGATTAGAAAACACTTCCTCATCTTGTTTCATATAATCTGATGGGTCCAGTCCAATTATGGGATGCTCGACTAGAAAATATGCTAATGGCTGGCGTTTGATAGATTTATATGGTATGAATCATATATCGAACTGTTGCAGGATGACTTCCCACCATGATAGGCATCTAGTTAACATTGGATGGATAAGAATGTACTTTAATGAGCTGTGATGTGAGAAAAAATTTATTTCATGGTACTATAAGTAATTTTGTAGTTTCTAGACAATAAATATTAATGTAAAGAATGTCTTCTCGATTTTTGAATAACTATTTTCAACATCAATCATAGTTTTGATGAGATAATACAGACTATTCTCAATGTTATCATTATTTTTTTACGTAATGAAGGCACATAGAGATATCTCCAAGGTGGCTACATAAATAATGAGAGGCCTTCCTTCAACAGGTGGCATTATCACTAATGGAATCAAGAGATATTTCTTGATACTGTACAATTCTTTCTAACAATCAACAGTCCATTGATATTATACCCCTTTTCTCATTAACCTATTGAATAATGAACATTTTCCTGCCCAGTTAGCTATGAAGCGCTGAATGTATGCCAGATGCCCTTGGAGTCCTCTCAGACCAATAAGGTTGTGAGGTGGTGACATGCCAAAGATGGAATTCTGATTCTTAAGGTCAACTTCGATGCCTTGGGGGAACACGATGAAGCCGAGGAATGTCCCTCATGTTTCTCAGAAAGAAACTATTTTTGGTTCATTTTAAGACTTTTTTTTCATAGTTTGTTTAAGAAGATTTCCTGCTATACTAGATGATCTGAGGATTTTCATTATTTAAACACTAGATCATCAGTATTTCATTCGACGTACATTCCCAGGAAGGGTTTTAAAATTTGGCGCATGGCATAATGATATGTAGCAGTAGCATCATTTAAACCGAAATCCATTTGATTATAGAAAAACACCCATTGGGGAGCCCTAAATGTGATGGATTCTTCATATTCTTGGGACATTTATATTTAGTTATAACCTAAATAACCATCCATGAGTGAGGGATCCCCATATCCACCAGTGGTGTCGATCAATAATTTTGTAATCGGGACTGAGAAATCATATCACGGGTAGTTTCAGTTTGGGTCCTTGAAATCACTGTAGACCATAATATTCCTATTTTTCTTATTTATGTTGATAATGTTTTAAAGATATATGGGGTATTGGACCTCATAAATGAATTTAGATTTTATGAGTTTGTTGATTTCAGCCATTATTTTGGAATCATGTGTCTGATGCGTCCTTCTAGTTGCTTTCTTCTTACCATGGTGATCCTTTAGCAGGCCCAAGTGGTGAGTTGTAACACCCCCACCCTAGTTAACCAGAGTCGGTTGATTATTACGTATCATTGGAATGTTCACAAAAGATCAAGTCTCAAAAGACCGATTTGTTTAGTAACCTTGTAAATAGTAGATACATTCATAAGGTTTACATTACATCATAAAATGAAAAACTACAACAACATTGTTTCCATTGACAACACTAATATCCCATAGAATATCCCTGCAGGTCAGTTATAATATACTTTTTTGCATCCTTGGAAAAATAAATCATAGAAAGGTGTGAGCTGAGATTCTTAGTAAGGATAAAAATATAGTGGAAAATTTCATAAATAAGCATAAACATTTAAGGAAATGTATAAGAATAATACAAAAGACTTTTAAATATGAACTTCAGAATAATATGAAAAAGATAAAATCAAATAATTACATTTACTTATTCACATGGATATTCTACTAGTTGAATAATCACATGAAATATCAATTTCCACTTTCATAATGATGGAACACATAATTCCAGACATTCATAATCACATAGTGAAGGCCTTGTGCCAAGACTAAAAATAATATTTTTTCAAGGCCTTATGCCAATACACTAGTTTTCCTCATGAGACCTACCGATGAATCAAATAGATATAGCGGGCTCCACCCATCACTTACTAAGTCCAATGCATTCCTCATATGAAAAGGTTTAAACATAACATAAACATTCGTATTAAAAATAGCATACGAGATGTCAATATTTTATTTATAAGTATTAATAGTGTAAAAATAACACATTCATAGTCAAGCATATTAAAAAGCCTTCAATACAATATGGAATTTTTGTATCATAATAAATCGACTTCAAATAATCTTAAAATCCATCAAGGGATGTTGACATAGATGAAATCAAAACCATTTTTTGAGAAATATCTCTTTTTATTTTGAAGTCATTTAAGAGTCACATGAATATAAAGAAGAAATTTATTTTCAAAATATTCTTATAATATTATAAGGGAAGATTTGATGATGTTATAATGGCGAAAAATAGTTTCAACCACGATATAAGTTAAAAAAAGACATTCTTACCTAAATTTTGACAAAAAGATTATAAAGGACCTTTTTTGGAAAACAATGGAAAGATTACTTTATAAACATCTTATAAAATTAAAACAAGGGTATAAATGACTTTAACCCATAGTCTATAAACTAGTAAGAATTTTTTGAAATACATTGTTAAGAAACATGGATGGGGATGATAAAGAGGTCCTAGTAGACAATTACGTATAAACAACCTCAGATAATAAAGAGATTGTGAAATTAACCCTTACCTTGAACTTTTCCTTGGTAGAGGGTAGGTTAAACTCCTATATAATTGTGAAATAATTGTTATTAAATTATAAAATAATCATATACATTAATATGATATCATATATGATCTTTTAACATTTCTCTGTTAATAATATCTTACTATTATCGTCATTTCGGGTGTCAATGGATTCATTTTCCTTTATATTATTTGCTATGTGAGTCATATTTTTTGTTGATGGGATGTATCTTATTAATATACATAATTATATCATGTCTTTGAACATTATTTTTAATCATCAAAGGGAAATTAGTCTTGAATGGATACGATGAGGAATGAGTCTCATTGTGTTCGTTTAGACGGTAATCCGTACATACGAACGAGCGATAATACCATTATTTTGATATTAAAATAATATATAATTGGATGGTATATCATATATATAGAGTCATTATCATGTTATATTTATTATTTACATCAACTACACACCATTATTATACTCATCCAAATAATAATGTACTGAATGACAATTACACCACAACGTGGAGACAGTAAGTCGTACATACGCACCTATGGTGACATGTCATTCAAAGGATGGATAGGATAATGAATATTGTTGTAAAAAATTTATAATAACATCAAAGTATATATAAGATACTGTATTTATTATTTTATAATTGAAACAACAAATAAAGAGGAAGTGGAAGAAGAAAGAAACTTGAAAGAGGTGATGAAATATTTACCTCTTCTTCAGGTTGTTCCTATTGATTTGATCAAAAAGGATACATAGGTTGTATTTATGACTAAATTAAGGCCTATAGGATGTAGGGAGGCCAGATCAGAGGGTATTTGGGTAGGGTTTCGCCAATCCAAATGGATTTTAAGGTGTGAATTAGAGAGAAGGGGGAGTTCCCTTTTATAACAGGGGTGAGGGTCACCTTTGGAAAAGCTAGAAATATTATTTTAGTATAAAATAAATTTCGGTTTATAATGGCTTAAAAATGAATTAATTAATATCTAAGGTGGTTATGGGTCTAAAAACACCCAAACAATAGGTTTTAGACATGATTGGGTCACTATATTAACCTTATCTTTTAGATTTAACTCTGTGTTTAATTGTTTGACATTTTCCATTTCTCTTTGAATTGTTATATTATATGGTTAATAAACTTAATATATACATCCAAGAGAACCCCATGTGGTTAATTAATGATACACATATAATTATATAAGTCTTTTGGCTGAACCATAGTTTTTAGGAATAGAATATCAATTAATAATATAATATTTGTTTTAAAAACTCTTTTATGTCAATTTTGACACAATTTTGTATTTTCTTTTTTCTAAATTCATAACAGCAATATTACTTCTAAAACAATTAATCTAACAAGCCCTAACATGTCATATTAAAATCTAAAATAAGTGTAATTCAAAAAAAGTCTCAAATTAATTATATTTGGATATTTATAATATCAATTATTTTAATATTTCATTAATATGGTAATTATTGCATCATCATTGTGTCATAAATAAATTTAATTATATAATGTCTAAAATTTATAAATAAAATACCATTATGTATGAAATACTTTTATCTTTATAATGAATATTTATAGTCTAATTTATCATATGTGTATCCCTATATTAAAAATGGTTCAGTTATTAAACTTTGAATTTAACACTTTTAACTCTTCTTTGAATTAAATAATAATAAATGTCCTAATCTATTCCATGTTGACCTAGGGGATCATATTTTATTCCTAAGTTTGTTTTTGGTATAATTACATGTATTTAATAGAATTAGGACATGTGTTAGGGTAATAATAATATCATTTTTACCCTTAATTACCCTATTTACTTTTAACCGCGGTAACTAAAAGTAAAAAGTTACTATTAACAAAAAAAATAATTTCATCTTATTGAACCACATTTTACTTACTTATATCAATCGTGTTTCTCGGATTCTTGAAATTCAACTCACGGAAGTGGTAAAATTATGTTTTATGTAAAATTGCAAATGTTTCTAGGAGGTGGGTAAAAGACGGTAAAAAGTTCAATAAACATTTTATATATCTAAAATAATTATAAAATGACTTAAATGAATTAAATTTAACTTATATTGGTATTATGAATCTATTTTGACCTAAAATAAATTTAAATAAACTAAATAATTATTTAAATAAAAAGTCAGTTTTAACTAATAACTCGGTGTTTTTCACTATTCATCAAAAATTTAAAGTTTTCAGAAAAATACCAAAATTTCACCCAAAGCTAATTTTTATATTATGAATTCAAAAATTAAGTCTATTTTACCAAATTTAAAACATAGAAGTTGAATTTATTAATTTAAAATTAATTCCCGTTGTCAAAAAGCGTGTTTTTAAGAAATAATAACTAACAAGTGATTGATACTATGTTCAATTTCAAGGTGAAATTATTTCCAATGAATAACGTTGGATTAAATGGTAAAAATATAATCTATTTATACTTCCTAACTATTAAAATTTATAATTTAACACTACCAATTATTTTGATTAAAAAAATTCAGTTAAAATATAGAATTTTTCACTATTTAACCAAATATGAATGTAATCAGAAAAACACAAAAAATATATTGAAACTAAATTATTTTGTCCCGAGTCTAAATAAGAAGTTTATTTTCTCAAATTAAATATATAAAAGTTTCAAATATTGGATTTAAAAAGGGTTCCCCATTAAAAGGCGGTAAAATTTCATTTTTTTTAAAAAATATTTTTTTTATCTGAGAAAAGTGAATTTTTTTTTCATTATGTCTAAGAAACACTTAATATGGATTCTGAAATTATAAGGATTATATAAATTTCAAAATTTAGTTAATACAATTCATAACCTCTTTTGAACGACTAGTTTGGTAAGTCGTGGTGTGCTTGAACTCAGTGTTGCGTGTAGTGCATGTTATTGAATTACCTTGAAGAAATAACGTACTATGAAATATTGGTGTGTTACATTATTACCTCCTTCAATAAATTTCATCCTCGCAATTTTAAATTTTTCTTCAAAAATAAAAGGTTTAAAATAGAAAATTCCTTTGTGGGAAAACCCACATCGAAAATTGGGTTAATAAAATATAGTCTCAATAAGAGGAAAATGGGAAATGCAATCATCACCACCAAATTATGATCTCGATTAAGAGGACATTGGTTGAAATTAGAGACACATAATTGAAGGGAAACGTAAATATTTATAGGGAGTGATTGGGGTCATCAGTCACAAAAAATTGTGGAATTGGGGGTCTCAAAGCCATCAATCTATGATGATTTAAAATATCATCGAGTCAACAAAAGATAAGGTATTTGGATAACATATTTTTAGTTTTAATATCCCTTAACTAAAGATTAAGAATTAATTTATTCATAGAATAAGAGAAGAAAAAAAATATACTTGACAAGTAGAGTTCCATCCTTTAACTAATTTCTACCACAAACTCATCTTTTACTCTAAAAGATAATAGAACTTAATTTTTTTTCTAGTTATCATATTCCTATCAGGTTCCAAATAAAATGAATTTATAATTCATCTACCAGACCATTTAAAACAAAAACTACATTATTCAATCCAGTAAATCACGTTGGCCAATGGTAGTTGATTAACCCTTGTCGCCCTTCGGTTGGGAGTTCAAGTCTCGCGGCCTTTCTGGACGCGTCGGGTTGTCGCCCAACCTCCGGGTTGCCCTTTTTATAGAAATCCTAAAATAATCTCAAACTACACTTATCCCAAATTCTTTTGTCCAGAATCATAGTCCAAAAATTTATAAGGAAGGTAAACACAATGATGATCCTTTTTTCCAGATAATAACATTTTAACACCTTCATCAAGTATTCTTTTAAAACACTACAACATCTTGAATTACCATAAACCTTTATTGATTACATTAATGGTCCCTTATTCCTTATAGACTACTAAATAAAATCCTTCTATCCAAAAATTTTGTAAACTCCAACAACTATGGAATACACAAATCATTAATCAGTTTCAAGGTAGTCAAGAATATCCAATATAATTTAGCAAAATCAATCATTTATTATTCTTAAATAAGTACCTCAGTATTAGAACCATATTATTGTTTATCATTATCTCAACTATATAATTTCCAAAAATTTAACATGTTATTGGGTCACTTTTCTTGGTTCCACACAATCTAATGTCCTTAATGAAATAGTATTGTAGTATAATTCTTATATAATCTATAATTCATATAGCATGTACATCATTAATATAGTACTGAAATGACACAATAATTTAATAAAAATGTAAGAAATAAAATCATTACTCTTTATCTTTTGTAGTATAATAGCTTTATTATTATCCAATAATTGCATTTGGGGTATACTTTAATGATTTGGACATTGATTCGCATAGTGTCCCAACTCCTTCCAGATGAAACATTATACATTTGAAACTTTTTTCTTACACTTGCAATCATGTACTTGGTGTCCTTTTTCTCCACACTTATATCAAACTCACATTCCCTTCAAGAATTTACCAAGTTGATTCTTTCCACAGTTATCACATATGGGAAAATCCTTCTTTTCCCTCTTCCTTGTATCCTTCATTCTCTCTTCCATCATTTTCTTCTCTTGCTTCCCTTAAAAGCCATAGGACATAGAGAATTCTTTACTTATCTTATTAACACAATATATTATTTCTTCATATGTTGAGAATACATGGGAGACTATTTCCCTTATAAATTATGGTTTAATACCATGAAAGATAAGATCCTTATTTCTCTTTTGATAATACATGTTTCTAGAGTTCATATTTCATCTATTGGGCTCCATTTCTATAAAATGTCATACACTAGGTCAGTTTATGAATTATAATGAATAATTACAAAAATGTAAAATAACTAACATAAATTGAATAGTTTTTGGATATAATCCATAATCATAAAAATATTTTATTTGAGGAAGTATATACTCATAAATCCTTTATAATGATTTGTAATGAAAATGATAATTACCCTAAGCATATCCCCCGAGAGTGTCGTAACCAAGAGTGCAGTAAGGCCAGCTGTCATGGACTAGTTCCCATTCAAGTCTAGCTCAAATGCAGTGTTTTCGGGTTTTTACCCCAAGGTGCATCTGTGCCAGATCCACCTCTACCTGCTCATATCCAGATAGGGATTTATTATCTTGGAAAACTCATAAAATCTCTACATTACAAAAATTTTAGGAAATTCTTCTATACAAATCCTCAAAGTCTATCTAAGGGCTATGTGACCTAATCAGAGTTTATCTAAATCTAGTTTTAAAGGTTTGTACCAAACATCCTATGATACCAAGTGCGACGCCCAGACCCCAGTTACCCAGAGTCGGTGAATTATTATGTATCATTGGCATGATCACAAAATATCATGTCTCAAAACACCGATTAGTTTAGTAGCCTTGGAAATACTAGAGACATTTATATGGTAAACATTACATCATAAAATGGAAAACTACAAAAATATAGTTTCCATAGAAAACACTAAGATCCCATAGACTATCCCTGTAGGTCAGTCATAATATACTTTTTCTCATCCTGGGAAAAATAAAACATAGAAAGGTGTTAGCTCAGATGCTCTGTAAGGATAATAATATAGAGAAAACTTTCATAAATAAGCATAAAAATTTAAGGTAATGTATAAGACTAAAACAAAAGCTTTTTAAACATGATATTTAGCATAATATGGAAAAGATAAAATCCAATAATTCCATTTACTTATTCTCATGGATATTCTAATAGTCAAATAATCAAATGCTATATCAATAGCCACTTTCATAATAATGGAATGCATAATGCCAGATTTTCATAACCACGTAGTCAAGGCCTTGTGCCAAGACTACAAATAAGATTTTGTCAAGGCCTTGTTCCAAGACACCAGTTTGTCTCATGAGACCTACCGATGCATCGTGGAGCTCTAGCGAGCTCCACCCGTCACTTACTAAGTCCAATGCATTCCTCATATGAAAAGGATTAAACATAACATAAACATTCATATTAAAACTAGCATATGAAATTTCAATACTTTATCGATAACCATGAATAGTGTAAAAATAACACATCCACTGTCAATCATATCACAAAACCTTCAATTAAATATGTAATTTTTGTATCATAATAAATCAACTTCAAATAGCCTTAAAATCCATCAATGGATATTGACATAGATGAAATCAAACCCTTTTTTTTTAAATATCTCCTTCTATTTTTAAATCATTTAAGAGTGACATAATTATAAAGAATAAATTTTTTTTGAAAATATTATTATAATCTTGTAAGGGAAGCTTCAACAATTTTATAATGGTGAAAAATATACTCACCCACCATATAAGCTAAAAAAAGACATTCTTGCCTTAATTTTGTCGAAAATGTTATAAAGGACATTGTTTGGAAAACGACAGAAAGATTCCTTTACAAACATCTTATAAAAGTCAAAAAAGGGTATAAATGACTTTAACCCATATTATATAAAATATTAATAATGATTTGGAATACATTTTTAAGAAACATGGTTGTTGATGATAAAGAGATCCCAGTAGATAATTACGTATAAATAACCTCAGATAATAAAGAGAATGTGAAATTAACCCTTACCTTGTACTTTTCCTTGGTCGAGGGTAGGTCAACCTCCTGTATAATAATGAAATAATTTTTATTAAATTATACAATAATCATATACATTTATATGATATCATATATGATATTTTAACATTGCATTGTTAATAATAGCTTTGTGTTATCGTCGTTTCGGGTGTTAACGGATTCATTTTCCTTTATATTCATTGTTATGTGAGTCAAATTTGTTATGGATGGGATGTATCTTATTCAAATACTTAATGATATCAGGTCTTTAAACATTATTTTTAATCATAAAAAAAATTAGTCTTGAGTGGATACGATGGAGAATGAATCTCATCGCGTTTGTGGAGACGGTAATCTGTACGTACGCACGAGCAACAATATCATTTTTTTATATTAAAATGATTTATAATTCGATGGTATATCATATATACAGAATAATTATCATTTTATATTTATTATTTACATCAATTACACATCATTATTATACCGACCCAAATAATAATGTGTTGAATAATAATTACACCACGACGTAGAGACGATAAGTCGTACGTACGCACGTATGGAGACATGTCATTGAAAGTATGGATAGAATAATGAATATGGTTGTACAAAATTTATAATATCATCACAATATATAAAAGATATTGTAGCTATTATTTTCGAATAGAAACAACAAAGAAAGAGGAAGTGGAAGAAGAAAGTAACTTGAAAGAGATGATGAAATATTTACCTCTTCTTCGGGTTCTTCCTATTGATTTCATCAAAATGGCACTTTGGTTAGATTTTTGAATGAAGGAAGGCCTCAAAGATGAAGTTAGGACAGTTTATAGGGTATTTGGTCAGTTTTTGGCCGAGCCAAATGGCATTGAAGGAGTTAATTAGAGAGAAGTGGGAGTTCCCTTTTATAAGAGGGGTGAGCGACACCTTAGGAAAAGCTAGAAATATTATTTTATAATTAAATACATTTCGGTTTACAATGGCTCCAAAATTAATTTATTAAAGTATAATGTGGTTATGGGTCAAAAAACACTCAACCAATAGGTTTTAAACAGGTTTGGGTTGCTATATTAAACTTGTCTTTCATATTTAACTCTTTGTTAAATAGTTTGACATTTACCAGGTCTCTATATTTTTATATAATATGGTTAATAAACATACTATATTATTTTAAGAGAACCCCAAGTGGTTCATTAATGATAAAAATATAATTATATAAGTCTTTTGTCTGATAAATAGATTTTTAGGAATAGAATATCAATTAATAATATAGTATTTGTTTTAAAAACTCTTTTATGTCAATTTTGACACTATTTGGTATTTTGTTATTTCTAAAATCATAACAGCATTATTACGTAGGAAATAATTCATCTAACCAACCCTATCATGTCATGTGAACCAATAAAATTAGTGTACTTCATAAAAATTCTCAAATTATATTTATTTGGATATTTATAATATCTATTATTTTTATCTTTTATTAATATGGTAATGACTGCATCATCATTGTCTCATAAATAAATTTAATTATTTAATGTCTAAAAATTATAAATAAAATAAGATTTTGTAGGAAATATTTTTATCTTTATAATGAATATTTATAGTCTAATTTATCTTATGTGTATCCATATATTATAAATGGTCTAGTTATTAAACATTGAATTTAACACTTTTAACTCTTCTTTAAATTAAATAATAATAAATGTCCTAATCTAGTCCAAGCGGACCTAAAGGAACATATTTTATTACGAAGGTTGTTTTTGGTCTAATTAAACTTATCCAATAGAATTAGGACATGTGTTATGGTAATAATAATATCATTTTTACCCTTAATTACCCTATTTAATTTTAAATGTGGTAAATAAAAGTAAAAAAGTTACTATTCACAAAAAAAATATTTTAATCTTATTGAACAAAATTTTACTTATTGATATCCACTGTGTATCTCAGATTTTCAAAATTCAACTCACAGAAGTGGTAAAATTATGTTTTATGTTAATTTGAAAATGCTCGTAGGAGGTGGGAAAAAGACTGTAAAAAGTTCAATAAAATTTTTATATATCTAAAATTATTATAAACTGACTCCAATGAATTACATTGAACATATAAAGGTATTATGTATCTATTTTTTCCTAAAATAAATTTAAATAAATTAAATAATTATTTAAATAAAAAGTCAGTTTTAACCAATAACTCGGTGTTTTTCACTATTCATCAAAATTTGAATGTTTTCAGAAAAATATCAAAATTTCACCCTAAGATAATTTTGATATTATGAATTAAAAAATTAAGTCTATTTTACCAAATTCAGAACATAGAGGTTTTATTTATTAATTTAAAATTAATTCACGTTGTCAAAACCAAAAATCTTGTTTTTAAGAAATTATAACTAACAAAAGATTGATAATAGTTTATGTTCAATTTCAAAGTGAAATTATTCCAAGGAATAACATTGGATTAAATGGTAAAAGTATAATCTATTTATACTTCCAAACTATTAAAATGTATAATATAACACTACAAATTAATTTGATTAAAAAAAATTGTTTTCAGTTAAAATATAGTATTTTTCAGTATTCACCCAAATATTAATGTTATTAGATAAACACCAAAAATATATTGAAACCAAATTATTATGATCTGATTATAAATAAGAAGTTTATTTTGTCAAATTTAATATATTATATTATCAAATATTGTATTTAAAAAGGGTTCTCCATTACAAGGCGGTAAAATTACATTTTTTTTAAAAATACTTCTTTTATCTGGAAAAAATGAATTTGTTTTTAATTATGTTTAAGAAACTCATAATATGGATTATAAAATTATAAGGATTATATAAACCTTCAAATTTAGTTAATATTTCTCATAACCTATTTTTAATGGCTAGTTTGGTAAGTCGTTGTGCGCTTCAACTCGGTGTTGTGTGTAGTGCAAGTTATTGAATTACGTTGAATAAATAATGTACTATGAAATCTTGGGGTGTTACCTGAGTGGCCACCTCTGGATCAAGAAATAGAGATTCTATATAATTACAAGTAAAAACATCTTGATTCTACTTCTAGAAAGTGGTTTATATCTCTTTCTATTTTGGATTTATGGATGCATAATCCATAGTGGGTCGTATGTCTTCTTCCATACCCAAGTTGATTTCCTTGAGTTCATCAATGGTGGTTGAAAATGTCAACCTCAAATTTTTAAGGGGCATCAACTAGGTCTTCTTCATCCTCCCCCATATATCCTCATCATATTCCTCTTTATCATCTTATACGACCATCTGATTTTATTCGATATATTCAATTTAATTTCATTGTTGTCTAGTATTGTATGCTACACAAAGATTATCTTGCGCTATAAGGAACATCATATTAGATTGAAGTATACGCAAAACTATTCTTGGATTTTGTTAAACAAAATTTCAGGTTATTTTGATTGAATTAATTTCATGCAAGATAGAGTATAAGTGATAACTAAATATTATAACCTATTCATTATGATGGTGGGTATGAATAGTGTTATCTCATTTCTAAAAAACTACTTAAATGAAACTAAGTGAGTATATAAACTAATAAAATCACTCTTTATAGATTATATTATTTAAATATAAATGCAATATATTCAATGTAATGTTTTAAATATATCTTATATATTTTCTACATATGGTATAAGAACAAATTCAATTTTTCAGATATAAGAAGTATTTTTCAAAAAAATACAATTTTACAGCCTTTTGATGGTGAACCTTTTATAATATAGTTTTTCCAATTTTATATATTCTATTTTACATAATAAACATCTTATTTAGAAGTAGGGAATCAAAAATTTCCTTGGATGAAATTTTTGTATTTGTTTTGATGCAAATCATATTTTAATGAGAAGTGAAAAATATTGCATTTTAATTGACAAACTGCCTTTTCGTCTAATTTATTTATATAGTTATATTATATTTTTAATTGTTTTTAATGTTTAATTGGATTATTTATATATAATTTAATCTAATAATTATCACTGGAAGTAATTTCACATTTATTTTGGACATAAACACAAATAAACCATCTGATAGTTTTTACTCCTTAAAACCCTTCTTTATGGTTTTGACAATGACAATTATTTTTAAACTAATTAACATAAACTATCTAATTGAATTTGGAAAAATGGATTCAATATTTATAATCATATGTTATAAATTTCGTAAAAATGTACCTTTTATTTTTTTGACATGATGAATAGAAACTTTGATAAATGTTTTATTTACAACAGATAAAGGTTAAATTAGGTAAATAAGGGTAAAAATAATATTATAAAAATATAAATAAACCATAACATGTTTCCTAATATTATTGGAGGAGTCATGGGTGACAGAAAAACATTATGATGAAATTTTGGAATTTGGTAGGAACTATTATCATAAACATTTATATTTTTACTAAACAAATTTAATATTGTGTTATATAATTGATCTCTTTGACATTAAATATTCATTATAAATATAAATAAATTTCCTAAGTCATGGTATTTTATTTATAATTTTTATAAATAAAATGAATATATTTATTTATGACACAATGATGATGTAGTGATTTTCTCATTAATGAAAGATTGAAATAAGTTGTTTTATAAATATTAAAATAAGTGTAATTTAAAACTTTTGATACTCTCCATGAATTTTAGGTATTATTATGAAATTTTATATGTTATTTAATTTAGTTTTTTCAAATCAGTCATGTTTTTATAGCTTTAACAAAACCCAATTACAAAATATTGTCAAAATTGACATAAATTAGTTTTAAAAAAAATAATATTCTATTAAATGATATAATAGTCATAAAAATATTTTATTTGTCCAAATTACATAGATAATTTTAAAAATGTCATTAATGATCCCCTTTAGGATCTCTTGGGATTTTATTGTAACTATTTTGACCATATAGTTTAAAAATACAAGAATACATGGTAAGAATTAATTTAGTTAAATAACATTTAAACCTTGAAGGTAAGGTTAAATTTGTGTCCTAAACTTTTCTAAAAACTACTGGTTGAGATTATTGAGACCCATCCTAGTTTTATACTCGAAATATATCTCTGGGGATCTATTATAATTCTAAAATCAATTTATAATAAAATGATATTTCAAGACATTCCTATAGTGCCCCTCCTCCCTGTTATGAAGGTCCACCACACCTACCCACTTAATCACACCTCCAAAACCCCTTGGCTCGTCCAAATTATAATAAAATTAGCTCCCAAAATCCATCCATTACACCTAGAGGCCAAACATTTTGATGAAATCCAACATATGTCATCCTTTTGTGCTAATGAAAAGGAGATACTCGAAAAATAGGTAATTGGTATGTCACCTAATTCAATGTTATTTTATCTTCTACATCTGATTCTTATATTGTTTCCATAATAAAGTAACAAATACTTTATCTTATACATCCTTATATGTTATTATAATTATGAAACAACCTTATTCCTACTTTTATATATCCTAATAACAACAAAATCACCATGCATGCATACTTACGACATACAATCTCCACACCATAGTGTAATTTGATATTCAAAAATAAATAAATTGGATGGAAATAATGATGATTATAAAGGATGTAAATAAAAAATATAACACGATAATTTTTTTATAATTAATATACTATCCAATTCTATACCATTTATCCATTATATGAATGATATCATCACATGTGCTTTCGTACGACCTACCATTTCCACGATGTGATGTGATTCACTCTAAATGGTCATCATTAAAATAGGATTATTTACACTAATGGAATGAATAAATATGATGTATATTTTAATAATATCATAATATAAATTATATAACTATAACCAAATAGGTGGAAAAAAAAACGTTTCTGACAAAACATGCATAATAACAAAAAGTTGATAATATCCAAATAATTGTTGAGAATGAAATGTTACTAAAAACCAATGATAATATGATCATATATGATATCATAAAAATGCATATGATTCTAGAATAAGTCAATAAAATTATTTAAATTATTAGATTGTATTTTTAGATTCATATAAGTTATATCAGACCTACGGTAAGTGATAATCATTCTCTCTCAATATTATCCAATATTATTTATATTAAGTAATTAATGGTTATATTTATCATCAACGTCCATGTTTCCAAATTAAGTAATATTATTTATATTCTTTTATAATGATTTAATGTTAATTTTACCATTTTATGAATTTTTATTAAACAGAATGAAATTGATCATTTTTCATTATTTTATACGAGGTACTTTTTAATATATTCAGCAAAAGTATGAGCAGAATGATTATTACCTTATATGACATAATCAGATTTTTGCATCGTTCAAATTCCTTATTTAAATTCAATGTTTATTTTCAAATAAATTATATTCTTTTAAAATTTGTGGCATTTTTAGAAAAGAATTTATTTTTGAAGAAGAAATGATTTTTTTCCCAAGAATTAATTTCAAGTGTTTTATCAAAATTATTTTCCATCTAAGTAGATGCTATTTGAATAGAGTTATTTTTTTATCCTTATTTTTACTTTGATTTGATTTTTTTAATGGTGGAATGATATTTTATATGTATTATTTTATGATGGTATGATGTTTAAGAAACCCATATTATTTCTTGGGTTATGCTATGAAGAATGATTTATGTTTTTGTGGCACATGTAAGAATGATTTAATTATTAGATGTTTGGGAACGATATCACCCTCCAATGCATTGTGAAAATATTTATATCTCATGAGATATACATGACTATAATTTAAAGTAAATGTGGATCAGTAATACATGGTTGGAACAACAAGTAAATATGGTTCAGTAATATATGGCTTGAATGTCATATAATCTCAGTTCAATAATGGACCTGGTCCACTATATTGTTCTTTGTAGCAATGCCTTGGCTACTTTGTATATCATAATATGTTCATATTTGTTTTCCAAAATTCCATGATTAATTAAAGATCTATTTTATTAGGGTTAATGTTCCTTTATGATTTATATGTTATGTAATACAAAGATTTCTTTCATAACTCAAGATTTTGATATTTAAACTTTATGTTCATGTTTTCAAAATTTAATGATTATGGTTTGTTTAATGTTCTCCTTGTTTACTAATACTAATAATTTGAGCTCACCCTTTTTATGTATTCGTTCCACTAGGATATAAAGTGTGTTTTTTAGGTAGGATAAATAAAGCATAAGATCTATATGGTAGCTGCTAAAGATATTTCACTAAGGTAGAAAATTGTGTCATGAGTTTCCAGAGACACTAAACTAATAAAATATTTGGGTTTATATTTGTATAATGTATTAATTATTCCATAAAAGAAATATAATGCCAATGTATTCCAATCTTGGGTCTTTGTCGTTAGTATTAGAGTAATGGTTTAGATAAACATTGGAAATAAGATGAGGACCAATTTGTGAGATCCCTGAAGATATTTCTAAGGTATTTTTAGTGATTCCCCTGAGGGTAGGTAAAAATATATGTTAAAATCCAATAACTATGGTGGTGATCATGAATATACTAGGATTACACATATGATGTTAGATATTTAATGTACTCCCCCTTGATTAAGTTTTTTTCCTATAATGATTTTTTATCTGACACAATTCTTTTTGGGTTTTAGACAATGGTGGGAACCCGAAGGGAATGTGGCAATGGTCAATGTACTGGGAAATGCAACGATTTTCCTCTTTAACAACCAAATGTTATAGTAGATGGACTGAAAATCTTATTTCTATACTAACACAAGATATAAATCATTTTATACTTCCAAACAAGCAGAGAAGGGAACAACATTATATTGATTCCTTCATTAGGAAATGTCCACCTTCTTTTAGTGGAACTTCTGATCAACTTGTTGCTGAAAAATAGATTAGTACCATAGAAAATATATTTTCCATCCATCACTGTTTGGAACATATAAATTTTTTTTGGATGTTTATCATTTAGAATACGAAGATGACCAGTGGAAGACTCTAATTCAGAATACAAGGAATCAATATTAAATTGAATCCTTGGAATGAGATGAGTTCAAGAACATATTTACAATATGTAAATTTCTTGTATTCATAAAAAAATAATGGAAAATTAGTTCATTGAGGTTATTAAAAAGGATATTGAATCTATTGGTACATACGGGGAAAATTTTATAAAACATTTAAGGTTTTCTTCTAGAATTATTTTCCACATGAACGTAATGTTCATTGATTCATCAATACCATAAAACCATGTCTTCTAATTGGATTAGCTATAAGAGACATTAGTTGCTATGAAGAGATTTATCATTACGATATCAAGGTAGAAATGGAAGTTGTTGTTATATATCAATCTCATGGTTTGGACAAGAAACTAAATATATTGTTCATGGGAAAATATCAAAACAATTGTGAAAAGAAGATGAATGTTCCTTATGCTCATTGTGTGGAAAACAACATGGTAAATATTTTCTTAAAGTGACTATAAAATGTTTTAAATGTTGAAAATAATGTCATAGAGTAGTTGAGTTCCAAAGTAATGAGAAAAAGGTTTCTAATTTTGTGAATATGAAAAATACTATAGAGAACGTACCACCAAATCTACAATGATTAATGTGTAAGGAAATGGGGCCTTGTGCTAACCAATTCCCTAATGCAAGGGTTATGGATGATTATCGATGTTAACAACCTTTAATGGCCAATTAAAAATTAAAATCACATGCGATCACTTTTGGCGATGTTGAGTATGATAACGAAGTGGTGGGATTATTAGGTGTTTATGTAATGGGGTTCTGGAATAGTGGTGTAGAATCTCTTTTATATTATTATGTAATATTGGAATTTCTATGTATTGGTCCATTGATGTTTTTAATATGTATATTCTACCAGTAACAATGAAATTTGATTAAAATATTCTTGGAATGCACATGATATGTTCATAATGAAGGGATAAAGATATAATGAGAGGATTGATATTATTACTGACCTTATGATTGATATAAGGACAATGTGATATCATGGTTTGAGTATATAAAATTTATGGTATTTTGGGGTATGGAAAGAGTTGATTTTGAAAGTGTTCATGTTTTCACTAATGTTATATGGAAATTAATGTTATTATCATGATGTAATAGAATACATGGTTATGGTATCCCCATGTTTTGAATGTGACAACAATGAAATACCTTATGAGGCTTGGGAGATAAATATTATGTCTATTTCGCTCACCTTTTTAGAAAGTTTTATATTTTGATTTTTTGAATGGATTGTAATGTAATCCATTTATGGATAGTATGAGTAATATTTTGGTTGATGTCTATTTGATTAATATGTTGACTCACTATTGATGGACTTATGATTATTTTATTACCTATATTAACTATTTATTTGAGATGGATATAATGACCTATCATTATATCATATTATTTTAGAACACTTCAGGAATGGAAAATTCAATATCATTTCATTAAATAAGAGATGAAGTGGAAATTTTTCATGGAACAAACAGTTTTGATAATATACCAAAAAAAGTACATATTTATTCTCATGAACAATTCTTCATTGTTAGGGAATGTATCATGAATACCCAAAATTTTATTTTTGTACCTTCTTATCTAATGAATCAATTGGACCCTTTAATCATCGCAGATTTATGAGTTTCAGGTTGTTAACATTGTAAAAACTTTATTCTATATCACTATACATGATAACATGATACACATATTTTTATTTAATATCAATGTTTTATGTTCCAACTAGTTGTCTCCTATGTGGAAACCCGATAATGAGTTACTTTGGGAAACCATTTTGTTTCTATGTTTCCTTTTTTAAATAATGTTTTATTTTTCATTTTTACGATGTGTGTTTCTATGAAAGAAACATTCATGTAGTAAACCTTCAATAACATTGAATAATTTTTAGGGATAAATTCATTTTAAGGTGGTATAATATAAGGCCCCTACCTTAAACCTTACTTAATCTTGAGTTATTACAAGATTACACATTGAGGATCTTTTTAGGTTTAGATTTTTAGAGAATTAGACCATAAAACATGCATTATATCCCACATTTAAACAAATTGGTTACAATAAAATATAGTATTCATTTTTCCCATCAACGGAAACATATTGAAAATAAAACATGGATTCATTCTTGACACTTCCTTAACACTATCATCTTATCATGTACCTTTCCCTTGACCTGTGAAAAACATTTCAAAAACATGGGATGAGCATAAAAAGCTCAGTAAGGGTTATAAAAATATGGAAAGGAAACATGAGTTCATATATACATAATAATGAAATCATACATTACCCATAAAACATAGTCACTTTAACATACCTCATCAAATCATGAATAAATCATAGAAATCATAAGACATAAAGGTACCTTGAGGCATTCATAACATTCTTACGTAGGGAGTAACCCTCTTAGTTACATTTGGAATACCCATCACAGTATATTCCCTAAATCTCTTCAGAGAAACCTTAACGTTTCACTCCTTCGCATTACCCAATGCATTGGAGAGCTATATCGGGCTCACCCGCCCTTAGTTTATCATGGAACCACCCGTCTTCATAATAATTCCCGAGAACCTCAACATAATCGTATCACATAAAACATGCATAAAGGAAACATAACATTTCCACCATTAAATCACAAGATATCAATACAACACATTAATATAAAAACATTATGAAAACTATTTTCAATACCAAAATAAAAGAAAATTAAAACATGGTATTTATTTTGCTTTTAAAACAAGGTATGTCTTGTAGAGGAAGCCGAAACTCAAATAATGGTCATGGCGACGGAGAAGTCGTTGTCACCGCATACGTATGACAAAAACATTCCCTTTTGTCGTTTAGTAAACGCTTCGTATAAAAAATATTCCTTTTGAATAAAAGTAAAATTCAAAGGGGTTTATACACCATATAAAATAAGGTTGTGTATAAAACAAAATATGCCTCAATGAAAGGAGATTGAGACGAAGTCCCATACCTCGGGTCCCACTTGGCTCGGTCATTCTTTAATATCCTGAATAATAAACTTGAGTTAATTTCTACTTGTTTAAGATCCTTTTTCAAGTTCATTATTCCTTTTATATCACTTATTTCCATGTCATGAACACTATGTAATTATTTAAGTTAATAACGGTCATTTTAACGATCATTGGTACTTGAGTCAAAAATAAACCCTTTATCATTACAAATTTTTCATGTATCCATTATATCCAGAATTGTATTTATGATGTAGATATCATATATATCATATATATCTAGTACATGCATGAATTTATAATATTACATAACATTTAGAGGTAAGAAATTAAATGCACCGTTCATGGAGACGGTAAGCCGTACGTACGCATGAATGCTGCTTCCATTTATATTTTGTATTTTATGAAACGGAATCATAATTATATAAAGGTATATTATAATTCCAATGTAATATCATATATAATATCATAAATCCATCCTTTATACGTCCCACATATGGTATTAACGAATCAAATCACTTTGATGGGGCGGTAGTTTTCACTTCCTTAAATGAAGATATCGCGTTTACCCATAATGGAAACCATAAAGGTATTCCCAAAATAAAAAATACAGAAGTTTAAGGAACACATAAACATATTATATATCATATATAAATATACTGTCATCTTAATGTCAACCTTTGAAGGTGTTAAAATAATTTTGAACAATCATCGTTTCGGGAGGTAGAAATTCGTCATCCACAGAAACAGTATGTTCCTTAACCATTAGATGTAGTTGTGTGTAAGTGTAGCTCGAATACTTATTATAAAAACATCCTAGTATATGGAATATACTGGTGTTGTTACAAAAGAAATTAATAAAAAGATTTTAGGGGGTTGTAGAAGAAAAATAAAACAAAAGAACACAAGTGAAGACATTACCTTAAAATCGGGTAACTCCCTTTGGTTTGAGCTCAATTGCTTCCTTGGGAAGACTTCTGCCCAAAGTGAGGCTTCAAGGAGTAAGAGAGGGAAGTTGAGAGATAAAATGGGAAGGATTTGGCTGATCCAAAGGCTTTGGAAGTGTGGGTAAGGAGGTAGAGGTGGGGGCCTTTTATAAGAGGAGAGAGGGGGCACTCTTGGAAAGTAAAGAAATGATACTTTATTTTAAAATGGGTTTCGGAATCAAAAGGTCCCACATTGATATAATTCGAGGGTAAGGTGATAAGGGTTCTAAATACATCCATCCAATAGGTTTTGGACATGTTTAGGTCATAGATTGTACATTATCTTTTCATTTTATTTAAATCCTTTATTAATGAGGTAATCGCTACATCATCATGATGTCATAAATAATTTAATTTATTTAATGTCTAAAAATTATAAAAAAATATAATGATATATTAAATCTTTATATATTTCTAATGAATATTTATAGTAAAAAATATGACTTGTATAACCCCATTTGAAAATTGTTTTAGTAAAACAACTCATGTTTGTGTCATTTTAATTTTAACATTAAATAAAAAGATATTAATGTCTTTTTCCTACCAAAGTGTCTCCATGGGGTCCCCAAGTTGACCCATGGATTGTCTTAGTCGGGCATGACACATCCAATAAGGGTAGGACATGTGTCTAGGTATTTTCATTTTATTATAATATCATTTTTTCCTTAAACTACACTATTACCTCTAATCGCGATTAAGAACTTAAAAGTTACTATTCACCAAAAAAATTATTTTAATCTCATTGAACCACGTTTTACTTCTTAATGAAAACCATGTTTGTCAGATTTTTGAAAATAAAATCACAAAAGTGGAAAAGTTTCATTTAAACGAAAAATCAGTTTCTTTAACTACCACTTAGTGATTTCACTATTCATCAAAAATTGATGTTTTTCAGAAAAATACCAAAACATCACGCTAAGCTATATTTGATATTCTGAATTCAAAAATGATGTCTATTTTCAAAAATTAAAATCATATAAGTTACATTAATTAATTTAGTAATTAATTCCCATTGTCATGACAAATAGCGTGTTTTTATGAAACAATAAGTATCAAAAGATTGACACTAGTTTAAGTCCAATTTCAAATTGAAATTGATTCCAATGACCACCATTGAATTAAATGGTAAAAATATATTCTAATTTCACTTTAAAACCAATTCAAAATATAATCTAATCATATAAATAAAATATATTAAAAAGAGGTTTTGAATTAAAATACAACATTTTCACTATTCATTAAAAAATGAACTTTATCGGAAAAATACCAAAAATTCACACAAAGTAAATTTTGATGTCCCAATCATAAAGAATAAGTTTATTTAAAAAAAATACCTTATAAAATTGTCAAAAGGTAGATTTAAAAAATGGTTTTCCATCAAAAGGAAGTAAAACAATCTTTTTAAAAATATTAGTGTATTCCATGTTTAAGATTGGATTTATTCTCATTTTAAGCCTCTAAAACACTATCTAATTCATTAATAGACATAGATAAAAATATATATTATTAATTACTTACTTGGGATGTTACAACCTTCCCCCCTTTAGAAAATTGCGTCCCCGCAATTCATTTACTTATCGAATAAGTGGGGGTATTTATCCCTCATTGCATTTTCAGATTCCCATGTTGCCTCTTCCATCATGTGGTTTTTCCACAAAACCTTTACCTGATTAATAACCTTATTCCGTAACACTTGCTCCCTGTGGTCAAGAATCTGGACCGGTTGTTCCTCATCATATAGGTTCTCTTCTAGCTGAACTACCTCTAGACTCAAAATATGAGATGGATCTGGCATATACTTTCTCAGCATCGAAACATGAAAAACATTGTGTACCTGAGATAAACTCGGAGGTAAAGCCACCCAGTATGAAACTGATCTAACTCTCTCCAGAATATCATTTGGTCGAACAACCCTTGGACTCAGCTTTCCTTTCTTACCAAATTGCATCACACTTTTCCATGGTGAGACTTTGAGAAAAACATGATCACCTACCTCAAAAGATAGATCCTTCCTCATGTTGTCTGCATAACTCTTCTGCCTGGTCAGAGTTGTTCTCATGTGTTTCTGTATCAGTTGAACTTTTTCTGCCAACTCTTCTACCAATTCTAGTCCCATCAGCTTTCTTTCACCCACTTCATTCCAAAAAGCTGGAGTTAGACACCGCTTCCCATATAACACCTCAAATGGTGCCATCTGTATACTGGAATGAAAACTGTTGTTATATGAAAATTCAACCAAAGAATGATGTTGGTCCCAACTTCCCTGATAATCCATATAGAAAGAACGTAGCATATCCTCCAATGTCTGAATTGTTCATTCTGACTGCCCATCTAATTGAGGATTAAAAGCTGTACTAAAATTTAATTCAGTACCCAACGACTTCTGAAGGCCTTTCCAAAAGTTAGAAGTGAACCTGGGATCACGGTCAGATACAATGGAGAGGGGAACTCCATGTAACCTGACTATCTCTTTAAGATACAAACAGGAAAGTTGATCTAGGGAAAAAGTATCATGTATGGCAAGGAAATGAGCAGATTTAGTCAAGTGATCAATAATAACCTAGATTGCATTATTACCTCGAGGTGTCTTCGGCAATCCCACAACGAAGTCCATGGATATATTTTCCCATTTCCATTCTAGTACTAGTAAAGGCTGAAGCATCCCTTTCGGTAACTTCCACTCTTCTTTAACCTGTTGACATGTCAAACACTTCACAGTAAAATCAACAATATCTATTTTCATTCCATCCCACCAGTAATACTCCCGCAGATCTCTGTACATCTTAGTACTGCCAGGATGAACTGAAAACAGAGAACTATGAGCTTCACATAACAACTCTCTTTTCAACTGTGAATCACAATGAACACACAATATCTTCCCAAATCTCAAAATGCAATCATTATCAATGTTGAATTCAGGCAACTTACCTTTCTAAACCAGCTCTACCTTTTTCTGCAACTCACTGTCTTGCTTCTGTGCTTGCTTGATTCTATATGATATAAAAGATTTCACTAATACCTGAAACAAAACAGAATAACATCCTGCAACAACAACTTCTATTCCAAAGTTCATCAAATCCTTAACCAAAGGATCACGTTCCAAACGCAACATTGCTAATGAAGCATTACTTTTTCGACTCAAAGCATCATCCACTTTATTTTCTTTTCACAGATGGTAATGAATTGTACAATCATAATCCTTGATTAATTCTATCTATCTCCTCTATCTCATTTTCAATTATTTCTGAGTGAATATACACTTTAAACTTTTGTGATCGGTATATATTTCACACTTTACTCCATACAAATGATGCCTCCAAATTTTTAAATCGAAAACAATAGCAGCTAATTCCAAATCATGTGTATGGTAATTTACCTCATGAGTTTTCAAATGTCGTGAAGCATAAGACATTACCTGATCATTCTGCATTAGCACACAACCAATTCCTTTCAATGAAGCATCATTGTATATAACAAACTCACCATTCCTAGAAGGAAGTGCCAAAACTGGAGCATTCACCAATCTTCTTTTCAACTCCTGAAAACAATCATCACATTCTTTTTTCAAAATAAACTTAACACCCTTCTGAGTTAGCTTAGTCATTGGACTAGATAACCGTGAAAAAATTTCAACAAACCTTTGGTAGTAACCTTCCAAACAAAGGAAACTACGGATCTCGATTATATTTGTGGGTCTTGGCCATTCTTCAACAACTTTTTTTTAGCAGGATCAACAGTTATTCCATTTTTTGAAATAATGTGACCAACGAATGAAATTTGTTGTAACCAAAACTCACACTTGATAAATTTTCCATACAGTTTCTTTTCTTTTACGGTTTGCAAGATAACCCTTAAATGACTTTCATGCTCCTCTTTACTTTTATAGAACACCAAAATATCATCAATAAACACAACCACCATTTATCACCTGATTCAACTAAGTCATCAATGCAGTGAACTGCTCAATTCTGATTCCGACCATCTCTGGTTGCTAATTCGGAAATTCATTCTACTCAGTATGCCTTCCCAGAAAAGTTGTTATGTTTCCTCTATGAAAAACCATTCTTAACACAAAAATATCTTAGGTAAAGCAACATGGTAATCTTTAAATGCTATATCTTTTCAAAAAAAATATTTTTGGATAATCATTTAATAGAATTATAACTCCTAAATTTATCTAAACCGACCTCTGATACCAACTATAAGGCCCCAGCCTTAAACCTTACTTAATCCTGAGTTATTATAAGATTACACATTGATCATCTTTTTAGGATTAGAGTTTTAGATAATTATACCATAAAACATGCATTACATCCCACATTTAAACAAAGTGGTTACAATAAAAGATAGTATTCATTTTTCCCATCAACGGAAACATATTGAAAATAAAACATGAATTCTTTCGTGACACTTCCTTGACACTATCATCTTATCATGTACCTTTCCCTTGACCTATGAAAAACATTTAAAAAACATGGGATGAGAATAAAAAGCTCAGTAAGGGTTATAAAAATATGGAAAGGAAACATGAGTTCATATATACATAAGAATGAAATCATACTTTACCCATAAAACATAGTCACTTTAACATACCTCATCAAATCATGAATAAATTATAGAAATTATAAGACATAAATGTAACTTGAGGCATTCATAACATTCTAACGTAGGGAGTAACCCTCTTGGTTACATTTGGAATACCCATCACAGTATATTCCCTAAATCTCTTCAGAGAAACCTTAACGTTTCACTCCTTCGTGTTACCCAATGCATTGGAGAGCTATATCGGGCTCACTCGCCCTTAGTTTATCATGGAACCACCCGTCTTCATAATAATTCCCAAGAACCTTAACAAAATCGTATCACATAAAACATGCATAAAGGAAACATAACATTTCCACCTTTCAATCACAAGATATCAACACAACACATTGATATAAAAACGTTATGAAAACCATTTTCAATACCAAAATAAAAGAAAAGTAAAACATGGTATTTATTTTTCTTTTAAAAAAAGGTATGGCTTGTAGAGGAAGCCAAAACTCAAATAATGGTCACAACGGTGGAGAAGTCGTTGTCGCCACATAAGTACGACAAAAACATTACCTTTTTTCATTTAGTAAATTCTTTGTATAATAAAGATTCCTTTTGAATAAACGTAAAATTCAAAGGGGTTTATACACCATATAAAAGAAGGTTGTGTATAAAACAAAATATTCCTCAATGAAAGTAGATTGAGACGAAGTCCCATACCTCGGGTCCGACTTGACTCGGTCATTCTTTAATCTCGTGAATAATAAACTTGAGTTAATTTCTACTTGTTTAAGAACCTTTTTCAAGTTCATTATTCCTTTTATATCACTTATTTCAATGTCATGAACACTATGTAATTATTTATGTTAATAGCGGTCGTTTTAACGATCATTGGTACTTGAGTCAAAAATAAACCCTTTATAATTACAAGTTTTTCATGTATCCATTATATCTAGAATTTGATTCATGATGTAGATATCATATATATCATATATATTCAGTACATTCATGCATTTATAATATTACATAACATTTAGAGGTAAGAAATGAAATGCACCGTTCATGGAGACGGTAAGCCGTACGTACACATGAACGCTGCTTCCATTTCTATTTTGTATTTTATGAAATGGAATCATAATGATATGAAGGTATATTATAATTATAGTGTAATATCATATATAATATCATAACTCCATCCTTTATACGTCTCACATATGGTATTAACGAATCAAATCACTTTGAGGGGGCGGTAGTCCGCACTTCCTTAAATGAAGATATCATGTTTACCCAAAATGGAAACCATAAAGGTATGCCCAAAATGAAAAATAAAGAAGCTTAAGGAACACATAAACATATTATATATAATATATAAATATAGTGTAATCTTAATGGACACCTTTTAAGGTGTTAAAATAATTTTGAACAATCATCATTTCGGGAGGCAGAAATTCGCCATCCATGGAAACAGTATGTTCTTTAACCATTAGATGTAGGAGTGTGTAAGTTTAGCTCAAATACTTCTTATAACAACATCCTAGTATATGGAAGATACTGGTGTTGTTACAAAAGAAATTAATAAAAAGATTTATGGGGTTGTAGAAGCAAAATAAAACAAAAGAACATAAGTGAAGACATTACCTTAAAATCGGGTAACTCCCTTTGGATTGAGCTCAAAGGATTCCTTGTGAAGAATTCTTCCCAAAGTGAGGCTTCAAGGAGTATGATAGGAAAGTGTAGAGACAAAATGGGCAGGGTTTGTCCGAGCCAAAGGCTTTGAAAGTGTGGGTAAGGAGGTAGAGGTGGGGGCCTTTTATAATAGGAGAGGATGGGCACTCTTGGAAAGTAAAGAAATGTTACTTTATTTTAAAATGAGTTTCGGATTCAAAAGGTCCCACATTGATATAATTCGAGTTTAAGGTGATAAGGGTTATAAATCCCCCCATCCAATATGTTTTGTACATGTTTAGTTCATATATTGTACATTATCTTTTCATTTTATTTAAATCCTTTATTAATGAGGAAATCGCTGCATCATCATGATGTCATAGATAATTTAATTTATTTAATGTCTAAAAATTATAAAAAAATATCATGATGTAGGAAATATTTTTGTATTTATAATGAATATTTATAGTCAAAAATCTGAATTGTATAACCCCATTTAAAAATTGTTTTAGTAAAACAACTCATGTTTGTGTCATTTTAATTTTAACATTAAATAAAAAGATATTAATGTCATTTTCCTACCAAAGTGGCTCCATGGGGTCCCCAAGATGACCCATGTCTTTTCTTGGTCTTCCATGACACATCCAATAAGGGTAGTACATGTGTCTAGGTATTTTCATTTTATTATAATATCATTTTTTCCTTAAACTACAATAATTACCTCTAATCGCGATTAAGAACTTAAAAGTTACTATTCACCAAATAAATATTTTAATCTCATTGAACCACATTTTACTTCTTAATAAAAACCATGTATGTCGGATTTTTGAAAATGAAATCACATAAGTGGCAAAGTTTCATTTAAACGAGAAATCGGTTTCTTTAACTACCACTTAGTGGTTTCACTATTCATCAAAAATTGAAGTTTTTCAGAAAAATACCAAAACATCACCCTAAACTATATTTGATATTCTGAATTCAAAAATTATTTCTATTTTAAAAAATTCAAATAATATAAGTTACATTAATTAATTTAATAATTAATTCACGTTGTCATGACAAATAGCGTGTTTTTATGAAACAATAAGTATCAAAAGATTGACACTAGTTTAAGTCCAATTTCAAAGTGAAATTGATTCCAATGACCACCATTGGATTAAATGGTAAAAATACATTCTAATTTCACTTTAAAACCAATTCAAATGATAATATAATCATATAAATAAATTAGATTAAAAAAAGGTTTTGAATTAAAATACAACATTTTTCAGTATTCATTAAAAATGAATTTTATCGGAAAAATACCAAAAATTCACACAAAGTAAATTTTGATGTCCAAATCATAAATAATAAGTTTATTTTACAAACATAGCTTATAAAATTGTCAAAAGATAGATTTAAAAAATGGTCTTCCATCAAAAGGCTGTAAAACAATATTTTTAAAAATATTAGTGTATTCCATGCTTAAGATTCGATTTATTCTCATTTTAAGCCTCTAAAACACTATCTAATTCATTAATAGACATAGATCAAAATATCTATTATTCATTAATTACTTGGGATGTTACATAGAATGTAACACCATGAGATTTTATGATATAGATTCTTTTTAATATTTTTATGTCATGTTTCGTACACTATACATAGATTAGCTTGTGTAATACGCAACACCATATTAGCTTTTAGTATAAACAAAAATATTCTTTTATTGTGTTATAAATAATTTCATGGTATTTTTATATAATTTATTTCACAAAAGCTTGATTATAAGTGATAAATAAATATTTTAACCTATTCATAATAATGGCATATATGATTAGTATTAACATCCTTCTAAAAAACTATTTACATGAAAATAAGTGAGTCAATAAAATAATAAAATCACTCTTTGTGGATTATATTAGAGGGATATATTTGTAATATTTTTAATTTAATGTTTTAAATTCAGCATATATGTTTTCTACATATGATATAAGAAAAAAAATCAATTTTTTGATAAAATAAGAATTACAAAAAACAATTTTACCACCTTTTGATTGATTTTTTTTTTAAATCTAGTTTTTCAAAATTTTAATAGTTTTATTTTACATAATAAATATATTATTTTGAAGGGAAGGAGAAAATTTTACCTTGGCTGAAATTTTGGTATTTTTCTGATAAAATTCATATTTTAATTATAGTGAAAAATTACTGTCTTTTATTTCAAAAATGCATTTTCATGGAATTTATTTATATAGTTAGATTATATTTTAAATTGGTTTTAATTTTTAATTTGATTTTGTTCTTATAATTTAATCCAATTCTTTTTGTTTTAAGTAATTTCGCGTTTAAATTGGACATAAATACATGTCACTCTTTTGATAGTTTTTCTTCATAAAAACCCACATTGTGGATTTGACAATGAGAATTACTACTATATTAATTAATGTAAATACTATATTTTGAATTTGGAAAAATTTATTCCATATTTGAATTTAGAATATATAAATTATGTAAATATGTTCCTTTTATTTTTCGACAATATGAATAGTATCTCTAGTAATTATTTTATTTAGAACATTTAGGGGGTAAATTAGGAAAATAAGGGTAAAAAATATGTTATAATAATATAAAACTACCCTAACAAATCTCGTAATATTATTAGATAAGTCCTGGTTGACCGAATAAATCCTCAGTCATAACCTGTGGAATTTGGGAGCCACTTGGGTGTGTAAATGACATGGTATAATAATTAATTTAAAGGGTAATATAACGTAAACATGTATCTTTTTAGTAAAAAAAATTATTTTGGGGTTATATAATTGATATATTTTACTCTAAATTTTCATTAAAAATATAAAACTATTTCCTATATCGTGTTATATTATTTATAATTTTTAGATAATAAATAAATATATTTATGACACAACGATGACGCAGGGAATACCTTATTAATGAAGGATTCAATAAATGATATTATAAATATTAAAATAAATGTAATTTAAAAATTTTGATTAAATATAAAGGTTTTATAGATGATTATGACATGTTATATTTTAATTAATTTATACTGTTTGAATAAATATTCTTTTGATAGATGTAATAAAAATAAATTACTAAATAGTCTCAAAATTGAAATAAATGAGTTTTAAAACAAATATTATATTTTTTAAAATGATATAATAGTCATAAAAATCTATGATTATACCAACTAACATATATAATGTTAAAAATTTCATTAATTATCAAATTTATCTTTGTTTGAAATTTTATAGTAACTATATTACCTATATAGTGTAAAAATACAAGAAGACGTGGTAAGAGTAAATTTATTTAACTAAAGGTCAAAGCCCAAAGATGAGGTTAATTGTTTTACATAAACTTGTCTAAAAACTATTGGTTGAGATTCTTTCTACCCATCCTAATATTATTCTATAAATATATCACCTTGGAGCTATTTTAATTTGAAAATCAATTTATAATAAAATAACATTTCGAGACATTCCAAAAGTGCCCCTCCCCCTTATAAAAGGACACCATATTCACCCACTTACTCACTCCTATCAAGCCCATTGCCTCATTAAAATTCTACATGAAAAATCTACCAATATCCCAAACTTCCTCTTATAGGGCACACTTTGGTCATAAATCCATCCTACAGAGACCCTTTGTGAAAATCAATAGGTGATACTCGAAATAGAAGTAATTTGTTTATCACCTCTTTCAAAATTATTTTCTTCTTCTACATCCTATTATTATTTTGTTTCCACAAAAACCTTAAAAACCTAGTTACGTATAAATTATTATATTTGGTTATAGTTAAGGGACAAACCTATACCTCATTTTATCTACCTTACGAATAACAATATCATCATACAAGCATGCATACGACATACCATCTCCATGACATGTTTTAATTTTTAATTCAACAATAAAAAATTTGGATGGATATGAAGATGAGTTTAATTGATGAAAATAATTAATAAAACATGATAATTATTCTTTTTAATTAATATACCATCCAATTACATACCATTTAACCATTAAGTGAATGACATTGTTGCTCGTGCGTTTGTACGATCTACCGACTCCATGATGTGATGCGATTTATTCGACATGATCTTCATTAAACTAAGATTATATACAAGAATAGAATAAATAAATATGATATATATTAGAATAATATCACATTTTAATGATATTACTATATCCAAATAACTGTAACATGAACTTATCTGACAACACCTGCATAAGAACATAATGTATTTAATATCCGAATAAGGGGGAAAATGAAATGTTACTAACAAATGGATAATAATATGATCATATATGATATCATAGAAGTAAATATGATTCTTGAATAAGTATATAACATTATTTAAATCATTGTAAAGTATTTTTTGATAAATATGAGGCATTTTAGATCTTTGGTAAGGGATAATTGTTTAATCTCATTATTATCTGAGATTGTTTATACATACGTATTTAATGGGATATATTTATCATCCACATACTTATTTCCTAAGTATGTAATATTATTTAAATTATTATAAAATGTTTTAATGTTAATTTTACACATTGGGTAATTTCTATTAAATTGCATGAAATGAATCATTTTTTGTTATTCAATAGAAGGTAATTTTTTACTATTCTGAAAAAGTATGAGGAGAATGTTTTTTCTAACATATACAGCATGATAATATTTTTACATCTTCGTGATTCTATTTATCAATTTAATGTTAATTTCAAATAAATAATTTTCTTTTAAAATTGTGTGTTATTTTGAGAAAAGAAATGAAATTGAAGAAGAAGTGATATTTTCCTAAAGAATTAATTTCAAGTGTTTTATCGATATTAGTTTCCATCTAAGATGACACTCTTTAAATAGAGTTATGTTTCATTCCCTATTATTACTATGATTTGACTGTGTTAATGATGGAATTATATTTCATATATATTATGTTATGACAGAATTATGTTTAAGAAACCCATTTTCTTTCATGGGTTATGCTATGATGATTGATTTATGTTTTTATAGGACACATAATAATGATTTAATTAAGAGATGGGTAGGACCTATATCTCTCTATAATGCAGTGGGTAAAGTTTTATATCTCAGGAGATAAACATGACTAGAATGACATGTAAATATGGTTTAGTAATACAAGGCTGGAACAACAAGTAAATCTAGTTCAGTAATACATGGACTGAATTGAAAGTAATCCTGGTTTAGTAACAGACATTATCTACTATGATGGTCTTGGAAGAAATGAATTGGCTACTATGGAAATCATATTATGTGGTTATTTTTTCCACAATTATACATTTTATGAAAATTTTATTTTATCATGTTTAATGTTCCATTATCATCTATTTCTTACAAACTACCAAAATTTATTCCATGACTCAAGAATTTGATGTTTAATCATTATGTTCATGTTTTTACATTCTTATATTTATGGTTTGTTTCATGATCTCATTGTTTAACATTAGTGATCATTTGTGCTCACCCTTCTTGTGTTTTATTTCCCCCAAGATATATATAATGGTTTTTAGGTAGGATAACGTAATGGTATAATCTTTATGGGAGATATTGGAGATATTTCACCAAGAAAGAAGAATGTGTTCCATGATTTCAAAGACGCTAAACTAATATGGTATTTTGGCATATATTTATGTAATGTATTTAGTATTCCACAAATGAAATGTAATGTCCTTATACTTCAAGCATGGTATGTTACACATCTTATGGGGAAACAATCCTTGAAATGATTTATCCATAGTTGAGGGAGGAGTTGCAATTTTAGTGTGTGAGAAGTGAAGCCTTCATTATTGGTAGGGGCTTCTCTAGAGATGATATTGTAATGGGTAAAAGTGTTTAATCATCTTCTATGAGTGAAGAGACACTTCCTCCCTCATTAGTGAGTGATGTGGTAAGTTCTTGGTATTTTGATGATAGTTCATGGGTACTTTAATCTAAAAACTCCCCATTATCTTGGGAGTCAATGATATTTTTAAATTATTGGGCTCAGTAGTCTGAACTGAAATTAGGAGGACAGTAGAATTGCCTCTGGATATGGACTTTCACATTCAATATGATTGTTGGGTAGTATGTATACCTCCCCAAGATTCTTGAGAGGATCAATAGGAATCATATCCAAACTATTTGTGGTGGCAACCTAATAAAGTCAATCAGATGAGAGTTGTTTCCCTTTTGGTTCATAGAATCATGAATCCATATATTGTCATTATCCAGACTCTAACATGACCTTAGAAGTATGTAGTGTCCCACTCTGTCCACTAATTCTATATTTCATGCACTGATGGTGTGAGGATGGAATTTCTACGTCTTTTTATAGCCAGAGGCTCCCCAGTACAGCGCTGGAGGCTATATTATTTCAGACCACTATAAATTCTGGGTGAGTTATGTGGTCCCTAAACTGGATTCTGAGATTGATTTAGCCAAATGGATCTTCCTCACACTTACTATAGCCCAACAGAGTTTTCATGTAGGTCTTCATATTATCCTCATTGCAGCCTAGATGACATAATGTCCGTAGTGGGATGAGATTTTCCATAAATCCATTATTGATGAAGACTTTTTGTATATCGATTCCATTTATCATGCTAGAAACATGTAAGGGTTTTATATGTCCCTGCATGATGGCCTCTTCATGTTGATCTCTAAATGAGATAACTGCATGACATTCTATAGGATTGATCTTTTTTTAGTAGACTTTAGTGGCGACGATTTTGACTTCAAACTATCAAAGAATCAGTACAGCCTCTACAATGACTTTCCTGAGGGATTATTATAGATTCAGTGCATCCATGATTTTGAGCTTACCTAGAACTAATGAAAATAGTTTTAGAATTTCATATTTCTAATATGAAGTCCAGTAATTCATAGCTTGGGTATTCCCTTTCACATGATCTTTAGGGTTTTGAAAATTTGATGATGTTGGGTCATCCCATGGTACTAGAGCCGAAGGAGCTTCCATCCTTAGATTATCAGGTCAAGAAGATCTGGTCACACGTTGAGGGTAATTCTTCATTCATTCTTCCTCTTATGGATATTTTAGAGAAATTGTATAATGGAGGTTTTTTGTGGGGCCAATATAATTTTACAACCTCTATGAGATCCACTAAAGGTTCCTTCTATGTGTGTTTACAATACTGATGGTTTCAGGGGGGTGAAACCATATTCTTGATTTCATCCATGGTTGTGTCTCCCTTGGTATCTCTAGATTCTATTTCTTCTTCATCTGCATCCCTGGTTGGGTGTAGAAAATTTTGGATGATAACCATACTCATCATAGGAGAAACGATCCATGAAATTGATGGAAATGACTGAGCCATAAATAATCTCCTCTTTTGATGATGACTTTTCCTCGTCATCTAAATCCGGTGGTGCCATTTGGTTCATGTTGTTCCATTTGGTTTGGAGGTTCCCATTTCATTAGATTTTATGGCATGAAATCTGAGAGTTTCAAAGAAAACCATGGATTTGGTGAAAGTTTTTCTTCCTCCATATTTTGATTGTATTTCTTTAAAAATAGCTATCCCTTGGACGATTTTGGAGCCAAGGTAGATGTAACACCTCAAGCTTCCATGGTACGTTTCCCTTTGAATAATGCAATAGTGTGTGTTGTACGCAACATCGAGTTCTAACACACACCACAACCAATCAAACTAGTAGTTATGAATAGTAATACCCACTTTTTGAAATTTTATAAATTTTATCATTCAAAATGGACTTCATTTTTGGATTCGTAATATCGAAATTAGCTTAGGGTGAATTTTTGGTATTTTTTCTGAAAACTTGCAATTTTTTATGAATAGTGAAAAAACACTAAGTTGTAGTTTAAAAATGAATTTTTATTTAAATAATTATTTATTTTATTTAAATTTAATTAAGGTAAAAATAGACACATAATACCTATATAATATCAATGTAATTCATTAGATTTAGTTTAGAATAATTTAAGATATATAAAAAATTTATGGAACTTTTCACCGTCTTTTACCCACCTCCTAGGAGAATTTGGAAATTCACGTAAAACATAATTTTACCACTTCTATGAGTGGGATTTCGAAAATCCAAGAGATATAGTTAATATCAAGGAGTAAAATGTGGTTCAATAAGATAAAAATAATTTCTGGTGAATAGTAACTTTTAACTTTTATTTACCACGGTTAAAAGTAAATAGGGTAATTAAGGGTAAAAATGATATTAATATTACCCTAACACATGTCCTAATTATATTGTACAAGTGTTTCTTGACCGAAAACAACCTTAGGAATAAAATATTATCATTTAGGTCAACTTGGAATAGATTAGGAAATTTATTATTATTTAATTCAAAGAAGAGTTAAAAGAGTTAAAATCAATGTTTAATTACTAACACATTTTTAATATAGGGTTATAAATAAGATAAATTCTATTGTAAATATTCATTAGAAATATAATAAGAGTAAATACATAATTTTATTTTATTTATAATTTTCAGACATTAAATAATTTAATTTATTTATGACAAAATGGTGATGCAGTAATTACCAAATTATTGAAATATTAAAATAATTGATATTATAAATATCCAAGTAAATATAATTTGAGACTTTTTATGAATTAAAATATTTTTCTAGGTTAATATGACATATTATTATTGGTTATATGAATTTTATTCTCAGTAATAATGTTGTTATGAATTTATCAAATAAAATACCCAATAGTGTAAAAATTGACATGAAAGTGTTTTTAAAACAAATATTATATTATTAATTGATATCACATTCCTAAAAATATAAGTTATGGCATAAAGACTTATATAATGATAGTTTTATCATTAATGGACCACATGGGGGTCGCTTGGACATATTTAGTAAGTTTATTAACTATATAATTAATAATTACAAAGAGACATGGTAAATGTCAAACTATATAACTAAGAGTTAAATCTAAAACATAAGGTCACTATAGTAACCCAAACCTGTCAAAAATATATTGGTTGGGTGATTTGCAACCGATCCCCACCTTAGACATTTAATACTCTAGTTTGGAGCCATTAAAAACCGAATATGAATTTATTATAAATTAAAATTTTATGTTTTTTTCTAAAGAGCCCCTCCTCCCCCTTATAAAAGGACACCACTTCTAACCAATTTCTCACACCTCTCAAGACTTTTGGATCAGCCAAACTCTGCCCAAATATCCTCCAAACTTCCCTCACATAAACCTAGAGGCCTTATTTTGATCATAAAGTCAACCTAAGGAGCCCTTTTGATCAAATCAAAAGGAAGAACCCGAAGAAGAGGTAACGTTTTCACCACCCTCATTCAAGTTCCTTTCTTCTTCAACTTATTATTTAATTGTTATTTACATTCTAAAATAATAAATCTACTATATTCTATATTTTTTTTGTTATTATAAATATGGTACAACCATATTCAGTATTCTATCCATCCTTTGAATGACATGTCACCATATATGTGTACGTACGGCTTACCGTCTCCACGTCGTGGTGTAATTGTTATTCAAAACATTATTATTTAGATTGGTATAATAATGATCTGTAATTCATGTAAATAATAAATATAAAATTATAATTATTCTGTATATCTGATATAACTCCAATTATATATGATTGTAATCTCAAAAGAATGATATTATTGCTCGTGCGTACGTACGGACTACCGTCTCCACGAACGTGGTGAGATTCATTCCTCATCATATCAATACAAGTCTAATTATCATTTTATGATTCCAAATAATGTTTAAGGAATTAATATAATTATTTATATGAATAAGATACAACCTATCCATAACAAACATGACTTATGTAACAAAACATATAAAAGAAAACGAGTAAGTTAACACCTGAAACGATGATAATACTAAGATATTGTTAACAAATAAATGCTAAAAGATCATATATGATATCATATTAATGTATATGATTATTGTATAATTAAATAAAAATTATTTAAAAATTATACAGGAGAATAACCTACCCTCGACCAAGGAAAAAGTACAAATTAAGGGGTTTCTTATCTCACTTTTAATTTCATGAGATTTCCATTGTTCACGACTTATTTATTGCATGTGGTGCGTGTAATGCCCATGATTGTATTCATTGTGTAATATAATTTAATTTTTGGATATCTAAATCATCATTGTGTGATCCTTCTTTCATGGGTGTATGTTTCATATGTTACCAAATCGATAACGGAATTTGAAATTTCAATTTCCATTCATCCAGCTTTACGCATACTTCATTAATTATTTTACTCCATGATTATGTGTGGAATCACTATTCATTTTCTTATGTCATAATTTACACTCCCCTTTCTGTGGATATACTTTTGATACACATAATAACTCAATTTATAATTTCTCAATTCATCTATATGAACTTGATAAGAGTAATTTTAACTCAATCTCCATCTGGTGTGTTAAATATCCAATTCATTGGTGTTGCCTTTACAAGAATTTGTGTGAATGTCCTCTGATTGATTTACACTGAAAATCCAATAATATTGAGTGTATTTATATTTTTCACACATAATTATTTCATTTATTTACCCTTAACCTAAGGATACGGTCTTTATAATATGTTTCATCTCAAATTACACTCCATTGAGACTCATTTGTTGTTATACACCAAATCACTTTTATATGGTGTATATAATGTAATTTGACATAGTATATCATGAATCCATTTATTCTCATGATATTAAAAAGTTTTTATTACCTCAATTATTTGTATTCAAGTGTCTCTCCTTTGGTTAGAAACTCTAACTAAAATATCGTTTTTAAATGTTTTGAAGATTTATTCTTCTAAATCTTTCTCATTAATGTCCCTGTTTTAAAAATGGTTTTAATGATTTATTTAAATGAACATCAAGATTTTAAAATTAATATTACTTTTAAAAGTTTCAAAGTGGTATGGGACACTTTGATTCGAAAATATATTTTTAAATGGCTTCTTGACAAATAGTGTGACTTTTAAATGATTACAAGAAAAATGGGGTTATTTCTCTCTAATGGTTTTGATGATTATTTTCATATATATCAATATCCTTCATCATTCTCGATTGAGGTTAATCTGATACAATACAATCTTCCATATTGTATCAAATGAGTTATGTTTTACTGTGGATGTGCTATTTTTATACCATTCATGGTTTGTGGATAAAGTATTGACATTTCGTATGCTAGTTTTAATACGAATTTTTATGTTATGTTTCAAACTATTCATATGAGAAATGAATTGGACTTAGTAAGTGACGGTTGGAGCCCTCTATAGCTCCTCGATGCATCGGTAGGTCTTATAATACAAACTAGTGTCTTAGCACAAGGCCTCAACAAAATCGTATTTGTATTCTTAGCACGAGGCCTGGACTATGTGGTTATGATAGTCTACCATTATGCATTCCATCATTATGAATGTGGTTATTGATATTTCATGTGGTCATTTGACTAGTAGAATATCCATGTGAATAAGTAAATGGCATTATTTCATTTTATCTTTGCCATATTATGCTGAAGTTCAAGTTTAAATGGATTTTGTTTTAGTTATACATTTCCTTAAATTTTTATGCTTATCTATGAAAGTTTCTTCTATATTGTTATCCTTACTGAGCATCTGAGCTCACCCCTTTCAATGTTTTATTTTTTCCAGGATATGAAGAAGTAATTTATGAATGACCTGCAGGGATAGTATGAGGGGATATGAAGACAAGATATTGTTGTAGTTTTTTACTTTATGATTTAATGTAAGACTTATAAATATATCTAGTATTTCCAAGACTACTATACTAATCGGTCTTTCGATACTTGATCTTTTGTGATCATGCCAATGTTTTGTAATAATGCACCGACTCTGGTTAACTGGGGTCGGGGCGTTACAGTTGGTATCAGATGAAGTTTAGTAAAAACATTGGAAGCCAGATTTAGATAAACTCTGATTAGTGCACATAGCCCTAAGAAAGACTTTGAATATTAGTATAGAAGAACTTCCTAGAATTTTGGTATTGTATATATTTTGTGAGTTTTCAAAGCGATACATCCCTATCTGGATACATGCAGGTAGAGACTGCTCTAGCACAGATGTACCTAGGGGTAAAACCCGAAAAAACCGCTTTGAGCTAGACTCGAACAGGAATTGGTGCATGACAATGGGCCTTTCTTCACTCTTGGGTATGACACTCCCGAGGGATATGCTTAGGATAATTTACATTTTCTTTAAAAAATGGTTTGAAGTATTATGAGAGTAAATGACCTTGGTTAAACCTAACGTGTTTCAAATTGAGAATATGGTGACATGATATTCTCTAAATGATTTTATGACTACTGTTACTCACACAATTATTTCTGGTTTTAGTCAATGGTTGGATTCCATGGAAGTCATAGTGACTTTGAGAATGATGTACATGGTTGGAACAGTCATGGTAATGAGCAAAAAAATTGAATGTTGATTGGCATAAAAGATATCGTCTTCATGCCAAATCAATTTTCCAAAAATATAATCAAAAATATATATATTAACCAATTCTCGGACTCAACAAAGAAGAGAAAGGTGATTAATGATAAGAGCTCCAGCAGTGGAGGCCATGGAGAAAAGAATCCTCAATTTCCATCATGCAGGAAATGTGGAAGGAGACACCCAGGAAAGTGTCTCAATGGAACAAAGAAATGCTTTACGTGTAGTAAGGAAGGACATAAAGTAAAGAATTTCCGAGGAAAAATGAAGAGTACTATAGAAGAATATAAAAATGGTCCCAAGATTTCATTTACAGTCATTTTCTGTAAATATAGGGGACCTGGCCATTACTCGAGTGAATGCCCTATTCTATAGGATATTTTCTTGGTCAAAGAAGAAACTATGTGGAAATAAATTGTTGGAGAAATGTTTAAAAGTATTAGTGCTCCTTGTTTATGGGATTACTAATGAATAATTTTTTCTTGTATTTGTAACCCTTCCATTTTCCATGTGAGAATGATATTTTAGGAAGACTTATCTTTTCCCTTGTGGATATAGTTATAAATAACCATTTGTTTTTATATGATCATTGGATTTGAGGTAATTACAAGTTATTATATTTTGGGATGAAAATGCAAGGTATGAGATAACATTTCTGATTAAAATTATGTTATGGTTATTTTGAGGAATTTATCTCATTTGGGTAATGTTATAAAATATAGTTTTTGAAAAAAGGACAACACGCAGACCGTGTGACAACCCGTCGCGTCAGACAAAGCTGTGGGAATCAAACCCATAACCAAAGTGTGATAGGGATTTATCACCTACCAATGAACTACGTGAAGTCCCTGGTTAGTGTGACTAATTATTTTTAGTTAAATGATTTTATTGATCAATAATAAGTTGATTTGGTTTCTTATGTCTTATCAAATGAATACCCTTAGAGTAAGAAAATTATTTAGCGATTAAGTGATAAATGTTATTTTAGAAGATATTCTCTTTGTCGGGAATATTATATGCCCAAGGAAACTAGAATACTATGGGATTTTATTTGAGGAGTAATGGTGGATTTTTATCTATGTTTTTATTATGGATTTATAGTGATATGGGTTATTTATTCAAATGATTAACCTATAATAGAATATATGTGATTAGGGTAATTAATTTTAAGTATGTGACTTTAAGATAAGTTGATTTCATTTGGAGATACAATTTAACGTGGAAGACTACATAACCAAATTATTCTATGTTTTGGGTTTCAATATTAATTTAGATTATATTGAAGGATTTAAAAGACAATTTTTTATTAAATGGTATTTATTTAACTTTGGGGTATTGTTGGTTTAATTTTAAAAATTAATATTAGTGATTCTTTATCTAATGGAATATCCTTTTGGGGGATAATCAGATCTTATACTAAACATTTTGGTTTTTATTAATCTCTAAAGACCAGGTAAATATATATTTTATCCTTCTTGGATCATGTGATTCTATATGAAGTTTATTTTATCTCTTCCAGTGTGACCAAGTCTTCTTGAATACTCATCGTTTGAAAATGAGTTAGTAGTAGGAATTTATTAAAGAATGAAACTTTACTCAAAAGGTATGTATATCTCTTTATGTTCTTAGTCAATATCAGAAATGAATTCCTCATCTTTATGTAATGTAACATAAAACAAAAAAAATGTTGTCCGTTTACTTTTCCTACTGGGAAACTAATGACCATTTGTCCCATCACAAGTTTGTGGTTTTCTTGTTGTTAACTTTCTCCTGATAATGTTCTCTATCCCTCTCCATCATAACTTGACACTTATTTTATCATCCATATCCATTTTTTTCTACATGGAATCTTAGTATTGGTTATCTCGGGTGACCTTTTTACTTCTCTTTCTTTCTTTTAAAGTGATAGTTTTATTGAATCTTCTTCCGATGTGGGACTTTCCATTATATTCCCAGGACCAACTTTAAAAATTGTGAGGATGAAATTTATTGAAGGAGGGTAGAATGTAACACCCCAATCTTCCACTATACATTTCCCTTTGAATAATTCAATAGCATGTGTTGTACGCAACTTTGAGTTCTAACACACACCACAAACAATCAAACTAGCCGTTAGGAATAGTAATACCAAATTTTTGAAATTTTATAAATTTTATCTTTCAAAATGGACTTCATTTTTGGATTATGAATATTGAAATTAGTTTAGGGTGAATTTTTGGAATTTTTTCTGAAAACATTCAATTTTTGATGAATAGTAAAAAAACACTGAGTTATAGTTTAAAAAAAAATATTTAAAAAATTATTTATTTTATTTAAATTTAATTAAGGTCAAAATAGATACATAATACCTATATAAGTTCAATTTAATTCATTGGAGTTAGTTTAGAATAATTTTAGATATATAAAAATTTTATGGAACTTTTCACAGTCTTTTACCCACCTCCTAGGAAATTTTGAAATTAACGTAAAACTTAATTTTACCGCTTCTATGAGTGGAATTTAGAAAATCCGAGAGACACGGTTAATATCAAGGAGTAAAATGTGGTTCAATAATATAAATTTTTTTTGGTGAATAGTAACTTTTTACTTTTATTTACCACGGTTAAAAGTAAATTGGGTAATTAAGGGTAAAAATGATGTTAATATTACCCTAAAACATGTTCTAATTCTATTGGACAAGTGTATATCAACCAAAAACAACCTTAGGAATAAAATATTATAATTTAGGTCAACTTGGATTAGATTTGGACATTTATTATTATTTAATTCAAATAAGAGTTAAAAGAGTTAAAATCAAAGTTTAATTACTAAAATATTTTTCATATAGTGTTTTACATAAGATAACTTCGATTGTAAATATTAATTAGAAAGATAAAAAGATTTCATACATAATGGTATTTTATTTATATTTTTTAGACATTAAATAATTTAATTAATTTATGACACAATGGTGATGCAGTAATTACCGAATTAATGAAATATTAAAATAATTGATATTATAAATATCCAAATAAATGTAATTTGAGACTTTTTATGAATTACAATACTTTTCTAGGTTAAAATGACTTATTATTATTGGTTATATTAATTTTATTCGAAGTATTAATGTTGTTATGAATTTATCAAATACAAAATACCCAATAGTGTCAAAATTGACATAAAAGAGTTTTTAAAACAAATATTATATTATTAATATATATTATATTCATAAAAATATTATGTTCGGAAAAAAAACTTATATAATTATAGTTGTATCATTAATGGACCACTTGGGTGTCTCTTGGAAGTATATAGTAAGTTTATTAACTATAAAATATAAAAATACAATGAGACATGGTAAATGTCAAACTATTTAACTAAGAGTTAAATCTAAAAGATAAGGTTACTATAGTAACCCAAACCAGTCTAAAATCTATTTGTTGGGTGTTTTTCGACCCATACCCACCTTAGACATTGTATAATCCAATTTGGAGCCATTAGACACCGAATATGAATTTATTATAAATTAATACTTTATGATTTTTCTAAAGAGCCCATCCTCTCCCTTATAAAAGGACACCACTTTTAACCAATTCCTCACACCTCTCAAGCCTTTTGGATTGGCCAAACACGGCCCAAATATCCTAAAAACTCCCCTCACTTCAACCTAGAGGCCTTAGTTTGATTATAAATCCAACCTATGGAGCCCTTTTGATCAAATCAAAAGGAAGAACCCGAAGAAGAGGTAATGTTTTCACCACCCTCTTTCAAGTTCCTTTCTTCTTCAACTTCTTCTTTATTTGTTATTTACATTCTAAAATAATAAATCTAGTATCTTATATATACTTTTATGTTATTATATATATGTTACAACCATATACAGTATTCTATCCATCCTTTGAATGACATGTCACCATACGTGTATACGTACGACTTACCGTCTCCACGTCATGGTGTAATTGTTATGCAAAACATTATTATTTATATGGGTATAATAATGATGTGTAATTCATGTAAAAAATAAATATAGCATGATAATTATTCTGTATATATGATATACCATCCAATTATATATGATTTTAATATCAAAATAATGATATTATAGCTCGTGCGTACGTACGGATTACCGTCTCCACGAACACGATGAGATTCATTCCCCATCGTATCCATACAAGTATAATTCTCATTTTATGATTAAAATTAATGTTTCTGTACATAATTTTATTATTTATATGAATAATATATAACCTATCCATTACAAACACAACTTATGTAACAAAACATATAAAATAAAACGAGTAAGTTAACACCCGAAACGAGGATAATACTAAGATATTATTAACAAAGAAATGTTAAAAGATCATATATGATATAATATTAATGTATATGATTCTTTTATAATTAAATAAAAATTATTTCAACATTATACAGAAGGATAACCTACCCTCGACCAATAAAAATGTACAAAGAAAGGGGTTTCTTATCTAACTTTTAATTCTGTGAGATTTCCATTGTTCACCACTTTTTTATTGCATGTGGTGTGTGTACTACCAATGATTGTATTCATTGTGTAATATAATTTAATTTGTGGATATCTAAATCATAATTGTTTGATCCTTCTTTCATGTGTGTTTGTTTCATATGTTACCAAATCGATAATGGAATTTGAAATTTCAATTTCCATTCATTCGGCTTTACGCATACTTCATTGATTATTTTACTCCAAGATTAGGTGTGGAATAACTATTCATTTTCTTATGTAATAATTTCCACTCTCCTTTCTATGGATATACTTTTTATACACATAATCACTCCATTTATAATTTCTCAAGTCATCTATATGAACTTGATAAGAGTAATTTTAACTCAATCTCCATTTGTTGTGTTAAATATCCAATTCATTATTGTTGTCTTTACAAGAATATGTGTGAATGTCCTATGATTGATTTACACTGAATATCAAATCATATTGATTGTATTTATATTTTTCACACAAAATTATGCCATTTATTTATCCTTAACCTAAGGATACGGTCTTTATAATAAGTTTCATCTCAAATACATTCCATTGAGACTCTTTTGTTGTTATACACCAAATCACTTTTATATGGTGTATATAATGTACTTTGACATAGTATATCATGAATCCTTTAATTCTCATGATATTAAAAAGTATTTATTACCTCAATTATTTGTATTCAAGTGTCTCTCCATTGGTTATAAACACTAACTAAAATATCATTTTTAAATTTTTGAAGATTTATTCTTATAAATATTTCTCATTAATGTACATGTTTTAAAAATGGTTTTAAGGATTTATTTATATGGACATTAAGGTTTTAAAATTAAAATTAATTTTAGAAGTTTCAAAGTTGTATGGAACACTTTGATTCAAAAATATATTTTTAAATGGCTTCTTGGCAAATAGTGTGACTTTTAAATGATTTCAAGAAAAAGGGGAATATTTCTCTCTAATAGTTTTGATGATTATTTACATCTATGTCAATATCCTTCATCATTCTCGATTGAGGTTAATATGATACAATACAATCTTCCATATTGTATCGAATGAGTTATGTTTTACTGTGGATGTGCTATTTTTATACCATTCATGGTTTGTGGATAAAGTATTGACATTTTGTATGCTAGTTTTAATACGAATGTTTATGTTATGTTTCAAAATTTTCATATGAGGAATGAATTGGACTTAGTAAGTTATGGGTGGAGCCCGCTATACCTCCTCGATGCATTGGTAGGTCTCATGAGACAAACTAGTGTCTTGGCACAAGGCCTTGACAAAATCTTATTTGTTGTCTTGGCACGAGGCCTTGACTATGTGGTTATGATAGTCTGGCATTATTCTTTCCATCATTATGAATGTAGTTGTTGGTATTTCATGTGGTTATTCGACTAGTAGAATATCCATGTGAATAAGTAAATGGAATTATTTCATTTTATATTTTCCATATTATGTTGAAGTTCATGTTTAAAAGGCTTTTGTTTTATTTATACATTGCCTTAAATGTTTATGCTTGTCTTTGAAAGTTTACGCTATATTGTTATCATTACTGAGAATCTGAGCTCACCCCTTTAAATGTTTTATTTTTCCCAGGATGTGAAGAAGTAATTTATGAATGACCTGTAGGGATAGTATGAGGGGATATTAATACACGATGATGTTGTAGTCCTTTTAATTTATGATGTAATTTAAGACTTATGAATATATCTAGTGTTTCCAAGACTACTAAACTAATCGGTCTTTTGAGAGTTGATCTTTTGGTATCATGCCAATGTTATGTAACAATTCCCCGACTTTGGGTAACTAGTGTTAGGTCATTACAGTAGATGGTTGTGTTTTAGTTAGAGTTGTTGGAGGCATGATTTTTTGCTTCAACTATTCCCAGTGTATGCCAAGTGCTCAGTCGACTATCTTCCATGTCATCCAAATATCAATTTTTTTCATATTTGTTATTTACCATTTTTCAGTTCTCTTCTTCATCAGGATTATTGGATGAAACATAAGAGACTTGTGCTATTGGTGGTCCTTTCTTGACCTATATTAAATATTCACTTTTTACATGAGGTTTTAAAGAAAAAACAGTCCTAGATATTGTGTACCAATAACATATGGAAGGGATAGTAATTTGGCCAGTCAAACAGACCTACATCATCATCCCACATCGGATCTAGAATCTAGAGAAAATTTCAATTCATGGTATCTATTAAGTAACCAAGGACTTGGTTTTCCCAGATTTTGTAGAAATTATTTATGTGTTCCTCTAATAGATTTCTTTACCCCCTTTCTCTCCTTGAGGAGGAGGGGGTGGAAGATGTTGTCTAATGGGTCCTTCATGGTTTGGTGGGGGCGGTAGATCTTGGGTTGGTTTGGGAGGTGGATTAAGCATGATGAAAGCCTATTTATCTCTCCCTACTCTTTTTTTGGGGCTGATGGGGCTACCTGGGACATGTGAGTAGTCTATTGTGAGGAATCCTCTATCATTTTAGTGGCATCGGAGATAACCCAAAACCCAATTGTGTGCTTCACAAGAATGAGTTTCACTTTCTCCTCATCTTAGAGATTTTTTATGCACATAACAAGCATATAATCATGAGAGAGTGTCCAGTTCATGGAGTAAACAAAACCATTCAATATGGAGATAAAGACAGAGACTCTATCATTCTCTCGTCGTTTACAGTTCATGAGATCACAGACTATTGTTTTTTAGAAAAGTCAAGTGGAACGGAAACAAGAACTGGCGCAAGAGATCCTCCCATCCTATTATTCATTTATCTTGAAAAATGGTGTACAACATGAAGGATGAACCTTATAGAGTTCACAAAATTCATCGGTGTTTCACATCCTATTATTTCGTCAAAGTTCCCATCATGGGGTCATAGTAGGAAGATTAGTTCATTAGATGATGCTTTGGGTCCCCAGATCCATTGAACACAATAAATACAAGATTTATGAAATTTGGTGGAGGTGGGATGTTTCTCACCCAATCTAGGTAAGGACTCCATTTTTTTTATGTATTAGAGTGTGTTTTCCTTTCATTTATTACATTTGAGTAGTTAATAACTCAATTTTAGTATGGATCCCTTCTTGAATGTCTTGTTGGACTTGAGAATGATCAGGCGTAGTGGGGGGAATGATTGGATGTATCAGCATTTCTAGAATGTGAGGTGGATACCCTGACAGGGGAATCCTTTTTTGATTTTCCTAAGTCTATTAAAATTTCTTCTCTATTGGAGGTAGATTATGATATCCTCCCAAGAATGGGTTCATGTAGACTGATGGTCCCGGCACCACCCTGATTGATCCTTCTATCCATGCTCCATTCATCGGGATGAGCCCATAAGGTATATGGACTTCTTATGGAAGAGTTTTTCGATGCTCTACCTAAGGAGATTACCATGTTGGATAACATTCCCTTAATATCTCATCATTGTGTCACTTCATCTCTTTCATTTATTCTTCTTAACTAGTGAATCTCTCCTCAAGAATATGGGAATCATCTTCATGGAGATAATGAGGGGGGTTGTAGAACTTTCACTTATTCTTATCGATGTTGAGGATTTGTGTTGGACGTAATGGTAGATTGGTGGATTTTGAATACATGTTTAAGACAACTCTTTGGTTTCTAGTGTGCCTGCCACCAAGATCAGCGTGGACTGTCCCCAAAAGGGAACTCTCTTCTCCAATTTTATCATTATTTTTATTATTTTCAGTGAGGTATATGGGGATGATTTCCACATAATTAACTAATTCATAATTCATATGGTCTTTCATATTAGGTTTTGAATGGTTGGAGAGCTTCTTACACCTTTGATTTGTTCTTTTTTATCCATTCTTTGATACTCTTCGTGTTACATGGTGAAAAGTGACTCGAAGGGAGCCCTAATATGACCCTGTAGTACATTGTGTTTTAGGGGATGTGATTCGTGGGATGTTATGGAATGGGTGAAACTTATATCCATTACTCTCCCCAAATGAGAGAAGACTGATATCCATTGGATGGAAATTTGAGGTAAAAATGTCGTCAGCCCTGTGGGCTGGGGTTTCTCTGGTATTTATATTGATATTCATATACCTGGATTTTTTGGTATTACAGGGGAATATGTGTTATAAATTCCCCCAACCATGTCAGCTAGGGATGATCCTGTGTTGCAGTGGATGTTGTTTCTATTATCGAATTATTGAAATCATGCATTCCCATGAGGATGTGAGATAGATATGATGTCGGGTCTGCATGTGTATTGTTTTCTTTCGACAAAATAAGTATTTCACTATGATTGGACACTATTAAAATATAATCTATCTAGATGTTATCGATTTTCTAGTTCAGGATCTTCTTGATGGATTCTCTCATCGGGCCTGATGGTTCTGAGACTTACTCAAGGTCGTCTATTGTTGAGTGGTCCACCAGTCCTGAGTATGGACTTCATTTGAGTGTGTTATTTGTGTAATGACATTACATGTTGTCATTTTCATTGATTTCATGAATCCAGGAAGATGTATGAAGTGTAGGGATCCATGTTCTACCCATCCCCAGATACAAATACCAAACGTGGAATCACCTATAAGATAATGCAACTTGTGCAGCGCATAGAGCCATGCTATCCCAAGGTCTTTATTTCTCATTTTTGATTGTGGAATTTGTGTATATGGAAGTGCTTATTGGTTTATTTAATGTATAATATCTCCCATGATTTGAACATGGTATGTGTACTAATAATATGGAAAAATGTTTATTTTATCTGTAGGAGAGTTATTCATATATCGAGGTGAATGTTATCAATACATTATTCTGACAACTATTTTTTTATGTTGAACTGAGAAGTGGTTGTGGAATAATAAATCACTATTATGTCATCCCTAGAAAGTTGTATTCTCAAAACATTTATAATTTTTTTATTCCAAAAGGTACTCTTCTGCTTTATCCACTTGGTTTGACTGCTCCTTAATAATTTCGTTCCATGAAGTGGGGTTGGTGGATGTCTTGTCCACATTTAGATGGTATATGGTGGCTCAAAAGATGAGCATATAACTAGGCCATCCTCTTGGTGATAACCTATATCTCTTTTCTTGGATATACTATCCCACAAATCGTACTCTATTTTTACAAGTGCCTCATCATATGATATTTTTCTCGTATTTGACCTGATGAGGGGAGGACCTTCTCACCGGTGTGAATTTGGATTTCGGGGATGACTATCATAGTCAGTTCTGTGAGGGCAAGGAAAATGATCACAACTTAGTTTCTAGAAATAGAAAGTAATTATGTGGCGTATACCTTTCCAATGACATCTAGGGCAGACCACAACAAGGGGTGGACCTTATTACTATATGGAATCATTAAGGGGAGGTCATTCACCTTGACTACAATCATAGAGAGGACTACAATCATAGCTATGCCTTTAGGGAGATTATATATAGTGTACACATGAGAGAGGGCCTTCAAGATCTACTGTAATGAGATGAGGGTTTTCAAATTTTTTAATGTCACTATGGGTAGGGCCTTCGTACTGACTTCCGTCATGGTGATGACTACCATCACAACTTGACGTCTAATTATAGGGAGAATCATATCTACAACATATACCTGGGGGAGGACAATGAGGGGAGCCTAAAACAAGGGGAGGGACTTCATTCTATACGATCTTCTAGTATTGGTGAGGGATACCATGACACACTTCAGGATATTGTCTTTAACAATCAATCAATTTAGTCTGATAGAGTAATCCCCGTGGGTTCTTTGGGAAGGACATTGTGAGTTTTCCGTAGCGACATTATGAGAAGGACCTTCGCAAAGGCTACTATCACATCCATAACTTGGTAGTGGAATAACATTATCATTATATTATATTAATACATATTTAATGGTTTCATGAATTCTAGCTTCAATTAGGGAAGAATTATGAATGTGATCTTCATTTTCATGTTTCTTTTGCTGTCATTAATCTTTAATCACACTCTTTTAGGTATCTGGGGACGCTTGTTGTTGTAAAAGACCTTCATATACGGGTACCTATCTAATTGGTTCTTTGGATGTTCCCAGGATACACTAATGAACATCTTGTGTTCTGGCAAGGATACATGCCTACCCTTGAGAATCCACCATGTTGGACCGACATCCCCCATTTAGAACAAATATTTGTTCCTGATCTGGTTGTCCTTGTATCATTGAATATGGTTGCCGGCCCTCCTGTAATGGAGCATGGATGTTGGTCTTCTCTAGATTGATTATCCTGTTTTGTGGATAAATCACCCATCATGCAGTGATTGGGTGTAATATCTTGGATTTTTTCCAGGCCCTTCCATTGTGAAAATACAATTTTGAGTTGGTTTGGGAGCTCTCATTGGTTCATTCAAAGGTATTCCATTTTTTCCAATTTTTTCATCAGAATGTCAGTTTGTCAGCAGGTCAGTTTGTCATCATGTCAGTGAATTAGCATGTTAGTGTTTTGGCATGACAATGCATCAGTGAGTCAAGGGGAATCGAAATCAGTGAGTCAAGGGGTGTTGAAATTGGTGAGTCAAGGGGCATCGAAATTGGTGATTCAAAGGGCGTCAACATCAGTGAGTTGAGGAGTCAGTAGGTTGAGTCGGTAGCTCACCCATCGTAGGTCACGTCAGTATCTCAACATTGTTGGCTCAGCATTTGGTGTCTTATCATCTGTAGGTCTGAGCGTTAGTATGTCGAGGTGTTGATAGGTCATTGGGTTGGTAGACCATGTCTTTAGTAGCTCAGTGTTGGTGACTCACCCATCGGTGACTCATTTCCACCTTTTCATAGTTTTTCCAATTTCACCCATGTTACATGTTTTTCTCCATTTAAAGATAATATATCAACTCACAACCTTCCACTTTTCTATCTACATAGTTTCTGAGGGGAAATATTAAATCCAAATTAATTCCAACATGTGAAACCGACCAGACGTATGGTCAATCCACGATACAACTTTTATGTACATAGAAATGGTCTACCTCATTTTAGGATCCAGCCTCTTCCAAGGTTGACATCTTCTCATCCATCTTACTTTTTGTTTTTCTTGGTGTTCCTAGAGACTTTCCCCTAAGGTGAGTCATGCACCCATGCTATATCATATCCCATTAAACCTTAGAGTTCATCCTGTAATTCATACCATTCCCAATTCATGTCACAGGAATGAATATCGATATTTGATCATCCAGTTAGTGATTTTCATTTGATTATCTTTGATTTTTCATCATGTGGTGTGGGTATATAAATGTTTTCTTATATGTAATGGTTAGATACTCTTCATGAAATGATAACTAAAAAATTATTTAATATGATCACAAGATAACTTACGTAACTAAAATAATGGGTAGGGTGTGGCATGATGATTGATCAAATGCTATATTTGTTATCATTGATTCTTTTATGGATTGTTCTGGTTATATGCCTTATGAAAATCATAACAATTGGTGGCATTTTCTTGTGCACTGGGTATACTCTATCTTTCATGTGGTTATTTGAAAAAAATATGTAACATTAAAATTGTTTAATCACAGACACCCAAATAAATAAAGAGATTCCCCATGATAAAATATGTTCTCTAATCACCCCAGTTATATTATAGTGGAAATTAAATAAACCATGTTGGTTAAATTTGAATATGTTTGGTCTAATGGATGAGATTAAGTGTTGTGTGATTTGCTCTGGGTTCTGTGGGCTAGTTATGTGGGGTGAAACTGCGGGGGGGGGGGTGTTGTTTTCTCAATCTGATAGATTGGTAGATTGTGGACCAGATAAACATATAGGCAGCTAAAATTCCTTTATGTTGCCATGAAGCGACATTGATCAGTTAGATTGTGGTGTAGTTGTGTACTTGTTATGCAGTGGGACTACATCTGGGGATTGTTCGGTTAGTGAGGCTATAGGGATGGATTGTGAGAAATGGAATGGGTGGTATTAATTTTAAGAATTTTATTTGATAGTAGTTGATGGGGATGTGCGTTGCGATTTCAAGTCGAGTTTTGTGTTGTTGTTTTGTGTTGTCGTACGGTGGGAGTTAGGATGGTTTTTTTATTTTCATTTTGTGGTTACAGTTTTTAGTTTCCGATAGTGTAGGAATTATTTATGTGAATCTCCTTAAATATATAAATAAATGTCAATTGATTGAAAATTGTGATGGGTTATACTTTGGAAATGGTTGTTGTACGATTGTGCATATAGGAGTTGCAGTAAAAAGAGTGCCAGTTTTGGTGTATATATATATATTGTAGTTATTTATGATTTCTATATGCGCCCCACCCGTATTGACATTATGTCCCAAAAAACTCTTTTTCGTGTGGGAGGGTATCTTTCCCAACATCCCGGTGGGAGGATCGATAGACAGTTACTAATTTTATTTCTTGCACCCTCTTTAAAATCATGCGGTTGGACATATCCAGTTAGGATGTAATGGCTTCAGGCTTACCATAGTCTATGATTCATATGGTGAATGATTGTTTCATGCAAGGGGCTCATGTGTTAGTCGACCTGGTATGTTTTCTCAAGTATATTTGGGGTGAGTCCTGGTTGTCATCGGGCGTGGTAGTGGTTGTTATGGTCTGGGTTTCTACGGCCTTGGCCATATGTGTTTTGAGGACTATGTGTGCATTGGTAGGTTGTGGTAGTGGGGCTACATGTTGGAAGAGTGGAACTATTAATATGTTAGGTCGTTAGGAATGAGATGTGAAATAGTGGGAAAGAAGTGTGCGGGGTACCCATATGTCGATGTTGTTATACAGTTACATTACTTGAGATGCATTACATGGGAAAGTGTGCCTTGGTGATTATGGGATTCTTAGTATTCCATGGTACGTGATTGAGGTTATATTATTTTCTCAAATAGGAATTAGTATTTTCCCTCACTTTTTCATTAGTTGCTTTAGTTTTCCCTATTGAGTACACTTGTTTGCTCACCCTAAGTAAGTAAAACTATATTTGGGTTTTCTAGAGGACATTAAGGACCATGCTAGACCTTACTATCTTGGGTGTCAGGATGGTAGTTTTTTACTCTTAGTTTTCTTTCCTTTGGTACCTTATTTGGGACTTTTTTCTTACCTTGTATTAGTTTTATTTTTCAACATTCTTATGGTAATTGACTCTTTTCTTTACTTTTATCATTAGTTTATGGTGTTTCTAGGAATTACCATCTTATCACCCAACCATGTTCTATAAAAAGGGTATTGTATTCCATTTATGTGATATTATATACCCTTGGTGTTTTTCACCACTCCAGGTCTTAATAAAGGTGGGAATCAAGGGTCATTATCTCTCCATCGCCTTGCCAAAGGAAGGGCAGGGAACTTTCTTGTCCCTTCCATCATCTTAGAGATTGTGGGACATGATAAAATGGTAATAGAGGCTAATGGTTGAGAAATATGACGATATTTTGGGTTTGTAACAGTAAGGATTGCATGGGATGGTAGGGAAACAATGTTGGTCAATATTTTTGTGTGAAGTATGTCAGGGAAGACCGGCTAGGATGTGGGATTTTAGAGCCCCCAAGATCTGATGCAAGGACTCTGGACCTACTCAAAGAATAGGTGTGCCTACACTGATATCAGGTTAGAGACCCTAAGAAAGGTACATGCATCATTATGAAATTTTTTATATTGTGTTTTGGGAGTTTTTGGAATTAAAATAAATAAAAAATTCAAGAAACATTTTTAATGAAAATTTCTACACTGCACAAGATTAGGAATTCATTTTTTCTCTTTTCATCTATGGCACCCAAACATCATCCGTGGGTGGTACAAGAATTCAAGGACTGGAAGATTGATCTGGTTGATTAGAGGAGGTCATATCGTTAGTAGAAGGATGCCCAGTGGGAGAAGACACTTCATGACTTCCAATTGCAGACCCTGGGAATATACGAGTGCAGCATCTCGGACATAGATATGGAGATCTGGCTCGAGGTGCTGGTGATCACTTTCAGCTTGATCCAAGCTCCAATAGAGTACTAGGTTCCTCTGGTAGTGAGCCAGATATGATGAGAAGTGTGTTAGTGGTGGTGGCATTACCTTGAGGAGAAGAAGTAAACTAAGGTTTCGTGGACAAACTTTAAAAAGGATTACCAGGTAGAATTACTTTCTTCCACAATGAAGGCTAAATAAAAGATGGAGATTATCTCTATACAAAAAGGGAGTTTAATTATGGGGGAACTAGTTATCATGTTCATAGATATTCTTTGTTTTACACCAGACCTCTTTTGGGATGAGGATTCACTGGTAAGACACTTATAGGAGGCACTCTAAACTTCTCATAGGTATGTTGTTACTACCTTTACTCGTTCGATGTGCATGGAGGTTTAGAAGAAAGATGAAGTAATGGAGAGTATTTACATACTGGGAGGTGTGATGTGAGAGGGGAGATAAATGATTTTTTCAAAGGGAATGGCCGTCAGCAGTAAGCCTCCTGTGTCAGGACCATGTAGGTTTCAGCCGGCATGGAGTATGCCATAGTAGTTCTAGTTTCGATATACTAGTCCTCACCCTTTCTCCATGGGCTTGGGACAGAGAATCTTTATATGTGGAATCTGTGGGAATCTTCAGAATTAGTTCCCAATATGAGTGTAGTACAGTGTGGGTGGGAAGGTTCAGCGCTGACCTTAGCTGTAGCAGTTTCTAGTTAGGCGATTCCAGCAGGAGGGGCAGCGAGCTCCTGCTCCACTGATCAAATATGGTGCCAAGGGAGGCCTACCTCAAGGCTCTTTTTAGGTACCATGACCAGGGCATGTTCATGGAGGTGGTCGATAGCCGAGGGGTAGAGGGGTTGGGCGTGGGCAGTTGCACATCACAGAGATAGCAGTTCCAGCAAGGCCAGATGTTGTTCGAGGTATGATCAGTCTGTTTATTACTATTTACTATACCTTGTTTGATTTTGGATCTTCATAAACCTTCATTGAAACTAGTATAGCCCAGGACATGGTCCTAAATGTAGAGATTCTTTCCATGAACATGTTGTTGTGTATGATATTTAGAGGTCAGACCATCATGTATGGTTTTTTTCATGGATGTAGACAAATGTTGCGGCCACATCATTCCATTGGCGGTCTTCATCTACTAAAAATGCAGATATACGAACCCATTCTAGGCATCGAATGTTTTTTTCTATGCATGTTGTTATCCACTTCTTCTGAAGAAAGTCCATGTTCTAAGATATGGACGGCCATCCTGTATCTTTCATTGGAAAGAAGAGCTTATAGGAGGGAAGCTAACATGTGGAGCCCCTTATTTTTTTAGGTGAAATGTCGGTGGAATTAGTATACTTAAATATAGTGGAAGTTCTGGGGATTTTTATTTAGTTCTTGGAATTCTTCCCCAAAGAGGTTGTGACTCTACCCCTTGATATGATGTTCAGTTCGTGATGGACTTACAACCCAATACTCATAAGATTATGATAGATTCTTATCCGATGATGGCTTTTGAGTTACAGGAGTAACAGATTTGGGGTGATGACCTGAGCATGAAGGGCATTATCTGACCAAGTGTGTCTCTGTGGGGTGCTACAGCCTTATTCAAAATAGGCCAAACAGTGGTCTCGGGTTGTGAATAGACTTCTAGAGACTGAATCAGGTAATGGTCAACAACTATAATCCCCTCCCGAGGATCAATAACTTTTTTGACCACCTTGAAGAGAGTCTGATGGTTTTCTATGATTGACCAGTGGTCTCGATATCACTAATTGAGGGTGAAGGAGGTTGACATCCTGAAGACTATTTTCAGGTGCATGAATGGGCACTTTGAGTTTGTGTTCAAGTAGTTTGGTGTTATGAATTCATTATCTCTGTTCATGGGGCCCATGAAATCTATTTTCCAGGAGTATCTGGATTGTTTCACAGCGATGATCATTGAAAACATCCAGATCTTCTCAAGATCAGAGGAGGATCTTGCTGAGAATCATAAGATAGTTTTGGAGGTCCTCTTACACCATCATATCTATGGGTTTTTTTTCAAGTGCATGTTAGGAACATGAGAGGTTTAATTCAGTGGAAATGTGGTGTCCCTACATGGAATAGTAGTGTACTCATCGAATGTCGAAGCGGTTGTTACTTGGGAAAAAAATAATGTGGTAGAGGTTCGTGGTTTCCGAGGTTTGGAAGTAAACTACTAGAGGTTCATACCTGACTTCCCTCCAGTTGCATCTCCTTTGGCAGCATTGACCAGAAAAGACCCAGATTTGGTATAAAGTGAGAAGTTCTAGGAAGCTTTCTTGAATCTGAAAGTGAAGTTGGTCAGTGCCCCAATGTTGAGATTTCTAGAGGATGGGGTAATGTTCATGGTGTTATGTGATGCTTCTGGTCTAGGCATGGTGTGTGTGATAATGCAATAGTCAGGAGTGATCTATCGTGGTTCTAAGAAGTTACGTTCCAACAAACATAACTGATCCACCAACGATGTTGAACATGTAGCAGTCGTGTTCGCGCTAATGTTTTGGAGACGTTACCTCATTGGGGAATGCTTCGAGGTCTTCACTGATCACAAGATCTTTAGGTATGTCTTCTCCAAGTGAGATATGATCTTGCGGCAATAGTGCAAGATGGAGTTTCTTCAAATCTATGACTTCAAATTCTCCTATACCTTGGGATAGGGGAAGGTGGTGGTTTATTCCTAGAGTAGGAAGCAATAAAAGGATGTATTTTGGGAGTCCAAAGATGCTTGGATGGAAAATAGAGGAGTTGGCTTCTTTACACCTAGTCATGAGAGTTGAGGATGATAGTGTTTGTCTATTTCATATGGTAGTTCAGTCTTCCGAGGTATGGTAGGTGGAGGAGTCTTATTTGGGATACATAGAGGAAAATGTGATACATGATCATTTTAGCTAGGGTAATGAAATAGAGGGATGATCAAAGGATAGTTAGAATTAGAAGTTGTTTTATGGGAATCTATTTGTTCTCGTGGTGGTTCATGAGTGAGTTCTTGCTGAGTTCTATAAATCAACCTTGAATGTACATACAAGAGTCTCAAAAAAAATTTAGGGATTTAGTGTTTAGTTTTGTTTTGAAGGAGTGAAGAAGTTAGTGGGTGAGTTTGTGGCAAGGTACTTGTGTGTCAGCGGGTAAAGGTTGAACACCGTGTTCCCTGTAGTTTGTTACATACGTTAGATTTTCTTGAGTGTAAGTGGGATGACATCTGAATGGAATTTTTCAAATGACCACCTAGGGTTAACATAGGTTGTGGTTCCATTTATTTAGTGGAGGACCGGTTGAAGAAATTAGATCACTTCTTGGTGATTAAGGAGTTGAGCGTTGGGTATACCTTAACATAGAGGTACGTTGGTGATGTGGTGTGACTGCACAGGGTTCCAAGATCCATCTTTTCATATCGGTATAGATGATTTAATTCATGACACTGGAAGGGATTACACTTTGATTTTGGCACCCTGCTATTCCTTAGCACCAATTTCCACCCTCATATGGATGGGATCAAAGGGAAGAACATCCTAACAATGAAGGATATGTTGTGAGCATGTGTTTAGGATTTCATAGGATTGTGGGTATGACTCTTTCCCCTGGTGGAGTTTTCCTACAATATTTTCTATCACTCTACCATTGGCATAGAACTGTTCGAATCCTTGTACGGAAGACCGTGTCATTCACATGTGTGCTAGATAGAGTTTGGGGAGGAAAGTCTTCTTGGCCCAGAGGTAGTGTAGAGCATGAAAGGGAAGGTTCGTCTTCTATGTGAAAGGTTTATGGAAGCTCAGAACTGGTAGAATTTTCATGCTGATAATAGAAGGAGACCCTTGGAGTTCATGGTTGGGGAACACATGTTCTTAATGGTCTCCCCTCGGCATGCACAATGGAGGTTTGGAAGAGGGAGTAAGCTTTCACCCAGGATCATCATAACTTTCGAGGTGTTGGGATGAGTCAAAGGTGAAACATATAATTTGGCATTTCCACCAAGGTTGGAAATGTTCCAAAATGTCTTTCATGTCTCTCAGATCCATTGGTATCTAAATTTTGACTTCCATGTCCTCGATTGGTGAGAGTTGGATATCGAGGATGATGCAATGTTCATGGAGAGACTAATGAAGATCAAGGGTCGTAAAGATAATGTGCTTCATGGATGGTAGATTCCCTTGGTTCATGTCATATAGAGGCATGGTGGCCTCGAAATGAGTACCTAGAAATAGGAAGTAGAAATGTGTGCCAAGTACCCAGAACTATTTTGATATTTCCTCTTATGATTGCATTATGTGTTTCTTTACATGTAACGTTTGACCTCTTATGTGGTATGATAAGTTGTTTTACTGTTCTCTAATATTGTTTGAAAATTCTTGAATATGAGGATTTCAGAACCTGATATCTAATCAATACACATTAATCTGGATGCGATTAAACCCATGCGAGTGAGTCATTGCCTCCCAATGCGAAAAATATCTTGACATAGAATAAGGAGCTCCATAATCTATGTATATGGATACTGTAACACTTGGGGTTAGTAGGATTTCTTAGGTACAGTGGACCGTTACTCTCTTCCTAGTTATTTAAGAGAAAAATGTTAGAGAGGTGTTCTTTGATGTTGAGGATTCCCCTCTAGTTTTCAACATAGTGTGGTTTACTCTTGAGAGGTATCTTAAGGGATAATTGTTCATACATATTTTATCCTGGGATTGTTTTAAATTCATTAGGAAGAGAATATTTTGACAGGTATCTGATGTAATAACCTAGACATCCCCCATGCCCATACATTGTGAAAACCCAATGTTGAGGAGTTCTGGGAGGTGTTAGGGGCTCATTCAAAAATTTTATGATTTTTTTCAATTTTTCTATCAGCATTACAATTTATCATCATGTTATTGATTCATCATGTCAATGTGTCGGAATGTTAGTGTGTCGGCATGATAATGCATTAGTGATTCAAGGGGAGTCGACATTAGTGAGTCATGGGGCATCAACATTGGTGAGTCAAGCAGCATCGGCATCAGTGAGTCATGGGGTGTGGGCATCAGTGATTCTAGGGTAGCAACACCGTTGAGTCGAGGTGTCGGTAGGTTTTGTCGGTAGCTCATCTGTCAGTATGTCGCATCGGTATATTGGTTTTGGTGGTTCTACATTGGTGGCTCAATGTAGGTTGGTATGGGTGTTGGTAGGTCGAGGTGTTTGTAGGTCATTGGTTCAGTATACTATGGCATTGGTAACTCTCCATTGATGACTCAACCATTGGTGAATCATTTCTAGTCTTCCCCAGTTTTCCAGTTTCTCCCATGTTACATTTTTTTCTACATTTAATGTTAATCTATACGCTCACATCCATCCAATTTTCTATCTAAACCTTTTCTAAGGGGAATTATTAATTCTCAATTAACTCCTATGTGTGAAACCACTCAGTCACATGGTCAAGCCACAATCTGACATTTATATACTTCAAAATGGTTTACCTGATTTTTGGACCTGGCCTCTTCTTAAGCTGACATCCTCTCGTCCTTCTTAATTTTTTTTCTCCTGGTGTCCCTAGAGACTTCCTCGTAAGACGAGTCATCCGCCCATGCTGGGGCCTTTCCCACATAGCCTTGGAGCTATTCCTGTATGTCTCATCATCCTCTATTCTTGGAACAAGAAGGAACTTCAATATTTGGTCATCCTTGTTGGTATTTTCTTTTGATTCCAATTAATTTTTCATCATGAGGTGTGGGAATATTAATGTTTTTTGTCATTAATGGCTGGATACTCTTCTTGAAATGAGAATTAAACAAAAATTTAATCTGATCAAAAGATGACTCGCACAACTAAAAAAATGTGTAGGGTGTCTCTTGATGTTTTATGACCTATTTTATTTGTTATAATTGATTAGTTTATGAATTATTGTGGCAGTATGAATTCTGAAAATCAAAATCATTGGTGGTCTTTGCATGTAAACTAGTGATACTCTATCATTCTTGCAATGATCTCAAAACTGACAATAAAATGAAAAATGTTTAATCACATTCACCCAGTTAAATAAAGAGATTACCCAGGATCAATTTTGTTCTATTATCACCCCGGTTATAGTAAAGTGGATATTTTATAACCCCCTATTTGATAAATTTAAATATTTTTGGTTTGATGGTTTTGATTATGTATTGTGTGTTCGGTTATGGGTTCTGTGGGCTTAGAATGTGGGGTGGTATAATGGGGGTTTTGGTGCTTCGGTCAGAGAGATTGATTGATTGTGAGATGGATGAACTTATAGAAAATTGAACTTCCTTTATTTGTGTTGTGGAAATAAAGAAACATCGAGCATTGGGATTACGGTGTATTTGTGGACTTTTTATGCAGTGGAATGCATCTGAGGATTGATTGGGTAGCAGTATTGTAGGGATGGATTGTGATAGAAGTAATGGGTAGTATTATTTTGAATAACGATAGTTCATAATAGATTAATGGGTATGTGTAGTGGGACAACGAGTCTAGTTTTGTGCTTTTGTTTTGTATTGTTGTACAGTGAGACATAGATTGTTATTTTTGGTTGCATGGTATGGATACAGTTTCTAGATTCTTGGTAGTGTTGGAATAATTTAAGTAAATCTCCTTAAATAAATCAATAAATTTCAATTTAACGAAAAGGTGGATGGGTTATGCTTTGACAGTGGTTTTTGTACGGCTATGTGTGTAGGAGTAGAATCAAATGTGGTGCTGGTTTGGTCTTGTTGTATGTTTGTGTGAAACCTGTGGGTTGGGGATAGCTGTTTGTGTACCTATATATATATTGGTTCCTTGTGATTTATATACACACCCTGCCTTTGTTGAGCACTATGTTCCGAACACCTAAATTTCATAGGGGGTGGTATCATTCCCAACATCTTGGTGAGAGGATGGATGGATGGTTACTAATTTTCTTCCCCGCATCCTATTCCTGATCTAGCCACTCGAGCTTATTCAGGAAGACTATAATGTCATCAGGCTTACCATAGACCAAGATTCTTCAAGAGAAGGTTTGTTTTAAATGAGAGGATTAGGTGATTGCAGACCATTTATTTTTTCCCAAGTATCTTCGAGATGAGGCCCCAATGTCATCGGGTGTGGCAGTGGTTATTGAGGATCGAGTGTCTATAAGCATGGTTGTGTATGGTTTGAGGCCCATGGGTGTGTGAGAAGGCTATGGCAATGGGACTACGTGTTGGTATAGTGGCAGCATCAGGACGCTAGATCATTAGGAATGAGAATTTAACCTATGGGAAAGTGGTGTGTGGGATACCCAAATTTTGTAGTGCATATACTATTACTTTAGTTGAATTTATTACATGGTTGAGTGTTCCAGGGTGAGGGTGGGATGGTTAGTATTCCTTGGTAGGTGCTTCAGGTTATACTGTTTTCACACATGAGAATTAGTATAGACCATCACATGTGCATGAGTAGCTTTAGTTTTCCCTACTGAGTATAATTTTATGCTCACCCTACATATATAAAACAATTTTTAGGTTTTCTAGAGGACATTGATGACCATGATAGACCTTAATTGCTCAGGTGTCAGGATAGTTGTTTTTTCTGCATAGTTTTCTTTCCTTTGGTACATTATTTGCGATTTTTTCTTTCTATGTATCAGTTTTACAATTATACATACATGTGGGAATGGATTCATGGATTTATATTTATCATTAGTCTTTGGTGTGAATGGGAATTTCAATCTTAACTGTTGATATTGTTCTATTAAAAGGGTATTGCCTTCCATTTAGGTGAGATTATATACCCTTGGTGATAGTCTCTAATCCAAGGCCTACGGAAGGAGGGACACATGGGTCATTATCTCTCTAACACCATGAATAAAGAAGGTCATGGAACTTGTTCATCCCTTCCCTCCTCTTAGAGGAGGGTCATGACATCGGGTCATGGGCTTAACTCCACGCTTTTTTTGCTAATGCAATTAAATCATAACATGATTGAAAAATATATTCGGGAATCGATGTTTGATCCTCCATCATGGACATGATGGGATAAGATACATCTTTGGCTGGAAGGGTTTTGAATTCCCATTCTGATATCGAAGTAAGAGTTTGTTCCGGCTCTAGTCATCTTTGAGTTACTAATGTGTACTAGAGGTTATCTTATGTTCGAGCAGAAGAATGAGACTACCACCAGCTATTTTCTCTCGTTTCCACCACAATTTGCTAGTGGTCTTTGTATTTGTGAACAGGAATATTCATCTGCTCGTTTGGTATTGTATTTGACTCATGAGCTAGATTTTAATTCAAAAAAATTTGACTCTTCTCATATTTATTTTCCACAATATTTGGCTGGTGGGCTTCATATGCATTGGATGTGTTTTATGAGTGACCATAATTGGTTGGCCTATTTAGATATCAGGCTTATTTGGGGTCATTATGGATTTGTGCTTTGTTGTAGATGGGTGTCGTCCTATTTGGATTACGGACTTCTTGCACATTGTCATGTTTTTCATCTACCTATAATCTTCTTCTCTATCTACATGATTGGACCTGAGGGAACTAGATAGAATGTGTGATTTTATCATATTGTTCTACCATATTTCCATGGCGGGCTTCAATAGGAGGAGTATTATTGTGTTCCTACCTATTTCATGCATCCATGTTTCTATGGAGAACCTCCTCCTTAGGTACCAGGGTGATAACCAATTCCTGATTATTTATTTCTACCCTCAGTGGGATGTCTGAGTGGCCCATGTCTATTATACATTAGTATGTTCCCTTAGTATGGGATCCTATTAAGTGTGAGAATATCAAGTTGTATACCGCATATGGAGACATACTTTAGCCAGATCTCTTAAGCATGGTTCCAATGCATCTGGGATGAATCCATTGGCATCAACTTCATCTTCCTCCTTATGAAATGGATGGTAATTTTATAACACTCTAGGAAAAGTCTCTCTATGAGGTTGGAGATGGACAGTGGGGATATCATATGCTGGATCATCTACTACAGCTCAAGGGGTGGCTGGGTAGCTTTTATTGATTGGAGGGCCTACCTTACGACCTCCACTATAGGGAGAGTACCATTCAGATGGTACTCTATGACCAGTGCATCTGAATCCAAGCATCTAAAAAGTTGGGTAGGTGAGGGGTCTTGTTATTTGGTGGGGACCCGACCACCTGTGTGGTCGTAGACATCAGTGTGTGATCAATTTATTGAGGTAAAATTAGGATTGATTAGATATCTACTAAATTCCTTATATATATATATAACATATACAGACAAAAATACCCAATCAATTTAGTATCTAATAATAACATGTGAAATTGATGACCTTCTTTGGACCTCTTCCTTTTGAATGTTAACGGGTCTTGAGGTGGTGTAATATTACATCTTGGTGAAGTATTCACGTCACAATCACCATTTTTTTAGTCCTATTTTTTGTCCCATCATGTATTGATAGGGAGATATGGTCATACCATGATCAAGAAAAGTATCCTTTTTATGTTATCAAGGAGGTGTCACATTTATATGATCTTCATAGGAGATTTTAATGGGGGTTATGTGTCTATGAAATCATCCTATGTTGGGTATGATGTCTTTGGTTAAGAGGATGGGAGTTCAGGATCATTAGTCACTTTTGGAGGTAATTATTGCCTACATCGGGACTCTCTTATAGATTTATGTAATGTTCATATGTTCAAGAATCCTTGGTTCTTTCTCAAATAGTGTGTCTATAGATTACTCATGGGTTGAAAGGTCAATAATAGATATGATTGGATTAGTAATTAGTGATTAAACACTAGTTTTAACCCTCTCATGAGTCACTCTAGATTTTATCATTATCTAGGGGGTGGATGTTGCATCGATATCGAGATTGAACCCTTGATATGGGTTTCCTATGAATCCTATTGAGAGGAATCATAATCCACATAGTTCAGTGTCACTTAACTGGACACAACTTTTTTTATGGTCTTCTGACGGGGACCCGTCTGTGTAGTTTAACATCACGTGGCAAGGAAGTCTAGGTGAAAGTTGAATTGTCATGTTACAATATAGGGATTACTCCGAGGTGGACCTGGATTCCAATGAATTATATGGTCTCAATGATGAATATGACCCCAAAATGAATATGTCCTAGAGAATGATTGGGTGTTTTGGGTATCAGGTTATGACCTCAGGGGGGCTTCATACATATCCCACATGATTAGGAATCAAATCCCTTGTACTTTGGTTTCAGTTGAGACTTTATTGGAGAATAAATTTGGGAGATTTTTATTTAATGGGTACATGACATAGCATTTAATGGATGAGATGATATGGAGCTCGGGCCTAGAAAATGGCTTCTTACGTATCCTTGTTGTGTAGGGAATCAGAGTTATCACATTTCATTACTTGGTTGTGCCAATGTCGTATTATCACAGACTTCTAGGACCCTTTGATTCATTCTCGGTGTGAGAAACAAGTGTATGGGAATGGTTCAACAAAGTCATACTCTCTCTTCTCATTTGAGGGAAAAGGAGGACCCACAGTTAAAGATATCAGAGAAACAATGGTCTAGGGTGTAAAGAAATGAACCCATCAATGTGATATGAATGTAAAGGTCATTAGTTCCATCCGTAAAGGATAGTGGCTTACTCAAAAGGGGGATTAACAAGAATGGGTTTTGGAAAAGGGGGGATGTTACTTCTGATGAAAAAAAAGTGAGTGTAATTCCTTTGACTTATCACTACCCCTCATTTAATTGAAGAGAATGTGATTACCCATAATCCATATAAGGAGTAACACATTAGTATCAACTGTTTGGACTCTATAATACCATGATAATGTTGACATAAGAACATTATTCGGGTCAATACCAATGGGGGGATTAACTTTTCATAAATTCTTACCATGGTTATGTAGACTCATAAAGGTTCGATGATGCACACGATGGTCTGTTCATACGGGTTGGATGGCTTTAGAAGAGGCTCCGACATGATGTCAATTGACTCGTTCATGGAGGGTATTCAGATGATGTGGTGGAAATAGAGGGGCTTGATCAGTACCATAAGGTGTAGATCCATGAGGTACCCAACTATGTGTACGATTTGTTTATGCATCGTAGGGTACCACCCGCATTGCATTTTGCAAAGCTGGTGGATGGGTCTTAGGCATATAAGGGTGGTGTGTGGATATGGATGTGGTCTGTGTACCGTGGGTTTATGGGGATCTGGTTGTGGTCCACGTAACATGGTCGTATATGGAATCAGGCTTCATTTGTATACAATGCTGATAAGGAGAGTCGGATTCCATCAGTGCAGTGGATAGCTACATTGGGTAGGTTTTCATCCTCATATAGATGTCATATGCAGTACGTGGGAATGATGAAGGGGAATTAGTTTAATATTTCTTGTTAATTTCATCTTTTAGGGGATCATAGTTCATAGTTCACCTTTTAGGTTTTCGGTTTCTCCATATTAATATGCTTTCTTCTTTTTATGGTTCGTGACATGTTTATAACTGCTAGAAACTGTTCACAGTTTCTTACTTCACCATCTTTATTACATTTAGGTTGTACATCTATAGACTCCCATATCTCCCAAAATATAATCCTTTATTTGGATCCACTTGGGGTCCTTTTATTGAGGCTCAAAGACACTATATCTATGGTCACATGGCACATTTTTGGGATTCCCATGGCTGGATCATCTGACCTGCGGATGACTTAGTCAGTAGAGTCTCATGGTATTTTGGTTCGAGGCAGTGGAAATCACCACATCTATTCCAAAAAAATATATGGTTCATGGGTCTTGGTAAACCAAGCATCATCCACGAACTTCATTGCAGACACTCTTGCAAGCCTCGGATTCCTAGAAGAAGGACTTTCCATTTTTTCCAGCTTGGGGTCTCTTCCGCGAGAGTGTCAGATCTTTGCGCAGAAATATTCTCTTGGATTACATTATTTTTGACCCCCTTGATGGCTCTTTGTAACGAAGGTACTAGGACGTTCCCTAATTTATAATAAAAAAGTACTTTTCAGTCATAGCCTGTGGGGATGGAATGCGAGGGTGTATGTCTCTATCATGTTTTGGACAACTATGTGGTTTGCATGTTAAATTTATCTTCCTTGATTCCTATAATGACATATTTCATGGTTGACCGATGCATTTACTCATTAATTCCATGAACTTATTGGTTCTATGTAAAATGATTCATGCGCATTCATTTCAAAGGATTCAAGAATAATTCTTGGTTCGCGTTCTGTTCCTTCCACAGACCATTCCCTATAACTAGTTTTCATACTATTATAAGTCATTTTCCAAATGTAATTCCTTTAATCTTTTCCACTAATTTTCATCCCCGCATTAATCCTTTTCCTTTATCAATTTTATGGTTTAATTTTCTTTTCCTTTGATTATTTTTTTTGGGATCCTATAGACACATATGGATCATTGATTTCAATTTCAGAAGATTAAAACACCGAACATTTGGGGTTACATAGAACTAGAAAAGGAGGAGGCATTTCTGAATAGAATGAATCAAATATTCATTCTCTTAGAACCATATATATATTTGAAATTAAAAATATATATGTACATGTTGGATGATCGTTCACATTAGTGGTGGGAGTTAGAGGTATATTCTTGAGTATACCAAAGTATGAAATGTAAGGATTTTGGGGAATTGTTATTGAAACAATTCTACTCTCATATGTTCATGATTCAGATAACAACATATTTATTCAAATTGAAAAAGGGTATGGCTTCAACGAATAATTAGGCGGAAAAATTAATGAATTTAGTATATTTTTCACTTGAGGTTTCTTCTAGTACGATGTTGAAGGTGCACATTTATTTATTAGGGATCTAGTATGAAATTCATTCTATGATTATAGTGATCTGCATAAAGGATTATAAATAGATGGAAAATATATAAATAGTGGATTAAAGAGATATATTTGGAGCTATTGGTAGATAAATTATGTTGATATGCATACGAAATTATCTTAACTCTAACATAGGGATAAAGTGGAAGAGGTGCACTTATTTCCAAAATGGGAGTATAGCTCTAAATATGACATCAGGATCAGTGAATCTTCCTCAAAATCCTAATAAAAATTCATATAGTTTTAAATTATTCTTTTTAATCCACATGAATTGATAATGTATTCCATAATGCAGATAATTTCGTAATTTAATCCAAATGGGACATCTATAGTGCCATTGTCACAGTGCACCAAGGTTAAGTGATAATACAACTTAGAAGGGGCCACATGCGTCTTATGAATTGATGAGATGAGGGAATAAATATACCCTTATTAATTAGAATATGAATTTTTAGGATGATTCATGGAATTATATTACTCCTTAGTATGGTAAATTCTAGTAATTGAGTAATAAAAAGAGTGTGGCGAGTAAGTAAGTATATAGAGAAGAGTAGGTTATGTTAGACGATCAGTCTAGACCATCCATAGCGAGGTTTAAATTTCATCTCAATAATACATTTATTTAAGAATTTTTTTGATATGGGTGCATCTCATTATTTAATATCTTATCTTTATGATAATTGTTTTGGGTTTAATTCAATCTATTTTGAAACTTCAAACTCCTCTAGGTAAAATAGTGTGTTGAGAATTTCGATATAGAGAATGTTTTATATAAGATGATGAGGTTGAGATGATATGGTAATTCATAGTATATGAAAGGTATGTTTATTATATAATCCTGTAAATAGATTGATTAATGATTTTTAAGGCCCACATCAATTATTATCGGTGAATAGTTAGTTTCACGACTAATGCTGGTGTCGAGAATCTCTTTAGAGGAGTGAAGAATGTAATGGTTAGTGAAATGAGATGGTTGGAAAATGTATTTATGATGATATCATATTAATTGTGGAATATAAATTTGGAATAGATGTAAGAGATTGGGAGAGGTAGTTTTTTTAGAAATTCATGATCATTTTTTCTATGTCTTTCTTAATGATTTCAAAGGCTTTCCACCCATAGGGGAAGTAGGATTTTCAGTTTTTCTCCTCTTGGGGACCAGTACGATCACAAATATGTCTTAATAGATAGAACTATAATAATTGATGGAATTGAAAATGTAGTTGGAAGAGATAGAAAACCAAGGGTTCACCTCACCTAGCACATATCCATGGGTAGCACCGGTATTGTTCTTTAGCAAGGTGGATTGAAATCTTCATCTGTGTGTTGATTATCATAATATTATAAAAATTTATGATAAAGAATAAATATACCCTCACAGATATTGATGATATGTTCGATCATTTGAGGGGATCTTCAGGGTTCTCTAAAAATGACAAACGATTAGGATATCATCAGTTGCAGATTTAGAAAGTGGATATTCTGAAAGCACCTTCCGAGAGTATATATGTACAAAATTAGTATGTGGTAATGCCCTTTTATAACAAATATTCACCAATATACTTAATGGAATTGATGAATTGGAAATTTCAGAGAAATATTGATTCTTTTGTGGTGGTGTTTATTGATGGTTTAGTGGTGCATTCTAGTACAATTTCTAAGCATAAGAAACACATGGTAATAGTGTTGGGTGTCATAAGAGGCCAAAAGTTGTACTCAAAATTATAAATTTATGATTTTTTAAAACATTCATTAAGTTTAGATGGCCATGATATTTCTATGAATGTTATTTTAGAGGATCCATAGATGTTATAATTAGTTATATTATGGAACACTCTAAATAATATTTTTGATATAGGGAGTTTCCTAGGTCGACTTGGTTATTATTGATGTTTTTTTATAACTTCTCACAATTATCTTCACATATGGAAGCATTGAAACGGAAAAAAATTTCATTTGGTGGGATGAGAAATGATATATTTCTTTTGAAGAGATTAATGGTCTACTTACATAAGCACTGATCATGGGTTTTCCATAACTAGGGAAAGAGTATATGTTGTATTGTGATGTATTGGCATTATGGTTTGGGTGTGTTCTCTGATAAGGGGATAATGTTTTTTTAGGGCTCATGACATTTGAGGTTTCATGATAATAACTCCCCATGAATTATTTGGAATTTTCAAATGTAGTGCATCATTTGAAAAAATGGCATCACTACCTCGTCAGTGATAAATTCATAGTGTTTAATAATCATAAGAGTTTGAAGAATATTTTCGAACAAAGTGATTTGTATTTGATACAAGGATATGAATGGAGTATCTATAATTGATTGACGTTTAATTGACATATATATTGGGTAATGGATACTCAATGGATGATGAATTAAGGGTAAATTCAAATGTTCACATGGTGAAAGAGGCAACATATTAGTGGTAGTCATTGTAGGCCATATCTGACATGAATTTGAATGTGAAGGTCGAGGTGATGTATCATTTTTCTTCTCGTTTTGGTTGATTCTATATTTGGTTAGATTTATTAAATAGGAACAAAAAAATTGATTCATAATGAATAACAATGATGCAAAAACTCAATATTTGGGAGAGCATTTTGGGATGGGAACTAGATGAGAATTTTGTGTTATGGTTTTGTGATAAAATGGATAAAACAAGGGGTTATCAAGAATAAATTCTTAGTTCAAAAAATATGTCATGTTTTGAAAGAATGCTATTGGTGGCAGAGAATGAAATGGAATGTGGATGAATTCGTATTGATATGTTTGGCATGTCAACATGTCAAGGTAGAGAATCGATGACCAGAAGGAATGTTGTGGTCTTTACCTATACCTGAATGGAAATGGAAGCATATTTCTATGTATTTTGATCCATGTATCCCATGAACAGTTATAAAACATAATTACATATGAGGATGTATGTATCGCCTCACAAAGCCATCTCATTTAATCCTTATTTGTGAATCTCAGATTGAGGTGGACCTTTACAAAATCAATATATGTGAGGTGGTAAAGAGGCATGGTGAACACATTCTTTTGTATCTGATAGAGATCGGAAGTTCAAATATATTTTTTGGAAATCCTTGCAATAATACTTTAGGACTCAATTGATTATGAGTACATCATATCATCCTCGTATGGAAAAGAAATATAATAGGATGATACAATTGATGGAAGACGTGTTTCATGATTTTTAGATGGATTTTTATTTTTCATGGGAGGAGAACATACCATCATCGGAGTTCTTGTATAATAATAGTTACCAGACCACATTACATATGGATCTGTTCGAATCATTGTATGGGAATCCATGTCATTCTCAACTTTATTGGGTGGAAATTGGTAAGACTTTGATGGTTAGAATGATCCTTGACCAAGAGACAAAATTTAAGATTATATTGATAATAAAAATAATAGAGATGACTTAGAGTCATCAGAAATTTTATATGGATCATATACTATGGTCTTTGACATTTGAGGTGGGTTGTCGTGTTTTTTATAATGTCATCGATATTTGGATATCATTGTATTGAAAATAATAGAATGTTACGTCGATGATATATTGGTAATTTTGAGACACATTAGTGGGTTGTATATGTGGAATATCAGTTTACCTTTAAACCATTGTTTAGTGTGATTCATAATGTATTTTATATATCATATTTGAAGAATTATTAGATGGATGAAGACCATTCAATTTGATGGGATCCTATTGAAGTAGCGTTGGATTCTTTGTTTGTATATGTTCTAGTGTAGATTTTGGAAAAGGCAAGAGAAATATTGTGTGGAAAAAGAATTGACCTAGTTCGGGATTTTTTGAAAACATGGTCAGATTGAAGAGGATACTTTAGAACATGTGAATGAAATAGTCATGAAATGACCTGAACTCTTTAAGGAAATAGATTTTTTTCTACTTTCTGAGGACAAAAATCCCAATGATGATGAGAATATATTTCCCCCACTTTTAGTTATATGACCTTTATTGTAACACCCCAAGATTTCATAGTGTGTTATTTCTTCAAAATAATTCAATAACTTGCACTACACGCAACACCGAGTCCAATCACACCATGAATTACAAAAAAAAAATCCATTCAAAAGAGGTTATGAATAGTATTATGTAAATTTTAAACTTTATATAATCCTTATAATTTTAGAATCCATATTATGAGTTTCTTAGATATAATGCAAGAACAAACTCATTTTCAGTATTGCACTTTTATCAGCTTTTAATAGTGAACCATTTTTAAATACAATATTTTAAACTTTTTGACTAAATGGGGACATCAAAAATTTAAAATGAAACATCCCAAGCTTCCACGGTACGTTTTCCTTTGAATAATACAGTAGCGTGTGTTGTACGCAACTTCGAGTTCTAAAACACCGCGACTAATCAAAGTAGCCGTTATGAATAGTAATAACCACTTTTTAAAATTATAGAAATTTTATGGACTTCATTTTTGAATTCGTAATATCGAAATTATCCTAAGTTGAATTTTTTGTAACTTTCTGAGAACTTCCAATTTTTTTTATGAATAGTGAAAAATACTTAAAACAACTTTTTTAATCAAAATAATTTATTGTGATAAATTATACTATTTAGTGGTTTTAAAGTATAATTAGAATTTATTTTTATCATTTTATCTAATGGTGGTCATTAGAATTAATTTAACATTGAAATTAGACATAAACAATTGTCAATCTTTTGATATAAATTGTTTCTTAAAAACACGCTATTTGTTGTGACAGCGGGAATTAATTATAAAATTAATTAATGCAACTTATATGTTTGGAATTTTGTAAAATATATATCATTTTTAATTTCGGAATATCTAATTTAGCCTAAGGTGAAATTTTGGTACTTTTCGGATAACTTTCATATTTTGATGAATAGTGAAAATTACTAAATTTTAATTAAAAACAACTTTTTTAATAAAAATAATTAATAGTGATAAATTATGAATTTGAGTGGTTTTAAAGTATATTTAGAATATATTTTTACCGTTTAATATAATGTTGGTCATTGGACATAATTTTACAATTAAACCGAACATAAACAAGTGTCAATCTTTTGATAGTTATTACCTCTTAAAAACACGCTTTTTGTTTTGACAGCGGGAATTAATTTTAAATTAATTTCTGCCACTTCTGTGTTTTGAATTTAGGAAAATGGATTCCATATTTGGAATCAGGATGTTCAAATTGTGTAAATAGGTAACTTTTATTTTTAGACATTTTGAATAGTTACTGTGGTAAATATTTTATTTACCATGGTTAAAGGGTAAATCCGGTAAATAAGGGTTAAACAAATAATATTATAATAATACTAAATTACCCTAAAACGTGTCTTAACCCTATTGGTTGATACATGGTCGACCATGGGCATCTTTGGGTCTATTTTGGGACCCCATGGATCCACTTGTAAGTGATAATGACACATTATATTAATAAAGTTAAAATAAAAATAAAAATGGCATAAGCTTATATCTTTTAGAAGAACAATTTTTACATAGGGTTATACATGTTGGATTTTCGATTATAAATATTCATTAGAAAGCTAAAAAGATTTCCTACATGATGATATTTTATTTATATTTTTTAGACATCAAATAAGTTAAATTATTAATGACACAATAATGATGCAATGTTTACCTCATTAATAAATCATTGAAATAAATAATATTATAATGATTAAAATATTATCTAAAACCTGTCCAATTCTTATTGGTTGATGTTATTTAGAATATGAGTCATCTTATCTTCGACCTCAATGATTTTTGGACCATTATAAACCGAATATAATTATATTATAAAGTAATACTTTCACTCTTTCCTAAAGAGCCCCTCCTCTCCCTTATAAAAGGAGACCACTTCTACTCATTCCTCACACCTCTCAAGCCACTTGGCTCGTCCAAACCCTGCCCAAATAATCTCCCCACATCCCTCTCCTCCTCCTTGAAGCTTCCCCTTAGGCAGAAAGCATTTCAACAAGTCCTTTGGTTCTAACCAAAGTGAGTTACCTAAATTAAAGGTAACGATTTCTCTTAAATTATTTTCATTTATTTTGCTTCTCCAACCCCCAAACTCTTTTTATTTCCTTTCTTTTGTAACAACACCAGTATCCTAAATATACTAGGATGTTGTTATAAGAAGGATTCAAACTACACATACACACAACTCCATCTAATGGATGATGAACATAATGTTTCTGTGGATGGCAAACTAACGCCTCACGAAACGATGATTGTTCAAATACATCTTACCGCCTCTCATGGTGGCCATTATGATGGAACTGTAATTAAATATGATATTAATGATATATATTTTATATATAAGCTTCTGTAATTCCATTTTATTTCATACCATTATTCGTTTCATGTTGTATATACATACGATAATTTCATTTGAGGAAGTGCGGACTACCGCCCCCTTAAAATGATATGACTCGTTCGTACCACACATGGAACGTATAAAGGATGGTATTAATGAACTTATGTAACATATATAAAATATTATATTATACTGGAATAGTAATATACCTATGTATCATTTGGATTCGATTCTTTTAAAATAAAAAAATTAAATGGAAGTAGCGTTCGTGCGTACGTACGGACTACCGTCTCCACGAACGCGATGAGATTCATTCTCCATCGTATCCATTCAAGTATAATTATCATTTTATGATTTAAAAATGATGTTTAAGGACTTTATATCATTCTGGATATGAATAATATACAACCTATCCTTTACAAACATGTCTTACGTAACAAAACATACAAAAGAAAACAAGAAAGTTCACACCCGAAACAACGATAATACTAAGATATTATTATCAAATCAATATTAAAAGATCATATATGATATCATATTGATGTATATGATTATTGTATAATTTAATAACAATGTTTTAATTATTATACAGGAGGTTAACATACCATCGACTAAGAGAAAGTTCAAGGTAAGGGTTATTTCACAATCTCTTCATTATCCGAGGTTGTATTATACGTAATAATCTATTGGGATCTCTTTATCATCCACATCCATGTTTCTTCGAAATGTATTTCAAAACATTTTTACTATTTACTAGAATATGGGTTAAAGTCATTTATACCCTTGTTTGACTTTTTATAAGAGGTTTATAAAGGAATCTTTCCGTCGTTTTCAAAACAAGGTCCTTTTTAACCTTTTCGACAGAATTGAGGTAAGAATGTTTTTTTTAACTTATACGGCAGGTGCGGTTATTTTCCGCCGTTATAAAATCGTCGAAGCTTTCCTTACAAGCTTAAAAGAATATTTTCAAAGAAAATGTTTTATTTTATATGGATCTTAAATGATTTCAAAATAAAAGGAGATATTTCTTTAAAAAGAATTTTGATTTCATCTATGTCAACATCCTTTGATGGATTTTACGCTTATTTGAAGTTTATTTGTTATAATAAAAAACTTCTATATTGTATTGAAGGTTTTGTGATATGTTTGACTGTGGATGTGCTATTTTATACCATTCATAGTTTATGGTGAAACTATTGACATTTCGTATGCTAGTTTTAATCCGAATGTTTATGTTATATTTCAAACTTTTCTTCAGATGAATGTGCTAAACAAGTATGTTCCGGGTTGGGGACCGGTAAAAGTAAGCCCTCCAGGTTGGGGACTGGTAAAAGTAAGCCCTCCAGGTTGGGGACTGGTTAAAGTAAGCCCTCCAGGTTAGGGACTGGTAAAAGTATGCCCTCCGGGTTGGTGTCCGGTTATTAGAGGCACTCCGGGTTGGTGTCCGGTTATTAGAGGCACTCCGGGTTGGTGTCCGGTTATTAGAGGCACTCCGGGTTGGGTTCCGGTTAGAAGTAACCCCTAGGTCTTGGGATGAGGCCTAGACAATGAAATTAACATTTGACATTATGCACTCCAACATTATGAAAGTGGTTATTGATATTTCATGTGATTATTCGATTAGTAGAATATCCATGTGAATAAGTAAATGGCATTATTTCATTTTACTTTTTCCATACTATGTTGAAGTTCAATTTTAAAAGGCTTTTGTTTTAGTAATTCATTGCCTTAAATGTTTATGATTATTTTGAATGTTCCGCTATATTGTTATCCTTACTGGGAATTTGAGCTCACCCCTTTTCTATGTTTTATTTTTCCCAGGTAGTGAAGAAGTAAATTATGAATGACTTGCAGGGATATTATGAGGGGTTAATAGTGTGGATATGAAGACTTTGTTGTTGTAGTAGTTTTTCACTTTGAAATGTAATGTAAAACTTTATGATTATATCTAGTGTTTCCAAGGCTACTAAACCAATCGGTCTTTCGGGATTTGATCTTTCTTGTGATCAGGCCAATGTTACGAAGTAATGCACCGACTCTGGGTAGCTAGGGTCGGGGCGTTACAGTTGGTATCAGAGGAAGTTTAGTACAAACCTTGGAAGCTAGATTTAGGTAAACTCTGATTAGAGAACATAGACCTAAGATGAACTTTGAGGATTAGTATAGAAGAACTTCCTAGAATTTTGGTATTGTAGAGATTTTGTGAGTTTTCTGAGCAATACATCCCTGTCTGGATACGAGCAGGTAGAGGCGGCTTTGGCACAGATGTACCTAGGGGTAAAACCCGAAAACACCGCTTTGAGCTAGACTCGAACGGGAACTGGTGCACGACAACGGGCCTTGCTGCACTCTTGGTTACGACACTCCCGGGGGATATGCTTAGGATAACTCTCATTTTCTTTACAAATCATTTTGAAGGGATTATGAGTATATACTTCCTCAAAGAAAACATTCTTATGATTATGGATTATATCCATAAATAGTTCAATTTATGTTAAGTGTTTTATAAGTATGGGATTATGTATTTTGATTCATAAACTGATCTAGTGTATGCCATTGTTTAGAAATGGCGCCCAGTAGAAGAAATGAGAACTCCAGAAATGCACATGATCCAAAGAGAAGGAAGGATCATATCTTTCATGGTCTTAAGCTAGAATTTATAAGAGGAATAGTCTCCCATGTATTATCATCATGTGAAGAAATAATATCATGTGTTGATAAGATAAGTAAAGAGTTTACTGAGTCATATGGATTTGAAGGGAAGCAAGAGAAGAAAAGGATGGAAGAGAGAAAGATGGATAAAGGGAAGAGGGAAAATAATAATTTTCCCATATGTGGTAACTGTGGAAAGAAACACCCTGGAACTTGCCTGAAAGGAATGGGAGTTTGTTATAAGTGTGGAGGAAAAGGGCACAAAGTACGTGACTGCAAGGGTAAGAAAATGGTTTCAAATGTACAATGCTTCATTTGAAAGGAGTTTGGACACTACGCGAACCTATGCCCCAGTCATCAGACTATGCCGCAAATGATGCTATTGGATAATAATAAAGTTATGATACTACCACAGATGAAGAGGAATGATTAGAGTTATTATGTTGATTATATAAATTGAGTGTTGTATCAACAATGTACTTGTTATAATAATTATGGAGTATATAAGGATTGTACTGCAGTACTATTTCATTAAGGACTTGAGATTATGTGGAACAAAGAAAAGTGACTCAATAGCAGGATAAATTTTTGGAAAATATATGGTTGAGAGAATGATAAATCATAATATAGTTCTGATACTGAGGTAGTGATTTTGGAATAATATGTGATTGTTTTGGATAAATTATATTGGATATTCTTGACTACCTTGGAACTAATTAATGATTTGTATATTCCATCATTGTTGGGGTTTAAAACATTTTTGGATTAATGAAGTATATCCAGCATTCTATATGGAATAAGGGAGCATGAATGTAATCAATAAGGAATATGGTAATACATGATGAAGGTATTCATATTCTATTACGGGGTAAAAAGGTTCTACATTATGTTTACCTTCCTTATAAATGTTGGACTGTGAGTTTGGATAGAAGTATTTTGGATAGTTCTAGTTTGGATTATTTTGGATTGCCATAAAAGGACAACCCGGAGGTCGGGTGGCAACCCGTCGCGTCCGGCAAGGCTGCGAGACTTGAACCCGCAACCGAAGGGCGACAAGGGTGTATCACCTACCACTGGACCATGAGATGTCCTGGATTAAATAATGTAGTTTTTATTAAAAGATCATGTAGATGAATTATAAATTCGTTTATTTTAGAACCCTATACGAATAGTGTAAATAGAATTTTTTTTACATTCTATTATCTTTTAGAGTGAAAGATGAGTTTGTGGTAGAAATTTATTAATGGATAAAACTCTAATTATAAAGTATGTATATCTCCTTATGATCTTAGCCAATCTCATAAATAAATTCCTCAATACTAAGAAAAGAAACTTTGAACAAAAATGTTTTCCTAGATGGTACCTTAAATCATCACTAATTTTTGGCTTTGGGATTGTTGGCCTTTTTATAGCCATGTTCTCTACCACTCTTCATCAGATAATTGATGGTTAGATTTTTCTTCCATATCCATATTTTACTACATGGAACCCTAGTATGTGTTATTTTCGGTAATCTTCATACTTTCGACTCTTTATTTTAAATAGAGGCCTCATTAATTCATTTTTCGATGTGGGATTTCAACTAGGATACTTTGAAACGTCAAAAATGTGTTATCCTAATACCCTATGTTTTGTTGAACCGATGGTATTTCAATTCATCATAGATTGATGAATTTAAGGACCTCAATTTTATACTTGTTTGTGATTGATGACCTCAATCACTACCTATAAATATTTACGTTTTTCCTCCAATTATATGTCTCTAATTGCCACCAATGTTCTCCTAATCGAGATCATAATTTGGTGGTGACCCTTTCATTTCTCTTTTCCTCATATTAAGACCAAATTTTAGTAACCCAATTTTCGATGTGGGTTTTCCCACAAATATATTTTCTATTTTCAACCTTTTATTTTCGAAGAACAATTTCAAATTGCGAGGACGCAATTTATTGAAGGAGGGGAGAATGTAACACCCCAAGATTTCATAGTGTGTTATTTCTTCAAAATAATTCAATAACTTGCACTACACGCAACACCGAGTCCAATCACACCATGAATTACAAAAAAAAAATCCATTCAAAAGAGGTTATGAATAGTATTATGTAAATTTTAAACTTTATATAATCCTTATAATTTTAGAATCCATATTATGAGTTTCTTAGATATAATGCAAGAACAAACTCATTTTCAGTATTGCACTTTTATCAGCTTTTAATAGTGAACCATTTTTAAATACAATATTTTAAACTTTTTGACTAAATGGGGACATCAAAAATTTAAAATGAAACATCCCAAGCTTCCACGGTACGTTTTCCTTTGAATAATACAGTAGCGTGTGTTGTACGCAACTTCGAGTTCTAAAACACCGCGACTAATCAAAGTAGCCGTTATGAATAGTAATAACCACTTTTTAAAATTATAGAAATTTTATGGACTTCATTTTTGAATTCGTAATATCGAAATTATCCTAAGTTGAATTTTTTGTAACTTTCTGAGAACTTCCAATTTTTTTTATGAATAGTGAAAAATACTTAAAACAACTTTTTTAATCAAAATAATTTATTGTGATAAATTATACTATTTAGTGGTTTTAAAGTATAATTAGAATTTATTTTTATCATTTTATCTAATGGTGGTCATTAAAATTAATTTAACATTGAAATTAGACATAAACAATTGTCAATCTTTTGATATAAATTGTTTCTTAAAAACACGCTATTTGTTGTGACAGCGGGAATTAATTATAAAATTAATTAATGCAACTTATATGTTTGGAATTTTGTAAAATATATATCATTTTTAATTTCGGAATATCTAATTTAGCCTAAGGTGAAATTTTGGTACTTTTCGGATAACTTTCATATTTTGATGAATAGTGAAAATTACTAAATTTTAATTAAAAACAACTTTTTTAATAAAAATAATTAATAGTGATAAATTATGAATTTGAGTGGTTTTAAAGTATATTTAGAATATATTTTTACCGTTTAATATAATGTTGGTCATTGGACATAATTTTACAATTAAACCGAACATAAACAAGTGTCAATCTTTTGATAGTTATTACCTCTTAAAAACACGCTTTTTGTTTTGACAGCGGGAATTAATTTTAAATTAATTTCTGCCACTTCTGTGTTTTGAATTTAGGAAAATGGATTCCATATTTGGAATCAGGATGTTCAAATTGTGTAAATAGGTAACTTTTATTTTTAGACATTTTGAATAGTTACTGTGGTAAATATTTTATTTACCATGGTTAAAGGGTAAATCCGGTAAATAAGGGTTAAAAAAATAATATTATAATAATACTAAATTACCCTAAAACGTGTCTTAACCCTATTGGTTGATACATGGTCGACCATGGGCATCTTTGGGTCTATTTTGGGACCCCATGGATCCACTTGTAAGTGATAATGACACATTATATTAATAAAGTTAAAATAAAAATAAAAATGGCATAAGCTTATATCATTTAGAAGAACAATTTTTACATAGGGTTATACATGTTGGATTTTCGATTATAAATATTCATTAGAAAGCTAAAAAGATTTCCTACATGATGATATTTTATTTATAATTTTTATACATCAAATAAGTTAAATTATTAATGACACAATAATGATGCAATGTTTACCTCATTAATAAATCATTGAAATAAATAATATTATAATGATTAAAATATTATCTAAAACCTGTCCAATTCTTATTGGTTGATGTTATTTAGAATATGAGTCATCTTATCTTCGACCTCAATGATTTTTGGACCATTATAAACCGAATATAATTATATTATAAAGTAATACTTTCACTCTTTCCTAAAGAGCCCCTCCTCTCCCTTATAAAAGGAGACCACTTCTACTCATTCCTCACACCTCTCAAGCCACTTGGCTCGTCCAAACCCTGCCCAAATAATCTCCCCACATCCCTCTCCTCCTCCTTGAAGCTTCCCCTTAGGCAGAAAGCATTTCAACAAGTCCTTTGGTTCTAACCAAAGTGAGTTACCTAAATTAAAGGTAACGATTTCTCTTAAATTATTTTCATTTATTTTGCTTCTCCAACCCCCAAACTCTTTTTATTTCCTTTATTTTGTAACAACACCAGTATCCTCAATATACTAGGATGTTGTTATAAGAAGGATTCAAACTACACATACACACAACTCCATCTAATGGATGATGAACATAATGTTTCTGTGGATGGCAAACTAACGCCTCACGAAACGATGATTGTTCAAATACATCTTACCGCCTCTCATGGTGGCCATTATGATGGAACTGTAATTAAATATGATATTAATGATATATATTTTATATATAAGCTTCTGTAATTCCATTTTATTTCATACCATTATTCGTTTCATGTTGTATATACATACGATAATTTCATTTGAGGAAGTGCGGACTACCGCCCCCTTAAAATGATATGACTCGTTCGTACCACACATGGAACGTATAAAGGATGGTGTTAATGAACTTATGTAACATATATAAAATATTATATTATACTGGAATAGTAATATACCTATGTATCATTTGGATTCGATTCTTTTAAAATAAAAAAATTAAATGGAAGTAGCGTTCGTGCGTACGTACGGACTACCGTCTCCACGAACGCGATGAGATTCATTCTCCATCGTATCCATTCAAGTATAATTATCATTTTATGATTTAAAAATGATGTTTAAGGACTTTATATCATTCTGGATATGAATAATATACAACCTATCCTTTACAAACATGTCTTACGTAACAAAACATACAAAAGAAAACAAGAAAGTTCACACCCGAAACAACGATAATACTAAGATATTATTATCAAATCAATATTAAAAGATCATATATGATATCATATTGATGTATATGATTATTGTATAATTTAATAACAATGTTTTAATTATTATACAGGAGGTTAACATACCATCGACTAAGAGAAAGTTCAAGGTAAGGGTTATTTCACAATCTCTTCATTATCCGAGGTTGTATTATACGTAATAATCTATTGGGATCTCTTTATCATCCACATCCATGTTTCTTCGAAATGTATTTCAAAACATTTTTACTATTTACTAGAATATGGGTTAAAGTCATTTATACCCTTGTTTGACTTTTTATAAGAGGTTTATAAAGGAATCTTTCCGTCGTTTTCAAAACAAGGTCCTTTTTAACCTTTTCGACAGAATTGAGGTAAGAATGTTTTTTTAACTTATACGGCGGGTGCGGTTATTTTCCGCCGTTATAAAATCGTCGAAGCTTTCCTTACAAGCTTAAAAGAATATTTTCAAAGAAAATGTTTTATTTTATACGGATCTTAAATGATTTCAAAATAAAAGGAGATATTTCTTTAAAAAGAATTTTGATTTCATCTATGTCAACATCCTTTGATGGATTTTACACTTATTTGAAGTTTATTTGTTATAATACAAAACTTCTATATTGTATTGAAGGTTTTGTGATATGTTTGACTGTGGATGTGCTATTTTATACCATTCATAGTTTATGGTGAAACTATTGACATTTCGTATGCTAGTTTTAATCCGAATGTTTATGTTATATTTCAAACTTTTCTTCAGATGAATGTGCTAAACAAGTATGTTCTGGGTTGGGGACCGGTAAAAGTAAGCCCTCCAGGTTGGGGACTGGTAAAAGTAAGCCCTCCAGGTTGGGGACTGGTTAAAGTAAGCCCTCCAGGTTAGGGACTGGTAAAAGTATGCCCTCCGGGTTGGTGTCCGGTTATTAGAGGCACTCCGGGTTGGTGTCTAGTTATTAGAGGCACTCCGGGTTGGTGTCCGGTTATTAGAGGCACTCCGGGTTGGGTTCCGGTTAGAAGTAACCCATAGGTCTTGGGATGAGGCCTAGACAATGAAATTAACATTTGACATTATGCACTCCAACATTATGAAAGTGGTTATTGATATTTCATGTGATTATTCGATTAGTAGAATATCCATGTGAATAAGTAAATGGCATTATTTCATTTTACTTTTGCCATACTATGTTGAAGTTCAATTTTAAAAGGCTTTTGTTTTAGTAATTCATTTCCTTAAATGTTTATGATTATTTTGAATGTTCCGCTATATTGTTATCCTTACTGGGCATTTGAGCTCACCCCTTTTCTATGTTTTATTTTTTCCAGGTAGTGAAGAAGTAAATTATGAATGACTTGCAGGGATATTATGAGGGGTTAATAGTGTGGATATGAAGACTTTGTTGTTGTAGTAGTTTTTCACTTTGAAATGTAATGTAAAACTTTATGATTATATCTAGTGTTTCCAAGGCTACTAAACCAATCGGTCTTTCGGGATTTGATCTTTCTTGTGATCAGGCCAATGTTACGAAGTAATGCACCGACTCTGGGTAGCTAGGGTCGGGGCGTTACATTTATTTATGATTTTTTATGTATATAATGTGGTTGGTTAAGTGTTGGTAATGTTCGGAATATTTTTCATATGTTTTGGGGAATTTTTAATGGTGTATGGTTTGAGAATGATTACTAAAAAATATGATGGTCTTCCAAGAAACCATGCACAATGAGTCAATGGGATATGTGTTAGGGCATGATTAAGTAGCATTGTTTGAAAAAATATGCATCCAAAATTGGTAAACCAATACTTTTGAGATAGTGGGCTTTTTCACAGTTGGAGCACAGTTTTTCTAAGAATACATGCGACCCGTTACTGGAAACCTCTTGAGGTAGCATCATGCACACTGTTAGAGAACTATTTAACCCTATAGATAACCATGCATGGTTTAAAAAGTGAATTTTTGAAAAAATGTAACCCTCATGATTTTATCCCAAAAAAACCCATTTGATTGCAATTTCAATCATAAATTAGAATTTCTTTCTCTAAAAGAATAGTGAAACTCTGCCACTAATTTTTGAATCATTCTGAAGCCATTTATTGGTGTGGTAAAGCTGAATCACTCATTATAAAACTCCATTAATAGATGTTACATTGTTTTCCATAGTTCTATATATCTCTATCTCTCTGGGTTTCATAGATGTACTTCCATCTCAGTTAGATCTAGCATTGTCAATGACAATAAAATTTTTTTCCATGTTCATTTTAGGAAAAGGTATCTAAATTTATTTTTTGGATTTCTCACCCTGATTTGTTGAGTGTTATTATCATATTTCTTTTTCACTAAAACCCTAGAGGTATGTGGCTTCACTCTAGTTTCATATTTCTATAACTATATAGATTAATTTCAAAAAAAAAAATCTTCAAATTGGTTTTGAAATTTACTTATGAACCTTTTTTTGAAAACCCATTCGGTGATGATTTTTGGATTTTAGGGACACTATACCATTGTTGTGGAATATGATACTTTTTTGGATTTTAAATTTATTCAAATGGTTGCTTGGATTGATTTATGGAAGTGGTTGTGAAAATGGTTTTTGATAAAAAAAATTTTATTGAAATTTTGAATGAGAAAACGGTTAGAAAGGGTCTTGTAATGGATTTGGATTATGGGAATTTTCAATTAATAATTGATTTTATTGATATGGTTTTGGCATATTTTGGGGAAAAAGTTTTTTGGATTAATTGGTTGAATTAGTTTAGATATTTATGGATGATATAATTTTGGTATACATTAATTGGAATGGTTATTTTATTATGTTTTTATTCATGAATAGAATGGAGATTGACAGTGTGTTTGAATTACCATCATCAAAGGGTTGAAATGTGGATGTGGAGTACCATAATAAAAAGGGGATTGAGTATGGATGGGAAGTTCCATCATCAATGATAACACCATGCTTGGGTTACTGAGTTTTGCATTTGGTATAGTTTTATGTGCTAGGTCATGTTATATGAAATATATCATGCCAATATTTAATGAATAAAAAGGGGGTAATGACTTGTTGGTTTTTTGTACCTGGAAATGTGCTTGTTTTGGTGAATTGCTTTGGTATGGATGAGTTGAACTTGTTGGAAATTATTGTATAGTTAATTTGTTTTTATATGTATTAGTTGATATAAATGTTCTAACATTTTATATCATAGTTGTGTGAGTGGGGAAGTCATTTGGGAAAATCATATTGAGTTTCATTACTCACCTACTACTTCTTTGCATTGAATCTTTTGAAGATGTTATATTTTAGGACACACATAGTGATAAATCATCTTAGTTATTCAGTGGTTCATTGTTATTCTTGGACAGTCTCCTAGTGTTATAGGTTAGAGCTTAGTCTACAGCTATGAAATCTTTTCATGGTGTCCTTGAGGTTTTTCATTTTATGTATTCAACTATTGATACTCTAATTTTTGTTTTTTGTTTGTTTTAGTTATCCCTTGGTATTATTTAATTGGATTACATTGTGATCATGCATTATATAGAGATTTAGCTTATGATATGTTGGTTTTATGTTTAATTTCCAAAATTAAAAATCATCTTAAAATAATTATTCATCCCTTGGTATTTATTTTCAGCCTTTATCACCTTGGAGATGTCTCTTAAGACCAAGTAGCATAGTCACCATGAATCAAGAAAATGAGGAGGGATAGGATGTTATAGATTGTATGTTCAACATTTATTTTTTGAACCTTTTTCTTGACAATATTAATGATTCTATCAACAAATCTATTGATATTATATTTAAATAAAATAATGTAACACAAAACATTGTCTTGTTAAATCTAAATAAATAGTCCTTTGAACAAAAAAATTTATTTAAATTCCATTTTTACAGGATTCCTATTATAAATGAAATTATTTGTGGGACTTGTTTCATAAAAGGAAAAAATATTTCCACTTGGAGTAAAATAAGAAAACAATTTATTTTTTAACTCTTACCTGAAAGAAGAATGTATTTTATACGATTTATGGTGTGATAAAAACATTAAAATAATAAATAATATTGTATTATATTGTATATATTATATTGATGTTCAAATTATGAATGAAAATTCAATATTATTCATATCATTTTGAATTTTATTCATTAATAAAAGAAAATATATGTTAACATTATGAACCACTTATTGACGGATCACTTTTAAAAATTTCATATATTACATGATATTATAAGCACAATTCCCAAAATCTGTAGTTTCAATAAAAACCCTTCCTTTAAGTGGAAATTAATTTAGTAAATATGAAATAAGATTATAAATAATGATATTCCTTTATTTAAATGAGATATATTTAGCAATAAATAAAAAACATTAGTTTTTGAAAATTTCATCTCTTTAGGATACTTAAATGAATTACATGTCGAATAAATTTCAATAATTATGCAATGAAATTAAATTAAAATATAGAAGAACTTTTTATGAATTAATTTTTTAATTTTTTTTCTAAATAATTAGATATTTTACTACCTCATGGCCCCATGAAAAATCTATAGAATCGGTGATACCCAATGCTCATTCTGAGCACAGATCAAACTAAAGGAAATATCAACCCCATCCAAATAGTCTTATAGGATTGTATATGAATCAGATTCATCATACCATAGTAGACTCTAGTGTTGAAACCCTTGGAGTTTCCTCCTCCATGTGGCATCATCATCAACCTCTACACTATGGTGATCAGTTGGTGAAACATACTGAATATATTATATGATAACCTAATGAGGATGTTGACCTGGAGTGTTTCCTATAAAAGAAAAAAAGATAGTGATTTTAAATTGGAAATATGGAAGATCATAACATTAATTTTTTTTTCTTTTATTAATATTCAGTTAACTGATCCTAGGTTCTACCCATTCATAAAAAAGTGCAAGGAAGAATGATGCATGACCATTTCCTAAATCTATTCCATGAAACCAGTATCACCTTTTCAGTAGCCACTATGTGTTAAATTTTTGTGCATTAGGTCACCTGGGTGGGGGAGAAATTCCTCAATTCAAGCTAGTATCCCATGTTCACAATTCTTTTCAAACTTAGTTGACACCATTTCCATACCTACCCATTAAACCTAAACAATTACTAGCTTCAAACTCCATCATATCCCTTGACAATATCTTATTATACCACTCTATAATGACCCACTCCATACAATGTGTAACCTTCAAAGTCCAGAAAAGGGATGAGAATGATAGTGACACCTAATTCTTACCTCTAATAGTTCCTGGGGTGGAGACTAGCGTTGATGGTATAATTAACACAAATATGGGAGGAATTCCCTCTAAGAGAACACATGTTAAAGATAAAGATAATACAGGCACCAAAAACCTCCTTCTCATAGTTTAATGTAAATGAAAACCCAATTGCACATATGTAATGACATCCAAGAACTACTATAGTTGAATGCAAAAAATACAAGGACCAAAAGAAAAGTAATGATGATAGTAACCATGAAGCCCAAACAACTCCTTCTAAACTACAAGCTAGTAGTAACCTCCATGATCTCCAACCTACTCCGAGTGACCTAAAAACAATTTATATATACATAGGGTGAGTATAAAAGTATACTTAGTATGAACATCCTTTGAACATCTCGTGCAAAAGATAAGGAAAGCATGATAAATAACAACAAACAACATGTGAAACTTACTCAAGACATAAGATGGTATACAAGTTCCCAACCAGACCACGGGTAATCTAAAAAAGAATTTCATTCAAGAGAATATAATATAGTAAAGAATATCAATGGTAATCCACTATATATTCCCCAGTATTTTTCAACTCTGCCCCAACATTTCACGCTCTAAGTATCTCTCTCCAAAACTGCTACTCGTAGACACTTGAGGGAAGCACCACAACATACACCTGAAGCATCACACCACCATGTCTGAATATCCAAAACTAACAAGGTATTTTTTTAGATCCACCACATCCTAAAAAATGTGTATCATACACCAGGTATTATACCTCAAGCCATCACATCCCATTCAACTTGTAAAGAACCTGAAGCCATCACTACTCACACACATTATAACGATAATGATCTTTATGAAATAATATCTAGATTAAATGTGTGTGAAAATAACAAAAAGACATTAAATACATCTACAGATGTATATGGGAAAAAATAACCATCGTGAATACCATTACAAGTAACTAACCAAAAAAGAGCGAGGTTAGAGCAGGTAGTCATCCATATATCCTCCAACTCGGATGTCAGGGAAGACACCCCACATGGATTATAATACCAAGGATGTCATTTAACTTAACTGACTAGGTTGAGTAGATTTTAAAATCAAAATAATTAGATGATGTAATACATATGAAAACCATTATATGTGAATAACATATTCTTAGACTCTGCTAATGATAACTTCTTCTGGACTGTCGACATTCACTGCTAAGACCATATATCTTATTAGAACCTAAAAATTTAAAGATATACATTAATTTATTTTTTTCCCATTTCATTAGCATCATTGTATGTTAATTAATTCTTAACTATTAATTTACCATTTCCATTTTCCAAATTACATTATATTACCATTACTATAATGATCCAATACCACCAATCATAGAAAAACCAAGTCCATGACTGATCAGATTTATGACATTAGCATTGCTTCCCAATGAGCTCCAGCACCATGGGTAAAACATTTATTCATGTATTAAAAACAATACATCCTATATTACCAGGTACTCTACGAAAAAATACTAATATACTAAACAAATTAAACGTCTGAGGACATCCATCTACCCAGACAATGGGATAAGTAAAGAAGATGAACAATCAACCTCCTTGTCATCAAAAAATATATTCAAAGAAGTATCTAGATTTATATCAACTGGTAATCCAGGATCCAACTTGTTTCATTATACCCTGTGTCCTCCCGGACACCCACATGCATTTCTTGATGCATCTAACCATCATAAGATTCAACTGTTTCCATAAAAACTATGCATCACTGCCCCATATACCGAAGTAAACCTCCAGGAAAAACCATCCAGAGCGTAAAACACATCTGTTCTGCCCCACCCCATAAACCAAAGCAACCCCACAGGCTCACATAATATCACAAGAATCCATAAAACATCATAGAAACTGAGATGTTAGAAATTAAACAAGTCATTCAACCTTAATACACAATGATCCCATATAGATTGTATGAATAATGCAGACAACCTTTACAATAAAGTGGATGACTCAGTCCCTACAATGGAATTATCTTTTATCCCACCACCGATCTTAGTTATATCATGAATTAACTAATTTATTATTTACAGGTTCCCACTCTAGGAAACCTAAGCATAAAACATTCACAAGCTATCAGAAATTAATTACACTACTAATTTAACATGGAATTAATTATTTCATCAACCTGAATCATCATGTTTCTGGTTCATTAACCAATTCAATGAAACATTCCTACATTCATCAATTGATTATCATAGAATTAAAACATCCAATAGATACATTTAACAAGCATCTTAAATCATTTATCCAATTAATTTTCAATTAATTATATCTTTATGTTCTTTAAAAATTACAGATTCTAATCCATATATAACAAAAAAAACATAGATATCACACTGTCTATCAAAAAATGAAACCTTTTTCATGGTAAAAACAACATATCCATTCAAATGATACCAACCCTTTAATTTAGTCCAAGTAATTATTAGGTGGATTTCATTCTCTTCCAAGGGGATAATTCATGATCAATTTTCAATTTCACATATTCTAAAGAGAATAAATGAATACCTTGAATCAAAAAGGGTTACAACTTTCTTTGCATAAAAACAGACCAATGCTGCAGAACCTAATTTCCTCGTCTCCAAGAACTTCATCCACCTGAGTGTGTTCACCACAATTGTGCCAACAAACAACCAACGAAACTCCATTAGAATCATGGAGAAAAAGTAACATTACATGGAAAAGTGGAATGTTAGAAAATGAATCTAAGAAACCAAAAGAATAAATGTTGAATATACATTGTATCAAAGATATATTGTTATGGATCAAAAGAGGGGAGCATGAGATTAATATCCAATGAAGGAATCCCCAAAATGTTGAAGAGATGGTTTTCAGATCACTTGTAACAAGAGAGAGGGTTCTTCAACCATAACTTTTGAAAACCAGAGTTGCTAAAAATATTTAAAACATATAGAATCATGGATTTATGAGATGTGTTATCCCAATTCACATCACGTAATCCTAAGGGTTCAGCTTCCATTTAAAAACATACCACCACTTCATTTTACTTATTTTATACTCCAATTTATTACATGACATGAAATATAAATTAATGTCATGTAAACGTTTTATACTATGTGAAATTTTTATGCATATATTTTTTACAACCAAACTACTCTAGAAGTCCTCCAAACCCCCTCTGAGCACCTCAATCTTCAGAAATAAGAAATGGGTTGATCCCCATATATTTCGGCCCTTTAATGGTCCATACCTGGACATTCAGTAGACTTTCTCTATCAAAATAAATGCTACACTACAAACCATCATTGTGCTCCACTACACCTATCCACATTCTGAACATAGGCACTTCCACCATCCATATTATGACTAGGTTATCTTTCAAAAAACCATTTCCAAAATTTAGAACATACTTTTCATTCCAAAACAACCCCTGGTGGCAGTCTAAAAACCACCACTTTCAACCTTTGTCCTTAGCTGAGTTGAGATATCAATAAATTACCCTTTTTGGAAATATTTAGCTTCACTATTATCAATCCATTTCCTTTCATGATAAATATTTCATCATTCCAAAGACACTCCATGGTCACCAAACTATACGAACCAGATTCCATTCCTGAACTCTGATGAGTAGCCTCCCTTTCAATGAACAGTTTCCATGTATTACCACACCATTTAATGAAATTAACTCCAGAATATTGAGTTCTATTTAGAAAACACTTAATCCAGAATCCAACATAAGGAAAATTCAACTACCAAATCCACGATTTTTATTCCTCATTCTGTGGATCACAACATGTATCTCAAAATACTCTCATTGTCATCCTGATGGAATCACATCAACTCCATGCTCTACTCCACCCTCCCAATATTGACTAATCACACCCCACATTAGGAGTCCAGTTACCATCTCATTACACAAGGAATTAAAACCATCATGGATCACACATCCATGATAAAATGAACACCAAAACATGGTCTTTTTCATCTAACGTTACCATGAACTGCAGAAAAAACATCACACGATACCCATTCCTTGCTTCTAAGAATTTATCCCACAAAATTATTTGACTCTTATTCCATACTGGAGACCTCATCTATAAATGACTTCTGGAGTACATCCCACAATCCATATCCAAATAACCTCTCCCTCCCCATAAACATAACCTCCAAGTGGTCCCCTATCAATCCAAACAAATTTAAGTCACCATGAAAAAATCCATAACAATATTAGTGTACCCATGATGATATCAAGAATGTGGGTATGATCATCATAAGAAAAAATTACTCTAAGAATTCATTTAACACCACCATATATTTTCCATTAGAAATGTATCCTACCACTATTGAAAACCTTGAATTACAAATTGTATCAGGATTCCCTACCCCCAAAAATATCATAAGAACATAACCATGATTTCCTAGGATTTATTTTCCAAAAAATACTCACCACCGCTCCATGAACTTCTTACAAGAGGTGTTGAACTTTTATAGTCTCATTAATTGATAATCTGTGCCCAACTCATTTTTTTAATAGTAGTTTAATAGGTGGACACATTACCTCAACCACACCTCCTTATACATGAGAGGCTGTCAGCTAGTGGCGATTCTCAAATGGAGTTATGGTTAGGAGAATATACACCCATTATATGTGTATTGTAATAGTATTTAAAATAAATAACAATATAAGTAGATGAATAAAATAATGGATGAATATTATATCAATTCACAATCAATAGAAAATGAATTATTAACAAAAAAATTAATATACTATAATTTAAAATAATAGACATGAAATTGGGAATGCATAATCATCAATAATGAAATGGATGAAATACCCATGGATATATCTTTGAGAACCGAGGATATGCGCCCATAAGGGGCTCCCAGCTTAGGGTTTTCCTCTCACCGCCACCGCTCCTTCGTTGTGGAGGGTGTGTCATTCCTCTTCGAGCTCGGTGGGTTGGTGGAGGAGCTCTACTGTAGTGGAATCAAGCGGCCTCCTATCATGCTATGATTTTTTACTTTGGGCTTATGTGGTTGCTAGTTCAGATATGAGGGTGTAAGTATGGTCTTCGTCGACGGCATACTCTTCGAAGCGCCCCAAGTTTTGTTCTCGGAAGCTCGTTGTTTCCCTGTGGTGAGCTTTCCAGCACTTGAAGCTCGTTCTCATGTTTTGATGGTTGTGGGGTTCCGACCCGTCTCAGGTGAGTGATTTGGGGTTTTATTGTGCCTAATATAGTCTAATTATAAGGCCCCAGCCTTAAACCTTACTTAAAATAGAATTAAATGAATAATTCACATTGAGGATCTTTTCAGGTTTAGAGATTTAGAGAATTAGGACATAACTATTACTTCTCAAAAGATTACAAAGTAGTCTCTTCTACTAAATTTCCATAAAATAAAAACTCTTAAAAAGAAACATGTCTAGTTTCATGTTTTAGGTAGCATGACTTTCCCTTGATCCCATCCTTGACCCTATTCCACACTAAGTCCTGTTAAAAACATTTCAAAAACTTGGGATGAGCATAAAAACTCAGTAAGGGATACACAAAAAACTGTTAGTTTATCAAAACAAAAAGTAAACCATGTATACTATATCAAGGTAATACTTTTCACCTTTATGAATTAGTATAAACTCTTCACTGAATAAAATATCATTACTTACCTTTTTGTAACCAAAGGATTACCATAAAACCCATATAAAGAACACATAACATATATAAAGGTAACTTGGGACATAAACATACTTAAGTGGAATAACCATACGGTCGACTCCCACACATATCACTTAATGGAATAGCCATACGGCCAATTTCCATATATACTAAATGGAATAGCCATACGGCCGACTTCCATACCCAATGCATTGGAGGTTATAACGTAACCACCAGTCCTGGTATTCACGGCACCACCCGTCATAATGTCCAAGTACCATTATTACACATAAAATATGGAAAATATAAACATTTCAATAACAATATTTCATTTGCAATCACAATAAATAATTCCCAGATATTGAATTAATCAATCCATTTTCAAAAACCATTTAAAAGAGATTTTTGAATCAAAGTGTCCCATACCACTTTGAAGATTTTAATGGAATTATAATTTTAAAACATTAATGTCCATATAAATAAATACTGAAAACCATTTTGAAAACATGGACATTAAAGATAAAGATTTAGAATAATAAATCTTTAAAACATTTAAAATGATATTTTTGTTAAAGAGTTTTTAACAAAATGAGAGACTCTTGAATACAAATATTAGCGGAATAACATTTAATCTGAACATTATAATATCATGAGAATAAAATGATTCGTGATATAATATGTCAAAGGACCGTATACACACCATATAAGAGTGAATTGGTGTATAACAACAATGAAGTCTCAAAAGAAATGTAAAATGAGATGAAATCCATTATAAAGAAGGTATCCTTAAATTAAGGATAAATCAATCTCATAATTATGTGTGACAAATATAAATACACCTAATATAAGTGGTTATTAAGTGCAAAACAATCAAAGGTTATTCAAACATATTCAAAGGATGACATCTTCAATAACTACATGTTGAACCCAAAGAAATCGAAATTGGGTTAAGAAGTTCCCTTGGTAAAATTCGACAGCCTAACGGCATCACATAAAATTTTACATAAAGGGTTGATGAGAGAGATAAATGGTATCTCATAACTTGGAAATAAAATTTACATAAATAAGGATATATAATAACATATCCCAACATAATAGTATGTGAATTAAAAGACATAACAAAAGAAGTCTTCTAAAAAGAGGAGGGTGAAAGGTCCCCTTACCGAGTTGGGTAACTTTCGAAACGTACACCCAATGGAATAAGGGTAATACAATGAAGATGTGAATACCCATAAATGAAATTATACTACAAAAAGTGTATAATAATGTGCAGTACATACACCACTCAAAGGAAATTGTGGAAAATGTAGCATAAATCTCACGGGAATAAAAGTGAGATGAACAATCCCTTACGAAAACTTGGCAGCTTAATGGCACCACTTAAAACTTTCAAAATGGATTGATGAGATCAAATAGAGTATCTCATCATATTACAATAAAATGTACATAAATAGGAATATAAAAGAACATCCCCCATCATAACAAAGAGGAGCTTAAAAGAAATGACATAAAAGAGTGTACTTATAAAGAAAGAGAGGAGTAGGATCCCTTACCTCGGGTCCGACTTGACAAGATCGTTCTTTAATCTCCTGAATAATAAACTTGAGTTAATTTCTACTTCCTTAAGAACCTTTTTCAAGTTCATTATTCCTTTTATATCACTTATTACCATGTCATAAACATTATGTAATCATTTAAGTTAATAATATTTGTTTTGCCGATATTTGGTTCTTAAGTCGAAAGTGGACTTCTTACAATTACATGTTGTTCGTGTGGCCAAATGTTTATTATATCCAGAATTGTATTCATGATGTAGATATAATATATGTCATATATATCCAGTACATTCATGCATTTATAACATTACATAATCATTTAGAGGTAAGAAATGAAATGCACCGTTCATGGAGACGGTAAGGCGTACGTACGCATGAACGCTACTTTCATTTCTATTTCATATTTTATAGAATGTAATAATAATGATATAAAGGTATATTATAATTACAGTATAATATCATATATAATATCATATTTCCATCCTTTATACGTCCCACATATGGTATTTAACGAATCAAATCACTTTGAGGGGGCGGTAGTCCGCACTTCCTTAAATGAAGATACCGCATTTACCCATAATGGAAACCATAAAGGTATGCCCAAAATGAAAAAAACAGATGCTTAAGGAAAACATAAACATATTATATATCATATATAAAAATAGTGACATCATAATGACCACCTTTGAAGGTGTTAAATGAGTATTGAACAATCATCCTTTCGGGAGGCAGAATTTCGCCATCCACGGAAACCGTATGTTCTTTAACCATTTGATGTAGTTGTGTGACAGTGTAGCTCGAATAAATCTTATAACAAAATCCTAGTATATTTAAGATACTGGTTTTGTTACAAAATAAGTAAATAAAAAGAGTTTAGTGGGTTGGAGAAGCAAAATAAAACGAATGAACATGAGAGAATTAATTACCTTTAAAAGTGTAACCCCTTTTGATTTGAGCCTAAAGGCTTCCTTTGAAAGGATTCTGCCCAAAGGGAATCCTCTAGGATGAGGAGAGGGATGTGGAGAGAGTAAATGGTCAGGGGTTGGCCGATAAAAATGGTTGAGGAGTGTGTGAAATGAGGTAGAGGTGGGGGCCTTTTATAAGAGGAGAGGAGGGGCACTTTTGGAAAGCAAAGAAATATTACTTTATTTGAAAATGTGTTTCGGTTTTAAAAGGTCCCACATTAATATAATTCGTGGAAAAGGTGATAAGGGTTCTAAATCCACCCATCCAATAAGTTTTGGACATGTGTAGTTCATATATTTTACATTATCTTTCCATTTTATTTAAATCATCAAATAATGATGTCATCGTTGCATCATTATTATGTCATAAATAATTTAATTTATTTAATGTCAAAAAATTATAAAAAAATTACTATGATGTAGGAAATCTTTTTATATTTCCAATTAATATTTATAATAAAAAATCTTACTTGTATAACCCCATTAAAAAGTTGTTTTAGTAAAACATATCATGTTTGTGCCATTTTTTACATTAACATTAAATAAAAGGTATTTATGTCATTTTCCAACCAAAGTGGCTCCATGGGGTCCCCAAGTTGACCCATGGCTTTTATTGATCGGCCATGACACATCCAATAAGGGTAGGACATGTGTCAAGGTATTTTCATTTTATTATAATAACATTTTTCCCTTAAATTGCACTAATTTCCTCTAATCGCAATTAAAAACTTAATAAGTTACTATTCACCAAAAAAAATATTTTTATCTCATTGAACCACATTTTATTTCTAAATGAAAACCATTTATGTCGGATTTTTAAAATTCAAAACATAGAAGTGGTAAAATTTCATTTAAACGAAAAATCAGTTTAATATAAGTACCACTTAGTGGTTTCACTATTCATCAAAAATTGAAGTTTTTCAGAAAAATACCAAAAATTCACCCTAAGCTATATTTGATATTCCAAATTCAAAAATGAAGTCCATTTTACAAAATTCACAACATATAAGTTGCATTAATTAATTTAATAATTAATTCCCGTTGTCAGAGCAAATAGCGTGTTTTTATGAAACAATAAGTATCAAAAGATTGACACTAGTTTAAGTCCGATTTCAAAGTGAAATTAATTTCAACGACCACTATTGGATTTAATGGTAAAAATATTTTCAAATTTCACTTTAAAACCAATTAAAAAGATAATCTAATCATATAAATAAATTAGATTAAAAAGAGGTTTTGAATTAAAAAACAACATTTTACACTATTCATTAAAAAATGAACTTTATCGGAAAAATACCAAAAATTTACACAAAGTAAAATTTGATGTCCCGATTCTAAATAAGAGTTTTATTTGGTCCAAAAGAATGTATAAGAGTGATCAAAACTATTTTTAATGACAGTTCGCCATCAAAAGGAGATAAGTGAACCTTTAGTGAAAATTAGGGTATAAAAGCCTAAAATTGAATTCTTTCCGTATTTTAAGCCTTTTGATAAATGTAAAAACATTTTAAAAACATATATAATCATATTTTAGTTATTTATATCCATTCCCTCCAATACAACGTCTACATGTTAACTACCATTTAAAATAATATTATTTTATTATTAGAGTGCAACGTAAGATTCCCACGAAACTCATTGTTGCGTATTGGGTAAGCCATCGAGCATAGCATCCCCTTTAAAGTAATATTAATATTTGATTCACAAATATGGATAAATATAAAGATGTCATATTCTTTATTTACCTGGGGTGTTACATCCTTCCCCCCTTTTGGTAATTCCGTCCTCGCAATTTTAAAATTGGGCTTGGAAACATCCTTGAAAGTCCCACATCGGAGAAGAGTCGGTAAAACAATCACTTTAAAATAAAGAAAGATAAGTACAAAGGTCACCTGAGTTAACCCATACTAGGATTCCAAGTATGAAAACATGGACATGGAGGAGAAAACATAGGGTCATGTTCTGATGGAGAGTGATAGAAAACATGTTTAAGAGAAAGTTAACCATGAGAAAATCACAAACTTGTGATGGGTTAAACGGTATTTGATTCCCCAGTAGGAAAAGTTAATAGACAACATTTTTGTTTTAAGTTACTTTTTATTGAGGAATTTATTCATAAGGAAACATAATCACTTATCATGTTGACTCTCAACTTTTATTAGATTCCTTACACAAACTCATATTTTCTCCAAAAGGCGAGTATTTAGGAAGACTTGTTCACATTAAGAGTACTATAATCAACTTCTAGAGAATTACCTAACCCAAAAAAATAGAACTACATACTTCCCAGGTCTTTATACTTTAGCCAAAACCAAAACCCAAAAGATTAGTACAAGATCAGATAACCCAGAAAAGGATAACCCATTAGAAAGAAAATCTATTCTCAATCTCAAAAATTTGTCCAACAAAACCCAAAGTTCAACAAGGACCATCCGATAAGCAATTTTTCCATAAAATTCCTCAAAGTAAACCTGTCTAAGATTGAAACCCGAACATTTGAAGGATTTAGTCACATAGTCTTCCAAGTTAAATCGTAACATTTATCTCCAAACAAAATCAGTTGCTCTTAAAGTCTCGCATTGAAAAGTAATTATCCTAATCACATATCCTCCATGATAGGTTAATCATTTTCATAAATAACCCAAAATCAACTTAATCTTAGAAAAGAATCAATCAACCTAACTAGGGACTTCACGTAGTCCAGTGGTAGGCGATAAATACCAGTCTCACTTTGGTTGTGGGTTCGATTCCCGCAGCTTTGTCCGACGCGACGGGTAGTCACACGGTCTACATGTTGTCCTTTTTCCAAAACTATATAATTCTCAAATCATTCCCCAAAAAGGGATAAAATAATCAAAAATAACCATAACATAATTTAACCTCAATTTTATCTCATTCCTTTCATTTTCCATCATATCATAGAGTAACCCATAATTACCTAAAAATTAAGGATCATATAAACCCTAATGGTTACCTTAATAATTATTACCTGAATTTCCTCATCGAGTTGGCCATCTCGTACATGATGCATTATAGAAATCACCAAGGTTGAAGTGGTTGATCATGACTCCTTGATAGTTGGTTTAGAACAACCATGAGATTCCTCATTGAATCCCCCATCTCATCCAGTATCTTAATCAGAGAACCACCACAGTTTCCTCAAACCCATTGTCACTTTGGTGCCTGCTAGATCCAGCCATTTACTAAAACCAAAAAGGTTAGTGTGAGTATATCAACATAACCATCATGTACTAATGAGGAAGATAAACACTAAGATATACTTACTCATTCACTTTATCTAAAACTAGCACTCTTTCTGAAATCCTAACCATTATGGTAATGTCACTTATGCTTAAAGAATACCCTAACCTCTAAAGTTATCTAAACTGACCTTTGATACCAACTATAAGGCCCCAGCCTTAAACCTTACTTAAAAATTGAATTAAATGAATAATTCACATTGAGGATCTTTTCAGGTTTAGAGATTTAGAGAATTAGGACATAACTATTACTTCTCAAAAGATTACAAAGTAGTCTCTTCTATTAAATTTCCATAAAATAAAAACTCTTAAAAATAAACATGTCTAGTTTCATGTTTTAGGTAGCATTAATTTCCCTTGATCCCATCCTTGACCCTATTCCAAGCTAAGTCCTGTGAAAAACATTTCAAAAACTTGGGATGAGCATAAAAACTCAGTAAGGGATACACAAAAAATTGTTAGTTTATCAAAACAAAAAGTAAACCATGTATACTTTATCAAGGTAATACTTTTCACCTTTATGAAGTAGTAAAAACTCTTCACTGAATAAAATATCATTACTTACCTTTTTGTAACCAAAGGATTACCATAAAACGCATATAAAGAACACATAACATATATAAAGGTAACTTGGGACATAAACATACTTAAGTGGAATAACCATACGGTCGAATCCCACACATATCACTTAATGGAATAGCCATACGGCCAATTTCCATACATACTAAATGGAATAGCCATACGACCGACTTCCATACCCAATGCATTGGAGGTTATAACGTAATCACCTGTCCTGGTATTCACAGCACCACCCGTCATAATGTCCAAGTACCATTATTACACATAAAATATGGAAAATATAAACATTTCAATAACAATATTTCATTTGAAATCACAATAAATAATTCCCAGATATTGAATTAATCAATCCATTTTAAAAAACCATTTAAAAGAGATTTTTGAATCAAAGTTTCCCATACCACTTTGAAGCTTTTAATGGAATTATAATTTTAAAACATTAATGTCTATATAAATAAATACTGAAAACCATTTTGAAAACATGGTCATTAAAGATAAAGATTTAGAATAATAAATCTTTAAAATATTTAAAATGATATTTTTGTTAAAGAGTTTTTATCAAAATGAGAGACTCTTGAATACAAATATTAGTGGAATAACATTTAATCCGAACATTATAATATCATGGGAATAAAAGGATTCATGATATAATATGTCAAAGGAAAGTATACACACCATATAAGAGTGAATTGGTGCATAACAACAATGAAGTCTCAAAAGAAATGTAAAATGAGATGAAATCCATTATAAAGAAGGTATCCTTAAATTAAGGATAAATCAATCTCATAATTATGTGTGACAAATATAAATACACCCAATATAAGTGGATATTAAGTGTAAAACAATCAAAGGTTATTAACACAAATTCAAAGGATGACATCTTCAATAACTACATGTTGAACCCAAAGAAATCGAAATTGGGTTAAGAAGTTCCCTTGGTAAAATTCGACAGCCTAACGGCATCACATAAAATTTTACATAAAGGGTTGATGAGAGAGATAAAGGGTATCTCATAACTTGGAAATAAAATTTACATAAATAATGATATATAAGAACATATCCCAACATAATAGTATGTGAATTAAAAGACATAACAAAAGAAGTCTTCTAAAAAGAGGAGGGTGAAAGGTCCCCTTACCGAGTTGGGTAACTTTCGAAATGTACACCCAATGGAAGAAGGGTAATACAATGAAGATGTGAATACCCATAAATGAAATTATAATAAAAAAGTGTATAATAATGGGCAGTACATACACCACTCAAAGGAAATTGTGGCAAATGTAGCATAAATCTCACGGGAATAAAAGTGAGATGAACAATCCCTTACGAAAACTTGGTAGCCTAACGGCGCCACTTAAAACTTTAAAAATGGATTGATGAGATCAAATAGAGTATCTCATAATATTACAATAAAATTTACAGAAATAGGAATATAAAAAAACATCCCCCATCATAACAGAGGGGATCTTAAAAGAAATTACATAAAAGAGTGTACTTATAAAGAAAGAGAGGAGTAGGATCCCTTACCTCGGGTCCGACTTGACTCGATCATTCTTTAATATCCTGAATAATAAACTTGAGTTAATTTCTACTTCCTTAAGAACCTTTTTCAAGTTCATTATTCCTTTTATATCACTTATTACCATGTCATAAACATTATGTAATCATTTAAGTTAATAATATTTGTTTTTCCGATATTTGGTTCTTAAGTCGAAAGTGGACTTCTTACAATTACATGTTGTTCGTGTGGCCAAATGTTTATTATATCCAGAATTGTATTCATGATGTAGATATCATATATGTCATATATATCCAGTACATTCATGCATTTATAACATTACATAATCATTTATAGGTAATAAATGAAATGCACCGTTCATGGAGACGGTAAGCCGTGCATACGCATGAACGCTACTTTCATTTCTATTTCATATTTTATAGAATGGAATAATAATGATATAAAGGTATATTATAATTAAAGTATAATATCATATATAATATCATATTTCCATCCTTTATACGTCCCACATATAGTATTTAACGAATCAAATCACTTTGAGGGGGCGGTAGTACACACTTCCTTAAATGAAGATATCGCGTTTACCCATAATGGAAACCATAAAGGTATGCCCAAAATGAAAAAAACAGTAGCTTAAGGAAACCATAAACATATTATATATCATATATAAAAATAGTGACATCATAATGGCCACCTTTGAAGGTGTTAAATGAGTATTGAACAATCATCGTTTCGGGAGGCAGAATTTCGCCATCCACGGAAACCGTATGTTCTTTAACCATTTGATGTAGTAGTGTGAGAGTGTAGCTCGAATAAATCTTATAACAACATCCTAGTATATTGAAGATACTGGTGTTGTTACAAAATAAGTAAATAAAAAGAGTTTAGGGGGTTGGAGAAGAAAAATAAAACAAATGAACATGAGAGAATGAATTTCCTTTAAAAGTGCAACTCCTTTTGATTTGAGCCTAAAGGCTTCCTTTGAAAGGATTCTGCCCAAAGAGAATCCTCTAGGATGAGGAGAGGGATGTGGAGAGATTAAATGGGCAGGGTTTGGACGAGCCAAAGTCTTGAGGAGTGTGTGAAATGAGGTAGAGGTGGGGGCCTTTTATAAGAGGAGATGAGGGGCACTTTTGGAAAGTAAAGAAATATTACTTTATTTGAAAATGTGTTTCGGTTTTAAAAGGTTTAACATTGATATAATTCGTGGATAAGGTGATAAGGGTTCTAAATCCACCCATCCAATAAGTTTTGGACATGTTTAGTTCATAGATGTTACATTATCTTTTCATTTTATTTAAATCGTCAAATAATGATGTCATCGCTGCATCATTATTATGTCATAAATAATTTAATTTATTTAATGTAGAAAAATTATAAAAAAATTACTATGATTTAGGAAAGCTTTTTATATTTCCAATTAATATTTATAATAAAAAATCTGACTAGTATAACCCCATTAAAAAATTGTTTTAGTAAAACATATCATGTTTGTGCCATTTGTTTACATTAACATTAAATAAAAGGTATTTATGTCATTTTCCAACCAAAGTGGCTCCATGGGGTCCCCAAGTTGACCCATGGCTTGTCTTGGTCGGCCATGACACATCCAATAAGGGTAGGACATGTGTCAAGGTATTTTTATTTTATTATAATATCATTTTTTCCTTAAATTGCACTAATTTTCTCTAATCGCGATTAAAAACTTAATAAGTTACTATTCACCAAAAAAAAATATTTTTATCTCATTGAGCCACATTTTATTTCTTAATGACAACCATGTATGTCGTATTTTTAAAATTAAAAACACATAAGTGTTAAAATTTCATTTAAACGAAAAATCAGTTTAATATAAGTACCACTTAGTGGTTTCACTATTCATCAAAAATTGAAGTTTTTCAGAAAAATACCAAAAATTCACCCTAAGATATATTTGATATTACGAATTCAAAAATGAAGTCCATTTTACAAAATTCACAACATATAAGTTGCATTAATTAATTTAATAATTAATTCCCGCTGTCAGAGCAAATAGTGTGTTTTTATGAAACAATAAGTATCAAAAGATTGACACTAGTTTATGTCCGATTTCAAAGTGAAATTAATTCAAAAGACCACTATTGGATTTAATGGTAAAAATATTTTCTAATTTCACTTTAAAACTAATTCAAAATATAATCTAATCATATAAATAAATTAGATTAAAAAGAGGTTTTGAATTAAAAAACAACATTTTACACTATTCATTAAAAATGAACTTTATCGGAAAAATACCAAAAATTTACACAAAGTAAAATTTGATGTCCCGATTATAAATAAGACTTTTATTTGGTCCAAAAGAATGTATAAGTGTGATCAAAACTATTTTTAATGACAGTTCGCCATCAAAAGGCGATAAGTGAACCTTTAGTGAAAATTAGGGTATAAAAGCCTAAAATTGAATTCTTTCCGTATTTTAAGCCTTTTGATAAATGTAAAAACATTTAAAAAACATATATAATCATATTTTAGTTATTTCTATCCATTACCTCCAATACAACGTCTACATGTTAACTACCTTTTAAAATAATATTATTTTATTATTAGAGTGCAACGTAAGATTCCAAAGAAACCCGTTGTTGCGTATTGGGTAATCCATCGAGTATAGCATCCCCTTTAAAGTAATATTAATTTTTGATTCACAAATATGGATAAATATAAAGATGTCATATTCTTTATTTACCTGGGGTGTTACACTAATTGATCAGTGGTAGAGGGATCTTCAAAAACAGGGTATTGATGGCAGTGATGTTTCTTGAATGGATTGATTCAGTTTTTGATCAAACCTCTTTTAATTTCTTAGATCTCATTTTGTTCAGTTTGAATAAGGGTTCTTATCATTTCATCTCTTATCATGACGGGGTGGAGTTTAACTGCGATTGTTTTCTGATGGATTTAGGGTTCTTCGTTTCTTTACATGAGGCGGTGAAGGTGTTAACCGTGATGGTCTGTGTGGTTGTCTACGTGGTTTTTGTGGTTTTGTGTATGGAGGATCATTTGATGCGTTGTTTGCTGAAGTTGAAACTGAAGGGGATTCTAACGGGCTCTGTAGTCATGGTTGGTTTTCCTGTGGAGTGGATGGTGATTGTGCGATTCGAATTTTTGATTCGTGTTATTACCGGTGATGATCGACAACGGTTGGTGCCACCTTCTTCTCTGGTGGACTGCCTGACGGATGGTTGTGCGACTCGAGGTGGCGGTGAGCCGCGTGATACATGGCGTATCTGTCATAGATATGTGGGTGATGATGGCGGTTGGCAACGACGTGACCCCAGCTGACCCAATGAGTCTCCTTGGGTTTGGTGTCGGTTTGAATTTCAAATTTTGTTTAATCATCATGTTTTTTGGTCTCCCACATGGTGTAACGTGGTTCCTTAAAAAGGTTCTCTTGAAAATGAAAAAAGAATTTTCAGAATATCTTAGAGAAACTACTTAACTGGGCCAGTACTATGAACCTAAATTATCATCTATAAGAACAAAAACACATATAAAAGCTGATGATCCAAAAAATCCTATATTTGGTTTTGTCTGGGTACTAACTGTGGCACGAACATGGTATGATATAAACTTAGCAGTTCATCTCCAATTGTTTAGAAATAAATCCAGTCCATGAATATATAATATGTAGAGTGAAATTATATCAATATAAAGCAGGAAAGTATTCTAAATAAATTAAAATATATGTTACTTCAGATTACCCATTGGAGATACTACGGAAAATACCAACTATAGAATAGGTTAGAATGTCTCTCAGCATGAAATCATGTACATATACATATAACTATATATTTATATGTAGATATACATGCACTGACATGGAACTAAGGTGTATAAAAAGGAATAAACAATTTTTAATATGATATAAATCTCATACAAGAATGAGGGTCGACATGCTTGAGTATCCTAAATCATAAGGGATTCCATTCCTGATTATCATAATTAATGTGGGATGAAATTCTTGGGATTCATGATGAGTAAGGGATTACCTTCCCGATTATCCTAATAGTAAGAGATTCCATGTTTGTGTATCATATCAGTAAGTGATTCCATGCCTGATAATCATTATTTATGGAACATAATTCGTGAGTATGAAAGATAAAGGGATTCCATTCCAATATATCACATGGTAAGGGAAAACAAGACCAGTATCACAAAGTAAGAGATTCCAAGTCTGAGTATCATAGTTTAAGCGGATCCATGCCCGAGTGTCATAGAGTATTTTATTTATTTCTCAAGTATCATGGAGTATGTTTCACCATTCCCGAGGATCATATAGTAAGGGATTTCATTGGCTGTTAGATTGTCCATTCCATCTTTCAATTTGATATCACACTATATGAAAATTAATTTTATGGAAAACAGTTTTTCCATGTAATTTAAACTTCCCATTTATCATCCAATCATGGATAATCAATAACACCATGTATATTAATATTCCATATTATAATTATATCAATAAAAATTTAATAATTCCATTCTCATATGAATTTCACAAATAATTTTAATATACAATATGACCATTTCATTTATAATATACAAAAAGGACAAGGGAGTTTCCCATACTCCAATATAGGTTCTTCAAGATACAATTCATTAAATCGTTCATAATCCATAACAATTTAAACTATCAACCCATTCCCTCATTATTTATGGAAATGATAGAACCAACTACCAAGGTGAATGATTCGCACCCCAAAGGAAATAATTTTTAAATTATGAAACGTAAAGGTATAAAAAATATATATGACCTTATACATGATTTCTATTACTTTGTCAACCATTATCGAGCTTTGATTCAATCCAGATAGAGATAAATATGAAGTACTATAAAACACCCTGTAAATATGGTGAATTATCTCACATAAATATAGCAATAAGATGGGGATATTAATTAATTATAGAAGACGAAGGGTTCATAAACATAATGATATTCATCAAATTAACCAGGAAACATTATATTCAGATATAAAATTGGGGATATTCACCAAATGAAGAGGTGTATGGAGGGATTTTATGTTGGATGCGTCCCTAATAAATGACAGAGGAAATAAGTGAAACCCTTTAAATTCTAGATGTGAAATCAGTCATTTTCCACTTTTAATGACTTTAAAATTTAGGACACATGGTCTAGATAATAATTCACTGACCATGCAGCTCACATTTCCCATGATCAACACCCCCACATAGTTTTTCCTCACAGTTTTGGCTAACCATGATCTAACAAAGTTGTATTACTAGTTAAGTTTCACTAACAATGTGGATATGTGAATAGTTTGGAAGACCAAAAACAAACCGTGCACCAATATCTAGAATGTTCTATAGATATATTTCATGATATTTCACTTAAATATTCATCAATTGACAAAAAGTTTCTCTTTATAAAATGGGAATCTTTTATTGGGTAGTATTGTTAATACTTACCATGCAGCCCAAATGTCCCCCCATCTGTTTCTCCCAAAATGGAGTTTTCAGTACCCAATTCCCCTAATACTACTCTAAACACATGATACACATCTTCAACCATATACAATATAGAAAACAACATTTATGAATGTTAAAACTATTGAAATTTTTCATGAAGATCAATTTTTATTTCGACCCATTTAGAAAACTAAAATTCGAATTATGTTGGAGGAAAACCCCAAGATCATAACACTGGTTCACTCAAAACCTACCAACGCATTTTATTTAAATAGGTATTATATTTATAATGGATTATATGAAAATAAATTTCTTCAAATGAATCATTATTATTGATTAATATGACATAATTCTCCAAAAATGTGAACCGGAAAAGTTTATCGAAATGAAATAAAGTGAAATATGTTTTAAAATTTAAAATTATGGATTGTTTATTGTCAGTTCCTTACATTATGAATTAAGAAATATTTGATGAATCTAGTGGATACATTCTTTATATGTCTTAGTATTAGTTATATAATTTCATAATATATAGGAAGAAATAATTTTTGTGGAAGAAGAATCCTTTATATATTTCATGTTTAGTTATTTTAAACTAACAAATGTGGTTTTAGTAATGTGATTTATGGAAATATAAATGATTATAAACACTAATGAAATGATCAAAAAGTGTTTTCCCCATATGAAATATTATTTATATATTTCATATCATTTGAGATCAAAATATATTTTTTGAGAGTTTTATATCATATTTCATGATTTTTATACTTATCTAGGGGATATGTATACTTGTGGTGTTTAGTGTAAATAGATATAACGTTTTTCCATGATTATATAATAAAAATTTAATTTTAATTAATTATATATGTTTAATTTATCATACACTATGAGATTTAATTATTATTTGAAGTTGATTTGGTGTTATTGTGATTTATACCACATGATGCCTTTTATATGGAAATATTTCAAGCTACTAACATTTATGGAAAGTAAGTGTCATACATGGATAGATTAAGAATACTAGCAAATAATCATGTTTCACATTCAAAAATAAGGATCAATTGGCTTTGAGATTTTTTAATCTTATTCTATGTTTTTAATTCATATGATACTTTTTTAACATATTGTCACTGATAATTGTTAATAAATGTTGAATCCTCAATTGGGGAGTTCTAGAATAGCCAATATGTTCTTATAAATATTTTGGAATATATTGAAGTATGATCTATATTGAATATGGGATTTAAATGAAGTTGAATGTACACCTATAATAGTTCCAAAATTTATGGTACAATTAAAATTTATTAAAATATATAGATAATGGGACCTATTGATTTTTAGTTAAAATGGGGATTAAAGAGTTGATTAAATTAATGAATTTTCATGAAAACACAAAGAAGTTTAAATTTATAACCAAAAAGTTGTATTCGTTGTATTTCTTGAAGACAACTTGTGTATTTGAAGATGGTGAAGAATTTGTGTTTGGAATAATTATATGACTTTGAAGACCTAGTGACATTATGTATTTATTATTTGTTTGGAAATTTAGTGAAAAAATAAGTACATGCACATATGGTAAAAATCCATTCGGAAAATTGATATATATATATATATATATATCAACGGTACTTATTGTTATGTATTGTGTTGTAATATGAAGTCAATTCATGTTAGAATAATAAGGTATTGTTTCATTGATGATATTCTAGAAATGAATAGGGTGTTATTTGGGGAACCAAAACATGATCAATGTAGATCTATAAAATTATTCAAAATGAATAAGGACCCTCTCCTATGTTATTTATGTTCTCATATTTTGCAAAAAAGTAAATCATGGATATATTTTTATAGAAAAGATATCAGCCACACTATTGTGATGATGGAATCATGGAAACAATTATCCTAGTCCTCCCCATATAAGTTATATAGGATCTTAAATTGTGATAAAACATACAATATTAGTTGTAGTAGGCATATGTAGTGATGTAGAATAGGGTATCTTTCATATTCCAGTGGATTTTTTATTTTTAGTGGGTAAAACCATTTGTTGAGCATGATGTGGGGTTTCACTAGGTTGAAGTGGTGGTATTATGATGTTGAACAATTAGATTAATTTTATTTGTGTATGTGACACCAATGATTATATAGATGAAGAATTAAAAATAAATGTTCAACATAGAAAAATTTCTTATATGGGTTATTCTGTAATATAGAAAAATATTCCACATTATGGCTTGTAATATAAGTATCCTTATTATATTTTGTAAAAAGAATATTATAAGCTTAAATGTTATATTCCATGCCAAAGAGGTGGAAATTTATGTTATCAATGGGTTGGATATGTTGAAATCATTACAATGTGGGGGGATATTTCATGTCCTGGGCATGAGCTTATTGGGAAACTCTGTAGTATTGAAAAAAGTTTAATTATGGAGGATGAAATTTCCATAGTCTGGATTTTTTTTGATTAATGAACCTAAATGAGATTGAATCATACAACATAAGACCATAATCAAACATCATATGAGATATAATATATATTATGTTGAATTTTTCATGATATGAGGCCCCACCATTAAACCTTAAATGATATTGTGTTATGTCAAGAATTTCACATCTATTCATATCAAGGATCGTTTTAGGTTAAGTTTTTTAGAGAAGTAGGTCATAACTTATACATAACAAGTAGAATATTAAAAGTAGACACATCTACCCTATCTAATTTTTTAAAAACTATAAAACTCTTTAAATAATAAAAGAATTATTTTATTTATATAAATATTCTTTAATTCTTCCTTTTTCTTACCCTTCCTTATACCTTCGGAAAAAATTTTAAAAACATGGGATGAGCATAAAATGCTCTGTATGGGATATAGAATAAGAAATGAAAACATTAGTCTATTAATACATACAACTCAAAGTAATCATACATTTCAATCATAAAACATAAGATCATTAACATACCGCATGAAATCAAAAAATTTATGAATAAAACAAAGAAATCACAAATCATAAAGGTAACTTGTGTCATTAATAACACAGTTACATTGTTGCTTTCATAGCTAAATAGGGTGATACGTTAGGAATAACCATTATAGAATATTCCCAAAATATATTAGGAGAGACATTAACGTTGACCTCCTTCATGTATCCCAATGTATTAGAGAGTGATCGCGGGCTCATCATCCTTTATTTTCACATATAACCACTTGTATTTGTAAATAATACCCAAGAACTATAATATAATCATAACACATAAAATAAGCCTAATGGAAATATAACATTTCAACATTGCAATAACAATATATCATTTAAATATATTAACATTATCAATTATTTATCAAAACCATTTTCAAAACCAAAATATGTTAAAATGGTATATGGTATTTATTTTTTATTAGAAGCATTACATATTGTTATGGAAGCAAAATATCAAATAATTATCACAATGCCGAAAAGGTTATTGTCACTATGTATATTAAAAAGCAACATTCCCTTTGTCATTTAGTAAAATTCATCACAAAACAAAGATTCCTTTTGGAAACAGTTGAATTAAATTAATGTAAAAAATGTACAATTTTATACTATATATTATAATGAGATGTATATTATCAAAATTTTCCTCAATGAATGAAGATTGAGACGAAGTCCCTTATATTGATTCTGAATTGTCTCATTCATTAATTATATTTTTGAATAATAAACATAGGTTAATCTGTACTTTATTTGAATTTTTTTATGTTATAAGTCATGTTATAAAAATTACATAATTATTTAAGATCATAATTGTCTTTTTATTGATATTCATTACTTAATTTGAAAATGAACTTGTTTCAATGTATATTTTCCCAGTAGTCAAAAGTCCATCATCACCAGAATATTATTCATGATTTAAGTATCATATATATATATACATTATATACATATTTAGATACATTATATTTGTATTTAGAATATTCCATAACATTTTGAGATAAGAAATGGAATTCACTGTTCAAGGAGACAGTAAGTTGTACGTACGCATGAAAACCACAATCATTTCTTTTTTATATTTAAAAGAATTAAAACTAAATGATTCTTAGGTATATTATAATTCTAGTATAATATATTATTTCATATATATTACATAATTTCATCAACTCCACCCTTTATACATTCCATGTATGGCATGAACGAGTGATATCACTTTGAGGGGGTGATAGTCTGCACTTCCTCAAATGAAATTATCGTATTTAAACATTATGGAAAGAATAAAGGTATGTTGTAAATAAAAAACAAAGAATCATAAAGACAATATAAATATAATATATATCATATATAAATAAAGTTCCATCATAATGGCCCCCATGAGAGGTTGTAGGGTAAAATTGCACAATCATCGTTTCGTGAGGCAGTAGTTCACCGTACCAAGAAACAATATATTTGTATCAATTAGATGGATGTGTGTGTAATTGTAATTAAAATACTTCTCATAAACACATCACAATATACTTTGGATACATTTCATATTATGTAATTAAATAATAATAATAGAAGAGGTAGTGGAGATTGAAACTAATGGAAAGGAACATGAGAGAAGTCATTACCTCTAAATCATGTAACATCCTTTGATTTGACGTAAGAGGATTTCTTGAATTACCTTATACAGAAGGTAAGGATTCTTGGTGAAAGGTAGGGATTTTGGTATATTATGTGGGTATAATTTGGACAATCCAAGGGGCTTGATATTTTTTATTAAGTGCATATATGTGGTGTCCTTAATTAATAGGGAGGTGGAATCTTTTGTAATATCAAGAAAAATTATTTTATTAAAAACTGATTTTTAGTTTCAAATAAACCGAAAGTAATTTATTTAAAATATAAGATTATTTTTTGTTTAAAACAACCCAACCAATAGGTTTTAGACATTTTTAGGACACAAATTTAACATTATCATTTTTTCTTTAATGCATAGTTAAAAACATTAACTCTTACCATGTATTCTTGCATTTCGATAATTTATGGTTACTTTACTTACTATAAAATGTCAAGAGGACTATATTTGGATCATTAATGACATTTTTAAATTTATATAATCCATTTGGAAGATTCATATATTTTTAGTACTATTATATAATTTTTTAAAATAATATTTTCTTAAAAAATATCTTTTATTTCAATTTTGACAACATAAAGTAATTTATTTTTGTTAAAGTCATAACAACATGATTACTTAGAATAAAAGTAATTAACTCAAAGTTAATATGTCCATATCATATAGAAAATTCGTATATAGAATAAAAATAATCAAATTACATTTATTTTAATATTTATATTATCATTTATTTGAATCCATTTTTAATGATACAATCACTACATCATCATTGTGTCATAATTAAATTTATTTCTCAAATGTATAGAAAATATAATTAAAATATAATGATATTTAAAATCTTTCCAAATTTATAATGACTATTTATTGTTGAAGAGAAAAAAATTATAACACCAGGAAATTTTTTTTAGTAAAATATGCATGTTTATGTTATATTTTTCATTACTTAAAATTATTTCTTATAAAATGTCATTTACACAACCAATTGGCTCCATGGGGTCCCAAAAAAGACCCAAGGATTCCCATGGTCAGGAATATATAATAAAATAGTATTAGGACACGTGTTAGAGTATTTTAATACTATTATATTATTATTTTTACCCTTATTTATCAGATTTACCATTTAAACATGGTAAATAAAATAATTACTGTAGTTATTATTCATAATGTCCAAAAATAAATGGTACCTATTTAAAAAATATGGACCTCCTGATTCCAAATATAGTATCCATTTTTAGAAATTCAACACATAGAATTTGGAGTAATTAATTTAAAATTAATTCTCATTGTGAAAACCAAAAAAGAAGGGTTTTAAAAAGTAATAACTATCAAAAGACTGACATGGGTTTATGTTAAAATTTAAAATTGAAATTCATTGCAATTACAAAAATTGGATTAATTTTAAAAAAATATAATCTATTTATAATTAAAAAACATTAAATTATAGGATTTACTCATATAAATTATCTCTATGGAAAAAGATGTTTCCAATTAAAATTTAACATATTTTTACTATTCATCAAAACATGATAGTTATCTCAAAAAAAATAAAAAATCCATCCAAATTAAATTTTAATTTCATGATTAAAATGAAGAAGTTTATTTTGTAAAATAGAACATAATAAGGTTTCAAAAACAAAATTTATAAATGGTTCACCATCAAATTGGCGGTAAAACTGCATTTTTTTAAAATATTTTTTTTCTCTGAAAAAAATATTTTTTTCATGTCTCATATCTACAAAACATTTAATATTAATTTAAAATATTAAATTAATTATATAACATATATTATTCAAGAAAAAAAAATCCATAAATAGGGATATGATTTTATGACCACAATTACTCTCTTTTAAATAGGTTTTCATTAAAACACATCCTCTATATTCAATTTGTTTTTATTTTAATTTATAATACATTTGGTAACCAATGAACCATCATTTAAGCATATGTAAAAAATATTTATAAATTAAATTGATATTATTCATTCCCTCCGTTTAAAAGTCTATGTATAACTACCATTAAATATATTAATAATAATATTGTATTATATTTCGATATAACTTGATGTTGTGTACAACATAAGATTTAAGAGTAACCAGTTGTTGCATGTCAAGTACACTATCTGAAATATCATCCCCATAAATATAAATTTAATATATTGTGGATAAATATTAATAGAAATGAAAAATTGTTATTCTATAAATACCTGGGTCCTTATATCCTTCCACCATTTTGGAAATTTCATTCTCGTAATTAAGAAATTGGGCTCAAAAACTTCATTGTACACCACACATAAAAATAAGAATCAATAAAAATACATCATTAAAGGAATGAAAGAAAAGTACAAAGGTTCCCTGAGATAACGCATACCAAGGTTCCATGTTGGAAACATGGATTTAGAAGAAAAAATAACCATCATGTTCTGATGGAGACTTATAGAAAACCTTATCAAGAAAAATTTGAGTACCAGAAAACCATAAACTTATGATGGGTTAACAGAAAATGATTTCATAGTATGAAAAGTAATCCATTTTTTGTTTTAAGATAATTATCCTAAAGTTTAAGAATTATTTTACTACTTATAATTTGAAGATAATGAAATATGGAAACATGACATGTATAGTTTTATCCTTTAATAAATTTCTCTCATAAACTCATCTTTTTTAGAGAATCAAAAAATACTTAAAATATTAACTATCTATTCATCCTATCTTGAAACATTAACAAGAACCAAAACTTTTAGTACAAGATAATATAATCCGAAAAATAATAATCCTTTATGAAATGAAATATGAATCTTTATCTATAAAATTCAAAAAACAATACCCAAAGTTCAACAAAGACCATTCAATAAACAATTGTCCTAAAAATTATTCAAAATAATACAAAATAAGATTTAAACCCTAAATTCAGAAGGATTTATTCACATATTATTCCCTGATAAATTGTATCTCTAAATAACATTGACTATTATTATAGACTCATACTTAAATGTAATTAACCTAATCACATGTTATCCATGATGGGTTAATCATTTTCACAAAGAACCAAAATTGAACTTTTTCCATAATAAAAACATAGATTAATTCAGAATGATATTCAACCATTACTCCACAAATAAAATCCCATATTATTTTATTTTCTTTCGGTGTATAGTGTTCAAAAAAAAACTTCTTTCAAAATAACGTTTCTTACATAATTACAAAATTATTGTACTATAATAAGGATATCAATTTGATAAGTCATATGTTAGAAAAATTAACATATTAATAATCTATAAAAGCATTTAACTAAAAATAATAGGTCATACTAACCAGGGGATTCATGTAATTCAGTGGTAGGTTTTGCGCCCCCGTCACTGTTCGGTTGTGGGTTCGATTCCAGTTACCTTTCTTGGAATGACAGGTTGTCACCCTTCCTGTGAGAAGTACTTTTCCAAAAACTATATAAGTTTAAAAAATTCCAAAATGATTATATAAATTCCTCAAAAATAACCACAAATTTTTTCACCTAAAATGTTATATCATCGCTCGAATTTTCATCCCAAAAAAATAATAACACATAATTGCCTCAAATTCAAGGATCATATAAACCCAAATGGTTCTTTATAAATATATCCACAAAAGAAAATATAATTATTAATCAAATAGAATTTTCATGTAACAAACATTTGGGTTACACATACAAGAGAAATTCCTCCAAAGTAATCCCATCAACAAACGAGCATTAATAATTTTATTCATTTCATCACCCAAATATGTAACATAAATCTTGAATTTATAAAATGTAGACATTATAATAATCAAACATTATTCGTGATCCCTTAACAATTTTTTACAACTTATTCTATAATAATTCATTCCTACAAACAAGATCATCAACCATATCCTATTATTTAATAATATCAATACATCTTCTAAAAAATAATCCATACCTTTCACAGGTCATTATAAGTTTTTCTCATCCTCAATTGGAATGACATTAGGTATTTGTAAACATGTATTTTCAGGGTCATGTAGATCCCAATTCTGAACCTTCTTCATAGGAAATCTATTTTCGTAATGTCCTTACACACTATATTTAAAAATTCAATTGATCCCTCATAAAGGACATCTTTCCCTTTCCTAGAGTCAACTGAATGCTTACATTTTCCATTGAAACTTCATGCTTTATGACTGTAATTACCACATATATAACATATTACCATCCCTTAGAATCATATTCCTTGGTGTTTATTTCAACATCATGGACACAATGGTTTCTGAATATAAATACCTTTATGATTATTACATGAACATATTTATGGATTCATTTCTCGCATACAGATACCTTATAAAAACTCACAAGGTTCAAGTGATCAATCATGACTCCCGATAGTTGGGTAAGAAAAACCACAAGATTTCGCATTATATATCCCATTTCATTTAGTTTCATACTAAGAATACCACTATAGTTTTATTCACATCCATTGTTACTTTGGTGCCTACTAGATCTAGCCATTTACTAAAACCAAAAAGTTCATTGTGACTATATCAACAAAATCATTATATACTATCTTATGTAGACAATAAAAACTAAGATATACTTTGTAATATTATCTTAAACTGATTCAATTTATCTAAAATAAATACGACTCTTTATAATATCTTAACCATTATGGTTATATATAAATCATGTCACCTGATCTTAAATAACACCCTAAACTCTAATGTTTCCTAAACCGACCTTAGATACCAACTATGAGGCCCCATCCTTAAACATTACGTAATCTTTAGTAAAGTCAATAAGTTCACATTGATTCACATCAAATATCATTTCAATTACAGAGCATTATATTAGTAGTTCATAACTAATACAAAACAACTTGAATATTATAAGTTGACACTTCTACTCTATCTGATTTTTTAACAATAATAAAACTCATTAAATAAAACAAGAATTTTTTTCTTCATATAAATTTTCATGAATTAATCCTTTCACTTACCCTTCCTAATACCCAATGAAAAACATTTCAAAAACATAGGATTGGTCTAAAAATCTCAGAATGGGATATAGAAAAAGGAAAGAAAGATTAGCCCATGAATACATACAACTCAATGAAATCACACATTTCAATTATAAAACATAATAAATTTGACATACCATATTAAATCATAATATTTATGAATAACACATATAACTCATAAATCATAAATTTATGTTGTGCATCCATAACAGAATTATATTACAACTTTCACAACTATATAGGGAGTTACGTTTTGAATACCCGTCATAGCATATTCCCTAATTCTATTAAAAGTTACATTAACCATTGCCTTTGTCTTATTACCCAATGCATCGGATATCTATCTCGGTCTCACCCACCCTCATTATATCATGGAATCACCTATATATGTAAATAATTCCTAAAAACTATAACATAATCATAACACATAAAACAAGCATAAAGGGAAGAGAATACTTCTACATTGCAATCACAATATGTAATTCCAAGATATTGACATAATAAATTATTTCTCAAAACCATTTTCAATAAAAATATATTTAAAAAGGGAATATGGGATTTTTTTAAACCTTATGGCCTGTTGAGGAATCCAAATATCTAATAATTCTTGAAGCGGTGGAAAGGTGATTTTCACTGTGTATATTAAAAAGAAACATTCACTTTTTCGTTTAGTATAAAATGATTCATAAAACAACATATTTCATTTTAAAACCAATTAATTAAATTAAATTAAAAAAGGTATAATTTTATACTGTATAAAAGGAGATGTGTATTATCAAAATATTCCTTAATGAAAGGAGATTGAGACAAAATCCCTTACATTGAGTCTGACTTGTCTCGTTCATTATTTATATTATTGAATAATAAAATAATTTTAATTTCAACTTTATTCAAACCTTTTTTCATGTTTATTAATAATGTTTTTATAATTACATAATTATTTATGTTCATATTGGTCTTTTTGTCGATATTCGGTATGTGAGTCAAAAATGAACTTATTTTGATGTTAATTGTCCATGTTGTCAAAATTCAATCATCACTAGAAGATTAGTCTTGATTGAGTTATCATATATATCCAGTATATAAGTATTTTGATTAAGTATATATGTTTTATGAATAGTCAATGAAATTTTTAGATATGAAATGAAATGCACCATTCTGGGAGACAGTAAGTCGTACATATGCATGAACGCTACTTCAATTTATTTTTCATATTTAACAGAATGAAAAATAAATAATACATAGGTATATTATAATTCAGTAAAATATCATATTTTATAAATGTTACATAATTTCATTAATTTTATTCTTTATACCTTCCTTGTATGGCATGAATGATTCCTACCACTTTGAGGGGGTGGTAGTATGCATTTACTCAAATGAAATTATCGAGTTTACATATTATGGAAAGCATAATGGTTTGTCATAAATAAATAAAATACATAAGAATAATGAAAATATAAATTTAATATATATCATATATAAATATAGTTTGATCATAATGGTTACCATGAGAGGTAGTGGGGTAAAATTGAACAATCATCATTTCGTGAGGCAGTAGTTCACCGTACACATAAACAGTACATTCGTATCCATTAGATAGTGGTGTGTGTGTGTATAGTATCAATCATTATTATAAAATAATAATATTATATTGAGTATAATGGTGTTTTTATTTAATGAAATAATAAGAAGTGATTATGGAATGGAGAATGAAAATTATGTAATGGAGCATGAGAGAGGAGGTTACCTATAAACCAGGTAACTTCCTCTCATTTGAGCCAAAAGCCTTTCTTGAATTTTCTTTCTGCCAAAGGTAAGGCTTCTAGGAGGAAGGGGGAGATGTTTAGATATTATTTGGGTAGATATTGGATGATACAATGGGTTTAAGAGGTGTGAGTATGTGGGTAGAGGGGGTGGCCTTTTATTAGTGGGAGGAGGGGTGCTTTAGGAATATTTGTAAATATTAATTTATTATAAATTTATTTTCAATTTCAAATTTTCCCAAAGACATTAATTTTAAATAAAATATTTTTTAGGGTCTAAAAACTCTCATCCAATTGGTTTTATACATGTTTAGGTCATAGATGTAACCTTATCTTGTTTCCTTTAACCTATAGTCAAAAACATTAACTCTTGCAATGTCTTCACGCATTTTTATAATTTGTGGTTACTATAGATACTATAAAATTCCACGAGAATCATTATTGGATCATTAATGACATTTTTAACATTATAAAAGACATTTTGAAGAATCTTATATATTTAGTTCTATTATAAAATTAATAAAACATTACTTGTTTTAAAAAAATCATTTATGTCATTTTTGACACAATAAAGTCATTGATTTTTTTTTAAAGAGATAAAAACTAGATTCTTTTGAAGAAAAGGAATTACTCAATGAAAATATGTCAATATAATCCATATAATTCGTTTATGGAATCAAAATAATAAAATTAAATATATTTTAATATTTATAATATCATTTATTTGAATCCTTTATTAAGGAAGAAATCATTGCTTCATCACTGTTTCATAATTAAATTTATTTCTCTAATATCTAAAAATTATAATTAATATATCATGATTTATGTAATATTATTTTGAACTTTATAATGGCTATTTATAGTTTAAGTGATTATTTATATAAACCTAAATAAAAATTGTTTTATTAAAATAAACATGTTTATGTTATATTATTCTTTACATTAAATTAATTCTTATAAAATGTCATTTTAACACCCAAGTGGCTTTATGGGGACACAATATCGACCCAAGAATGGACATGGTCAGACATATCACATATAATAGGATTAGGATATGTGTTAGGGTGTTTTAATAATATTATAATATTATTATTTACCTTTATCTACCATATTTAACTTTTCACCATGGTAAATAAAATAATTACTAATATTAATATTCATATTTTCCAAAAATAAACAGTGCCTATTTACACCATTTTGAATTCCTAATTCCATAAATATAATCCATTTTTCCAAATTAAAAATATTGAAGTTGTAGTATTTAATTTAAATTTAATTCTCGTTGTCAAAACCAAACAAGAGTTTTTAAGAAGTAATAAATATCACAAGAATTGAATGTGTTTATATCCAATTTCAAAGTGAAATTACTTCTAATGGCCAAAACTAGATTAAATGATAAAAATATATTCCATTTATTAATTAAACCCATTAAATAATATGATTTTTTAACATAAATTATCTCAATTGAAATTTTTTTTTTCAAATAAAATTTCGCGTATTTTTACAATTCATTAAAACATGATATTTTTTAGAAAAATATCATCCAAATTTTATTTTTATGTAAAACATCTAAATAAGAAATTTATTTGGTCAAATAGACCATATAAAGGGTTATAAACTAAATTTAAAAATGGTTCGTCATCAAAAAAAGGTAAAACTGCATTTGTTTTAAAAAAATCTTTTATCCCAAAAAATTGAATCTGTACTTATATCATATCTAGAAAACATATAAGATGAATTTAAAATATTACATTGAATATATAAAATATATTTTTCACTAAATAAAAATCCATATAGAGTGATATGATTTTATAAACACAATTATTCACTTTTTAATAGGTTTCATAAAACACATCCTTTATATTCAATTGGTTTTTATTATCATTTTTAATAAATTTTATAACTAATGAATAATTACTTCAACATGTGTAAACCATATTTCAAAATTCAGTTGATACTATTCATTCTATCAATTCCAATGGCTATGCGATAACTATCATTTAAAATAATAAAATTATTATTGTATTATATTTCGATATAACTCAATGTTCTGTGCAACATATGATTTTGGAGAAACATGTTGTTTCCTGTCAACTACGATTTTTGAAAAAGAATCACCTTTTAAATAAAATTAATATCTTATTCATAAATATTAATATAAATGAAAATATATTATTCTATATGTACCTACGTCACTACACATGATATCATTGACTAAATATTGAAATTATATTTCCTATAATTTTGTATGTAGATGTTAGAATTAGTACATGACCTCGTGAATCAAAACACAAAAAAAAATATAACATTTTAATGATAGAACATTCCACTCATGAGATTACTCAACTATTATGATGTTAAAAAGGGAAAATTCCAGGACTTTATCATATAATACAAGTTCTGAAGTGTTGTATTTATAAAAGATGTTGAATTTTATTTGATTTAAAATATAGAGTAAAATATTTAGGATTAGGGTTTTATTTTGGATTTAAATTGAATATAATAAAAAGAGTAAATAATGTGTCGTACTATTTATAATTATAGATATTTTGTATAAGATGTATTGATTCATAAACCATTATCGATGCGGTTTGTCAAATTAGTATTTTAATTATTCAATATCATATTTCTATACGGATTCTATAAAATAGAAGAATAATTTATATTTCCGGTCTAGTTTTTAGAGAATATGGAGAGGGACCGAGAGTTCCAAATCTATACCAGGTAATGATTAAGGTATTTTAAGGATCAATATAAGTTAAAGTATTCTATTTTTATATAAAATAAAAAGGAACAGAAATATGTAGTTTAATTATATTTTTTAATTATCCGCATAATGAATAAAAAATTGTTTCCCCTACACATCAGGGGAAAAAATGATTCACACCCCACATTATGGTGTAGATTACATATTTGTGTGATGAGGAAGATTACAACAAGTATGAGCATATGGGAAAGTAGACATGGTGATTATGAGTCACGTATATTATATATTGATTCTATATAGAATGACATATTAAAATACTATGAAGGAGATTAAAAAACTCAATAAATAATATGTTACTTTTCATAAAGATATTATGCACTTCAAAAGAACATTGGGGCCACTAGAAGAGTAGTGTTCCTTTAAGAATCAATTATAATACAATAATGACTACTGTTAATATCTGGTAAATGACCATGAAACAATGAGTATTCTTGTTGAAGAAATCATTAAGGGTGAAACATGACAAATAATTATGTTATATGAATTACTTTTTTCACTCATTTATTATTCATATGAGTAATGAAAGATAATGTGTTATTTAACACGTTTACTCAGACATGTGAACAAAATCATTACCAGACCATAGAATTTAATTAAATGAAATTTTATTATTTTTAATTTCATTGATTCTCCATCCACTCTTTCAAGATATCCAAAGTTCCTTTAATGTTCTAAACTTAATATGATTTTTTTTATTTTAAGATAAAAATAATGGTCAATATGACATATGTGAAATATATATTTATTTTATATGATATATGCTAAAAATAAATAATAGAATGCATATAGTACGGGTAGTGAATAATGTTTCATGAAGTGAATTTTTTTAAGGATGATGTTTGTTAATGGTCTGAAAGATATAATTACTAAATAAATTCCTAGATTTTGGGAAATTAATATAACATCCAGAGTTGAATTTTTTTAATTAGAAAAAATTTGAATGAAAAACTCACTATATCATATTTAATTTGGTTCTTCCATGTTGAATTATCAAATAAAAATATAATTAATGTTCACTATCCAAAATATTTATTAAGTATTTCAGAATGTTTCAATTTCTTATTATCAATATCATGATTGGAAGATGGATGTTAGAAAAATGTATTTATATTAATAAGAAGATTTTTTAATTTAATAGTTGATACGAATTTATTAATTTCTCATGATATGCATTATTTTTATATTCTTATGAATGTTTTTTACTTATTGATAAAATTAATATATTATTAAAAAAAATTAGTATGGTTCAATCCTTATATGTGTATGTTTTTATTTGGTATGTATGATTTTATTATTTTATATTACATAGGTCTAGTATTGGTGACACTTTGGATTTATTGATACATCCTAATGTGTAGATCCTATTAAAATATAATAATTAATGGATATATTATATGTTAGAGAAACAAAAAATAGTATAAAATATGGTAAAGGTAAATTATATTACAATATATTCAATAACCACATGATATATCATACACACCCTGATTCCCAAACAATGATAAACCATATGGTTTTCATTATTTTCATATGAATTTTGTTTTCTATGGAGAGGAAAACAGCACCATGATGGAATTGAAAATTTTATGTGGTGTTGCTTATTTGGTGATTTTAATATAGTGTAGAATAATTTTTTCACTATAAAATTTTATTAAAAATTTCAATAGAAGGTTGCACAACATGATAACATGCAATGGAAATGTTACTGTAATAATGAAAATAAAAAAATGGATTTTTAGCAACAAAAAATTTGGTCATATACTGAGGATATAGGTCACTCAAGGATAAATCTATTTCTTGAGCATGGATGAAGAAGATATTGATATATCATATGATATTGTAGGACACCTCTCTATGATTTATGATATAAAGTGAACTCAAATGGTTGAAATTTTTTAATAGTTTGGATGAATTTATGTTTTTTTTCTAACTACCCATTTTAATATATTTATCGAGATCTACTTGTAAAATAGCCATCATATAGATTTGGATGTCTATTGTTGAAGTGTAGTCACATTTTTAATTTTTAATTATATATTTTTCAAATATTGATGAAATAATGATGAATATATTTTTAGATAACTAGGATTATTGTGAAAATGGATGGAAATTGATCCATGTTTTCCAAATAAAAAATTGATGTTATCATCATAGGAAACATTGAATATCCAAATTATATATAATTGAGTTTTTCTCTAATATTTTATAAAATCATGATAATAGGATCAATATAGGAAAATTTTGAATAGCAAGGAATTATGATTAACATATATTAATGAAATAATTAATGCACTACAATTATCATATTTCGATTATACCGTATAGTATGAATAATTGTTTAAGGTATAATACTCTGTTGTTCTGATAAGACCATAATTATAAAATAAAATGGATTTAATAGAAACCAATTATAGTCATAGTGGTATCACATAGGTGAATCATGATGTATTTTAAATAACTTGAACATCATGAAAACATTATTTCTATAAATATATTATTGGGTGATAAGTCTATAAACTTCTGTCATATATACTAATTCACAATGGTGGCAAAAGGGTGTGATTGTTGAGTGAAAGTGAGATATTCTATGTACCATTAATTATGCATGATCCTTGGTGAGGAGGTACATCATAAAAAATCCCATATGTATTGTTCCATGGTGATGTGTGGCTTAACAAAATAATTATATCAATAAAACAGAGATGTAGTGGCGATTTTTGGTAAAATAGCTTAATGAAGAGTGTATACCATTTATAGGTATCCAAGATTTGGTGAATCTTAAAAAATATTTTTATACTATTCATTTTATATTTCTATATATATGAATGATATTTGATGATATTGTATAAAAATATAATAAAATGATTGAGATTATAATTTTAGAAAGGGAAAAATATTTCATTGAATTATATTTAATAAATGTTTCAATTTAAAAAATATTAATAACCCCTCCCTCCCCCCAACACACACATAATGGGTTTATTAGGTTACAACATGTAATCAAATAGACTATATTATTGTCTGATGATTCATTTTAACATGTTTTGATTTTGATTATTTGATTACATTTTATGATATTAGTTTTATCACGAAACACATTCATTTTACAAATGAAGCTTTTGAAATTGAATGATTTTGGAAATCCCATATTTTAATCCTATATTTTAATAACATATGATGTCTTATTACTTGTTATTATAATATAGTGTTATCATAGACATGTATATAACATAGATATATGAAATTAAGAGAATCATTATTATTCTATGTATAAAGAATTCTATAAAAAGAAGAAATCTTCAATAAAAGTATTCATTTGATGTTTTATAGTATATGTAGATGTTGTTTGAAGAGATAATAATATAAGAATGTTTTATAGTAGAAAAAAACATGTTTTAATATTCTAGTCTATTGTATTGATAATATAGTAATTAGATTATGAATTATGCTGAAGAACATCACCATATTTTTAAATGAAAAGAATAAATAAGTGCATAAATATCACGAAAATTTAGTGACTCCTCTAAATTTTTAAGTGATTTTATGAAAACAATATCATTTTATAAATTTAAATATTGTTCAAGAAAAAATTATTGAGATATCTAGGAATTCCCTGAAAATTATATTCACATAAAAATCATTCACATATATTATTTTTCATTGACATAGTACTTAATGATAAAAAATAGACATATATGATGGAATACAAATTAGCATATGAATACATTATGATAATGAGTTATACGATAAATGGTTAATGTCACTTAATTAATAAACATTCACATGAATAGTAAGAATATATGGTTATATATAATAAAATCAAAGAAAACATTTCCCTTTGAAAACATTGAAATAAGATAGAAAAATTTTGCAAATAAACTATTATAATGAATAATGGAAATTAAATTTCAAATAAATTATGGATATGTCAATATTAAGGAGATTGAATCAAATCTAAAATACATAACAGTTAAAGTGGAAATAAATATCACCATTAAGGAATCCCCATCAAGAGGATATTTTAATGATGGAAAACATGAATCACTAAATAGATAGAAATTTATTGATAGATTTATAATATAACATTTTAAAATAAAGGTATCTTCAAAGTGGTATTTTTTTAGAAACTCTTCTCTCATTATGAGAATATATATAATATAAATATATATATATTATAAGTACCCATGAAAACCACATATCAAACAAGGAAATATTTTGTTTGGAATAGTTTCACTAGGATATTTAAAAAAAAATAACCATGGTAATATAGCGTGGTAGTGTAGAAACAATTGTAATAAAGATTCCAATATTATAATACAAACTCTAATGATGATAACTATATATTAATCGAAAAACTAAGTTTTTATTTAAAACCTGATTATATTATTTATTATAGAAAACTATGAAGTGAAAAGGAAAATGATGATTCATCCAGTATCATTGATAGTATATATATAAATAAGTCATACAGATAGAATTACAATATGGGAAATGAAATAAAAACTAAAAATTTATAACAATAATTATTATTAGATAATAGATTCTCTGATTTTGAAGGAAATTTTCAAGGATGGATATGTAGAGTTAATATGAAATAAATCATTGGATACTTAGGTCATGATTAATGGGATGCGAATAAATTGAAAAGGAATGTAATGATGAAATATGAAAAATATTATTGTTTAGAAAGTATGTTATTTTCATCAAATTAAATTATCAAATATATTTTATTTAATATATTAAACTGATGTATATAAGGGATATGGATATCCATTTTCATCATATCATCACAAATTATGATACAGAATGATGGATATTATAAGAACGTCTATATTCAAATTCAAATAATATTAGATATCACAGTAACATAAAGAATATGTTTTAATATAGATTAAATAAATCAATGTTTATATTAGATATAATAGAGTGATAGTCACCTATAAAAAATGAAATAATAATAGCATATATAATTAGAATACTAACTATTTGTTTAGTTGGGCTACCTTCATAATAATCAAATTGTTTTCCATTTTTAAATTCGAATCCATATTCATAAAGTATCAAAAATATGTTATAAAAATGAATTTCACTAACTGATTAACTCTACTTATTAGTGTATTAATATCTACCAATAGGATTTTGAATGGAATTCGAATTCTTTATAAAAATTATAATTGAGTTGTGAATCATTCATTATCAATGAGATATAATCAATTTTTTATTTAATGTTTACCCTATCAACCCTATAGAGATTACACACACAAAAATATGAATATAAATCCTAGGGTGAAACATAATATACTGTTATTCAATTTCCATTAATTCCATTGTGATAACATATATGTCGTTTGTACCCTACAAATTATAATATAACATATTATGAATGTTTCTTGAAGATAGTATTACATTCACTTATAAACCAATAATTATTAGTATTTATATTGTGTAAGAGACCTTCACTACCAATATAAACATATAATTTTACATCCATCATTGATAACCAATATTATTTCTTCATTACATATTTTTAATCATCAGGACAACATTATAAAATGGAAGATAGAAAAGTAATAAATTCAATCAAACATCATTAAAAATGAATATTTCATATAATCAACCTATAAAACTTTTCATAATGGTATCATCTAGTGAGAATTACATTATCTCAACAAACAGGTCACAAACACCCATAATATATAATTACCTATCGATGATTAATGATAATTATTTCCATTGACATCATAATGAACATATGATACAACAACATATTGGAAATTTTTTTAAATACAATTATTATATGTCTTCATTTATATTGTCTTTCACTATAGAGTACTAAAAAATCTATTATGCCACATAAGTATAAAAGTGTATCATTTCACCATAAATTTCATGGGTGTTTCATGAAAAAATGTACTCCCATGATTCGATAAACAATAAAATTATTCTTAATTATATTTTAACCCCTAAATATATGAAGATTATGATGATGGAATTTCATATATATATATATATTTAAATTAAAATGGTATTGGATTAACTACGTGTTTTATAGAATAGTGAGTTAAAACTATTGGATCAAACATTAATTAATCATGACAATGACTTTATTGTCAAAAATTAAATACCCAGCCACTGTTTATTTCAGTGGAACCCATCTATTATACTTGACTCTATAATGTACCTTGAATATTTAGTAAGCATTAAATCACATTGAAATGAAAATAAAACAATGAAATGTAAAATAAATGTAAAATAACAAGTGTCTTACAAAAATGCATAATGATCATATAAAACAATAGAACACAATAACTAAAAAAACAAACCATTTAACATGGAAATATTTTAGTAACACAGTCTCTGAGACCACGTATCTGACCAAGTTTCACTAATGAATCATTAATGTGTATTTAAAAAATTATTTTGAACGGTTTATAACCTGTGCACACAAAAAATGATCTACCAAATCTTCCTTAAATATTCATTTCAAAACTAAAATTCTCTTTCATTATTTTTAATCCAAATTCAAAATTATAATTTAATTATATGACATCTCATGGTACTCACATTTTGTCATGAAAATAGTTCTCCTCAAACATTTATATAGCCTACACCTTGAGATCCAAAAATCTTATCTCGCATATAAATTATTTCTCAAATAACATAATATTAATATACATAATTTAATACATGTAATCATTTTTTAAATTAACAAACATGGGAAAACCTATATTGATATATCAGCAAGGCCATCAAAAAACCCTAAAGCACGTACAAACATTCATATAGAATAAAAAAAATTATAAGGGATACATCATATACCATTATGAATAGTCATAATTGTTTATAAATTTTAAAAAATAATACTTCTTACTAGATTAATGGTTTGAATAATATGTAGGTATAAATTGACTCACCATTGATATAAATGTTATTAATTATTTTAAATATTTAAACATGTTATATGATCAATATAAAACCTCACCAAATGATATAAAATACATAAAGAGTAATCACAAAAAAAATCATGTACCAAAATCCAAGGATGATATTTTCTAACTCAAGAATGAGTCCATAATGTAGAATCCTTGGGTATGTCAATTCCATGTGGAAAAATACATTCAATTAAAAAAGATACATTGAAAATAAAATAATTTTTCAACCAATCAATAAGTTAAAGGTAAGAACACTTTCTCTAAACATTAACCACACCAGATAATGTATAATCATCATCTTGAATATCTATGTGTATGTTTCTATTTACCCTTTCTTTATGTAGAATAATTTATATAAATGTTCACATAGATTATATTGTTCAATCAATGATCCTGGTAAGATAAAAAATGATTTATAAATATCCTTCTAGAAAACAAACCATGAAATGAATGTTTGAAAAATATGTGTTTAAAAGTTTATATATAAATTAATTGATCATTATTTTTTAATGAATAAATATTTAATTACCTATATATTATTAATTTATAAGAAAATTACATATCATGTCCTTTCCCAACGAACCACCAATACAGTAGCTAAACTGATGGGTCACATGGCCTCAAACATTTCTCCCCATATGCCAGAGGCTGTCATCTAGCAAAAAGTGTCTTTAGAGGTTATAATGGGGAGAATATAATATCTATACATTGTAGCGCAATAGTACAATCAATATAAAATGACATACAACAACATAAGTAGTAAATAAATTAATGAAAAGAAGTAGAGGAATAATAATCATCGATTTGATAATAAACCATGGTGAAAACCAATATAAAACTAATGCATACATGACATGTAGATTATACAGAATGAAAATAAAAAATATATGACATTCCACAAGATATAGAAAAAATATACACAATCAAAACCCCCAAGGGAGATCTCTATGAGAATACCAAGCTCCATATCAGTCATGTTCTCCGAAATCATAGGTAAAATCTAAATAGCTTATGCAATCAACCATTTTCCTATATTCATAAGGTGTACTCAAAACATAAAATTTAGTGGAAGTTAGAGCTAGGTGTGAGATAATAATTCAAGTTCGTTACCACCCATGGTGTCTACAAGTGAATATATCTCATGAATATAAATAAAGGAAATGTATCACTGTAATAGAATGGTAAAAATAGAATATATAAATAACAACTCACCTAGGTTTTTAAGGGACACTTAGAGGCAATAACTACTTCGGCTCATAACTGGAATAATATCCATCACAAAAAACAAATAAATATTAATATTTAGTATATAGTTCATTTATATATTTCATCCACCTATATGATCCATGTATGTACCAATGTTTGATGTTGATATTCTAGGAATGGTAGTTACTGGCTGGACTAGGATGTATGTCAAGAATCCATGAATAGTCAAAATGATCTCAAAATCACATCAAATAGGTTATATTTCCAACATCCAAATAGAGTGTGTTACCTCATTCTATAACAATTGGTATGGAGAGTGATCCTATATATCAACACACTAATCAGGGTAGGTTTCGCCTCAGCCAAACATCCATATAGTATCACCTGTGTGAGTATCCATGCCCAATACCCTTTGTAATGGAGCGTGATGCACCATTCTTAATAAAAAAGTTTCCATCATTCCATAGCCTATATTATAGTGCATCATTTAAAATAATTAATAAGAAAACACCTATCATGAAATTTATTTATTAAGCTTGTATAATGCTTTCATCATATTTGTAATGAAATCCATGAGGTAAAACCTATCATTCTTTTCATTTTCCATGATTTCATATATATATTAACAATTCTAATCCACATTTAACACATAACACCTATGAAAATACCTCTCATGTTTCTCAATAGATAAGTTCAAATCCCATCAATGAAATCAAATTCATCACAATCATTTAATAAATCATATTCAAAGGCACATACATTCCACTATACATAAAACATTTCATTGAAACCATTAAATTTTATTTAGTATACACAATCATTATAAAAAATAAATTCAAATAAATAATCCCCTTAAATTCAATTTATTTCGCTAAACCAAGGAAGTTCAAGCTATAATGCTCACTGAGGACATTAGTGTGTATCATGTTAAAAAAATTACATGGAAATCTCGTTAATTTTAAAGGATAATCCCTTTAGAGGTTCTTGGTCCATTGATCATTTATATAATAGGTTACATTTAATGTATAGTTTAAAAAAGGCCTTGTATCAAAACATTTCATATTATAAAACATGACCTCAATGAATGGAATACACTTAACTGCAACAAGATATGCATTGTGTATAACACAAACCATAACTTTTTAGTTCTGAATAAAGTGAACCTCCATCGAGGGGTTTTGTTACTAAATCATTAAATAATTATTTGAACAATTCAAATGACATTAATCATCTCATATCACGATTTACAAATAAAATAATCTATAAAATCATTTTTGAAAAATACCTTACATAGAAATTCAATTATATTTAAATCAATATGGAACATGGTATTTTCAATTTTGATTTTCACCAATGTAAACAAGGGTGAAAACAACTATCAATCAAAGATGAATTACTAGAAGGAGTTGTGGGAATTTGCAAAAATTAATTATATTATGAAAAATATGTTGTCACACTGATGGGATGGTTGTGGTTGAGCATAACATTTAATATTGACATGAAAATTCTCACATGTGTCGAACAAGGTCTGAGGAAGAAATTGATATGATCAATAATGTTATAAGGAAACATGTGGAAAAGTCTGGTTTATGGTGCAACAATGCTACAAAAAAATGATGAAAACTTGAGAAATATTATTGGACTTCCATCATTATCTAATATCAAGGTATAATTCAATATAGTTTAGAATAGTTCTATTAGATGGTCCATCACCCTAAAAATAGGGTGAATGATATCGTACATAAATATCGTAGTAAAAGGAACAAAAAACATTAAATAGATTAGGTAGTATTAGAGATCATATCGATATGGATCTTTAGATATTGATGGAGAATGTATCAAAAATATGGGGATGAGTATATCTTGATTCCAACCTTAGGCATTGATATGAGAGAACCCACTTGAGAGGAGGCTCTACACACTAAAGGGAGAATAATAATAGAAAATGATGAATAAAACATCATTATGGGTAAACGAGTCATTTTAAACTCAACCCACATGTCACAATTTTTTCTGCAAGACTCGGAAAAACTGTGCTCTAATCATTTAGATACCCCAACATTATAAGCAATGTTTCATGGATTTTCCCACATGGTTATCCCAACCATTGTAAAAATGTGGGGTGAATAGTTTTGAGTTACTTCCTATTTGTCACTACTCATTCTGAATAATAACATGGTTTCGGTAAACAATGTGTTTTTCATGAGGGACACATATTCTCCTCTAATATAGGCCACACTTTTTTTTATGGGGACTGGATGGTTTTAGAAAAAATGTCCACCCTCTAAAATCCTTCCAAATAATGAATTTACGTTTATATTACTCTCGAAACTCAACAAGACCTCCAACATACCTGTTCAGCCTTCTCCCAAGTCCAAAAACAATGCATTGAAATGGTTCAATAGTTATGAATTACATACCTGAGCCCGATATTAAAAATTTTCCATCTAATAAATGTAAATTTTCAAATGACATGTAATTTCACCATGGTTAAAAACATGGGATGCTACAACCTACCCACCTTATAAATTCTCATCCTCGATAATCCATTGGGAATAATGAAAACATCGCCCATCCTACCTAGATAGTGAAGTCTCATTCAAATGGCCGCATTCTGTTTCCAAAGCCCTACCCACCCACGAGAATAGTAACACCCCAAGCTTTCTTGATACACTTCTCCTGGATTAATACAATAGCTTGTGTTGTATGTTGCTCTGAGTTCCAGCACACCACGACCAATCAAACAAGCCATTTAAAAATAATTTATGTATATTAAAACCTACTTTGGGAATTTTATAAACTTTATTTTACAAAATAGAATTTATTTTTTGATTCTGAATAGAAAAATATTCTTGTTGTGAATTTTTTGTATTTTTCTAAAAACATTCATTTTTTTATGAATAGTGAATAACACTACATTATAATTAAAACCCAATTTTTATTTAAAAATTTATTTTTAATTTAAATATTTTTTAAAATAAAAGTATATACATAATTCGTATATTAATATACTACAATAAATTAGAGTAATTTTATAATAATATTTGTTATAAAAGAATTATTGAACTTTTTAACATCTTTTTCCAACCTTCTAGGAACATTTGAAAATGTGAATAAAATGTAATTTTACTGCATCTGTGAAATGATTTTCAAAAATTCGATAGGCACAATATTCATAAGTAATTAAAATGTGGTTTAATAGGATGAAAATAATTTTTTTGTGAATATTAACTTTTGAATTTTATTTACCACAGGTAATAGTAAATAGTGTAATTAAACGTCAAATGAATATTATAATAATATAAAATTACCCCAACACATGTCATAATTCTATTGGATATTTTTTTTTATTTACCAAAATAATCCTTAAGACAAAAATATGATCCATTTTTGTCAAATTGGATTAGATTAGGATATTTATTATATTTTATTTAAAGAAGAGTTAAAAGTGTTAAATTCAATTTCTAATAACTAAACCATTATTAATATAGGGTTATACATAAGCTAAATTATAATATAAATTATAATTATATAGATAAAAATCATTCCTATATCATAATACTTTTTTTTTATAAATTTTAAACATTAAATAATTAGATTTATTTACGACACAATGTTGATGTAGTAATTACCTTACTAATGAAAGTTTGAAATAATAGATATTATAAATTTTAAAAAAATGAAAATTAAAACATTTGATTCCACTCAAGAATTTTATAGGCTAATTTGACATGTTACTGTAGATTAAATGTTTTTTTTTGTAATCAAGTTGTTATGACTTTAACAAAAACCAAATACTAAATATTGTCAAAATTGATATAAATTAGTTATTAAAACAAGTAGTATTTTATTAAATTATATAATAGTTATAAATTTTAATATTCTTCCAAGTGACATATATAATGTTACATATGTAATTAATTTACCACATGTTGTTATCTAGTCATATTATAGTAACTATATTTACCTTGTTGTATAAAATTACAAGAAGAATTGGTAAAAGGTAAACTAGCTAACTAAGGGTTACATCTAAAAGATAAGGATAATATGGTGACCTAAACATGTATGAAACCAATTGTTTGAGATTATTTCCACCCCTCCTCATATTATCATTGAAATAATTCCATTTTATGTTATTATAAATCGAAAATAATTTTATAAAAAATTAATATTTCAAGATTTTCATAAAGTTCACATAACCTCTCTTAAAATATGGTACCCAGCCTTCTTTTAAATTCACACCTCCAAAGTCATTTGTCTAGACCAATCCCTTCTCAAATAAATTCCCAACTACCATTACTGCAACCTATATTCCATACTTTGATCATAAAGACAACCTTTGGAGCCCTTTTTTTCTAATAAAATGGAATAACCGGAAGAAGAGGTATTTATTTTTGCACCTCTTTAAAAGTTCATTTATTCTTCTACTTCCTCTTTCGTTATTGTTTCCATACTATAATAATAACTCTCGTAACTTCTACATACATATATGTAATTATAAATATGGTACAACCATATTCATTATTCTATCCATCATATGAATGAAAAAGTCACCATACATGTGTACGTACGGCTTACCGTATCCATGTTATAGTGTAGTTTGATATTCAACACTTCGTTATTTGGATGAGTATAATAATTAGTCTAAATGATGTAAATAATTAATATATAATGTTAATGATTATTTATATATAATATAGCATCCAATTATATATTATTTCACCATCGATATAATGATATTGTTGCCCGTGTGTATGTACATCTTACCGTCTCCAAAACGCAAAGACATTCTATTCCCCATCATAACCATTCAAGAATAATTTTCATTTGATGATTAAAAAATAAGGTTTAAGAACATAATATAATTATGGATATGAATTAACTACATCCTATCCATAAAAAACATGACTAATGTAACAATATCTATAAAGTAAAACTAATCATTTAACACCTTAAACAATGATAATACAAAAATATTGTTAACAAAGCAATATTAGGGGATCCTATATGATATCATATTTATATATGTGGTTCTTTTATAATTTTCTAAAAATGATTTGACCATTATATAGGGGTTCACGTAACCTCAACTAAGGAAAGGTACAAGGTAAATGTTAATTTGACAATCTTTTTATTATCTGAGGTTGTTTATATATTAGTATCTACAATGAATGCTTTATCATCCACATCCATGTTTCGTAAAAATGTATTTAAAAACATTTTTACCACTTCCTATAAAATTAATTGAAGTAATTTATACAATTTTTATACTTATTATAAAATTTTTTTAAAGGTATCTTTCTATCTTTTTCCAAACATGGTACATTATGTCCTTTTTGACAAATTAAGGAAAGATTGTGTTTTTTAACTCATACGGTGGGTGCCGCTATTTTTCTCATTATAACACCATAAAAGATTCCCTTACAATATTATAAGATTATTTTCAAAATATTTGTTTTATATTATAATTATTAGACTTTTTAATGATTTCAAATTAGAAAGAGATATTTCTCTCAAATCATTTTTTGATTGATTTTATCTATGTCAGCATCTATTGTTGGATTTTAAATTTTATTGATGTTCATTTATTATGATGAAATATTCCATATTTTATTGATATTTTTATGATATTTATGAATGTGGATGTGTTGTTTTTATTTAATTCTTAGTTTATTTTAAAATTATTAACATTTTATATGCTAGTTTACTATGATTTTTTCTAATGTTTCACCCTTTTAATATAAGGAATATATTTGACATAGTAAGTGACAGGCGGGGACTTCTATATCCACTCGATGCATCGGTAGGTATCAAGAGACAAAATAGTGTCTTGGAACAAGGCCTTGACAATATTTTTATTTATAGATTTGGAAAGATGTCTTGAATTTTTGGTTGTGATGTTTGACATTAAGAATTACATTGTTAAGAGATTAGCTATTGATATTGCATGTGATCATTCGTTTAGTTGAATATCAATGTGAATATGTAAATAGAATTACAAGATTTATCTTCTCTATATTAAGATCAAGTTTATGTTTAAAAGAATTGTATTTAGTCTTATTCATTATCTTAAATGATTATTCTTATTTATGTTAGTTTTCGCAATATTGTTATCCTTAATTAGCATCTGAGCTCACCCATTTATTTTGCTATACTTTTCCTAGGATACGAAAAAGTATATTATGACTGACATATAGGGATAGTATAAGGGATATGAGTGTGTTTAAAAGAGGCACAATTTTATTTTTATTTTATTTCATAATGTAAATTAAAACATATATATGTATCTAGTACTTCCATGAATAATAAACAGATTGGTCTTTCTGGGCATGATATCATGTTATCATTCCAATGTTATGTAACAATGCACTGACTATGGGTAGGTGGGGTTTGTGTGTTATAGTTGGTATTAGAGAATGTTTAATAAAATCCTTGGAAATAATATATAGAAAAACTCTGATTAGAGAACATTTCCCTAAGATAGACATTGAGGACTAGTATAGAAGAACGTTAATTTTTTTTTTTGAAATGTATACATTATGTGGGTTTTCCAATTTATACATCTCTATCTGGATACTAAATGTGGACGTGGTTCTAGAATAGATGTACCTAGGAGTGAAAATTCCAACAATGAGTTTCGGGATGACATGGGGTATCCCGGTACACGACAATGAGCATTACTATAAACTTGGTTTGACACTCGTGGGGGATATTCATAGGATAATTCACATTTTCTTTAAAAACCATTATGAAGGACTTTTTAGTAAATACTTCCCCAAAGAAAACATTTTTATGATCATGTTTTATATGCATAAACATTTCATTTTATTTTATGTATTTTACATGTTTGGAATTATTAATTTCAATTCATAAACTAATCTCTTATACACCATTTTTTTGAAATGGTGCCAAGTGGAATGAATGGAAATTGTATCAAAGGATTTACTCTATATAGGGGTTTCCCATTTATTCATGATAATTATAGTAGAGTTGGTGATGAAACTAGGGCTGAACTTATTATAACCATACTGGGAAAACTCACTCAAGTTATGAATAATAAATTTGCCTGTATAGAGTACCCTGATCCCCAGTGAAGAGGATCAATGTTAGACCACTTCATGAGACAAAAACCACCAACATTCAATTGGACTAAAAATCCATTTTTAGTTGAGAAATGGATATGTTCATTAGAAAAAATATTTCATGCTTTGGGGAGTAGCAAAATGGAAATCGTATTCATAGATTTTTATCAACTCTCAAGAGATAAGAATAAATGGTGGTCATTAATTAAAATCAAAATGGTGTTTGAAGAAGTATAAAATATGGAATGGAGGGAGTTTAAAGTTAATTTCTATATAATAAACATTCCTTGTGAACATCGAGCAGATATGGAAAAGAAATTCTTGAGTCTGTGGAAAAAGGAGGATAAAAATTTAATAATGTATGACGCCTACATTACAAGGTTAGGAAGGCATACTACTGATTATATTTTAAACCTATGTGGTAATATTTATCGATTCATTAATGGGATAAAACCATTTCTCTAACAAGCATTAGTCTCAAAATCCTTCTCATCGTACAAAGATATATTCTCATGTGATATCAAGAAAAAAAAAAGAAATTCTTTAAGTCTTATGACTTTAATGAGAAGAAAGTGATGAAGATTACTATTGAAAAATCTAGAAAAGGAAATAAGGGAATGAAGGGAAATGTTTAATCTTAACCCTACAGTAAATGTGGGAAAAAACACATCGGTACTTCCCTGGAGGGAATGAGAGTTTGTAACAGCTATGGAGAAAAGGGCCACCAACACAATGAATGCAATGGGAAGAAAGAATCCATCAATGTTCAATGTAATAATTGTAAATATATGTGAAATTATTAAAATTATTGTCCTAATCACAAGTAAATTTTACCTATAAAATGAAAAGGGAGAAAAGGCCAATCTTTAGTGATCACTATTGATGAGGTTGAAGTTCCTAATGACAAGGTGGAAGGTACTTTAATTGATTCCTCAAAATTATCTAATTATATATTTGTTTCTGGATCAACGCATTCTTTCATTTCTTCCATGATTACCATGAAAAATAGATATTTTGAAATTGAGTTAATAAAGAAGTTTTCAGTCAAAAATCCTAATGGAAGTATCATTACAACAATGTATTTCCAATAAGTAACAATTATGGAATATATACCTTCTTATCTACAGATTTTATTATTATTCCCAGGATTGAATTTGATATAATCCTTGGTATGGATTGGATTTTGGACCATGATGCCAAAATTTATTATAAGAATTAGGAGGATACAATGTTTGATATTAATAAGGAATTCAATATCTTTAGAGTATAAATATCACTATCTGATTCTCATCTAGATCCCACCATAATCACTCTATTAAATTAAATTATTGATGAATAAGGGGCTGAAATAACTATTGTTGAGGAAATTAATGATCAAATAGAGGATGCACCTATAGTGAAGGAACATATTGATGTGTTTCCATAAGATTAACCTTGACATCCTCTAGAATGGGAAATTGAGTTTTCCATTGACATAATTCCAAGTTCAATGTCTATATCAATAAACCCATTATTTAATGTCCATTGTGGTATTGGTGGAACTAATTAAACAACTAGAGGAATCAAGTAATAAAGGATTTATTATCCCTAGTGTTTCTCAATGGGGAACCCATATTATTTTGGTTATGAAGAAAGATGGATCTATGAGTTGGTTCATTGACTACACAGTTGGTGCATTCCAAATATATCATTTCAAACTTGGTATGTGCTTTACGAGTTTACAGTAATGCCTTTTATCCTGACTAATGCACCAACTATTTTCATGGATCAAATTGATAGTGTTTTCAAGGAATATCTTTGTGCCATTATTATGATATTTAATGATGATATTTTTGTATACTCCAATAGCTAAGAATATCATGAAAATTACTTGGTCACTTTTCTAAAATCTCTTAGAAGAAATGAATAATATGTTAAGTATAGAAAGTGTGAGTTCTAGCTTTAGGAAATTTATTTTCTTTTCCATATTTCCTCTAAATATGGCATCTCTATTAATCCTTCAAAGACATGGGAAATACATGTATGTACATCACTAATGATTGTAACAAAGGTACACAGTTTTAATGGTTTAACATGATACTATTGGCATTTTGTCCATAATATTTCTTGACTGGATAACCCATCAACCAAGCTCACACTTAAACGGGTTGAATTTGTTTGGACAAAAGAGTGTAAGGAATCATTTGAAGAATTTAATAGAATATTAGTCAATGATCTTATCTTGAATCTACCATCGAGGAATGATGGGTTTGTTACTTATAGTGATGCATCAACAAAATGACATGGTTGTGTCCTTATGCATAATTATAGTTATATTGCCTATGTATCACGACAGCGAAAAATTCAAGAACAAAAATATCCCACTCCTGATCATGAGTTATCAACTGCAATATTTGCTCTGAATATATGGAGGCACTATCTTTATTGTAAAAAATGTGAGATATATTTTGATCATAAGATATTAAAGTATATTTTCTCCTAGATAGAATTTAACATGAGACAATGGAGATGGCTTGAACAACTTGTGTATTATGATATCACAGTACACTACCACCATTGGAAGGAAAATAAGGTGCCAGATGATTTGAGGAGAAAGGATCATAGAGTTTTGAACTCAATGATAAATGAAAGGGATCCTATGATCATTGATATAGTAAAGATGGATATGGGAATAATCATGGAAGGTTAAATATCAATATTATTTTCAAATGGTTTCCAAACCATTATTACAATAAAAATAAAAATATACCAGACTAATGATGAGGAATTTAAGATGAAAATTAAAGCTGTTAATGAAGGGAGATTGATTGAAATATTAAATGAAGGTGGAATTTTGAAATTTTGGAAGAGTCATTGTTCTCCCAATATACCTGATTTAAAAAGGGAATTGGTATATGGTGATGATATCTCCAATTTCTCGATACACACTGGTACAAATAAGATGTATATGGATTTGATGGAACATTGTATGTGGGAAAACATGAAGAGTGTGATTTTTGATTATGTGTAATGATGTATTGTTTGTCAACAGGTGAAGGCTGGAAGACAACATCCTAGAGGATCCATGCAACCTCTTCACATACCTGAGTATATATGGTATGATATTTCGATGGACTTTGTCATGGGGATACCATATAATAATAAATGGAATGATCCAATATGGTTCATTGTCGATCATCTTACCAAGTTTGCATATTTTCGTACAATAAGATAAGATTTAACACTTGAATGTTTAGTAAGACTATATATTAATGATTTTGTGAGACTTCATGGAGTATCCCTTTCAATTGTTTCTAATTGTGACCTTCATTTTACACCATGACTATGGACAAGTCTTTGTAAATCCCTAGATACTGAAAATCATTTGAGAAATTCCTACGACCATCAAACTGATGGACAATCATAATGGAATATTCATACATTAGAAGACATGGTGAGATCTTTATGACTTGAATTTTTAGGTATGTGGGATCATTATTTACCTCTGGTTGAATTTTCAAATAATAATATATTCCATTAAAGTATTCAGATGGAATCATATGATGAATTACATGGAAAGTGATGTCACACACCAACTTGTTGGGATGATGTTGGTAAAAGAAAACTCATTCACCCGGATCTTGTTGAGGAAATGATGGAAAAGGGGAATATTATATAATCCTACATCAAAGCAGATCAATGTATGAAAAATGTCTATACTGATAACTGAATGAAGGATTTGGAATTTCAAGTAGGATACCATATTTTCATGAAGGTATATCCATGGAAGGGTGAAATATGATTTGATATGAAGGGTAAATTAAGTCCTAAGTATATCAAACCTTTAGATATTCTAGAATGAATTGGAGTTATATATTACCATTTGGAAATGCTACCCAGTCTCTCAAAAGTTCATGATGTGTTCCATATATCACTGTTGAGAAAATACCTTCCAGACTGAACAAATTTAATCCCTTATGAAAAAAGAGAACTGGAACCCGATATGCATTATTGTGAAGATCCTATCAAGATTCATTATATTAGAGAACAAGTGTTAATAAACCGTATGAATCGTCTAGTAATAGTTCTTTTGAGTAACAATAAAATGGAAGAGGCAATGTCAGATCGTGAGGAAATTATGATTAAGAAGCACATAAATGTTTTTATGTAGTAATATTATACATATTTTGAGGATGGAATTATTTGAAAGATGGAGGAATGTTACACCCCAAGTTTCCATGGTATGCTTTTACTGTGATCAATATAATAGTTTGCATTGTACGCAACTCTGACTTCCAGCACAACAGGACCAATCAAACTATCCATTTAACAAATAGTTATAAATAGTAATACATGATATTTTGAAACTTTATAAATTTTATTTTTCAATATTTTCATCATTTTTTGATTCGGAATATCAAAATTATCTTAGGGTGATTTTTTTGGTTTTTTTCTAAAAATTTTCAAATTTTTATAAATAGTGAAAACACTACATTATTGTTTAAAACAAAAATTTTATTTAAATAATTATTTTAAATTTAAATCTATTATAAAGTAAAAAAAATAGTAAAATAACAACTATATTAATCCAATGTAATTTATTGGAGTCATTTTATAATAAGATTTTATATATAAATTTTTTTGAAGTTTTTAACGTCTTTTACCCACCTTCCATGCACATTGAAATATTTGCATAAAACGTAATTTTGCAGCTTTTCTGAATTGAATTTTAAAAATAAAAATCACATGGTTATCATCAATAAGAATAATGTGGTTTAATAGGATGAAAACCTTTTTTGGTGAATAGTAACACTTGAATTTGTTTTTCCACATTTAAGAGTAAAAAAGATTAATTGTTGGTAAAAATATTGTTATAATTATATAAAATTACCCCAGAACATGTCCTAATTCTATTGGATAAGTTTTTATTGACCAAAATAAACTATAGGAAATAATATGATCCTTTTTTTCAATAAGTATTAGATTAGGACATTTAATATATTTTACTTAATGAAGAGTCAAAAGTGTTAAATTCATAGTTTAATAACAAAACTGTTTTTCATATAGGGTTATACATAAGATAAATTATAAAATAAATATTCATTAGAAATATTAAAATATTTCCTACAACATAGTATATTATTTATAATTTTTATACAATAAATAATTAAATTTACTTATTATGTAGTGGTGATGCAGTAATTATCTTATTAAGGAATGACTAAAAAAATTAATATTATAAATATTAAAATAAATTTAAATTGAAACATTTGATAATATCTATGAATTTCTTAAATTTATGTGACATGTTAGGGTTGATTCAAATTTTTTTGAAGGAATCATGTTTTTATGACTTTAACAAAAACAAAATACTAAATATGGTCCAAATTGACATTAATGTGTTTTTAAAAGAAATGATAATTTATTTAATTATATTACAGTCCATAAAATCTATGATTCAGAAAAATGTCTTGTATAATGTTACATATATAATCAATTAACTACTAGAGGTCCTCTTGTAATTTTATAGTAACTATATTAACAAAGTAGTATAAAAATACAATAAGACAAGGTAAAAGTTTAACTACTTAACAAGGGGATAAATCTAAAAGATAAGGTTAATATCATTAACTAAATATTTATATGACCTATTATTTTAGAGGATTTAGACCCATACCTATAATATTCTCGAAATAAATCCATTTTCAAAAATTATAAATAGAGAATAATTTTATATGAAATTAATATTTTAAACTTTATCGAAAGTGCCCCTCTCATCTCTTATAAAAGGGTACTTCGCCTTCTCCTAAATTCACACCTCCAAATCCATTTCTCTCAGTCAAACCCTGATCAAATATCCTCCAAACTACCATAACATCACCCTAGATGACATACTTTTGTCAGAAATCCAACCAAAGGATCCATTATTCTCAAATCAAAATAAATCCCCCAAAGAAAAGGAAATAATTTTATCACATCTTTCAATGATCTTTTCTTATTCTACTTCCTCATTATTTGTTGTTTCAGTTCTAAAATAATATCTTCAATACCTTATATATATATAGATTATATTATAAATATGGTATAAACATATTCATTATCTTATCTATCTTGTTCATGACAAAGTCACTATACGTTTGTACGTACAACTTACCGTCTCCTCATCGTGAAGTAGTTTTTTACTAAAAAATTCATTGTTTGGATGGGTATAATAATGAGTATAATTGTTGTTAATAATTAATATAACATTTTAATGATTCTTTATTTTTAATATACCATCCAATTACAAATGATTTCAGAATCAATATAATGATTTTGTCACTTGTGCATATGTACGGATTACAGTCTCCACGACGTGATATGATTTCGTTCCCCATCCTAACCATTCATAAATAATATTCATTTGATGAATAAAAAAATAATTTTTATGTACTTAATATCAATAAAGATATAAATCAAATAAATACTATCCATAACCGACCATACTTACATAATAAAATATATAATGGAAAATGAATCTGATAACACCCAAAACAGTGATACTATTGAAATATTATTAACAAAGAAATATTAAAGGATCATATATGATATAATATTTATGTATGTTGTTCTTTTATAATTTAATAAAAATTCATTATACCCTCGACTGAGGAAGATTAAATGGTAAGGGTTAATTTTATAGTCTCTTTTTTATCTCAGGTTGTGTATACGTAATTACTTATTGAGACATCATTATCATCCAAATCCATGTTTTTTAAAATGTATTTCAAAACATTTTTACTATTTTCTGGACAATGGGTTAATATCATTTATACCCTGGTTTGAATTTTTATAATTTGTTTAAAAAACATTCCATCATTTTCCAAACAAGTTACTTTATGAACTTTTCTGCAAAATATAGAAGGAATGATTTTTTAACTTATACAGCGGTGAGTGTGGTTATTTTGGTCCATTATACATGCATCGAAGTTTCCCTTAAAATATTAAAAGAATATATTCAAAATAAATATTTTCATTCATAATTTTGAGACTTTTAAATGATTTCAAATTAAATTAGATATTTTTCTCTAAAAAAGTTTTTGGATTGATTTCATCTATGTCAACATCTATTGTTGTATATTATGTTTAATTGAAGTTGATTTATTATGATACAATATTACATATTGTATTGATAGTTTTATGATTTTTTTTACTATGGATGTTCTATTTTTATGTCATTCATGGTTTATAGTTAATGTATTGTCATTTAGTGTGCTTATTTAATATGAATTTTTATGTTATATTTCACCCTTCTCTTATGATGAATGAATTAGACATAGTAAGTGATGAACGAAGCCCACTATTTCACCTCGATGCATCGGTAGGCCTCATGAGACAAAATAGTGTATTGGAAAAAGGCCTTGACAATACTTTTTATTATAGACATAGAATGCGTCCTTGACTATGTGGTTATGATTTACATCATTATGCATTCTCTAATCCTATGATTAGATATTGATATTACATGTGATTATTCGTTCTGTTGAATATCCTTGTGAAAAGTAAATGGAATTATTTTATTTATCTTTCAAATATTATGCTGAAGATTTTATTTAAAAGGCTTTTGTTTTATTATTATACATTGGCTTAAATGTTAATGCTTATTTATGTTAGTATATGTTATATTTTTATTTTTTTTGAGCATCTGGGCTCAGAACATTCATTTGTTTTACTTTTCCAAAGATGTGTACAAGTATATTATGACTGACCTGCAGGGATATGATAAAGGATTTGAGTTTGTTAAAAGAAGACTCAATGTTGTTTTTCATTTAATAATGTAATTTAAAACTTATGTATCTTTATATTACTTCCAAGGCTACTAAACTGATCATTCTTTCCGGACCTAATCTTTTGAGATAATACCGATGTTATATAATAATGCACCGACTTGGGGTAATGAAGGTTGGGGAGTCACAAGAATTCAACTAATAACATGACCCTTAAGACATATAAACTCATGAAAACACTCATTACATTATTGAGCCACCTGAAATGATCTTATCCAGACCCATATATCTTGAGATGCGATCATTTCATTATCTCATGAAACAACTGTCAAACAGTGCTCCCCGCCTTAGGCTTCATCAATTAATAGAAAATTCTAAACCATGACATCTCTACCATTAAAATTTATATGAAAATAAATCCTCTTAGAATTATAACCATGCTTCTGGTGTGATTTTCTTTAAATAGGACAACCTGATTACATCCAATTCCATAATAGATACCTCACTGAAAATAAATGGTCAAACATAGATTGACCAATTGAAACTGGTTGCACAGGATCTTCTTGAAAGGCGTAGAAGAACATTTAAACCACAATCAACTCAATAAAGAGATGTGATCCAAATGGTTTAATAATACTTTACCCATTAAACCATGAGTATTTTGAGCCAAACTAATGCATCCAAATACCTCAAAGATGACCAGAATAGATGGCTGGTGGATTCTAAACTAAACACCAATTCTTTCCTCCAATAAATTCGACCTTTAGAACGAACACTTTTTTTAAATCTCATCTCCATTATCAAGTGAGGTTCCATGGTGAAAACATTATATAGACATATAAATAATCATTCCACAACATGAAAATGGATGAAATCCCAATCTATAACAGTTGAATAATTATCCTTTTAAGCATAAAATATATAATCAACTTCTTGTTTGGGGTAACCATAGATTCATATAACTAGTCTCTAAGGAACTAACCAAGTTGGTCCACACTCAATGATTATAGGAGAGATGTTGGCACAAGGGAATGATGTCAATATTAGATCTTTTATTGAGCCTATAGAGGAGTCTTCAATTTGGTAATGTCAATGGAATTCTAGGTGTCCAAAACAATGTCCATGGAATTCTTACATGGGAACACGGTTCACTAATGTCTAACCAAGCCTTGAAAATAACCACAAGTATATAATGAAACACTCTAAAAACCACCAACAATATCATTGATTTTAAAAAATTAATGTGTTGTAATACCGACACTCTCTTAGTGCATAAAAGATGAATCAATAATAGAGGAAATGATCATATATAAATAGAATACACTATGAGGAATCCGAGAAGCGTAGATGAATAATATTTGAACCACTACAGGATGAATTCCATTGAAATATGCTCATCTTTACCTACTGACACACAATCATGAACCAATCACAATCCACCACCACTTGAGGCATGATCATGATATTTGATGATTACCTATCGATGACATCAAAGACCAATGATACTTCATTGAGGTTTCATACAAAACCAACAACATAATTTATGTGCTTCCAGGAAAGAACATACATGATTTCCAACTAGAAATCCTCCATGGATTTTTAGAAAACTGACCATTTCCCAATGGCCTACTTCATCTTTGATCCATCTACTTTGAATGACATATTTCCAATAGAACTGACATGATTCTCCCCAAATTAGGAGTGTTATATTCATCTATATATGAGATAGAAAATCCTCTAAAAAGTGTGATAGGTCATAAAATCCATTAACATACACTTTTCACCCCTCTAAAATGTGATCCATGCGTAAAAGAATACAAATAAATTCAAAACCAAACTGACTGTCATGTTAAAAAATTCAATCCTCCAAGAAGTCATGTAATTGGGAAAAATCAATTTCCTAACTCCTAGGTCACAATAAAATAGTGATTCCTATATAATGTAATCAACATCACAAGGATCAATGTTTCTACCAAAGTCAACCTATCTGTTGAAACATTTAACACTCTATGGGAACCACATATGTGAATGATTACCACCTCAGGGATTCAAAATAATGATGTCATGTCCACAATCTTATCCATAGGTTGTTCACCCTATGAATTCCTGTATTATATGTTCATTAAATCTATTTATTTCATCATATAATTTCCCCATACGACCATTAACCAGTATGATGAAATTCTAATGCATCAACTACAGAAGAAAATAATGGGTCACATGACATACGAACCATCTGACCATGACTGAGGTATATCTAACCTACTAAAAAATCATTACTTGATTCTCACATCCATATCAAAGGAAAATAAAAACATGACCACCCATCTGAACAAGGGAGGTAGTAGTCGATAAATGTCATACTTGGGATAGGGGCACCCAAATGACCTAAAACATCATAAAACTCATAGAATTAGGGAAGGAATTAAATCTATAAGGGTATTAACTACCACAAACTGACACCTTAATGAATAATAAGTGTTGAAAATATTTTTATGTCATGAAAAATAGATTTCACTATGTCCAACACCTATTATTTAAGCTATTTCTAAATTAAAATAATGACTATATAAAAAACTCAATTTCCTTTTCCATTACTAAAAAACGCCGTACTCAAACATACCATACATGAGAGTTTTAATAGAGGATCCCACCTAGGGTTCCATTTAAAATTCTTTACACTGATTCACATTCAATCTTTTAACATTTGGATTATTTCAAACAAGTTAATCTTTAGTATCTTGAGTCATCCCCTTTGCCTCTTGTTTATATCTTTCTAAGAAAATATTTATTTAAAGATCTTGTGATCAGTATATATCTCACATCATTCACCATGGAGATAATATCTATATATATTCATAACAATGCTTACAATTTCTAACTCAATATCTTGAGTTGAGTAGTTCTGTTCATGAGTTTTTAACTGCATTGATGCATATGCAATGCCTATATCATTATGCAAGAGAATAAAACCAAGTATATTCATTGATGTATCGCTATAAATATAAAATACACCATTTTTAAATGGTAGAGTCATGATTGAGGAATTAACTATCCTATTCATCAATTCATTAATACATTCTTCAGATTCTTTTTTTATACGAATAGAACCCATTTACGAGTGATTTTGGTTAATGGATTAGCTAATCTAGAGAGGTTCTGAACAAAACACTGATAATAACCTTCTAAACAAATGATCATATAGACCCCAATTATTTTCATTAGAAAAGGACATTCTTGAATTGCCTTTTTCTTTACAGGATCAACATTGATTTCATCTTTAAAGACAATATGGCCAGGAAAATAAACAATTTGAAGCTGAAAGTCACAGTTTCTAAACATCCCATATTACCCGTTTCGTCTAAGAGTCTTCATAAATATTTTCATGTAATTCTCATGATCCTCAAATATTTAAAGTATTCCATGATATCATCAATAAATACTAGTATGAATTTATCAGTATTATCATTGAAAACTCTATTCATCATATCCATGATAATAGAGGGTGCATTACTCAGTCCATAAGGCAATACTATAAACTCGTAATGCCTATACCTAGTTCAAAATGTTGTATTTGTAATATCTTTCTTCCTCACATGAAATTGATGATATCCAAATCAAAGTTAAATATGGTCTGGATGTATGGTTTGAATCTGTTAGAAATGGGATTGAGTTAAGGGCACAGAGTTGCATCGGTTGAAGATGGAATCAGTACATAAATGGTGAAGTATGATGAGAATGGAGAGAGTTTCAGTAGAAAATAGGGGATCAACATGGGTGTTAGGTTGAGAGGGATGGGTTAATAGAGGTAAAATGGGTTGTGAGGCACCGGTAGCAGGAAAGTGTGCGGTGTGGGTCGGTGGTGGATCCACATCGGTGAGAAACGAAGGGCAATGGATATTAATGAGATGTTGGGGAGGTACTGTGTGAGGTGGAACAAAGATGCAAATATCACCAATAGGCTAATGAAAAGAAAACTGATAGTTGAAAAACAAGTGAGGAGAAACAATGCAATAGAGTTTACCAGTGCGCATGATCCTACTAATGAAAATGATTTAAAAGCATCACTGATAGCTTTAAATTAGAGGGTTGTTGTTAGCCAGCATAAAAGGTCACCGATGATTTAAAAAAAACAAGAGCTCAAAATTGAGAGAAAGGTCTCCAATGGAGAGAGAAAAAAAGGCCACTGATGCAGTTAAAGGTTACTGAAAGAATGAAAGGTTACTGATGCACTGCATCAAAAGGTCATTGATGAAAAAATTAATCTGCATTAATAACATACAACTAATGGTAAGAAAAAAAATAAAACATCATAAATTAGTCATAAAATTAAATCTTATTTTAATTAAAATTAAAAATTAGAACAAATAATAAACAACATAAATTGAAGACAAAATTTATTAAATTTAAAACACAAAAAATTAAAATTTAATATATTAATTTATAACACATAAATTGAAACTGGATAATTGTTAAATGAATTTGATTGAAAATTAATATTAAAATTTATTAAAGGATCTATAATGAGTTGAAAAGGGTCACATAGATGACTAAATAAGTCACCAATAACTCTTTTCTACCTCACCGGTAGATTAAAAACTCGTGTTAATGGATTAATAATTTAACTACATTCTTTAAAAGTATGAAATTAATGTTTTAGAAAACGTAATAATTAATTAAATAACTAAATGAATACATAGAGTTAAAATCATGTTATTTCCATTAATTTAAACACTAATTAGAAACATAATTAGTTAGCAGGATGATTAAACATATTAATTAATGAAGATAGTTTATTCTAATCACCTAGATTAAAGGATATAATATTAATATAAAGACTAAGTAAGATAAATAGAAAAATGGTGATTAAATATTTGTTTATAATATATTTTAATTTATTAAAAAGTCATACTTATTTTAATAAACTAAAATAAAAAAGAAATAATTGAATTAGAAAATTAATGTAAGATTAAGATAATTAATTTAAGGACTAAAAATACTTAATTAATTATAAAAAATTTATTAATTAACAAATTTAATTATAAAAATACAAAATTAAAATTATTTATTAGAAAGTGCTTAAATAATTATTTAAATAATCAACAATTAAGGAAAATGATGTCGAAAAACAATATAAAAATAGAGCCACATCAAATTCCCTCACGCATAAGAATTGTTTGTCCTCAAACAATTTCTTGCTTTCATATCATTGAAAAAACATATCATAGTATTTATGATTCAGCTCTAACTTTTGTTTTTCCAGTACATAAAAAAGAGGATATAACATAATCGTAGGCTTTTGGAAAGTTATTTTCATCTCTTGTCTTTCCTCGAACAATTACACAAAGAGTAATCAGGATAATGAAGATTCATCAATAAAGAATGTGTCATGCCTCATACGCAACTCTTCTTAGTGGCTCATTTCAATCTGGGCATAAGTTCTAATTTAAAGAGTGATAAGAGATAAACATCAATGAATTTAAGAACATTACAGTAGGAACTATGTATAATGACTCTAAACCTAGGTTTCAACAATGAATATTTTTTTTGAATCACCATAGTGATGCAACCTAAATGCCTCCCATAATAAATCAATTTACCCCTTCTTCATCTAGTGTTCATCATTCCTCTCACCTTAATGAACTCATTTTTGACCCTAGACACTTTATTTAATTTTTCCCAAGCCATGTATCATGCGTTAAGAACTATGAAATGCACTAATTCAAGGTGTACAGAGGATCATAGTAAAAAAAATGCACACAACATCCAGAGTCTCAGAGACTCATTGGGGGATTCGAGAGGCCCAAAATACTCCAGTTTTAAAATATTTTACTGAAAACCATTTCATTGGATAATGAAGGCAATTACATTAATAATTAAAAGGAAATGAGTTCCCTAGAATAAAGATCAAACATCCAGTTCCAATGGTTATGATCAAACCACTACTAAAAGGTCACCCATATCACTCTAAAAAATAGTCCCTAAACTAGATTTCAATAAAACCACTAAGCTAGACCACTCAACAATCATCCATACCCAATAATTTTAGACTCAAATCATTACTTAACTACAATCAAGGTACTTGTCCCTTTCCAAGACTCATTTGAGAAACAATGTAATGCCAGAAATTATGAAAGATTTTTGAAAAAAATTACCCATTTTTTATAAAATTATTATGTTGTAGTGGGAATTGATGGGATTTCAATCAATAATAGTTTAGCACAGTCAAGAATTGACCACCGCCCTACACTTAAAACCCAAAATTTTCCCCAAAGTTGACCTCTAAAGTGGAGAAGAACAATTTAAAAGTTATAGATTAAAACAGATTTTCAATAGAGGAGATTTATGAAATGTTAAAAAGGGTCACATTTAAGTTCAAGAAGTATTGTTTTCCAAAAGTAATAACTTAGCAACAGGTTCATTCGCATGTACAACCATTAATATTTAATATGTTGAATAATTTTAAATACATCTTAAAATTAAAATGGGATGTGTAGAAATTTTATTAGAATGATTACAATATTGTGTATAATAGAGAATAATAAATGCTTAAAGACCGCAACCTAAAGAAGATTTAATTAAAAATTTATCAGCATGAATGTAACCCACTCCCCCCCCCTCTACTTCAGTTCAATCATTGAGATGATTTTTTAAATAATTAAATTTAGTTTTCAGCAGTGAAGTACACACATATTTTTATTTACACAGTGACGCACTACAGATTTTCATTCTATTACGAGTAGAATTTTAATCATTTGGAGAATTTTTTAAAACAAACAGAATTTTCAAAACTTGCAACATATAGATAATAATTTTCAAGAAAGGAAAGCAAGAGATTTTTTAAATCATTAAAGAGTAGAAAAATGAAACTAAATTTAGTAGTAAGATACTTCCCAGACATATTTTATCATTACTCCTTCAGCAATGGAATTCCACTGCTTAAATGACAAAACAACATCTTCTAGATAACTGTGAAAAAACAATGAATATAAGTGGTAGCGGTAACAAGGACTTACCAAAAATAGATCACAATAGTGGCACATTATTCAAGGGTAAAAATGAATCAATTTGAAGACAAAAGAACCATGGGTTTCCTCCCATGCAGTGCTATGTTTTAAATTATTCATCCAGACTTTATTTAAATTCAGTTTTCATATATAGTGAATGCAGCCATTCCCTTTGGCTATCCCTAAAAATTAAACATTCACTCTCTTCCCATTATCTAACATGGGTTTATTTTCTTCACCTATAATTTCAAAAACTCCATTCTTAAGCACTCTCACAATTGTAAAAGGTATAAACCTCTTTGACTTATGTTTTCTAGGAATGAGTTTGAGTCTAGAGTTAAAGAGAAAAACTTTTTGTCCATGTTTGAATTATTTGGTTTGAATAATTGAATCCATAAAGATTTTAGTCTTTTCTTTATAAATCCTTGAATTATCATAACTCTCACTCCTAATATCATTGAGTTCACTTAGATTAAGTAATCTCTTCTCACCAGCAATCTTAAAATTAAATTTTAGAGCCTTAACTACCCAATAAGACTTCTGTTGCAACTCCATAGGTAAATGACAGCATTTCCAAAACAAAATCCAGTAAGGAGACACACCTATAGGTGTCTTCAAAGTAGTTATATATGCCTAAAAAGCATCATCCAATTTAAGAGACTAGTCTTTCCAACAGTTTGACATAATTTTCCTAAGTATATGTTTCAGTTCTCTATTTGAAATTTCTACTTGTCCACTAGATTGTGGATGATAAGGAGTACCGGTTTTATGAACACACCCATATTTTTCTATCAAAACATTAAATTTTTAGTTCTTAAAATGGGTTCCATTATCAATTATAATGGATTTTTTGATCTCCAAATCTTGTAATGATGTTCTTTTTACCAAACATTATTATAGATATGGATTGATTTTTGGGCAGTGACACTACCTCAACCCATTTTGACACATAATCAACAGCAATAAGTATGTACTCATTCCCATGAGATGTTGGAAGTGTACCCGTGAAATCAAAACCCTAGACATCAAAAATATCTACTTCATGAATTCCTTTTTGGGGTAACTTCTACTTTCTTCCAAAATTTTCTAGCCTCTGACATCTATCACAAACAACGACAAAGCTCATAACATCTTTAAAATGAGTGGTCCAATAAAAACTATATTATATGACTTTTTGACCTGTCCTATCACCCCATGGGGACGTCCCTATGGTGAGGAATGACAACTCTCTAAGATAAGAAACATCTCTTACTTAGGCACACACCTCCTAAGGATACCATCAACACATCTACTAAACTACAGGGGGTCATCCCAATGATAGTATTTATGCTCAAAAATGAAATTCCCCCTTTGGTTATTGGACAAATTTCTGGGAAAAAAACCTGTTGTGAGGATGTTGGCAAAATCTGCAAACCAAGAAGATTTTTTGATAGAAATAGTGAGAAGCCTTTCATTGGGAAAGGAAGATTTTGTCTCCCTTAGATCATCATAATAACTAAAAGAACACCTAGAAATGAGGTCAGCAACTAAATTTTGAACTCATTGTTTATCCCTAACTTCTAAATCAAACTCCTATAGCAACAGAATCCATTTAATCAGGATGGGGTTAGTTTCCTTCTAAGAGAGAAAGTACATTAAAGGAGAATGATCAGTGAAAACAATGACTTTTGAAACTAATAAATACTGTCAAAACATATCAAGAGAAAAATAAAATAGTTAGAAATTCTTTTTCAATAGTGTTGTAATTCTTTTGGGCCTCATCTACCAGTACAATAGCATAATATAACACATGTAACATCTTATCTCTCATATTTCAAAGTAAAACACCTACAACCATGTCACTAGAATCAAACATAAGTTCCAAGGGTTTTTTTCAGTAAGGTGTAGTAATAATGGGTGATGTAGTAAGTTTTTACCTTAACGGATTAAATGATTTCAAATAGTTTTCATCAAAATTGAAAGGTGCATCCTTGACCAAAAAATAACACAAGGGCTTAGTTATTTTTTAAAAGTATTTTACGAATATATGGTAGAAACTAGTATACCCTAGGAAACTGAAAATACCTTTTACATTTTCAAGAGGTGGTAGTTTTTGAATGAGTTCTATCTAATAAGTATCAACTTCTAAACCACTCTTTTAATAATTATGACCAAGCACTATACCTTTTTTGACTATGAATTGACACTTCTCTCAATTAAGAACAAGGTTGGTTTCAATGTATCTCTCCAAAACTAACACAAGATATCAAAGACAATTGTCAAATGTGCTACCCAAAATTGAGAAATCATCCATGAAAACCTCAATGATTCTTTCAATCATATATGAAAAAATAGCCATCATACACCTTTGAGAGGTGGCTAGAGCTCCACACAACCCAAAGGTAATCCTCCTGCAAGCAAATTTCCCAAAGGGGCATTTGAATTTGGTCTTTTCCTAATCCTCAAGAGAAACAAGGATCGATTTGTTACCAGAATACCCATCCAAGAAATAGAAAATTTCATTTTTAGAAAGTCTCTCAAGCATTTGATTCAACAAGGGTAATGGAAAATGGTCCTTTATAGTGGCTGCATTCAGCTTCCTATAATATGTACATACTCTCTATTTTGTGTCTTTAATTACTTATATTTATTCATTTTTTTAATTTTTAATTACAACGAATACTCCCTTATTGGGGTCGACATGTACGGGGCTGGACCAACCACTATTAGAAATGGGATATATCATTCCAGTGTCCAGTAGTTTGATAACATCCTCTCTCACAAATTCTTTCATGTTTGGATTCATTATTCTTTGATACTCTACCCTAGGACTATGGTCAGGCTCCATATATATTTCATGAATTCATAATGAGGGACTAATACCCTTTATATTAGTTATTGTCCAGTCTATGGCATATTTAAAATTTTTAAAAACCCATAACTGACTTTTTTATTGGTTTTAATTTAGTTCAATAGAAACTATAACTGGACATGTCGAATTCTCACCCAGAAATGAATATTTATAATGAACAGAGATTGGTTTTAATTCATGAGTGGGTGGTTCTACACTCGAAGGAAAACTCTTAGGTCTGGGAGGTCCAAGAACATCTACATATCTCTTGTAAGGAGTATTGAATGATGAAATATTTTCAATTCCACAATCTAATTTAGAAATAACAGTGCTACTGTCCAGATTGGGAAGCATACTATCCAAAATTTCTAGAACAAAATTCAACAATTTAATCAAAGAATAATCATTATGTTGTCTCAAACGTTCTCCCTAAACATAATAAAAGTGCTCATAATGGATTGTGTTAATAAAAACACCCTCATAATCACTCAAAAATATCATATGTTCATAAATAGATGAATTTTCTACAGTAAAAACTGGGCAGTTGTTGAGTTTTGGAAAATTTTCAAGATTCAGTATTCGAGCAGAACTTTCAATTTCAATGGCAGAAACAACGAAATTTTCAATTTCAAGATAAAGTTCATCAATAGGGGATTGTTTTTTATATTCTTCAATGTGTTCAAGAAAATTTTTATAAGTACTTTCAACTTCACAGAACTCAATTTTCGAACATTTTTTAGAATTATTTGGTCTTTTAATGTTCTTAAACAAATGGAACTCTTCTTATGGTTCTCCAATTTTGTAAATAAGTTGACCCTTTGACACATCAATAACTGCACCACTTGTGTCCAAGAAGGGCCTACCCAAGATAATGGAAACCTCTTAATCCCACTCCATGTCTAAGACTTGAAATCATGTAGGAAAAAATAGATTCCCAACCCCAACTAACAAATCATATATCCTACCCATAATAAGAGTGAATGATCTATCAGCCAACTGTAATATGACTGTGGTAGGTTCAATATCACCCAACCTCAACTATAAAAACAAAGATTATGGGAGCATATTAATAATAGCACTTGGATCACACAAATATTTGAGATGATCATAATTTTCTATGTTACAGGGAATTACAAAACTACATGGGTCTTTCAATTTAGGGGGGATTTTCTTTTGAAGCACAACACTACACTCTTCAGTGAGTCTCTAGGTAGAAAATTCTTGTTGAATTTTTTTGTTTGAAAAAAATTTCTTAAGATATTTCAAATAATATTGGATTTTAATAAAGGATTGAATGAAATTAATGTTTACTTGACGTTTAGAAATGAGACCAATGAACTGATGAGGTTTATCCCTGGTGTTACTTTGTGGTTTTAGCTTTTTAGGGAAAGGTATTGGTGGGGAAATTTTTTTTAAGGATAATAGATATATACTTCACCTCTTCCTCAACCTTTTCATTTATTTTATTCTTTTTAATTTTAGATGAGTTTCCATCTTGTTCTTCAGATGATAAATTCAAATTTTGAACATTTTCATGTCTTTTCAATGAATTTCTAGTATGTTAACAAAGTAGGTTTTTTACCATATTCAAGTAGATTTTCATTTTGCGCATTTTAAATTTCTTTTTTAGAAACAATTTGAGTATTAAGCCCACTTCTACTAACAACAACCATGGAAGTCTTTCTAGGATAAAGCTCAGTGGTACTAGGAAGTATACCCTTTACCCAAGATGAAAAATCTAATGCATGTTTTCTTAGTTTAGTTTCCATGTTTTTCATTCTCACATCAGTTTGAATTTTATCTTACTCATATTGATTTTGTTGTTTGGTTAGCTGAGTTATGTATATTTCCTCTTGAGAGTTAATTTTTTTCAAGATTAGATCACGCATAGAAGAAATTTTATTATCATTGTTTCCATAGGCATTTGAAGACTCACCCCTTTATTGATTTTGAAAGATCAGTCTGGGTTGGTAAGGGTAATTCGGGCCAGTAGATTGTTTAATTATGCCTTGATCTTTCTAGGACATGTTTTTTTGGTTTTTATAGCCTTGGATATAATTATATGAGAATGGATCTTCATTAGGAGGCATTCTAGGACAATTGTTAACAATGTTTGAATTCTCTTGTTGTTGGGCTGAAATATCAAAGTTAGGAAAAGCATTTTCAGTATTCCCAAAAATACCACACTGAACACACTATTACCTTAATGATTTGTTGGTGTTCTGAGAGTCCTGTTTATTAAATTATTTTAGAGTTTTTGTTCATTAAATATTGTAATTGGTTAGTGATTTCAACCAGTGGAATTTGATTTACATTCATTGAACCAATTTTTGGATTAAAATTTCATTTGAAGATTTTTCTTCTTGAATATTTATGTTGTGAATTCAGAGCCAGATTATTAAATAAAAATTCTATGTTCTTCATCTGTCTTATCATTGTAATTTCCCCCAACAACCAGATCAATTTTATCCTGTCTAGAGGATAACAACCCTTCATAGAAGTTGTCCATGAGAAGGTGATATGGAAGTTGATGATGAGGAAAATGCCTAAGAAGATATGTAAATATATCACAACAATCATTAAAAGATTCTCCATCCTCTTGAAAAAAACTAATCATTTTTTTTCTCAGTTCAACTTTATGTCTCCGAGGATAAAATTTCATAATGAAAGAGTTGTACACATGATCCTAGTTTTAAAAAATGTTCTCATCTAGACTCGGAAACCAATTCATAACATTCCCATTAAGGAAAAATGGATCGACTCTCACACTTTTTTCATTTTATGTGAGCCCTAGAAGAGGTAATTTATACACAGTATTATAGAAGTCTCTATTGAAAGCAAGGGAGTCCTCATTTGAGATCCCATTAAATGCAGGCATTAGTGAAATGTGTGACTATTTTAGCTCATAATTTCCGGCACTTGGAGATTACCTAATAGAAGAAGGATTTCTTGAAACTTGAGAGAGTTAGAATTCCCTCATCCTATGCCTTTCAACATCATCTATAAGTTCTGGTTGATTCTGGAAGTTGTTAGGTGCAGGAAATCACTCATCTAGATTTTCCATTTGAATTTTTTTCATTCATAGAATAGTTAAATGATTATCTAATTCAGGGTTCAGAGGCTCTAATCTAACACCGGAAGCTCTTGGGCTCAAGAAAACAACAACAGACTATACAATAGTAATAATTCAGCATGATATGAATCTGATTTTTTAGAGTCTTCAAATTTTCCAAATTTTTTGAGGTTTTTTATATGAATGTTTTTATGTTTTTTAAGAAATAATGGCTACCACCTTCCTCATAAACAATGCCAAAAACCATACCTAAACTATCGTTGAAGTCGGTAAATGTTTAAAATTTATATTGTTACTAACTATAATATTTGTGGAAAGCAGGGTTGAACCCATAGAGATGGAAAATTGACCACTATTCTTTGAAAAAACATTCAAAAACTCCACGATTGTCATAAGTGGAGTAATTTTTTTTACTTTTTATAGTTTTTTATTTTTATTAAGTAGTAGTGTGACAGAACACTTCAAATATTGTATCTAAACTATATTGTAGCTAGAAAAAAATTGAAAACACAAAGAACGGAGATATAGAGTGATGATAATTGAAAAATCAAAAGAAATATGTCCGGGGAAAAATCTCAATTCTACTGGATTGGAAAACAATCCTTCTCATGATAGTAACTACAAATTATACCACTGAAAAGGTGTGGTTTATTTCCCTCACTGGTAAATAAATCACACAAGCTGAAAAATCATGGAGTTTTCCACTCCAAGATTAATCCATTGTGACAATTCTAGTTTGAAAAAGATAACAGAATGAACTCACCATATATTCTGTAGTTTTAGATTCAATTATGATGTTTTAAAAAAATTAATCCACAATCAAACTCACCGAATTGTTATGGATTTCCATGATTAAATGCTAGTAGTACATTGTAAATGAATGCAATCAGAACTGATCTCGCCAATCAATTCTAGTCACATTCTAATGATAGTGAGAATGAAGAAGAAAGGTAACTACCAGACTTGATTTGAACCCCAAATTTTAGGATTTAGCCTATCATTATCTCTATTACGTAAACTAAAATCATTCAAATATGAAAGAAGAGAGTTGAAAGAAAATACGGGAAGAGATATCCCTCTCCTAGCATGAATTGTTGCTGCTCCAGGCCCTCAAATCTCCAAGAGATGGTTCTCAGAGAAGTTCTCCAAAATTTTCCCAAGGTTCTTGCTCTGCTCGTAAGTGAATCATCAAATGTATCAAATGAATGTCACTCTTATATCAATATTGCTATTATATCAATATAGCTCTTATATCAATATCACTCTCATATCAATGTCTCTATACTTTTGCGTCCTCTGTTATCTACTAAATGTCACCACATCTTTCCACCAACTTTAAATGTCATTCACGTGTGCACTGCACACGTGCGTTTTTTTGCGACTGACACGTCGCCCTATCTTTTCTCACGTAACAAACTTTCTCTGAGTTAGTTGGAAGCTCTTGGACATGTTTCCAACATTAGTATGTAACTACATAGTTTAAACAGAGAATAAATAATTCGATGTTAAATAAAAAGTGTTAACTTTTATAAATAAATAATCAACTATTTTATTAATTCATGATTAAATGTTATTTAATTTATTTTAAAAGATAATATTTTATTTTATTTAGAAAAATTATTTAATTATATTATTAAAGCTAACAATATTAATAATGTTATATAATATTTTCTAAATATTAAATAATAACTACCATTTGATTAGGTTATTTATTAATATAACTATTTATAATTATTATTGATAATTTTATTTAATATAATTATTAAGTTAACAATAATTTCTAATAATAAATTATTTATTAATTTAAATTAATCATATTAGTTTATCTTGATTAATTATTTAATTTTTTATAAATTTAATTTAATTAGTTTTATATTTTGAATATTTACTAAATAATGTTACTAATTATTTATTAAGTGTTATGATATTATTATTATTATTTATAATGTAATTTTTTAATTAAAACCATATCCTCCCCCATTTTTGCCTGTGAAACTGGGGAGGTCTTTTTCTCCAACAAACAGCGCATCTGCCTACTTCTACTCCAGCGACAATGACAAGGCCAACTGGAATGGCTCCCCTTCAGCAGACAAGCGGCATGTTTCTCTACTCCTTAGCATCAAGGGACTGGTGATGGTATGCATCTCGGATGATGGCCTGGGATCCTCCTAGTGACGCGGCAGAACAGATCGACTCTGCTAGACCTCATCCTGTTCGGCTTCGGTGGCGGGTTATTCTCTTACGGCGGCGACATTGAACCATCACTGGTTATATCTCCCAATAGTGGCACGACAATTCTCAACAGCAGTGCGGTGGGATATGTTATTCCCTACAACGGCACACACTCTTCAGCATAGCACAGTGCTCCTGTTGTTCCTCCTCTCTTCAGCGTGAATGGCCTCTTCTTATCAATGGAGGATTGCTCAGTTTTTCCCGATCCTGGTACTGGTGGTGGGTTCTCTCCAGATGCGCTGAAATCTGAATTTCTAGGTTTTTAGATATGAAAAGTGAAACATGATTTTCAACTTCAATTTAAACATGGTTTGAATGTCTGGTTTGATTCCGTTCGAAATGGGATAGAGTTGAGGACAAAGAGTTGCATCGGTTGAAGATGGAATCAGTTGTGCAATGGTGACGTATGATGAGAAAGGAGAGAATGTAGGTAGCAAACAAGGGATCAACTAGTAGAACGAAAGGGCATGAAACGGGTCAGTGTTGGATCTGCATCGGTGAGAAATAGTGGAGAATGGCTATTGGTGAGTTTCCAGGGAGGTATTGTATGAGGTGGAACATCGATGCAAAGGTCACCGATAGGCTAAAGGAAAAGTCACCGATAGTTGAAAAACATGTGAGGAGTAGTATCACAACAGAGGTTACCGGTGGGCAGAAGGATACCGATGAAAAAGATTTAAAAGGCTCACCGATAGATTTAAATTCGAGGGTCACTGTAAGCCTGCATAAAAGGTCACCAATGATTTTAAAAAAAATAAAAGTTCACTATTGAGAGGAAAGGTCACCGTTGGAGAGAGAAATTCTTTCTCTGATGTAGTTAAAGGTTACTGATAGAATGAAAGGTCACCAATTCATTGCATCAAAGGTCACCAATGAAAAAATTAATCCACATTGGTAACATATAACTAACACTAACACAAAAAAATAAAACTGCATAAATTAAACTAACAATTAAAATATAAGATAATTAAAATTAAAATAAGAACAAAGACTAACAAACATAAATTGAAAAGATAATTTATTAAATTTAAAACATAACAAATTACAATTTAATTTATTAATTGATAACACATAAATTGGTAAAATAAATTGATTGAAGACTAATATAAATATTATTTAAGGATATATTATGAGTATAAAAGGGTAGCATCGGTGACTAAATAAGTCACAGATTGCTCTTCTCTACCTCTCTATTAGAATGAACACACAAGTCCATGACTTAATAATTTTAATGCATTCCTAAAATTATATAATTAATGTTTTAAAACTCTTAATTAATTAAATAAATAAATAATTGAAAACTTAGAGTTAAAATCGCTCTATTTCATTTAATTTGAACTCAAATTCTTAACATTATTAGTTAGTAGGATGATTAAACATATTAATTAACAAAGGTAATTTATTATAATTAATCTAAATAAAAGCATACAGTATTAAAATAAAGACTAAGTATGAAAAATAGAAAATCGATGATTAAATATTGGTTTATAATATATGTTAATTTATTAAAAAGTTAAGAATATTTTAATTAACTAAAATAAAAAAAGAGATAATTAAATTAGTAAATTATAGTATAATTAAGATTATTAATTTATGAACTAAATGTACTTAATTAAATATAAAAAATTATTAATTAACAAATTTTATTATAAAAATTCCAAATTACAATTATTTAGTAAAAAGTTCATAAATAATTATTTATATCATAAAAAATTAAGTAAAAAGATGTGGAAAAACTCTATAATATAGAGTCACATCAAATAGCTCCATGGATCCATCTTTTTTCTTGACAAATAGAATATGGGCTCCCAATGGTAAAAGACTAGGGAAGAAAAATCCTTTATCACACCATTCCTCTAGTTGTATCTACGGGTCTAATAATTCCATTGTAGACGTTCTATAAGAATTCTTTGATATTGGTCTTGATCTAGCAAATAAATCAATAATGAACTCAACATCCCGCTCTATATGATGTCTAGGTAAATCATCTGAAAATACATCAACATATTCATTCACAATAGAAACATCTTAAATTTGATAATTTATTCCTCCACCAAAATATATATCACTCTATTTTCCCCAAGCATTTAATTCCTTAGAGCTACTAGTGGTGGATCGAGATAAGAATCAGATATCGATGTTTATTCTATAAAGATAATGGATTCTACACCTGCCTCACAAATCATAATTTCATTCTTTTTGAAATAAATTTAAACATAATATTTTGAATTCCAGTTCATGGCATGGATTAATTCCAATTTGAACATAGGTTTAATGATAAAATCACGAGGTAAAACAAATTATTATGCTATAATGGGGACTTCCTAACACATCTCGGTAGCAATGAATCATCCATTTGAGTTTTGACTGAAAACATCCATAATTAGGAGATTTGGAAAGATCTAGTTTTTAAATAAAAATGGTAATATATAAAAAAAGTGATAATCCATGAATCAAATAATTCATTGGCCATGAATGGGGAAATTATTATAGTAACTAATGCCACATAATTAATAACTTCAACTTCAGCATTTGCGATCCCAAAAGCTTCATTATTCTTCCTTGTACTTGTATGGGGAATGTCTCCTTGACGATTAGAACAGTAATTGGAATAATGTCCCATATATTTACAATTATAGTAATAAACATTGTCATCTTATTTCTTTCCATTATAATCTCAAGATTTCTGGCCTCTTTATCCACATTTTTAAAAGACTCCTTTTCCTTTTTAGCTGGATTTTGGGTGTTTCTTTCCACATGCATCACATGTTGGAAACATCACCTTTTCATTCTCCCCTTTATCAATTAATTCCTCCACCACCCTATTCTTCTCTTGCATTCCTTTATACTCATTAGCCATAGATAATTATTTCTCAGTATTTATTTCACTTGAGAATATACCGCCATAAGATGAGATTGTTTTGGGAACTGGTACCCTTAGGAGGAATGATTTTAAACCATCAAAGACTTAATAAATCATTCTACTTGGATTACATATGTAGTCTGCAAAATTCCATGATAGACTTGTAAAATTGGCATCATACTTCACAATGTTTTCATTCTCTTTTTATTTCAATCTAATGAATTTACTCTCCATATATTCTTACTATTATAAAGGAAAATAATTTTCTAATAATATTTCTTTAATGTCCCTCGATTCCATTTCATATCTCTCTTCCTCCTCGTTAGTATTTTTAATCAACAACCATAATTGATCCACATCTCCCTATAGATGATAAACTACAATTAAAACCTTTTCCCTTTTGTTACATCCCAAAGTGATAAATATATTCTCTAGGAAACATATCAATTTCTCAGCTACAAATTGGTTTTTAGTCCCATTGACTGATGGAGGTTGTTGTCAGATAAAGCGTTCTGACGTTGTACCTCTATGTTTCTTTTTAGGATGCTTCATATGGGTAAGGTTATTTTTCATAACCTGAGTTAGCTAATCCAGTATAGTTTTAAGCATCCCAGCACATGTTGCAACTCTAACACAATGTCATTATCTTGTATATGAGGAAAATACCTACATGGTATACATTCATTCATGAAATTTCAATTCCTTCTACTAACATCCATTTCTAAATAATGGAATGCACAAAATTTGGTTCTGAATAATAATTTATAATGTCTAAATATAAAAATAGTTAACTTATACTAGAATTTTATTCATTTCTAATCTCAAAATCATATGAATTATTAAATTGAGGACCTATTAACATTAAAATCATTCATAATGGTTTTTAAATAAATGTGAATTATCCTAAGAATATCCCCCAGGATTATCAAAAAAAGTGCATAGTAAAGAAAATTATTGTTTACTAGGTAACCCCGAGTTAATGCTAGAACACTATATTGGAGTTATTACTCCTAGTTACATCTGTCCTAGAACCACATACACTTGTAATATCAAGGAAATGATTTATTTTTTAAAAATATCTACATAATATATACCTTAAAAAAATCTATGATTTTATTGTATACTAATCTTCAATGTCCTTCTTATGGTTTTGTTCCCTAATATTTTTTTTCTAAACAATGTTTCCAATTTTTTGACTAAACATCCTTTGTTACTATCTATAAAGACCCAACCCCAGTTTCCTAGAGCAAGTTCCATATTTTATTACATTGGAATATAGAAAAGGAATTGTATCCTAAATAAATTAATAGTTTATTATATTTTGAAAACAAGATACATACATATGTTCATAAATAAAACAATCAAGGGAATACAACATATCAACTTCTTTTGAATCACAGATAAAACTCCAGATTATCCATAAAAGTCATTCATAAAATTCATCTTCACCAACTGGGAAAAAATAAAACATAAAAATGGGGTGAGTTTAGATGCTCAGTAAGGGTATGTAATACAACAGAAGTTATCATAAACCTAAATAGTATGTATAATGAATAACTAAAAACACATGCCATTAAAAATTATTCTTGAGAATAATATGGAAGAAATGAATTAAGATCAAATAAGTCCATATAAATTACCAAAAGAGAGTGAATCATAACAATTAATATTGTACTAGTCAAATAATCACATTTTTTATCAATTTATAATACCATAATGAGGGAATTCATAATTCTGAACATCTAAAACATATTACTGAGGTGTCAGCCATGACATTTAAAATTACTAGGATAAGGCCTCCGCTAAAACCCAATTCTATTTTGTCTCATGATACCTACGAATGAATCTATGGGATATAGTGAGCCCCACCCATCAGATTCTATGTCCAATGAATTCCTCATATGAACTGGTCTAAACATAAACAACCTGAACATATGAAATTACCTCCCACAATATGTACAGATAAAAACTAACCATTCTAACTAGTGTGGTGAATTGGTGGCAGGTTCCTCTCCTACAGCGACGACATTGAACCAGCAGTGGGTATATCTCCCAAAAGTGGTTTGTAATCTATCAACAGCAGCGCGGTGGGAATGGTTCTTCCCAGCAATGACACACACTCTTTAGCACAACATAGTGCTCCATCTCTTCCTCCCCTCTTCAGTGTGAACAAAATGTTCTTATCAGCGGTGGCTTTCTCGGTTTCTCTAGATGAAGGTACCGGCAGTGGGTTCTCTTACATGTGAAGAAATATGAACTTATGGTTTACAGATCTGAAAAGTGGAGCTTGATTTACTAGTTGAATTTAAATATGGACTGAAAGTATGGCTTGAATCTGTTCGAAATGGGATAGAGTTAAGGGCAGAGAGTTGCATCGGTTGAATATGGATCATTACTTCAATGGGGAAGTATGATGAGAATGGAGAGAGTGTCAGTAGAAAATAGGGGATCAACATGGGTGTTAGGTTGATAGGGATGGAGTAATAGTGAGAAAATACGTTTTGAGGCATCGGTAGCAGGAAAGGGTTCGGTGTGGGTCGGTGATGGATCCACATCGGTGAGAAACGAAGGGCAATGGATATTGATGAGATGCTGGGGAGGAACTGCGTGAGGTGGAACAATGACGAAAAGGTCACCAATAGGATTATGAAAAGGAAACTAATAGTTGAAAAACAAGTGAGAAGCAGTAATGCAATAGAGTTTACCAATGGGCATAAGGCTATTGATGCAAATGATTTAAAAGGTTCACTGATAGATTTAAATTAGAGGGTTGTTGTTAGCCTCCATAAAAGTTCACCGATGATTTAAAAAAAATAAGAGCTCACCGCAGAGAGAAAGGTCGCCGATGGAGAGAGAAAAAAAAGGTCACCAATGCAGTTAAAGGTTACCGAAAGAATGGAAGGTTACTGATGCACTGCATCAAATGTCATTGATGAAAAAATTAGTCCACATTAATAACATACAACTAATGGTAAGAAAAAAAATTAAAACTTCATAACTTAGACATAAAATTAAAAATTATGTTAATTAAAATTAAAAATTAGAACAAATAATAAAAAACATAAATTGAAGACATAATTTATTAAATTTAAAACTTAAAAAATTACAATTTAGTATATTAATTTATAACACAGTAATTTAAACTGGATAATTGTTAAACTAATTTGATTGAAAATTAATTTTAAAAATTATTAATGGATCTATAATGAGTAAAAATGCGTCACATTGATGACTAAATAAGTCACCGATAGCTCTTTTCTACATCACCAGTAGAGTAAAAAATCATGTTAATGAAATAATAATTTAACTGCATTTTTAAAATTATGAAATTAATGTTTTAGAAAACATAATAATTAATTAAATAACTAAGTGAATAAATAGAGTTAAAATCGTGCTGTTTCCTTTAATTTAAAACCAAATTCTAAACATAATTAGTTAGCAGGTTGATTAAACATATTAATTAATGAAGACAGTTTATTCTAATAAATCTAAATTAACAGAAAATATATTAATATAAAGTCTCAGTTAGATAAATAGAAAAACGATGTTTAAATATTTGTTTATAATAGATGTTAATTTATTAAAAAGTCATGCATATTTTAATTAACTAAAATAAAAAAGAAATAATTGAATAAGAAAATTAATGTAAGATTAAGATAATTAATTTAAGGACTAAAAATACTTAATTAATTATAAAAATTTGATTATTTAACAAATTTAATTATAAAAATACAAATTTTAAATTATTTAGTATAATGTGCTTAAATAATTAATTAAATCATCAACAATTAAGTAAAATGATGTCTAAAAACAATATAAAAAAAGTGTCACATAAAATTCCCCCACACATAAGCATTGTTTGTCCTCAAACTATTTCTTTCTTTGATATCATTGAAAAAACAGATCATAGTATTTATGATCCAGCTCTAACTATAGTTTTACCAGTACATAAAAAAGAGGATAGAACATAACATTAGGCTTTTGGAAACTTATTTTCATATCATGTCTTGACTCGAACAAGTACACAAATATTAATCAAAATAACGAAGATTCATCAATCAAGAATGTGTCATGCCTCATACAAAACTCTCCTTAGTGGATCATTTCAATCTGGGCGTAAGTTCTAATTTAAAGAGTGATAAGAGATAAAACATCAATGATGTTATGAAAATTACAATAGGAACTATGTATAATGACTCTACACCTAGGTTTCAACAATGAATAATTTTTTTTGAATCACCATAATGATGCAACCTAAATGACTCCCATAATAAACAAATTGACCCCTTCTTAATCTGGTGTTCTTCATTCCTCTCACCTTAATGAACTAATTTTTGACCCTAGACACTTTATTTAATTTTTCACAAGACATGTATCATGCTCTAAGAACTATGAAATGCACTAATTCAAGGTGTACAGAGGGATTATAGTAATAAAAAATGCACACAACATCTAGGGTCTCAGAGACTCATTAGGGGAATCGAGAGTCCCAAAATACTCCAGTATCAAAAGATTTTACTGAAAACCATTTACATTGGATAATGAATGCAATTACATTAATAATTAAAAGGAAATGATTTCCCTATAATGAAGATCAAATATCTAGTTCCAACGGTTATGATCAAACCACTACTAAAAGGTCACCCATATCACTATAAAAAATAGATCCTAAACTAGATTTATATAAAACCACAAAGATAGACCACTCAAAAATCATTCATCCCCAATAATTTTAGACTCAAATCATTACTTAACTAGCATCAAGGTACTATTCCTTAGCCAGGAATCATTTGAGAAACAATGTAATGCCAAAAATTATGAAAGACTTTTGAAAAAATTTACCCATTTTTTATAAAATTATTATGTTGTAGCAGTAATTGATGGGATTTAAATCAAGAATAGTTTAGCACAGTCATGAATTGACCACCGACCTACACATAAAACCCAATCTTTTCCCCAAATTTGAACTCTAAAGTGGAGAAGAACAATTTAAAAGTTATAGATTAAAATAGATTTTCAATAGAGAAGATTTATGACAGGTTAAAAAGGGTCACAATGAAGTTCAAGAAGTATTGGTTTCCAAAAAGAATAACTTAGCCACAGGTTCATTACCAAGTACAACCATTAATATTTAATCTGTTGAATAATTTTAAATACATCTTAAAAGTAAAATGGGATGTGTAGTCATTTTATTAGAATGAGTACAATATTGTGTATAATAGATCAGAAAAAAATGTAAAACACCCCAACCTAAAGCAGATTCAATTAAAAATTTATCAGCATGCATGTACCCCCCCCCCCCCACTTCAGTTCAAGCATTGAGATGATTTTTAAAATATTGAAATTTATTTTTCAGCAGTGAAGTACAGGCATATTTTTATTTACACAGTGACACACTGCAAATTTTCATTCTATTACAAGAAGAATTTTAAACATTTAAAGAATTTTTTAAAACAAATAGAATTTCTAAAACTTGCAACATATAGATAATCATTTTCAAGCAAGGCAATCAAGAGATTTTTAAAATCATTAAAGAGAAGAGAAATGAAACAAAATTTAATATTAAGATACTTCCCAGACCTATTTTATCATTAGTCCTTCAGCAATGGAATTCCACTCCTTAAATGAAAAAACACCATCTTCTAGATAATTGTGAAATAGACCAATGAACCCAAGTTCTAACAGTAACAAGGAATTCCCAAAAATAGATCACAAAAGTAGAACATTATTCAAGGGTAAAAATGAATCAATGTGAAGACAAAAGAACCATGGGTTTCCACCCATGTAGTGATATATTTTAAATTCTTCATCCAGACATTATTTAAAATTAGTTTTCATACACTGTGAATGCAGCCATGCCCTTTGGATATACCAAAAAATTAAACATTCACTCTCTTCCCATTTTCTAACATGGGTTTATTTTCTTCACCTATAATTTCAACAACTCCATTCTTAAGAACTCTCACAATTGTAAAAGGTATAGACCTCATGGACTTATGTTTTCCAGGAAAGAGTTTGAGTCTAGAGTTAAAGAGAATAACTTTTTGTCCAGGTTTGAATTCTTTGGTTTGAATAATTGAATCCATAATGATTTTAGTCATTTCTTTATAAATCATTGAAATATCATAAATCTCACTCCTAATCTCATTGAGTTCACTCAGATCAAGTAATCTCTTCTCACCAGCACTCTTAAAATCAAATTTTAGAGCCTTAACTACCCAATAAGACTTGGGTTGCAACTCAATAGGTAAATGATAGCATTTCCAAAACAAAATCATGAATGGAGACACACCTATAGGGGTCTTCAAAGTAGTTATATATGCCCAAAAAGCTTTATCAAATTTAAGAGACCAGTCTTTCCAACAGTTTGACATAATTTTCCTAAGTATATGTTTCAGTTCTCAATTTGAATTTTCTACTTGTCCACTAGACTGTGGATGATAAGGAGTACCGGTTTTATGAACACACCCATATTTTTTCCATCAAAACATTAAATTTTTAGTTCTTAAAATGGGTTCCATTATCACTTATAATGGCTTTGGGAACTCCAAATCTTGTAATGATGTTTTTTTTTACCAAACATTATTATAGAGATGGATTGATTTTTGGGCAGTGACACTACCTCAACCCATTTCGACACATAATCAACAGAAATAAGTATGTACTCATTCCCATGAGATGATGGAAATGGACCCCAGAAATAAAAACCCTAGACATCAAAAATATCTACATCAAGAATTCCTTTTTTGAAGTAACTTATACTTTCTTCCAACATTTCATATCCTATAACATCTATCACAACCAACCACAAAGCTCCTAGCATCCTTAAAATGAGTGGGCCAATAAAAAATAGATTATAGAACATTTTGACCAGTCCTCTAAACCCCATGGTGACCTCCCTATGGTGAGGAATGACAACTCTCTAAGATAAGAAACATATCTTACTCAGGCACACACCTCCTAAGGATACCATCAGCTCATCTACTAAACAACAGAGGGTCATCCCAAAGATAGTATTTATGCTCAGAAATGAATTTCTTCCTTTTAGTTATTGGACAAATTTTTGCGAAAAAACCTACTGTGAGGATGTTGGAAAAATCTGCAAAAAAAAGCAGATTTTTTGATAGAAACAGTGAGATGATTTTCATCAAGAAAGGAAGAGTTTGTCTCCCGTAGATCATCAGAATGGGTATAAGGACACCTAGAAATTAGTTCTGCAACTAAATTTTCAACACATTGTTTATCCCAAATTTATAAATCAAACTCATGTAGCAACAAAATCCATATAATCAGCATGGGGTTAGTTTCCATCTACAAGAGCAAGTACTTTAAAGCAGAATGATCAGTGAAAAAAAAGACTTTTGAACCTAACAAATACTATCAAAACCTCTCAAGAGAAAAATACAATAGTTAGAAATTCTTTTTCAGTAGTGGTGTAATTATTTTGGGCCTCATCTACCAGTATACTAGCATAATATACCACCTATAACATCCTATCTCTCCTCTGTCAAAAGAAAACACCTACAACCATGTAACTAGAATCACCCATAAGTTCCAAAGGTAGTTTCCAGTCCGGTGTAGTAATAATGGGTGATGTAATGAGTTTCTCCCTTAACAGATTAAATGATTTCAAATAGTTTTCATCAAAATTGAAAGGTGAATCCTTGACCATCAAAGAACACAAGGGATTCATTATTTTTTAAAAGTATTTTACGAATATCTGGTAGAAACTAGTATACCCTAGGAAACATCTAATACCTTTTACATTTTCAAGAGGTGGTTGTTTATGAATGAGTTCTATCTTAGATGTATCAACTTCTAATCCACTATTTTAATCTTTATGACCAAGCACTATAACTTTTGTTATATGAATTGACACTTATCTCAATTAAGAACAAGGTTGGTTTCCATGTATCTCTCCAAAACTAACACAAGATATCCAAGACAAGTGTCAAAAGTGCTACCCAAAATTGAGAAATCATCCATGAAAAGCTCAATGATTCTTTCAATCATATCTGAAAAAATAGCCATCATACACCTTTGAGAGGTGGCTGGAGATCCACACAAACCAAAGGTAATCCTCCTGCAAGAAAATTTCTCAAAGGGGCATGTGAAATTGGTCTTTTCCTGATCCTTAAGAGAAACAAGAATCAAGTTGTAACCAGAATACCCATCCAGGAAACATAAAAATTCATTTCTAGTAAGCCTCTCAGGCATTTGATCCAACAAGGGAAATGGAAAATGGTCCTTCATAGTCACTTCATTCAGCTTCCTATAATCTATACATACTTTCTATTTTGTGGCTTTCCTAACTTGGATTTCTTCATTTTTTCCCTTTTTAACTACAATGAATACTCCCTTATTGGGGTCAACCTATACGGGGCTAGCCTAACCACTATTAGAAATGGGATATATCATTCCATTGTACAGTAGTTTGATAACATCCTCTCTCACAACGTCTTTCTTGTTTGGATTCATTCTTCTTTGATACTCTAACCTATGATTATGGTTAGGCTCCATAGGTATTTTATGCATGCAGAATGAGGGACTAATGCCCTTTATATTAGTTATTGTCTAGTCTATGGAAAATTTAAATTTTTTAAAAACACATAATTGTCTTTTTTCTTGGTTTTCATTTAGTTCAACATAAATTATAACAGGAAATGTAGAATTATCACCCTGAAATGAATATTTCAAATGAACATATATTGGTTTTAATTCATGAGTGGGTGGTTCTACACTCAAAGGAAGACTCTTAGGCCTGGGAGGTCCAATATCATCAACATATCTCTTGTAAGGAGTATTTAATGATAAATGATTTTCAATTCCACGATCTGATTCAGAAATAACAGTGCTACTGTCCAGAATGGGCAGCATACTATCCAAAATTTACAGAACAAAATTAAACAAGTTAATAAAAGAATAATCATTACGTTGTCTCAAACGTTCCCCCAAAACATCATAAAAATGTTCATAATGGATGGTGTTAATAAAAACACCCTCATAATCACTCAAAAAGCTCCTATGTTCATAAACAGATGAATTTTCAACAGCAGAAGCTAGGCAGTTGCTGATTTTTGGAAAGTTTTCAAGTTTCAGTATTCGAGCAGAATTTTCAATTTCAATGACAGAAACACAAAAATTTTCAGTTTCATGATAAATTTCTTTAATAGGGGATTGTTTTTTCATATTTTTCAATGTGTTCAAGAAAATTTTTATAAGAACATTCAACTTCATAGAACTCAATTTTTGAACAGTTTTTAAAATTATTTAGTCTCTTAATGTTATTAAGCACATGCAACTCTTCTTCTGGTTCTCCAATTTTGGAAATAAGTTGACCCATTGACACATCAATTACTGCACTACCTGTGTCCAAGAAGGGCATACCCATGATGGTGGAAACCTCTTATCCCACTCTATGACTAAGACTAGAAATCATGTAGGAAAAAATAGTTTCCCAACCCCAACTAAAAAATCATATATCCTACCCATAATAAGAGTGAATGATCTATGAGCCAACTGCAATATGACTGTGGTGGGTTGAATATCACCCAACCTCAACCACTGAAACAGTGATTGTGGGAGCATATTAATAGTATCACTTGGATCAAAACATATTTGAGATGATCATAATTTTCTATGTTAAACGGAATTACAAAGCTACATGGGTCTTTCAATTTAAGTGGAATTTTCTTTTCAAGCACAACACTACACTCTTCAGTGAGGCTCTAGGTAGAAAATTCTTCTTGATTTTTTTTGAAACAATTTTCCTAAGAGATATCAAATAATATGGGATTTGAATGAAGGATTGAATGAAAGTAATGTTTACTTGGCGTTTCTAAAGGAGACCCAGGAACTAATGAGGTTTATCCCTGGTGTTACTTTGTGGTTTCAGCTTTTTATGGAAAGGGATTGGTGGGGAATTTATTTTAGGAAAGTAGACATATACTTCACCTCTTCCTCAACCTTTTCATTTATTTTATTCTTTTGACTTTTAGATGAGTTTCCAGATTTATCTTCATATGTTAAATTCAAATTTTGATCATTTTCATGACTTTTCAATTAATTTCCAGCATGTTAACAAAGCAGGTTTTTTTACCATATCCAAGTAGATTTTCATTTTGGGCATTTTAAAGGTCTTTTTCAGAAATAGTTTGAGTATTAAGCCCGCATATACTGACAAAAACCATGCCATTATATCTAGGATACAACTCTATGGTACTAGGAAGTATACCCTTTACCCTAGATGAAAAATCTCATGCATGTTTTCTTAGTTTAGTTTCCATGTTTTTCATTCTCACATCATTTTTCATTTTATCTTACTCATATTGATTTTGATGTTTGGTTAGCTGAGTCATGTATATTTCCTCTTAAGAGTTAATTTTGTTCAAGATTAGATCATGGATAGAAGAAATTTTATTATCATTGTTTCCTTAGGCATTTAAAGACTCACCCTTTATTGATTTTGAAAGTTTGGTCTTGGTTGGTAAGAGTAATTTGGGGCAGTAGATTGTTTAATTATGCCTTGATCTTTCTAGGACATGATTTGTTAGTTTTTATAGCCTTGGATATAATTATATGAAAATGGATCTTCTTTAGGAGTCATTATAGGACCATAGTTAACAATGTTTTAATTCCCTTGTTGTTGGGCTGAAATATCCGAGTTAGGTCAAATGTTTTCAGTATTCCCAAAAATACCACACTGAACACACTATTCCCTTAATGATTTGTTGGTGTTTTGAGAGTCATATTTATTAAATGTTTTTTAGAGTTTTTGTTCATTAAATATTGCAATTGGTTGGTGATTTCAGCCGGTAGAATTTGAGTTACATTTATTTAACCAGTATTTGGATTAACATTTCTATTGAAGATTTTTCTTCTTGAATTTTTATGTTGTGAATTCAAAGACAGATTATTAAAAAAGTTTCTATGTTCTTAATTAGTCTTATCATTGTAATTTCCCCCAGCAACCTGATCAACTTGATTCTGTCCAGAGGATGACAACCCTTCATAGAAGGTGTCCATGAGAAGGTGAGATGGAAGTTGATGATGAAGAAACTGCCTAAGATGATCTGTAAATCTATCACAACCATCATTAAAAGATTCTACATCCTCTTGAAAAGAACTAGTTATTTTTTTCTCAGTTCAACTTTATGTCTCTGAGGATAAAATTTCATAATGAAAGAGTTGTACACATGATCCCAGTTTTAAAAAATGTTCTCATCTAGACTCAGAAACCAATTCATAGCATTACCATTAAGGAAGAATGGAACTACTCTCCCTCTTTTTTCAATTTATGTGAGTCCTAGAAGAGGTAATTACTACAAAGTATCATAGAAGTCTCTATTGAAAGCAAGGAAGTCCTCATTTGAGAGCCCATTAAATACAGGAATCAGTGAAATGTGTGACTATTTTAGCTCATAATTTCTGGCTCTTGGAGATTACCTAATAGAAGAAGGATTTCTTGAAACTTGAGAGAGTTATAATTCACTCCTCTTATGCCTTTCAACGTTATCTAGAAGTTCTGGTTGATTTTGGAAGTTGTTAGGAGTAGGAAATCACTCATCTAGATTTTCCATTTTAATTCTTTTTATTCTTAGAGTAGTTAAATGATTATCTAATTTAGGGTTCAAAGGCTCTAATCTAACACCAGAAGCTCTTGGGCTCAAGATAACAACAACAGAATATACAATAGTAATAATTCAGCAAGATATGTAACTGATTTTTTACAGTCTTCAAATTTTCCAATTTATTTGAGGTTTTTTATATGAATTTTTTATGTTTTTTTAGAAATAATGGCTATCACCTTCCTCGTAAACGATACCAAATACCATACCTAAACTATTGTTGAAGTCGGTAAATGTTTAAAATTTATATTGTTACTGACTACAGTATTTGTGGAAAGCAGGGTCGAACCCACAGAGATGGAAAATTGACCACTATTCTTTGAAAAAACATTCAAAAACTCCACAATTGTCAGAATTGGAGTAGATTTTTTTACTTTTTATATTTTTTATTTTTTATTAAGTAGTCGTGTGATAGATCAATTCAAATATTGTATCTAAACTATACTGTAGCTCGAAACAATTGAAAACACAGAGAACCGAGATATAGAGTGATGATAAGTGAAAAATCAAGAGAAATATGTCCAGGGAAAAATCTCAATTTTACTGGTTTGGAAAACAATCCTTCTCATGATAGTAACTACAAATTGTACCACTGTAAAGGTGTGGTTTCTTTACCTTGCCAGGAAATAGATCACACAAGCCGAAAAATCCTGGAGTTCGCCACTCCATGATTAATCCACTGTGACAATTCTAGTTTGAAAAAGATAACAGAATGAACTCGTCGTATGTTCTGTAGTTTTTGATTCAATTATGATGTTTTAGAAAATTAATCCACAATCAAACTCAAAATTTTTTTATGGATTTCCATGATTAAATGCTAGTAGTACATTGTAAATGAATGCAGTCAGAACTGATCTCGCCCAATCAATTCTAGTCACATTCTAATGATAGTGAGAAGGAAGAAGAAAGGGAACTAGTAGACTTGATTTTAAACCCAAATTGTAGGATTTAGCCTATCATTGTCTCTATTACGTAAACTAAAATCATTCAATTTTGAAAGAAGGGAGTTGAAAGAAAACAGGGGAAGAGATATCCCTCTCCTAACTTGAATTGTTGCTGCTCCAGGCCCTCAAATCTCCAAGAGATGGTTCTCAGAGAAGTTCTCCAAAATTCGCTCAAGGTTCTTGCTCTGCTCGAAAGTGAATCATCCAATGTATCAAATGAATGTCGCTCTTAGATCAATATTGCTATCATATCAATATCGCTCTTATATCAATATCACTCTCATATCAATGTCTGTATACTTTTGTATCCTCCATTATCTACTAAATGTCACCACATCTTTCCACCATCTTTAAATGTCCTTCACGTGTGCACCGCATACGTGCGTTTTTTCGCGACTGACACGTCGCCCTATCTTTTCTCACGTTACTAACTCCCGCTGAGTTAGTTGGAAGCTCTTGGATGTGTTTCCAACATTAGTATGTAACTACATAGTTTAAACAGAGAATAAATAATTCAACGATAAAAAAGTGTTAACTTTTATAAATAAATAATCAACAATTTTATTAATTCATGATTAAATGTTATTTTATTTATTTTAAAAGCTATTATTTTATATTGTTTAGAACAATTATTAAATTATATTATTAAAGATAACAATATTAATAATGTTATATAATATTATCTAAATATTAAATAATAGCAACCATTTGATTTGGTTACTTATTAAGATAATTTTTTATAATTATTAATGTTAATTTTATTTAATATAATTATAAATTTAATAATAATTTCGAATATTAAATTATTTATGAATTTAAATTAATCAGACTAGTTTATCTTCATTAATTATTTAATTTTTTATAAATTTAATTTAATTGGTTTCATATTTTGCTTATTTACTAAATAATTTTACTAATTATTTATTAATTCTTATGATTTTATTATCATTATTTATAATTTATTTATTTTAATTAAAACCATCTCCTCCCCCATTTTCGCCACTGAACCAGGGGAGGTCTTTTTCTCCGACAAACAGCGCCTCTGCCTGCTTCTACTCCAGCGACAACAACAAGGCCAACTGGATCGGCTCCCCTTCAGCAGATCAACGGCTTCCTACCTATCCGGAAAAATAGCGGCGGGCGACTCTACTCCTTAGCATCAAGGGACTGGTGATGTTATGCATCTCAGATGGTGTCCTAGGATCCTCCTAGTGACGCGGCACAACAGACCAGCTCGGCTCAACCTCATCATGTTAGGCTTCGGTGGCGGGTTGCTCTCTTGTGGCGACGACATTGAACCATCGGCGGCGGGATAGGTTATTCCCTGCAACGACACACACTCTTCAGAATAGCATAGTCCTCCTGCTATTCCCCCTCTATTCAGCACGAATGGACTCTTCTTATCAATGGCGACTTGCTCAGTTTCTCCAGATCTTGGTACCGGCAGTGGGTTCTCTCCAGATGCGCTGAAATCTGAATTTATAGGATTTCAGATATGAAGAGTGGAACTTGATTTACAAGATCAATTTAAAAAAGGGTGGCATCGGTGACTAAATATAAATATTGTTAAAATAAATTGATAGAAGACTAATATAAATATTGTTTAAAGATCTATAATGAGTAGAAAAGGGTAGCATCGGTGACTAAATAAGTCATAGATTGCTCTTCTCTACCTCTCCAGTATAATGAAAACACAAGTCCATGACTTAATAATTTAAATGCATTCTTAAAATTATATAATTAATGTTTTAAAACTCTTAATTAATTAAATAAATAACTAATTGAATACTTAGAGTTAAAATCGCTCTATTTCATTTAATTTGAATTCAAATTCATAACATTATTAGTTAGTAGGATGATTAAACATATTTATTAACAACGGTAATTTATTCTAATTAATCTAAAAAAAAGAATAAAATATTAAAATAAAGACTAAGTATGAAAAATAGAAAATCAATGATTAAATATTGGTTTATAATATATGTTAATTTATTAAAAAGTTAAGAATATTTTAATTAACTAAAATAAAAAAAGAGATAATTAAATTAGAAAATTATATTATAATTAAGATTATTAATTTAAGAACTAAACATACTTAATTAATTATAAAAAATGATTAATTAACAAATTTTATTATAAAAATTCCAAATTTCAATTATTTACTAAAACGTGCATAAATAATTATTTAAATCATAAAAAATTAAGTAAAAAGATGTGGAAAAAACTATAAAATAGAGCCACATCAAATAGCTCCATGTATCCATCTTTCTTCTTGACAAATAGAATATGGGCTCCCATTGGTAAAAGACTAGGGAGGAAAAATTCTTTATCACAGAGTTCCTCTAGTTGTATCTTCGGGTCTAATAATTCCTTTGTGGACGTTCTATAAGAGGTCTATGATATTGGTCTTGATCTGGCAAATAAATCAATAATGAACTCAACGTCCCGCTCTGGATGATGTCTAGGTAAATCATCTGAAAATACATCAACATATTCATTCACAATAGAAACATCTTAAATTTGATAATTTATTCCTCCACCCATATATATATCATTCTATTTTCCCCAAGCATTTAATTCCCTAGAGCTACTAGTGGTGGATCAAGATAAGAATAAGATAGCGATGTTTCTTATATAAAGATAATGGATTCTACACCTTCCTCAAAAATAATAATTTCCTTCTTTTTGAAATAAATTTAAACATAATATTTTGAATTCCAGTTCATGACATGGATTAATTCCAATTTGAACATAGGTTTAATGATAAAATCACGAGATAAAACAAATTATTATTCTATAATGGGGACTTCCTAACACATCTCTGTAGTAATGAAACATCCATTTGAGTTTTGACTGAAAACATCCATAATAAGAGATTTGGAAAGATCTAGTTTTTAAATAAAAATGGGAATATATAAAAAATGTGATAATCCATGAATCAAATAATGCATTGGTCAAGCATGGGGAAATGATTATAGTAACTGATACCACAATATTAATAACTTCAACTTCACCAGTTGTGATCCCCAAACCTTTTCTATTCTTCCTTGTCCTTCTATGGGGAATGTCTCATTGAAGATTAGAACAATAATCGGAATAATCTCCCATCTATTTACAATTGTAGTAATAAACATTGTCAACTTATTTCTTTCCATTATAATATCAATATTGCTGGCCTCTTTATCTACATTTGTAAAAGATTCCTTTTCCTTTTTAGCAGGCGTTGGGGTGTTTCTTTCCACATGCATCACATGTTGGAAACATCACCTTTTTATTCTCCCCTTTATCAGTTAATTCCTCCACCACCCTATTCTTCTCTTGAACTCCTTTATACTCATTAGCCATAGATAATTACTTCTCAGTATTTATTACACTTGAGACAATACAGCCATAAGATGAGATTGTTTGGGGATCTAGTACCCTTAGGAGGAATGGTTTTAAACCATCAAAGACTCAATCAATCATTCTACTTAGATTACATATGTAGTCTGCAAAATTCCTTGATAGCCTTGTAAAATTGGCATCATACTTCAAAAAATTTTCATTCTCTTTTTATTTCAATCTAATGAATTTACACTCCATATCTTCTTACTATTCTAAAGGAAAATAATTTTCTAATAATATTTCTTTAATGTCCCTCCATTCCATTTCATATATATCTTCCTCCTTATTAGTGTTTTAAATCTACAACCATCATTGATCTAAAACTCCCTATAGATGATAAACTACAATTACACCCTTTTCCCTTTTGTTACATCCCAAAGTGATAAATATATTCTCTAGGAAACATATCAATTTTTCAGCTACAAATGGGTTTGTAGTCCCATTGACTGATGGAGGTTGTTGTCGCATAAAGCATTCTGACATTGTACCTCCATGTTTCTTTTTAGGATGCTTCATATGGGTAAGGTTATTTTTCATAACCAGAGTTAGCTAATCCAGTATAGTTATAAGCATCCCAACACAGGTTGAAACTCTAAAATAATGTCAATATCTTGTATATGAAGAAAATACATACATGGGATACATTCATTCATGCAATTTCCATTCCTTCTACTAACATCCATTTCTAAATAATGGAATGCACAAAATTTGGTTCTGAATACTAATTTATAATGTCTAAATAGAAAAATATTTAACTTATACCAGAATTTTATTCATTTCTAATATCAAAATCATATGAATTATTACATTGAGGACATATTAACATTAAAATCCTTCATAATGGTTTCTAACTAAATGTGAATTATCTTAAGAATATCCCCCAGGATTATCAAACAAAGTGCGTAGTACAGAAAATTATTGTTTACTAGGTAACCCCGAGTCATTGTTAGAACACTATATTAGAGTTATTAATCCTAGGTACATCTGTTCTAGAACCACATCCACTTGTAATATCTAGGAAATGATGTATTTTTTAAAAATATCTACATAATATATACCTTACAATAATTCTAGGATTTTATTGTATACTAATCTTCAATGTCTTGATTATGGTTTTGTTCCCTAATCTTTGTTTTCTAAATAATGTTTCCAATTTTTGACTAAACATCTTTTGTTACTATCTATAAAGACCCAACCCTCGTTTCCTAGAGCAGGTTCCATATTTTATTACATTGGAATATAGACAAGGAAATGTATCGTGATGAAATTAATAGTTTATTATATTTTGAAAACAAGATACATACGTATGTTCATAATTAAAACATTCAAGGGAATACAAAATATCAAATTCTTTTGAATCACAGATAAAACTCCAGATTATCCATACAAGTCATTCATAAAATTCATCTTCACCAACTGGGAAAAAATAAAACATACGAATGGGGTGAGTTCAAATGCTCAGTAAGGGTATGTAATACAACGGAAGCTATTATAAACCTAAATAGAAGTTATAATTAATAACTAAAAACATGTTCCATTAAAAATTATTCTTGAGAATAATATGGAAGAAATGAATGAAAATTAAATAAGTCCATATAAATTACCAAAATAGAATGAATAATAACAATTAATATTGTACTAGTCAAATAATCACATGTTTTATCAATTGATAATACCATAATGAGGGAATTCATAATACCAGACATCTAAAACATATTACTGAGGCCTCAGCCATGACATGTAAAATTACTAGGGTAAGCCCTCCGCTAAAACCGAATTCTATTTTGTCTCATGATACCTACGAATGAATCTATGGGATATAGTGAGCCCCACACATCAGATTCTATGTCCAATGAATTCCTCATATGAACTAGTCTAAACATAAACAACCTGAACATATGAAATTACCTCCCAAAATATTTACACATAAAAACTAACCGTTATAATTAGTGTGGTGAATTGGTGGCAGGTTCTTCTCCTACAGCGACGTCATTGAACCAGCAGCAGGTATATCTCCCAAAAGTGGTTTGTAATCTATCAACAGCAGCGCGACGGGAATGGTTCTTCCCAGCAATGGCACACACTCTTTAGCACAGCATTGTGCTCCAACTCTTCCTCCTCTCTTCAGTGTGAAAAACATGTTCTTATCAGTGGCGGATTTCTCAGTTTCTCTAGATCAAGGTACCTGTAGTGGGTTCTCTTACATGTGCAGAAATCTGAATTTATGGTTTTCAGATCTAAAAAGTGAAGCTTGATTTCCTAGTTGAATTTAAATATGGACTGAATGTATGGTTTGAATCTGTTCGAAATGGGATAGAGTTAAGGGCAGAGAGTTGCATCGGTTGAATATGGAATCAGCACATCAATGGTGAAGTATGATGAGAATGGACAGAGTGTAAGTAGAAAATTGGGGATCAACATGGGTGTTAGGTTGAGAGGGATGGAGTAATAGTGAGAAAATGCGTTGTGAGGAACTGGTAGTAGGAAAGGGCGCGGTGTGGGTCTGTGATGGATCCAAATCAGTTTGAAAAGAATGACAATGGATATTGATGAGATGTCGAGAGGTACTGTTTGAGGTGGAACAACGATGCAAAGGTCACCGATAGGCTTATGAAAAAGGAAACTAATAGTTGGAAAACAAGTGAGGAGCATCAATGCAATAGTGTTTACCAGTGGGCATAAGGCTACTGATGCAAATGATTTAAAAGGGTCAAGGATAGATTTAAATTAGAGTGTTGTAGTTAGCCTCCATAAAAGGTCACCAATGATTTTAAAAAAATAAGAGCTCACCGCTGAGAGAAAGGTTGCCGATGGAGAGAGAAAAAAGGTCACCAATGCAGTTAAAGGATACCGAAAGAATGAAAGGTTACTAATGCACTACATCAAAGGTCATTGATTAAAAAATTATTCCACATTCATAACATACAACTAATGGTAAGACAAAAAAATAAAACTTCATAACTTAGACATAAAATTAAAAATTATGTTAATTAAAATTAAAAATTAGAACAAAGAATAAAAAACATAAATTGATGACATAATTTATTAAATTTAAAACTTAAGAAATTACAATTTAATATATTAATTTACAACAAATTAATTCAAACTGGATAATTGTTAAACTAATTTGATTGAAAATTAAAATTAAAAATTATTAAAGGATCTATAATGAGTAAAAAAGGGTCACAAAGATGACTAAATAAGTCACCGATAGCTCTTTTCTACCTCACCAGTAGACTAAAAACTCATGTTAATGAATTAATAATTTAACTGCATTCTTAAAATTATGAAATTAATGTTTTAGAAAACGTAATAATTAAATAAATAACTAATTGAATACATAGAGTTAAAATCGTGCTATTTCCTTTACTTTAAACACAAATTCTAAACATAATTAGTTAGCAGGATGATTAAACATATTAATTAATAAAGATAGTTTATTATAATAAATCTAAATTAATGGATAATATATTAATATAAAGACTAAGTTAGATAAATAGAAAAATTATGATTAAATATTTGTTTATAATAGATGTTAATTTATTAAAAAGTCATGCATATTTTAATTAACTAAAATAAAAATGATATAACTGAATTAGAAAATTAATGTAAGATTAAGATAATTAATTGAAGGACTAAAAATACTTAATTAATTATAAATTTTTTATTAATTAACAAATTTAATTATGAAAATACAAAATTTCAATTATTTAGTATAAAGTGCTTAAATAATTAATTAAATCATCAACAATTAAGTAAAACATTGTCAAAAAACAATATAAAAATAGTTCCACATCAAATTCCCCAACACATGAGCACTGTTTATCCTCAAACTAATTCTTACTTTGATATCATTGAAAAAACAGATCACAGTATTTATGATCCAGCTCTAACTGTAGTTTTACCAGTACATAAAAAAGAAGATAGAATATAACAGTAGGATTTTGGAAACTTATTTTCATATCTTGTCTTGCCTCGAACAAGTACACAAAGAGTAATCAAGATAACGAAGATTCATCAATCAAGAATGTGTCATGCCTCATACGCAACTCTTCTTAGTGGCTCATTTCAATCTGGGCATAAGTTCTAATATAAAGAGTGACAAGAGATAAAACATCAATGAAGTTAAGAACATTACAGTAGGAACTATGTATAATGACTCTACACCTAGGTTTCAACAATGAATAATTTTTTTTGAATCACCATAATGATGAAACCTAAATGACTACCATAATAAAAAAATTGATCCCTTCTTAATCTGGTGTTCATCATTCCCCTCACCTTAATGAACTAATTTTTGACCCTAGAAACTTTATTTAATTTTTCCCAAGACATGTATCATGCACTAAGAACTATGAAAGGCACTAATTCAAGGTGTATAGAGGGATTATAGTAAAAAACACACACAACATCTAGGGTCTCAAAGACTCATTAGGGGAATCGAGAGGCCCAAAATACCCCAGTATCAAATGATTTTAACAAAAACCATTTACATTGTCTAATGAATGCAATTACATTAATAATTAAACAGAAATTATTTCCCTATAATGAAGATCAAACATCCAGTTCCAACGGTTATGATCAAGCCACTACTAAAACGTCACCCATATCACTCTAAAAAATAGTTCCTAAACTAGACTTATATAAAACCACTAAGATAGACCACTCAATAATCATCCATCCCCAATAATTTTAGACTCAAATCATTAATTAAAAAGAATCAAGGTACTTGTCCTTAGCCAAGACTCATTTGAGAAACAATGCAATGCCAAAAATTATGAAAGACTTTTGAAAAATTTTACCCATTTTTTATAAAATTATTATGTTGTAGAATGAATTGATGGGATTTCAATCAAGAATAGTTTAGCACAGTCAAGAATCGACCACCACCATACACTTAAAACCCAACCTTTTCCCCAAAGATGACCTCTAAAGTGGAGAATGTTTTTTAAAAGTTATAGATTAAAAAATATTTTCAATAGAGAAGATTTATGACATGTTAAAAAGGGTCACATTGAAGTTCAAGAAGTATTGGTTTCCAAAATAATAACTTAGCCACAGGTTCATTATAAAGTACAACCATTAATATTTAATCTATTGAATACTTTTAAATACAACTTAAAAGTAACATGGGATGTATAGGAATTTTATTAGAATGAGTTCAATATTGTGTATAATAGAGCAGAAAAAATGCTAAAACACCCCAACCTAAAGCATATTCAATTAAAAATTTCCTTCTTTTTGAAATAAATTTAAACATAATATTTTGAATTCTAGTTCATGACATGGATTAATTCTAATTTGAACATAGGTTTAATGATAAAATCACGAGATTAAAAAAAATATTATTCTATAATGGTGACTTCATAACACATCTTTGTAGCAATGAAACATCCATTTGAGTTTTGAATGAAAACATCCATAATAATAGATTTGGAAAGATCTAGTTTTTAAATAAAAATGGGAATATATAAAAAAATGTGATAATCCATGAATCAAATATTGCATTGGTCATGCATGGGGAAATGATTATAGTAACTGATACCACATCATTAATAACTTCAACTTCACCAGTTGTGATCCAAAAATATTCTCTATTATTCCTTATCCTTCTATGGGGAATGTCTCATTGAAGATTAGAACAATAATTGGAATAATCTCCCATCTATTTACAATTTTAGTAATAAACATTGTCAACTTATTTCATTCCATTATAATATCAATATTGATGGCCTCTTTATCTACATTTGTAAAAGAATCCTTTTCCTTTTTAGCAGGTATTGGGGTGTTTCTTTCCACATGCATCACATGTTGGAAACATCCCCTTTTCATTCTCCCCTTTATTAGTTAATTCCTCCACCACCCTATTCTTCTCTTGAACTCTTTTATACTCATTAGCCAAAGATAATTACTTCTCAGTATTTATTACACTTCAGACTATACCGCCATAAGATGAGATGGTTTGGGGATTTAGTACCCTTAGGAGTAATGGTTTTAAACCATCAAAGACTCAATCAATCATTCTACTTAGATTACATATGTAGTCTGCAAAATTCCTTGATAGCCTTTTAAAATTGGCATCATACTTCAGAATGTTTTCATTCTCTTTTTTATTTCAATCTAATTAATTTACACTCCATATCTTCTTACTATTCTAAAGGAAAATAATTTTCTAATAATATTTCTTTAATGTCCCTCCATTCCATTTCATATATATCTTCCTCCTCATTAGTGTTTTAAATCTACAACCATCATTGATCTAAATCTCCCTATAGATGATAAACTACAATTACATACTATTCCCTTTGGTTACATCCCAAAGTGATAAATATATTCTCTAGAAAACATATCAATTTCTCAGCTACAAATGGGTTTGTAGTCCCATTGACTGATGGAGGTTTTTGTCGCATAAAGCATTCTGACATTGTACCTCCATGTTTCTTTTTAGGATTCTTCATATTGGTAAGGTTATTTTTCATAACCAGAGTTAGCTAATCCAATATAGTTATAAGAATACCAACATAGGTTGAAACTCTAAAATAATGTCAATATCTGGTATATGAAGAAAATACATACATGGGATACATTCATTCATTCAATTTCCATTCCTTCTACTAACATCCATTTCTAAATAATGGAATGCACAAAATTTGGTTCTGAATAATAATTTATAATTTCTAAATAGAAAAATAGTTAACTTATACTTGAATTTTATTCATTTCTATTCTCAAAATCATATGAATTATTACATTGAGGACATATTAACATTCAAATCCTTCATAATGGTTTCTAACTAAATGTGAATTATCTTAAGAATATCTCCCAGGATTATCAAACAAAGTGCGTAGTAATGAAAATTATTGTTTACTAGGTAACCCCAAGTCATTTCTAGAACACTATAATAGAGTTATTAATCCTAGGTACATCTGTTATAGAACCACATCCACTTGTAATATCTAGGAAATGATGTATTTTTTTTAAAAATATCTACATAATATATACCTTACAATAATTCTAGGATATTATTGTATACTAATCTTCAATGTCTTGATTATGGTTTTGTTCCCTAATCTTTGTTTTCTAAATAATGTTTCCAATTTTTGACTAAACATCTTTTGTTACTATCTATAAAGACCCAACCCTAGATTCCTAGAGCAAGTGCCATATTTTATTAAATTGGAATATAGACAAGGAAATGTATCGTGATGAAATTAATAGTTTATTATATTTTGGAAACAAGATAAATACGTATGTTCATAATTAAAACATTCAAGGGAATACAACATATCAACTTCTTTTGAATCACAGATAAAAATCCAGATTATCCACACAAGTCATTCATAAAATTCATCTTCACCAACCGGGAAAAAATAAAACATACGAATGGGGTGAGTTCAGATGCTTAGTAAGGGTATGTAATACAATGGAAGTTATCATAATACTAAATAAAAGGTATAATTAATAACTAAAAACATGTGCCATTAAAAATTATTCTTGAGAATAATATGGAAGAAATGAATGAAAACTAAATAAGTCCATATAAATTACCAAAAGAGAATGAATCATAATAATTAATATTGTACTAGTCAAATAATCACATGTTTTATCAATTGATAATACCATAATGAGGGAATCCATAAAACCGGATATCTAAAACATATTACTGAGGCCTCAGCCATGACATTTAAAATTACTAGGGTAAGCCCTCCGCTAAAACCAAATTCTATTTTGTGTCATGATACCTACGAATAAATCTATGGGATATAGTGAGCCTCACACATCAGATTCTATGTTTAATGAATTCCTTATATGAACTAGTCTAAACATAAACAACCTGAACATATAAAATTACCTCCCACAATATTTACACATAAAAACTAACCGTTATAATTAGTGTGGTGAATTAGTGGCAAGTTCGTCTCCTACAACGACGACATTGAACCCGCAACAGGTATATCTCCCAAAAGTGGTTTGTAATCTATCAACAACAGCGCGACGAGAATGGTTCTTCCCAGCAATGGAACACACTCTTTAGCACAACATTGTGCTCCAACTCTTCCTCCTCTCTTCAGTGTGAAAAACATGTTCTTATCTGTGGTGGATTTCTCGGTTTCTCTAGATCAAGGTACCTGTAGTGGGTTCTCTTACATGTGCAGAAATCTGAATTTATGACTTTTAGATCTAAAAAGTGAAGCTTGATTTCCTAGTTGAATTTAAATATGGACTGAATGTATGGTTTGAATCTGTTCGAAATGGGATAGAGTTAAGGGCAGAGAGTTGCATCAGTTGAATATGGAATCCTCACATCAATGATGAAGTATGATGATAATAGAGAGAGTGTAAGTAGAAAATTGGGGATCAACATGGGTGTCAGGTTGAGAGGGATTGAGTAATAGTGCAAAAATGCGTTGTGAGGCACCGATAGTAGGAAAGGGCGTGGTGTGGGTCGGTGATGGATCCAAATCGGTTTGAAACGAATGACAATGGATATTGATGAGATGTCGGGAGGTACTGTTTGAGGTGGAACAGTGACGCAAAGGTCACCAATAGGCTTATGAAAAGGAAACTAATAGTTGGAAAACAAGTGAGGAGCATCAATGCAATAGAGTTTACTAGTGGGCATAAGGATACTGATGAAAATGATTTAAAAGGGTCAAGGATAGATTTAAATTAGAGTGTTGTAGTTAGCCTCCATAAAAGGTCACTGATGATTTTTGAAAAATAAGAGCTCACCGCTGAGAGAAAGGTCGTCGATGGAGAGAGAAAAAAGGTCACCAATGCAGTTAAAGGATACCGAAAGAATGAAAGGTTACTGATGCACTGCATCAGAGGTCATTGATTAAAAAATTAGTCCACATTCATAACATTCAAATAATGGTAAGACAAAAAAATAAAACTTCATAACTTAGACATAAAATTAAAAATTATGTTAATTAAAATTAAAAATTAGAACAAAGAATAAAAAACATAAATTGATGACCTAATTTATTAAATTTAAAACATAATAAATTTCAATTTAATATATTAATTTATAACACATTAATTCAAACTGGATAATTGTTAAACTAATTTGATTGAAAATTAAAATTAAAAATTATTAAAGGATCTATAATGAGTAAAAAAGGGTCGCAAAGATGACTAAATAAGTCACCGATAGCTCTTTTATACCTCACCAGTAGACTAAAAACTCATGTTAATGAATTAATAATTTAACTGCATTCTTAAATTTATGAAATTAATGTTTTATAAAATGTAATAATTAATTAAATAACTAATTGAATACATAGAGTCAAAATCATGCTATTTCCATTACTTTAAACTCAAATTCTAAACATAATTAGTTAGCAGGATGATTAAACATATTAATTAATGAAGATAGTTTATTATAACAAATCTAAATTAACAGATAATATATTAATATAAAGACTAAGTTAGAAAAATAGAAAAATGATGATTAAATATTTGTTTATAATAGATGTTAATTTATTAAAAAGGCATGCATATTTTAATTAACTAAAATAATAAAGAAATAACTGAATTAGAAAATTAATGTAAGAATAAGATAATTAATTTAAGGACTAAAAATACTTAATTAATTATAAATTTTTTATTAATTAACAAAATTAATTATAAGAATACAAAATTTCAATTATTTAGTATAAAGTGATTAAATAATTAATTAAATCATCAACAATTAAGTAAAACTTTGTCAAAAAACAATATAAAAATAGTTCCACATCAAATTCCCCCACACATGAGCATTGTTTATCATCAAACTAATTCTTACTTTAATATCATTGAAAAAACAGATCACAGTATTTATGATCCAGCTCTAACTGTAGTTTTACCAGTACATAAAAAAGAGGATAGAACATAACAGTAGGCTTTTGGAAACTTATTTTCATATCTTGTCTTGCCTCGAACAAGTGCACAAATAGTAATCAAGATAATGAAGTTTCATCAATCAAGAATGTCTCATGCCTCATACGCAACTCTGCTTAGTGGCTCATTTCAATCTGGGCGTAAGTTCTAATTTAAATATTGAAAAGAAATAAAACATCAATGAAGTTAAGAACATTACAGTAGGAACTATGTATAATGACTCTACACCTAGGTTTCAACAATGAATAATTTTTTTTGAATCACCATAATGATGCAACCTAAATGACTACCATAATAAAAAAATTGACCCCTTCTTAATCTGGTGTTCTTCATTACCCTCACCTTAATGAACTAATTTTTGACCCTAGACACTTTATTTAATTTTTCCCAAGACATGTATCATGCGCTAAGAACTATGAAAGGCACTAATTCAAGGCGTATAGAGGGATTATAGTAAAAATAGCACACAACATCTAGGGTCTCAAAGACTCATTGGGGGAATCGAGAGGCCCAAAATACCCCAGTATCAAATGATTTTACCGAAAACCATTTACATTGGCTAATTAATGCAATTACATTAATAAATAAACATAAATTATTTCCCTATAATGAAGATCAAACATCCAGTTCCAACCGTTATGATCAAGCCACTACTAAAAGGTCACCCATATCACTCTAAAAAATAATTCCTAAACTAGATTTATATAAAACCACTATGATAGACCACTCAACAATCATCCATCCCCAATAACATTAGACTCAAATCATTACTTAAAAAGAATCAAGGTACTTTTCCTTAGCCAAGACTCATTTGAGAAACAATGTAATGCCAAAAATTATGAAAAAATTTTGAAAAAATTTACCCATTTTTTATAAAATTATTATGTTGTAGAAGGAATTGATGGGATTTCAATCAAGAATAGTTTAGCACAGTCAAGAATCGACCACCACCCTACACTTAAAACCCAAACTTTTCCCCAAAGTTGACCTCTAAAGTGGAGAAAAATATTTAAAAGTTATAGATTAAAACAGATTTTCAATAGAGAAGATTTATGACATATTAAAAAGGGTCACATTGAAGTTCAAGAAGTATTGGTTTACAAAATAATAACTTAGCCACAGGTTCATTAGAAAGTACAACCATTAATATTTAATCTATTTAATACTTTTAAATACATCTTAAAAGTAACATGGGTTGTGTAGGAATTTTATTAGAATGAGTACAATATTGTGTATAATAGAGCAGAAAAAATTCTAAAACACCCCAACCTAAAGCAAATTCAATGAAAAATTTATCAGCATGCAAGTACCCCCCCCCCCCACTTCAGTTCAAGCATTGAGATGATTTTTAAAATAACGAAATTTATTTTTCAGCAGTGAAGTACACTTATATTTTTATTTACAATGTGACACACTGCAAATTTCCATTCTATTACAAGCTGAAATTTAAACATTTGTAGAATTTTTTAAAACAAACAGAATTTCTAAAACTTGCAACATATAGATAACAATTTTCAAGAAAGGCAAGCAAGAAATTTTTTTAATCATTAAAGAGTAGATAAATGAAACAAAATTTAATATTAAGATACTTCCCAGAACTATTTTATCATTAGTCCTTTATCAATGGAATTCCACTCCTTAAATGACAAAACATCATCTTCTAGATAACTATGAAATAGGCCAATGAATCCTAGTGATTGCAGTAACAAGGAATTCCCAAAAATAGATCACAAAAGTGACACATTATTCAAGGGTAAAAATAAATCAATGTGAAGAAAAAATAACCCTGGGTTGCCTCCCATGTAGTGATATGTTTTAAATTCTTCATCCAGACTTTATTTAAAATTAGTTTTCATACACTATGAATGCAGCCATGCCCTTTGGATATCCCTAAAAATTAAACATTCACTCTCTTCCCATTATCTATCTTGGGTTTATTTTCTTCACCTATAATTTCAACAACTCCATTCTTAATAACTCTCACAATTGTAAAAGGTATAGGCTTCTTGGAATTATGTTTTCCCGGAAAGAGTTTGAGTCTAGAGTTAAAGAGAATAACCTTTTGTCCAGGTTTGAATTATTCGGTTTGAATAATTGAATCCATAATGAATTTAGTCTTTTCTTTATAAATCCTTGAATTATCATAACTCTCACTCCTAATCTCATTGAGTTCACTCAGATCAAGTAATCTCTTCTCACCAACACTCTTAAAATCAAATTTTAGAGCCTTAACTACCCAATAAGACTTGGGTTACAACTCCATAGGTAAATGAAAGTATTTCAAAAACAAAATCATGAATGGAGACACACCTATAACGGTCTTCAAAGTAGTTATATATGCCCAAAAAGATTTATCCAATTTAAGAGACAAGTCTTTCCAACAGTTTGACATAATTTTCCTAAGTATATGTTTCAGTTCTCAATTTGAAATTTATACTTTTACACTGGACTTTAGATGATAAGGAGTACCGGTTTTATGAACACACACATATCTATTCCATCAAAACATTAAATTTGTAGTTCCTAAAATGGGTTCCATTATCACTTATAATGGATTTGGGAACTCCAAATCTTGTAATGATGTTATTTTCACCAAACATTATTATAGAGATGGATTGATTTTTGGGCAATGACACTGGCTCAACCCATTTCAACACATAATCAACAGCAATAAGTATGTACTCATTCCCATGACATGATGGAAATGGACCCATGAAATAAAAACCCCAGATATAAAAAATATCTACGTTAAGAATTCCTTTTTAGTAACTTCTGCTTTCTTCCAACATTTCCTAGCCTATAACATCTATCACAACTAACCACAAAGCTCCTAGAATCCTTAAAATGAGTGTGCCAATAAAAAATAGATTATAGAACTTTTTGACCAGTCCTCTGAACACCATGGTGACCTCCCTATGGTGAGGAATGACAACTCTCTAAGATAAGAAACATCTCTTACTCAGGCACACGCCTCCTAAGGATACCATTAGCTCATCTACTAAAAAACAGAGGGTCATCCCAAAGATAGTATTTATGCTCAGAAATGAATTTCTTCCTTTTGGTTATTGGAAAAATTTCTGGAAAAAAACCTGCTGTGAGGATGTTGGCAAAATCTGCAAACCAAACTGATTTTTTCATAGAATCAGTGAGATGCTTTTCATCAAGAAAGGATGATTTTGTCTCCCTTAGATCATCATAATTGGTATAAGGACACCTAGAAATTTGGTCAGCAACTAAATTTTAACCTCATTGTTTATCCCTAATTTCTAAATCAAACTCACGTAGAAACAAAATCCATCTAATCATCATGTGGTTAGTTTCCATCTATGAGAGAAAGTAATTTAAAGAAGAATGATCAGTGAAAAAAAGACTTTTTAACCTAACAAATACTATCAAAACCTCTCAATAGAAAACTAAAATAGTTAGAAATTCTTTTTCAGTAGTGGTGTAATTCTTTTTGGCCTCATCTAACAGTCTACTAGAATAATATACAACATGTAACATCATATCTCTCCTCTTTCAAAGGAAAACACCTACAACCATGTCACTAGAATCACACATAAGTTCCAAAGGTAGTTTCCAGTCCAGTGTAGTGATAATGGGTGATGTAGTGAGTTTCTCCCGTAACAGATTAAATGATTTAAAGTAGTTTTCATCAATATTTAAAGGTGAATCCTTGACCAGCAAAGAACACAAGGGATTAGTTATTTTTTAAAAGTACATTATGAATATCTAGTAGAAACTAGTATACCCTAGGAAACATCTAATACCTTTTACATTTTCAAGAGGTGGTAGTTTATGAATGAGTTCTATCTTAGAAGTATCAACTTCTAAACCACCCTTTTAATATTTATGACCAAGCACTATGCCATTTGTGACTATGAATTGAAACTTATCTCAATTATGAACACGGTTGGTTTCCATGTACCTCTCCAAAACTAACACAACATATCCAAGACAAGTGTCAAAAGTGCTTCCCAAAATTGAGAAATCATCCATGAAAAAATCAATGATTCTTTCAATCATATCTGAAAACATATCCATCATACACATGTGAAAGGTGGATGGAGATCCACACAACCCAAAGGTAATCCTCCTGCAAGAAAATTTCCCAACGGGGCATGTGAAATTGGTCTTTTCCTAATACTCAAGAGAAACAAGAATCAAGTTGTAACCAGAATACGCATCGAGGAAACAAAAAAATTCATTTCTAGAAAGCCTGTTAATCATTTGATCCAACAAGGGAAATGGAAAATGGCCCTTCATAGTGGCTTCATTCAGCTTCCTATAATCTATACATACTCTCTATTTTGTGGCTTTCCTAACATGGATTTCTTCATTTTTTCCTTTTTAACTACAATCAATACTCCCTTATTGGGGTCAACCTGTATGGGGCTGGTCTAACCACTATTAGAAATGGGATATATCATTCCATTGTCCAGTAGTTTGATAACTTCCTCTCTCACAACTTCTTTCATGTTTGGATTCAATCGTCTTTGATACTCTATCCTATGATTATGGTCAGGCTCTATAGCTATTTTATGCATACAGAATGAGAGACTAATGCCCTTTATATTAGTTATTGTCAAGCCTACGGAAAATTTAAATTTTTTAAAAACACATAACTGTCTTTTTTCTTGGTTTTCATTTAGTTCAACATAAATTATAATAGGAAATGTATAATTCACACCCTGAAATGAATATTTCAAATGAACATAGATTGGTTTTAATTAATGAGTGTGTGGTTCTACACTCAAAGGAAGACTCTTAGGCCTTGGAGGTCCAATATCATGAACATATCTCTTGTAAGGAGTATTGGATGATGAATGATTTTCGATTCCATGATCTGATTTAGAAATAACAGTGCTACTCTCCAGATTGGGCAGCATACTGTCCAAAATTTCTAGAACAAAATTAAACAAGTTAATCAAAGAATAATCATTATGTTGTCTCAAACGTTCTCCTCAGACATCATAAAAGTGCTCATAGTGGACGGTGTTAATAAAAACACCCTCATAATCACTCAAAAATATCCTATTTTCATAAACAGATGAATTTTCAATAGTAGAAACTAGGCAGTTGTTGAGTTTTGGAAAGTTTTCAAGGTTCAGTATTCGAGCATAATTTTAAATTTCAATGATAGAAACAACAAAATTTTCAGTTTCAAGATAAATTTCTTCAATAGGGGATTGTTTTTTCATATTCTTCAATGTGTTCATGAAAATTTTTATAAGAACATTCAACTTCATAGAACTCAATTTTTGAATAGTTGTTAGAATTATTTAGTCTTTCAATATTCTTAAACACATGTAAATCTTCTTCTGGTTCTCCAATTTTGGAAATAAGTTGACCCATTGACACATCAATTACTGCACTACCAGTGTCCAAGAAGGGCCTACCCATGATTATTGAAACCTCTTAACCCACTCCATGTCTAAGACTAGAAATCATGTAGGAAAAAATAGTTTCCCAACCCCAAATAACAAATCATATATCCTACCCATAATAAGATTGAATGATCTATTAGCCAACTGCAATATGACTATTATGGGTTGAATATCACCCAACCTCAACTACCAAAACAGTGATTGTGGGAGCATATTAATACTAGCACTTGGATCACAACATATTTGAGATGATCATAATTTTCTATGTTAAAGGGAATTAAAAAGCTACATGGGTCATTCAATTTGGTGGAATTTGATTTTTAAGCACAACACTACACTCTTCAGTGAGGCTTTAGGTAGAAAATTCTTCATGATTTTTTTTGTTTGAAACAATTTTCCTAAGATATTTCAAATAATATGGGATTTGAATGAAGGATTGAATGAAATTAATGTTTACATGATGTTTCTAGAGGATACCCAGGAACTAATGAGGTTTATCCTTGGTGTTACTTTGTGGTTTCAGCTTTTCATGGAAAGGGATTGGTGGGGAAATTTTTTCAAGGAAAGTAGACATATACTTCACCTCTTCCTCAACCTTTTCATTTACATTATTCTTTTGAATTTCAGATGAGTTTCCAGATTTTTCTTCATATGTTAAATTCAAATTTTGATCATTTTCATGTCTTTTCAATGAATTTACAGCATGTTATCAAAGAAGGTTTTTTTACCATATTCAAGTAGATTTTCATTTTGGGCATTTTAAATGACTTTTTCAGAAACAGTTTGAGTATTTAGCCCACTTATACTGATAAAAACCATGCCATTATTTCTAGGATTCTCTATGGTACTAGGAAGTATACCCTTTACCCTAGATGAAAAATCTCATGCATGTTTTCTTAGTTTAGTTTCCATGTTTTTCATTCTCACATAATTTTGAATTTTATCTTACTCATATTGATTTTGATGTTTTGTTAGCTGAGTCATGTATATTTCCTCATGAGAGTTAATTTTTTTTCAAGATTAGATCATGCATAGAAGAAATTTGATTATCATTGTTTCCTTTGGAATTTAAAGACACCCTTTATTGATTTTGGATGTTTGGTCTGGTTTGGTAAGAGTAATTCAGGGAAGTATATTGTTTAATTATGCCTTGATCTTTTTAGGACATGTTTTGTTAGTTTTTATAGCCTTGGATATAATTATATGAAAATGGATCTTCTTTAGGAGGAATTATAGGACAATAGTTATCAATGTTTGAATTCCCTTGTTGTTGGGATGAAATATCAGAGTTAGGTCAAATGTTTTCAGTATTACCAAAAATAACACACTGAACACACTATTCCCTTAATGATTCGTTGGTGTTTTGAGAGTCATGTTTATTAAATGTTTTTTAGAGTTTTTGTTCATTAAATATTGCAATTGGTTGTTAATTTCAGCTAGTGGAATTTGAGTTAAATTTACTGAACCAATATTTGGATTAAAATTTCTATTGAAGCTTTTTCTTCTTGAATTTTTATGTTCTGAATTCAGAGCCAGATTATTAAAAAAGTTTCTATGGTCTTTATTAGTCTTATAATTGTAATTTCCATAGAAACCTGATCAACTTGATTCTACCCGGAGGATGACAACCCTTCATAGAAGGTGTCCATGAGAAGGTGACATGGAAGTTGATGATGAAGAAAATACCTAAGAAGATCCGTAAATCTATCACAACCATCATTAAAAGCTTCTCCATCCTCTTGAAAAAAACTAGTTATTTTTTTTCTCAGTTCAACTTTATCTCTCTGAGGATAAAATTTCATAATGAAAGAGTTGTACACATGATCCCAGTTTTAAAAAATGTTCTCATCTAGACTTAGAAACCAATTCATAGCATTACCATTAATGAAAAATGGAACTACTCTCACTCTTTTTTCATTTTATGTGAGTCCTAGAAGAGATAATTACTGCACAGTATTATAGAAGTATCTATGAAAGAAAGGAATTCCTCATTTGAGAGTCCATTAAATGTAGGAATCAATGAAATGTGTGACTATTTTAGCTCATAATTTCTGGCTTATGGAGATTACCTAATAGAAGAAGGATTTCATGAAACTGGAGAGAGTTATAATTCACTCATCGTATGCCTTTCAACATTATCTAGAAGATCTGGTTGATTTTGGAAGTTGTTAGGTGCAGGAAATCACTCATCTAGATTTTCCATCTTAATTTTTTTCATTCTCAGAGTAGTTAAATGATTATCTAATTCAGGGTTCAGAGGCTCTAAGCTAAAACTAGAAGCTCTTGGGATCAAGATAACAACAACAGACTATAAAATAGTAATAATTCAGCAAGATATGTAACTGATTTTTTACAGTCTTTAAATTTTCCAAATTATTTGAGGTTTTTTATATTATATTTTTATGTTTTTATTGAAATAATGGCTACCGCCTTCCTCGTAAATGATTCCAAATACCATACCTAAACTATCATTGAAGTCGGTAAATGATTAAAATTTATGTTGTTACTAACTATAGTTTTTTTGGAAAGTAGGGTCGAACCCACAGAGATGGAAAATTGACCACTATTCATTGAAAAAACATTCAAAAACACTACAATTGTCAGAAGTGGAGTAGATTTTTTTTATTTTTTTTATTTTATTATGTAGTAGTGTGATAGAACAATTTAAATATTGTATCTAAACTATACTGTAGCTCGAAACAATTGAAAACACAGAGAAATGAGATATAGAGTGATGATAAGTGAAAAATCAAGAGAAATATGTCTGGGGAAAATCTCAATTCTACTGGTTTGGAAAACAGTACTTCTTCTGATAGTAACTACGAATTGTACCACTATAAATGTGTGGTTTATTTACTTCGCTAAAAAATAAATCACACAAGCCAAAAAATCTTGGAGTTTTCCACTCCAAGATTAATCCACTCTGACAATTCTATTTTGAATAAAATAACCGAATGAACTCGCCGTATGTTTTGAAGTTTTTTATTCAATTATGATGTTTTAGAAAATTAATCCACAATCAAACTCACAAAATTGTTATGGATTTCCATGATTAAATGCTAGTTGTACATTGTAAATGAATGCAATCAGAACTAATCTTGCCAATCAATTCTAGTCACATTCTAAGGATAGTGAGAAGGAATAAGAAAGGTAACTAGCAGACTTCATTTTAACCCCAAATTGTAGGATTTAGCCTATCATTATCTCTATTACGTAAACTAAAATCATTCAATTATGAAAGAAGAGAGTTGAAAGAAAACAAGGGATGATATATCCCTCTCCTAGCATTAATTGTTGCTGCTCCAGGCCCTCAGATCTCCACGAGATGGTTCTCAGAGAAGTTCTCCAAAATTCGCCCAAGGTTCTTGCTCTGCTCGGAAGTGAATCATCCAATGTATCAAATGAATTTTGCTCTTAGATCAATATTTCTATCATATCAATATCTCTCTTATATCAATATCACTCCCATATCAATGTCTATATACTTTTGTATCCTCCATTATCTACTAAATGTCACCACATCTTTCCACCAACTTTAAATGTCCTTTATGTGTGCACCGCATACATGCATTTTTTCAAGACTGCCACGTCACCCTATCATTTCTCATGTAACTAACTCCCTCTGAGTTAGTTGTAAGCTCTTGGATGTGTTTCCAACATTAGTATGTAAGTACATAGTTTAAACAGAGACTAAATAATTCAACATTAAATAAAGAGTATTAACTTTTATAAATAAATAATCAACTATTTTATTAATTCATGATAAAATGTTATTTAATTTATATTAAAAGATATTATTTTATTTAAAACAATTATTAAATTATATTATTAAAGATAACAATATTAATAATGTTATATAATATTATATAAATATTAAATAATAGCTACCATTTGATCTGGTTACTTATTAATATAATTTTTTATAATTATTAATGTTAATTTTATTTAATATAATTATTAATTTAATAATAATTTCGAATATTTAATTATTTATTAATTTAAATTAATCAGATGAGTTTATCTTAATTAATTATTTAATTTTTTATAAATTTAATTTAATTGGTTTTAAATTTTTCTTATTTACTAAATATTTTTACTAATTATTTATTGATTTTTATGATTTTATTATCATTATTTATAATTTATTTTTTTAATTAAAACCATATCCTCCCCCATTTTCACCACTGAACCAGGGGAGGAAATTTTCTCCAACAAACATCACCTCTGCCTGCTTCTACCCTAGCAACAACAGCAAGGCCAACTAGATCGACTCCCCTTCAGCAGACCAATGGCTTCCTACCTATCCGGAAAAATAGCGGCGTGCTACTCTACTCCTTAACATCAAGGGACTGGTGATGGTATGCATCTCGGATGATGGCCTGGGATCCTCCTAGTGACATGGCACAACAGACCATCTTGGATCAGCCTCATCATGTTAGGCTTCGGTGGCGGGTTATTCTCTTGCGGCGATGACATTGAACCATCAGCGGGTATATCTCCCAACAGCAGAACGACATCTCTCAATAGCAGCGCAGCGGGATAGGTTATTCCCTACAACGACACAGACTCTTCAGAATAGAATATCCCTCCTGCTGTTCCACCTATCTTCAGTATGAATGGACTCTTCTTATCAATGGAGACTTGCTCAGTTTCTCCAGATCTAGGTACCGGCGGTGGGTACTCTCCAGATGCGCTGAAATATGAATTTCTAGGATTTCATATATGAAGATTGGAAATTGATTTACAAGTTCTATATAAATAAGGTCTTAATGTCTGGTTTGATTCCATTAAAAATTGGATAGATTTGAGGACAGAGATTTTCATTGGTTGAAGATGGAATCATTTTTGCAATGGTGAAGTATGATGAGAAAGGAGAGATTGTAGGTAGCAAACAATGGATCAACATGGGTGTGAAGCTGAGAGGGCTAGAGTAACAATGAGAAAATGGGTTGCGAGGCACCAGTAGTAAGAAAGGGCAAGAAATGGGTCAGTGTTGGATCTTCATCGGTGAGAAACAGCAGAGAATGGAAATCGATGAGTTGCCAGGGATGTACTAAGTGAGGTGGAATGGCGACACAATGGTCACTAATAGGCTAAAGAAAAGTTCACCGATAGTTAAAAAACATGTGAGGAGTAGTGGCACAACAGAGGTTACCGGTGGAAATAAGGCTACCAATGAAAAAGATTTAAAAGGTTCACCGATAGCTTTAAATTAGAGGGTCACTTAAGCCTGCATAAAAGGACACTGATGATTTTAAAAAAAATAAAAGCTCACTGTTGGGAGGAAAGGTCACCGTTGGAGAGTGAATTTTTTTTCCGATGCAGTTAAAAGTTACTGATAGAATGAAAGGTTACTAATGCATTGCATCAAAGATTACCAATGAAAAAATTAATCCACATTGGTAACATATAACTAATGGTAACACAAAAAAATCAACTGCATAAATTAAACTAAAAATTAAAACTTAAGTTAATTATAATTAAATATTAAAACAAAGAATAACAAACATAAATTGAAAAAATAATTTATTAAATTTAAAACATGAAAAATTAAAATTTAATTTATTAATTGATAACACATAAATTGAAATTGAATAATTGTTAAAATAAATTGATAGAAGACTAATATAAATATTATTTAGGGATCTATAATGAGTATAAAAGGGTTGCATCAGTACCTAAATAAGTTACTGATTTCTCTTGTCAACCTCCCCAGTAGAATGAAAACACAATTCCATGACTTAATAATTCAATTGCATTCTTAAAATTATATAATTAATGTTTTAAAACTCTTAATTAATTAATTAAATAAAAAATTTAATACTTAGAGTTAAAATCGCTCTATTTCATTTAATTTGAACTCAAATTCTTAACATTATTAGTTAGTAGGATGATTAAAAATATTAATTAACAAAGTTAATTTATTCTAATTAATTTCAATTACATCATAAAATATTAAAATAAATACTATGTAAAAAAAATAGAAAATCGATGATTAAATATTGGTTAATAATATATGTTAATTTATAAAAAAGTTAAGACGATTTTAATTAACTAAAATAAAAAAGATATAATTAAATTAGAAAATTATAGTATAATTAATACAATTAATTTAAGGACTAAAAATTATTATTTAATAATAAAAAATGATTAAATAACAAATTATATTATAAAAATACCAAATTATAATTATTTAGTAAAAAGTGCGTAAATAATTATTTAAATCATTAAAAATTAAGTAAAACGATGTGGAAAAACTATATAAAATAGTGCAACATCAAATAACTCAATGGATCCATCTTACTTCTTGACAAAGAGAATATGGGCTCCTAAAGGTAAAAGACTAGGGAGGAAAAATCCTTTATCACTTAGTTCCTCTAGTTGTATCTTCGGTTCTAATAATTCCATTGTGGTCGTTCTATAATATGTCTTTGATATTAGTCTTGATATAGAAAATAAATGAATAATGAACTCAAAGTCATGCTCTTGATGATGTCTAGGTAAATCATCTGAAAATAAATCAACATATTCATTCACAATAGAAACATCCTAAATTTGATAATTTATTTCTTTCACCCATATATATATCATTCTATTTTCCCCAAGCATTTAATTCCCTAGATCTACTAGTGGAGGATCGAGATAAGAATCAGATAGCGATGTTTCTTCTATAAAGATAATGGATTCTACACCATCCTCACAAATCATAATTTCCTTCTTCTTGAAATAAATTTAAACATAATATTTTGAATTCCAATTCATTGCATGGATTAATTCCAATTTGAAAATAGGTTTAATGATAAAATCAAGAGATAAAACAAATTATTATTCTATAATGGGGACTACCTACCAAATCTCGGTAGCAATGAAACATCCATTTGGGGTTTTGTCTGAAAACTTCTATAATAAATAGATTTGGAAATATTGAGTTTTTAAATAAAAATGGGAATATATAAAGGAATGTGATAATCCTGAATCAAATAATGCATTGGCCATGATTTGGGAAATGATTATAGTAAGTGATACCACATCATTAATAACTTCAACTTCAGCAGTTGTGATCCCAAAAGCTTCTCAATTCTTCCTTGTCCTTCTATGGGGAATGTCTCCTTGATGATTAGAACAATAATTGCAATAATTTTCCTTCTATTTACAATTTTAGTGATAAACATTATCATCATCTTTATTTCCATTATAATCTCAAGATTTGTGGCCTCTTTATCCAAATATGAAATAGACTCCTTTTCCTTTTTAGCTAGTTTTGTGGTGTTTCTTTCCACATGAATCACATGTTGGAAAAATCACCTTTTTATTCTCCCCTTTATCTCTTAATTCCTCCACCACCCTATTCTTCTCTTGCATTCATTTATACTCATTAGCCATAGATAATTATTTCTCAATATTTTTTTCACTTGGGACTATATCTCCATAATATGAGATTGTTTTGGAATTTTTACCCTTAGGAGGAATGGTTTTATACCATTAAAGACTCAATCAACCATTCTACTTGGATTACATATGTAGTTTGAAAAATTCCTTGATAGCCTTGTAAAATTGGTATCATACATCACAATGTTTTCATTCTCTTTTTATTTCAATCTAATGAATTTACTCTCCATATCATCTTGCTATTCTAAAGGAAATTATTTTTCTATTAATATTTTTTTAATGTCCCTCCATTCCATTTCATATCTCTCTTCCTCCTCGTTAGTGTTTTAAATAAACAACCATAATTGATCCACATCTCCCTATAGATGATAAACTATAATTACAAATTTTTTCCTTTTGTTACATCCCAATGTGAGGAATATATTCTCTAGGAAACATATCTATTTCTTAACTTCAAATGGGTATGTAGTCCCATTGACTAATGGAGGTTGTTTTCGCATAAAGAATTCTGACATGTTACCTCCATGTTTCTGTTTAGGATTTTCCATATGGGTAAGGTTATTTTTTATAGCCCGAGTTAGCTATTCTAGTATTTTTATAAGCATCCCAACACAGGTTTCAACACCAATACAACGTTATTATCTTGTATATGAGGAAAATAACTATAGGGGATACATTCATTCATTCATTCAATTTCCATTCCTTATACTAGCATCCATTTATAAATAATGGAATGCACAAAATTTCGTTCCGAATAATAATTTATAATGTCTCAATAGAAAAATAGTAAAATTACACTAGAATTTTATTCCTTTTTAATCTCAAAATCATATGAATTATTAATTTAAGGACCTATTTACTTTCAATTACTTTATAATGGTTTCTAACTAAATGTTAATTATCATAATAATATCCCCCAAGATTATCAAACAAAGTGCATTGTAAATAAAATTATTGTTTACTAGGTAACTCCGAGTCAATCCTAGAACACCATATTGGAGTTATTACTCCTAGGTACATCAGTTCCAGAACCAAATCCACTTGTAATATCTAGTAAATGATGTATTTTTTTAAGAATATTCACATAATATAAACCTTACAAAAATTCTAGGATTTTATTGTATATCAATCCTCAATTTCTTGCTTATGGTTTTGTTCCCTAATCTTTGTATTCTAAATAATGTTTCCAATTTTTTACTAAACAACTGTTGTTACTATCTATAAAGACCCAACCCCAATTTCCTAGAGCAAGTTCCATATTTTATTACATTGGAATATAGACAAGGAATTGTATCCCGAAGGAAATAATAATTAATTATTTTTTGAAAACAAGATACATACATATGTTCATAATTAAAACATTCAAGGGAATACAACATATCAACTTCTTTGGAATCACAGATAAAATTCAAGATTATCCTTAAAAGTTATTCATAATATTCATCTTCACCAACTGGGAAAAAATAAAACATACGAATGGGGTGAGTTTAGATGCTCAGTAAGGGTATGTAATACAATAGAAGTTATCCTAAACCTAAGTAGTATGTATAATGAATAACTGAAAACACATGCCATTAAAAATTATTCTTGCGAATAATATGGAAGCAATGAATGAAGATTAAATAAGTCCACATAAATTACCAAAAGAGAATGAATCATAACAATTAATATTGTACTAGTCAAATAATCACATGTTTTATCAATTGATAATACCATAATGAGGGGATGCATAACACCGGACATCTAAAACGTATTGATGATGCCTCAACCATGACATTTGAAATTACTAGGGAAAGGCCTCTGCTAAAACCAAATTCTATTTTGTCTCATGATACCTATGAATGAATATATGGGATATAGTGAATTGTTTTAAGATGGCACATCCACTATCAAACGTATTGCTGAGGCCTCAACCATGACATTATAATAAATAATTTAATTGATAATATGAGAGGAAAAATGTAACCCGAACGAAAATGGAGGTTTGGGTAGAAAACATATACATTCTATCTGAATGTGTTCCGAACTTATACTTAACATACAGTATAATAAATTTAAATTCAATAATTATTTAATTAATAAACTTATTTACATGTTTTTTATTCTGAATAATCTAATTATGCACATATATGGACTTTTTATGACATAAAAAATAAAATTTTTCACTCGATTGATTTCATTTCCATGGTTTTCAAGATCAGTATAATTTTATATGATAATGGATGTTTCTGTGGATTGTGTATAAATCTCAAGAATTGAATTTATATGATATTGAAGAAAACATAATAGTTTAAATTTATTTTTATATCATTTGGATATAATGTATGAGTATTAATCATTATATAAAACATTTAGTGATAATTGTTGGGATTTTACGGTGGTTTCCTGATCACAACATACTAGTTTTGTTTTATTATTTAATATCATCTATAAATTATGGTCCTATAATAATTATATAATATATAATACATATATTAAAATCTGGTTCAGCCATTTAAAATTGTTTCATGGCCATCCTTGAAAAAGAAATTGAATAACAATATGTTGTTATCCACGATCGTTGTAAATCGGCACCTCCCATACGATGAATTTTTTTAAAAAAATGAGATATGAAGAGTAAGTATATTGATTTTAAATCATTAATTATCATTATATAATTATAGTTTATAGATTATACTTTAGTTCTCATGATCATTTAGATAGAGGAGGTGAGGAGATAATAATAAAATAAGGAACTAAAAAGAAATTGAATGGAAAAAGGGAAAGGATTTCACATCTGCAGAACAGCTCCTTGAGATCCTTTTTATGGGAAGGGGTTTTGGAATTGATGAAATACCAAGATATCATGGACGTGGTTATATTCTAAGGAAGATTATTTGGAAATAACATTGAAATGAAACAAGGATTATAGGACTGAAGAGAAGCGGGAGTGAGGGGTGGTTTTAAAAGTGAATGAGATTAGTAATTTTTTAATATCTTATTCAATATTTTATTATTTTTCTCAAGAAGGGATATAGTGTGTGATTATTGTGAAAAATATTGAAATAGGTTCTTGTGAGTTCAATCCAATGCCCTTTTACATCATACATGACTCAATCATGATGAAGATATTCATGAATTTAGCATATTTTGTAAATTATCGAATTTTACTATTCAACAAAAATTCATGTATTTTAGAGAAATCCAAAAATTTCACCAGAACCATTTCTCAACATCTATAAATAAAACATCAAAGCCATTTTATGATATTAATTTTCTAAGGAAGATAAATTTAATTTTTAAATAAAAACATTATTTAATTGAAAATATGTATTTTAAATTTTAAATTTATTTTATAATACTTTCAAAAATTAATTGTGGTCACATAAAATTATCCTAAAATCATAGGGCCAAAAAATATTAATTGATGAAAAATTTCATGAAAATGCATTTTATTTTAAATTTATTTATTATTTTAATATATTAATTGAATATTAATTACTCACAACAATATCATCACTTAATTATTAATATTTAAAATATTATCTATAATTTATATGGTTCTTAAATTTTACTTATACATATATTGGTGAGGTTTTTATTCATAATGGTACACTACTATTCATAAGGGTATGTTACAATTCATAAGGTTAAGTTACAATTCACCAAAAATTTATGTTTATCCTATCAGACGGTAAATATCATACCGATCTCATTCGTGTATGTTAGTTTTCCCAAAATTCAAATCACATAAGTAGAAAATTTATGTTTAGAGATTAGGATATAACTATCTCCTATAAAAAAGTGTTTTTTCTTAGGGGATACAAGTTTCATGCATTCTATATGAAATTTGTTTGAAAACCCATGGGATGTTTCATAGGCGCTTTAGTGATATTTTATGCAACCGTAGACCCATTTCAAGGCATTAATTTTTGTTCCAATAGGGATTCCTTGCCCGAGTATCACAGCTTAAGAGACACCATGACTGAGTACCACATAGTATGGGACAACATGCCAAATTATCATAATATTTGGGATTCCATGACCATGTATCATAGGGTAAAGGATTCCATGCTCGAGAATGATAGACTAAGTGATTCCATACCTGATTATCACAAAGTAAGGGATTCTATGACTATTTATCATAGAGTAATAGATATCGTATGATACAAGAATACTCATATTGGCTTAAAATTTCATATCAAACTAGTTAACATTTCATTTAAAGAAGAAAACGGCCTATGTGACTAAACATTACCATTTTCATTCAAGAATGAATAAAAAAGAAGGCAATTTATATAAATATACCATATTACAATTAATTCAATAAAATTTAAGAACCCATTTTTCATAAGAATGTCATAATTATTTTTTATATACAATTAGACCATTTTCATTATAATATTCTAAAATTCCATTGGAGGTACCAATTTTTTAATACCTTTAATTGTTGTATAATTAATTAAACAGTTCCAAATCCATTATTATTATATCCTATCACCCATTGACACATCATTTAAGGAAGGAATGGAAACTACAACCCATTTGAAAGACCCTCACATCCAAGGGGTGATTCTGAAGGTTAGGAAAGAAAAATAATTTTAATCATTTTCTTTAAAATCAACATAATATGTGATCTTGGTTCAGTTTATTGGCCTCTACTAATTTATGAGGAAAATATAACTTTTCCAAAAAATGTTTAGATATTCAATTTGATGTATTTTGTGTTTTAGAATAAAATCTGTGGAAGTTCAATGTGTGATACAATGGTAATTATTAATCAATGATGAAACATTAAGGGGAAGTCAACTAAACCACAAACCTTGTACTTAATATTCTTCACTCATTCTTTATTGTTCATTGAATCAATATGGAATGGGAGAAAAATGATCAATCATAAAATGAATAGGAAATATGGAGAATTGGACTGCATAAATATATAGTCAGAGATGGTGGAAAGATAATGTAATGTAGAAAGAGGATTTCAAATCTTATTTATATTCCTCCAAATAACCCACCGACATTCGATTCAAAACATTATTGAAACATCCCCATCCCAGAAGCCACTAGACAAGTGCACTAATCTGGGTCACCATGTGACCTCAAGTTCAACTCCCAATATGCCAATGGTTTTTGACTTATAGAAAGGATAAAAATAATTACATGAGGAAACAATACCCTTTTTATCATAGTAATCCATAGAAGATAACATATAAAATAAGGAAAGTATAAACAAAAATTGAAAATTTTCATTTCAATACATTTACCAATTGGGGTACAAAACATATCCAAATGATAACTTTTACATGCCAGGATAATATTACTAAATGTGATGTAATCAAAAAATATATAAAAATAGTTGAATCCCAAAATAGATCATGACTCTATGTACTGATCCTCATACATGCACATCCCGAGCACAACTCAACTCCCTATTTTAGGCCTTTTACCTTGTCCTGATATATACAAATTATTTTTTCTTGGGTTCCCAATGACAACCTAAGCAGGGAGTGAGTACCCCTCAGTAGGCCGCCATTAATATTGTCTATAAAATATTCAGTACAAAATGAATGTTCATGTAAGTATAAAATTAATTATAAGATAAAAAAATACAACTCATGTTATATATATTAACAACAGTCACATTAACTGGTTCCATTATTATTTCCATTTTAATCACATATACCGTCCTCATTAATATGTTTATTTTCACCACATATTCCATTGGGTTTGGCATTTACATCATCTACAAAACACCTTAATCCAGTAAATTAAGATAAATTATATAATAAGTCTTTTCCCTATATCACCATGGGTAAAAATTTCCTAAATAATCATAACAAACATAATACAGAGAATCAGTTTAGGAAGTCTCATACAATGACACTATAAGTGTCCTAGAGCATTGGTTTGACTCCCTAAGACATGAATTCTAGTGACTTGTTTACAGCCTCATTCCAACCAAACCTGTGGGGGGAGCCTAGATCCTTTATCCCATGGAAACAATTCAGGTGCACATTCTTATCCATCAATTTACAACTTATAACATATCATTAATCATACATAATAAATAATCATAAAATTTTCAATTCAAATTTCATTCAACATATATATCATCATCAAGCCTTAACCTATTAGCACATATAAAATTAACATTGCATTGACCATTTAACACATTTCTCTTTCTCATGCCTTAATCAATTATTTATATTCGAAACATTTAATATAATACACATATTCATCAATTAACATACATTATCTCATTTAGCACGTATACCTCTTCAAAATCATCAAATCACATAACGTACTCATCATTTCACATGCATTAACCATTTTTATGGATTTTAGGTAAACTTCCTAAGCCACATAACACCATAACTTTTTTACTCCCAAAAAATATCTTGTTAATAAGAACAATAACTTATTCCATTATCAATGTCTATAAAAAATACAACATTCCCTTCTCAAATCAACTAACAAATCATAGTGTTCTTAAAGGGATCTACTTTATGAAAAATCACTTTTATTTTTAACATCATGAATTTGAAAACTCAGGAATTTTGGAACACCCCATTGGTGGCCCTAAACCCATCCAACCAACATCAATGCACCACATGGGGATCATAAGGGGTTCAAATCATATTTCTTATAACCATTTACCCCATATTATGAATGGAAACAAATTCAAAACATGTGTGAACCAATAATACACCCATATATGAACAAATTAACATCAATACTATAGGATATAACATATTGGCCACCAACATTGATTTTGAAGATCAACAAATGCTTACGATTAACCTTAAATCTTGATTAAAGAACTATTTGATGCCTTATATGATGATCTACTAGAAGAGGAAAGTTTTAGGGTTCATAAGAAGAAAAATGAACCAAAAAACCAAATTTGTAAATTGTAAGAAATGGGACTATTTAACTTACACCGATCCTTGATATGCACTCAAATACACTCGAAACAGCCCATAATTGAATGATATAAACCCCTATGAATTATTTTATGAAATGGATCTTCATAAAGAAATATGTAATAGAAAAGGGTGATGAAATTGGGAGTGAAAACTTAAAATATATAGGGGAAATATTACATCCCTTTTATTTATTACACACATAAACAAGACTTATTATATAAACATGTACATAAGGAAAGTCTGAGGATCGAGAGGTCTAGTGTCATGGAAAATAAGAAACAATATATAACAACAAAAAACAAGAAAAAAACATCCTTATTTCAAACTTCTTTGACCTGAAAAACTCATTAATTTGTACATAAAACATCATGGGATAACATGAGGACATACATAACATAGTGGTGAGCTATGAAGCCATGTAAAGTAGTAAACAAGTCATAATAAGAAGAATACAACACATGTTAGGAAATAGGAATATCACTAGAGAATTAGAGAGACATGAACATAAAGGCATGATATAACATGATTATCATAACATGGAAATTTGGAAACAACATACAACATGATAATTAAATTATCCAAGGCTCATTTCTCATGGATTATCATGAGTAAAGACTCCTTGCAAATGAATTATAATGAGTAAACCCACATTGCACATGAATTAGCTTGAGTAAACCCTCATCACATGAAATAGCAAGAGTAAACCATCATTTCACATAAATTTGAAACAATAAACCCTAATTGAACATGGTGCATCATGATACTAAACATTACCCAATAAATTGAAGCACTATATGGGTTTTCCCTTTATAAAAATTTATTTTGATTCATAAGTGTTCCACATAGATCGTATAACATGGAATCATTAAACATAATAAGTTATTACTTGATTAAGGAATTTGGAATATATATATGTAAGTACTATTCAATATGTATATGTGAATAATGGAGAATAACCTTGATAGAGAAATAGGTATGGTATTCACTACATGATGATTTTGGTTTAGAAAATCGAAGTGCAATTTTTTAACCATAATGTCTTCATAAAGAAATTCATTGGGTTGATGATAGAGAAAGGGGTATCTCATAATTTATACATGAAATAGACAGTTAGGGGATAATCAAACATAACATACCAACATATTAATGGAATTTATACACCTAATGTGGGAGAAATACATGAATAGAAATAAGAAGAGAGAAACCCTTTATAGAATTTCTGTATGGTAACGGGTGAACATTGAATTCCTAAATGATAGAGAAATGGGTCTCTAATCATTCAAACATAAGAAGGGAAGTATGGCGGATGTTTTAAATTATAACCCAGCATTATTAATTGAAAATAAAAGGTTGTAAAATCATAAAGAAACATCATTAAAAATGAGAATGGAATGAAAGTGAGGATCAGATATGACCATTTGGCATGGTAACGGGTGTACATAAGGGTACATAATAGGGATAAATGAGATTTAATGGGGATATAATCATTTATTAATCAAATGGAAAGTATGGAGGATTATTAATAACATATACTAAAAAATGTATTGAATAAATTTAAATACATTTCATGAAAATAATATTTGATAAAATATGAGGGTGGAAGATCCCTTACGGTGTGTTGACATAATAAAGAGTGTGATTAAAGGATCATAGGGGGGATTGATGATAGTGAAATGAAGATATCGGAATTTAAACATCAAATTGACATAATGGAGTTTGTATAACATAATATTTCAATATATAAATATGAGACATAAGGAGAATATTTTTTAATAGTATGTTGAATGGACATGAGTGAAGAGAAATCTCTTAGGAATTTCAGCACAGTAACATATTGTTTTTGGGTTAAAATAGTGGAGGATAAATGATACCTCATTGAAATGAAATGAAATGGAAAGTATTTAATTGATTAAAAAATTATGAAAATATAACTAATTTTAACTAAAAAGACTAATTTCAAACATGGTTCTTGAATTCAGAAGAGAGGAAAGAGAGGATTCCCTTACAAGGATGTGGGATCCCAAAGGCTTGGGAGAGGCTTGTTGGGGACTTTGGGGCACCTTGATAGGGATATAGGGAGTGTGGGGAAGATTTTGGTCATGCTCCAGATAGATTTACTAATGATGAATGGGAGATTGTGTGGGTTTATATAGGAAAGGAATGAGAATTCCTTATTATTTAGGTTTTGGAAACTACACATTAAAATATTCAAAACCAAAAACCTTCCCATTGCTTTTCCAATCGTTTCATCCAAAGGGAAGTGGTATAAGAAATTTTATAAGGCCAAGGGACTGCTATATTAAAATATTGGGATTGCTTATTTGGAGGCGAGTCACACTCTCAAGAAAATCATTTTAAAATGAAAAAATATTTTTTAAGTTTTGGATGGTCCACTAAGAGATTGTAAAATTAATATAATAAAGAAAAATAAACATTATCTTAAAGTTGAAACATATATTTTATAAATAAACCTTTAATAGAATTTTATTACATCACTATTTGGTCATTATGATTTCATAAAACACATTATATATTTATACGACATTTAATTTCTACCAAATATTTAGATTGTCTCAGAAAATTATGAAAAATTAACTGATGCATAATTTTGATGACCTAATTCCAAAATTAATATTCATTTTTACTAAATAATTTCTTATATTTTTGAATTTTAAATTTTAAAATAAAAAAACCTTAATTGAAAATTGATGTGTTTTGACAAAAACAATCATTATTCCTTAATAAAAATTACATTTTACTTCACAAAAATTAAATGATAATTTATACATAATAAAAACTATTTAATATTAATAATATTATTAAAATTTTATTTCTTCCCAGAATTAATAACTTCATCAAAATAAATTCGTTAATTGAAAAAAACCCAATTTCTGTTTATCGTATAAAAATATAATTCTTATCAAACTGAATACATAATCATTTATAAAGTAAAAACAATAAGAAATAAACATGATCATCATTTATAATTAATATTATTGTTAATATAAAACTATTAAAATAACATTATTAACAAAACTATTTTTTAATATAATAATTTATATATTTCAAAAAGGTAACATTTTACCCAAAAAATAAATTTATCTAGTTCGTACTATTTTAGTGAAAAAAAATTCTCATAAAAGATTTTTTTGAATAAGAATTTTATTTATAAAAGGTATTAAATAATAAGTAACTAATACAATGTTACACAATCCCTTATAACACCCACATAAGACCTAATTGTATGGTGTACGATGGTGACCGACTCTTGGAGATGCTCAGATAACATTGCATGTAATCTCTATTTACATGCCCTCCTCTCATAGCCTATTCTGATCAAGATTAATGTGTTGAAGCATGGCTTTCATTTGGAAGAAGAGAATACTAGTGGTGCTATCTCCTTTCTAAGCTCCATCAAATGATCTTAGTATGGCCCGAGTCCACTAGATGAGTCCATCCTCTCGAATTTATGTGTCGAAAGTATTCTATTTAAAAACCTTATATTTATATTAGTCATGTGATCACTCTACAGTTGCTATATTATCAATGGTGATAATACCTAATGGTCATTTAAAGAAAATAATATTAAAAAATTCATATGTTCTCTATAAGACATTAAAATAAAGAAAATTTTATTCATAAATGATCAGTTCATTACTATATTTCCCCTTTAACAAATTTTTCCCCTGAAATTTTATTTTCCCATACAAAAAATGATGAGGGTAACTTTGCCTCATCACTTCCTCTGGTTCACATAATTCTTCTTTAAACATGTGGTTTCTCCACAACACCTTGGTGAGATACAATGTCATATTTCATAGTACTTTTTATCCATGATATAAGATCTTCACCAGCTTCTCTTCATAGGATAGGTCATTATCCAATGGTACCACCTTTGGATCGAGTACATGCAATGGGTTATTTATGTACTTCTTCAAGAGGGATACATGTAACACATCATGTAATTCAGATTTTCTTGGTGTGAGTTCTAATAGATATGCCACTAATCCAATGCAATCATGGATCTCAAAACGGATGATGTACCTTGGACTATGCTTTCCATTCTTCCCAAATATCATAACTATCTTCCACAGGGATATGTGGAGAAATACAATGTCTCCAACATCAATCTCTAGGCCCCGTAGACGATTTTCAGCATAACTCTTTTTCCAAATATGAGCAGCAATTATGTGCCACTATATGAACTTAATCTTCTCCACCATTTCGTTGATCATTTTTTGCGCTAAGATTTTTTCCACCCCAACATTATCCCTACATGATGGTGTTTTACACCACTTCCCATAAAGGGCATCCTAAGGAGCCATTTAGATGCTTGAGTGGAAACTATTTTTGTAAGAGAACGCAACAAGAGGAATATGTTGATCATGTCCTCCTTTTAGGTTTATTGAATATTCTTTCAACATTTCCTCAAGTGTTTGGATAGTTTTCATAGATTTTCCATCATATTAAGGATGGTAAACCACACTGAAATTCAGCTCAGTATTCAGAGCATGTTGGAGACTCTTCTAGAACATAGAGGTGAATCTTGGATCTCGATTAGATATAATCGATAGTGGTACACCATGAAACCTTTCCAATTCTCTGATGTATATTCATTCCAGTTGATCAAATAATAAATCCTTATGGATTCAAAGAAGTGTTCAGTCCTTATAAGGTAATCCACCACAACCCAGATGCATTGTTTCCATTTGATGTCTTCGGATGTCTGGTGACAAAATCCATATTGATTTGTCACATTTAAAGGTTTTTATGGGTAATTATTGCATCATCCCCTTAAAATTCTACAGATCAGCCTTCATTTGCTGACATACTAGGAACCTTGATGTATACTCATCGATCTGCTTCTTAATGTTATACCACCAATAATTATCTCAGAGACCTCAATACATCTTAGTGTTTCTTGGGTGAAAGGTAAAATTAGAACCATGTTTATCATCCAAATGTTCTTTCATTAAATCTATATTTGATGAAACACATAATCATGACCCAAATCTCAATATTACTTCTTCATTAACAATGAACTTCATGGATTTCCATTTTCTAATAGTTTCCACATTCTTCGGAGTTCCTACATCATCCTTTTGAGCATCCATTAACCATTCTAAAAGTGGTGGTTGGGAAATCATTTGTGGGAGGATTGAATATGTCACCTTATTTATTATCCCCATGTCTATATTTATAAATTCTAAGATGATTGGATCATTTTTAATTCTCATTAATGAAATTTTTGATGGATCCTTTCAACATAGAGTTTCTTCAGTTTATTCTCTTTCCTAGGATGATGGTGAATTTTGCAGTCATAGACTTTGATAAGGGATAACCATCTTTGTTGGTTCATATTTCACTCTTTATGGGTAAATATATACTTGAGGCTTTTTTGATCTGTATATATTTTACACTTTTCCCCAAAGAGGTAATGTCACCACATTTTCAAAGCAACAATCACTACAGCTTACTCCAAATAATTTTTGAAATAGATTTTTCTCATGAATTTTAATCTTTCTTGAGGCATAGGCAATATATTTTTATTTTTACCAAAGGCTCATCATAGGTATAATTATAAATTTTTTACAAGAACATTCCCACCAACATTAACATGTGATAAAACACTTCTATAAATTTTTCCCTAATGATTTAATGTCATCTCTGGTGGGGAATCAATGTTCTTAGAAACCATAAAAAATATACTAATAGGACATGAATTGAAACACATTTTGATATACACTACATTAAAGTAGTTTATACATATAATTCATTCAACTTTATCCATATTAGGATAGGACTTCCCATGTTCACTTGATCAAAGAGATTTTTGATGCTCGCCTTTCTTATCAGCCCTTGCAATAGAGTATTGTCCTGGATAATGATGGAATTCTCCACATTCATGACATATAACTCTTTATGATGCCTTATATGGAACATTGATTCCATCCGTCACATTATCCATTCTTTCTTGAAAATTTGATACATTGTTACCATACATTACTCACTAAAAACATCTCATAGCCCATTTGTGACACTTTTCATGGTGCCTCTTTCCACACATGTTGCACAATGGAGAGTGGAACATCTCCACCTTACCGCAATTATTAAATGAACTTTAATGGCATGTTTTATTTATCTTCCTTTACTTCCATGGGAATTAAAAAATGTGCCAATTGTTAATTGTGATTTTTTATTGCAGGTTTTGCATAAACATGATATCTCATACTTAAGCTCCCATTTTATTAGGGAATCTCATATTGGTGGTCATCACATTTCCCTTCACATTGTTTGTTAACCCGATTTCACCTATTACCTACCATTGGATAGAATAAAAGAAAAATTATGAGAATGAATTTTGAACTATTAAACACATAAAGGGGAATCCAATAAAAATTTGGATAACTTATAATTTACATTTATCATTTTAAATTATGAATTTCTATTTTTCCATCTACGTTATCCATGATCTATATCAAAATATATATTCTTAGGAGGATTTTTAATCCCCTTATTAATAGTTCATACTAAGCTTATAAATGTACCAAAGAATATCCCCTAGGGGTGTCGAACCCAGAGTGTAGAAAGGCCCGCTGTCATACAGTGGTTCCCATTCGAGTCTAGTTCTACGTCGTGTTTTCAGGTATTACCCCTAGAAACATATGTGCTAGAGACACCTCTTCTTGTTTGTATCCAAGAGGGGGTGAATTTCCTTGATAAACCACTAACTTTATACTCATTAAAATCTAGGGATGATTTTATAATAATTAATCTTATCCGTAATGATTTCCCATGGTTTTTCTAATCCTAATCCCAAAAATAACTAATCCTATCCTCTGATACATACTATAAAAATCATGCACCTTATTACAAACTTGAACAAGATTAATTACATAAACGTGTACTTAAGAAAACACTGAGGATCAAGAGGTATAATGTGTTAGGAAATTAAGAACATTACATAACTACTTAATAAATAAAATACAAAATATTTATTTCAGTCATCTTTAAAATGACCAACTTATTCCTTCATACTTAACTATATATAGGATAACTTGAGGAAATACATAAGAAAGGGATGAGATATAAATCATATTAAAGTAGTAAACAAGGCATAACATGAATAATAAAATTCATGTTAGGAAATACTAATATCAATGTATCATAATATAAGAGAGAAGATAAAGGAATGATATACCATGATTATCAGAATATAGAAACGTGGAAAAAATATAAAACATTATATTTTCATGATCTAAGGATCATTGAACATGTCTTATCATGAGAAAACCTTCATTTCCCATTAAATAGCATTAATAAACCCTCATTGCACATGAATTTTAATGAGTAAAGCCCCATTGAACATGAATTAGCATCATTAAACCCTCATTGCACATGACATGTATTGATATAAAACGTTACCAAGTGAATTGGATCACTATTAGGGAACATCCTATATAAACAATTCATTTCATGAATAAGTGTGCCACATGGATCATATAAGATAGAATAATTCAAAATTATATGCTATTCCCCAATTATGGAATGTGGAATAAATACTTGTAAGAAAATTCAAAAGGTATATGTAAATAATCGTGAATACCCTTGATATAGAAATGCGTATGGTATTCACTACATAATGATTCTCGCTTGGAAAATCGTGGTGCAATTTCAGCATCATAACATCATCATATAGAAATTCATTGTATTGATGAGAGAGAAAATGGAATATAATCATTTATTCGTGAAAAAGGTAAGGGAATCCTAAAATATAATATATCAACACATGGAATGGTATTTAGATGGATTATTTGGGAGAAATACTTGAATGGAAATAAGAAGAGAGAAATCTCTTATGGAATTTCGCCATGGTAACTAGTGCACATAGAAGGCATTAATGAGAGAGAAAGGGGAATATCATCACTGAAACATAAGTAGGGAAGTATGGGGGATTTGGGAAATAATACCCCATCATCATTAATTTAAAATAAAATGGTATAAAAAATTAAAAAAACTTGGATAAAAATGACAAAGAAACAAAATTGGGGAACCCTTAATGAAATTAGACATGTTAACGGGTGTACATAATGTTTAATAAGAGGTATAGATGAGAGTTAGAGAGGATATAATAAATTATTAATAAAATGGGAATTAATTACGAAATTTAATAACTTATACTAGAATAATAATATATGAAATTAAAAATCATAACATGAAAGGAAAGTATGATAAAAGAGGATGGTGGAATATCCCTTACAGAGTTATGACATAAAAATGAGTGTGATTAAAGGATCATATTGTCGATTGAAGATAGTGAAAGGAATATATAATCATATATACATATAAGGTACAGAGTGGGGGTCATGGAACATCATAAGCCAACACATAAATATGGAAAATAAGGATCCTAATGTAAAAAAGCATCTTGAATGAAAATGAGAAAAAAAATCCCTTATGGAATTTCCGCATAGTTACGGATTACGTATGGGTTCAAATGGGGGAGGATAAATGATCCCTAATTGAAATAACATAAAATTAATAGTTGGTAATTTATTAAAAAAGGATGCAAATTTTACTTCGTGAAATAGAAAAGGTTAATTTCAAACATGTTTCTTGAATTGAAAGGAAGAGAGGAAGGAGAAGAATCCCTTACATGGATGTGTGGTCCCAAAGGCCTCAAAGAGGCTTATTGGGATTTTATGGGAACCTTGGGAGGGATCTAGGGAGTATGAGGAAGAGGTTAGAGGAGAAAAAATTGGTTTTAGTGAAGATTAATGGGAGATTGGGTGGGTTTATACAGGAAAGTAAATTTTTTATTATTTACATTATGGATAATACACATTAAAATAGTCACAACCACAAACCATCCCATTGTTTTTCCCAAGGTTTGGGAGAAATTGGAGTGGTATAAAATATTATCAATAGGAAAATTTCCTATAACTCTTTATTATGTGGAGTTGAGTCACACTCTCAAGGAAATCTCTTTAAAATGCAAAAAAATATTTTATAAATCTTGGAGGTTCCACTAAGACATTATAAAATTAATCAAACAAATGTAAAATCACATAATTTTAATTTTAATACTTATATTGGCGTGATATAACTTTTATAGTATATTAATACTTCACTATTGGGTCATTATGATGTCATAAAACACATTATATATTTATACACCATTTAATTTTTACCCAAAAATTCGATTATCTTTAGAAAATTTAGAGAAATTCACTATTGGATAATTTCAACCTACCGATTCCAAAAATAATATTGATTTTATTTAAATAATTTATTAAATATTTGAATTTTCACTTTTAAAAAAATTGTAATTTATTGAAAATTGTCAGGTTCGGACAAAAACAGTCATTTAACATTTATAAAAATTAAATTTTGATTCATAAAAATTATATGATCATTTATATTTTATAAAAAATATTTTATTAAAATATTTTATTAAAATATTAATTTTTTACAAGAATTTATTGATTTATAAAAATAAATTTTTTATTGAAAAAATATAATTTCTATTTTATCGTATAAAAAAATAAAATTCATATCCAACTGAATACTTATTCATTATTAGACTAAAAAATACCAAATTAACATAATCAGAAATTATAATTAAATTGATTGTTCTTGTAACCCTATTGTATTACCAATAATATTATAACCATAGTTAAATATAATAATTTATATATTTTTAAAAAGTTTCATTTTATCTAAAAAGACAATTTATCTAATTCATTGTTGTTTGACAAAAACTATTCTAATAAAGAAGTTGAGGGATTAAGAATTTTATTTATAAAACTGGATTAGATAATAAGTAACTAATGAATTATTACATAACCACTTATAACACCCTCATATGACCTCAGGGTAAGGTGTGTAATGATTAATGACTCTTGGTGATGCTCAGATAACATTTCTTGGGTGTCAATCTCTATTAACATGCACATCTTTTGTATCTGATTCCTTTCCAGCTTAATGTGTTGATGCTCGACTTGGGAAAGGATAAGAGAAAAGCCTAGTAACTCTACCTCATTTCCATGCTTCGACAAATGAGCTTCGTACATCACAAGTCCACTGGATAAGGACATCCTCTCCTATGTCTATGTCGAAAGGATTCTTTTTAAAACATTAAATTTATATCAGTCTTGTCATCACTATTAAATGGCTATATTATCAAAGGTAATGATAGATAACAGTAATTTAAACACAATAATAATAAAAATTTCATGTGTTTTCTATATCACATTTATTTAAATGTAACATTATTCATAAATGATCAGTTTTTTCCATGAAATATTGTAAAATCCCACTTTTTAGGGGTCAAAATGTTTTGATGCATAATTACACAAACCATTCACCAACTGGGTGCTTTCATATGCCCTAGATGAATCCATATCACACAATAACCCAAGGAGGACATAGAGTTAGGAAAAACAACATCCAACCACATGAAATTCCAATGTCTGAGGTCACATGGTTTGCCTTACCCCCTCAAATGGTTTACACTAACTATGCGCTAACAAAGCAATATGCACAGGATGACTTTATTTCCCGTTTGTTCAATCCTGGACCCTCAGAACACCCCCAAGAGTCCATATAGACCTACTAAAATTTAATTATACATCATTAATGGTTATAAATCCTGATTTAAACAAGAACATACCTTCAAGAAGATTAGGATATTATGAACTCCCTTCCTTATAATAACACATCCTCAAGATACACTTCAAATCATCACTGGGCATCTAATGCAACGATATTGGACCACCGAGCTCTCATATCTATTTCAATTTACCATTTTTCCACTTTAACATTACTATTTCCCATAAAACTGGAAATCGAATTATACCATTTCCTCACAAACTCTCTCACTGCAATCTACAAACTTAATTTATTTCCCCCCATATGCATGGTGAAATTTCACATCACATTTGGAAAAAACATACCTCTAGATTTTATGATCGGTTAAGACAAAAAAAATATTACTGGTGATGAAATTTCCCCAAAACATCTAGGAAAACACCACCACAACCAACTTGAGATTATGGGTGGCATAGTTACCCTCATATGTATGTAATTACTAATACCTATAAGAAATGATTGATATCTATTGCATGAGAACACATCCCAACCAAATACAAGAAGCATCTTAAGAAAAAATCAAACTATACTATATATAAAAACATTCAATGATTATAGATCTAACTACATTCTCCTTTAGAAACTAAAAATCCTCACGAAATTGACCAGTCCAAAGCAACACCTACTCCTTTTTAGTAATTTCTATTAGAGTGATGTCAAATTCTGTGAAATCAACTACAAACATCCAGTTAAATCCTACAAGACTGAAGAAACATTGTGTAAGAACCCCGATCTACGTTTTTAGGTATGAAAATTGTTTTCTAATGTTTTTTTAGAGATTTAGGAGTGTCCAGAAATTTATGGAGTACATGCCATGTACCTCATTGGCACGGGTAGCTGTGTACTGGTTGTCTGAAAGATGATTACTTGACCGTGTGAGGTGATCGGGAGACCGCCTAATGTGGGGGCCGATAAAGGCCTATAAACTCTATTTTCCCTTAGGGAACATAGTGTGTATTTTTATTTTTATTCATAATATCGTACCAGGGTGACATCTCATTTACTGAAACATCTTTTATTCACCTTTTCTTGACAAGGAGTGACATATATCACCGATTCTTCTCTAATCCTTCATTTGGTCATCTGTTCTCCGAATCAATCACCTTTTATTGTGTTAGAATCACATAAATGTGTTCTTCCTTCTTCCAAACCCACACCTATTTATTGGTCCTCTATTTCCAGATATCCTTGGTTTAATGTTTTAGTCTTTTTTGTAGATCTACAACATTCTAGGCCGATTCAATTACTGAGGTTCAACTATATCGATCGTACAACGTCGAGGGAGGTGGTTTGTGCCTTTCCATAGATTTTATTTGAATTATATGGGAAACTTTTTCCCAATACCCTAGTTTTTTCTATAGCGTGTTTAGGTAATTTAATCATGTTAAGGCATGATATGCCTTGTTTGCGTGAGCCTAGGTTTTTTTATTGAGAATAAGGTTTAATTAACTTTCTTAGGATGTGTTTGTCCATGATTGAAGAGATTTTTCTCGTTGGGTCTAGTTTTTCCTATTATGATGCTCTATTTCTATTCCTAGTGTTGTTAGGATGGAGTGATACTATCTGAATTTATTGTTCCATTCCTTATAGTTTTTATCCATGTATAATATTGTTATTTACTTTGGCTTCTTGACATCAATTGTGTACGATTGACTTAAACAGGGATGTGGGAACCAATTGTAGTTATACCATAGGAGAAATGGATGTTGATGGAATTATCAGAGTGTCTATTAAACCAATATGTTGAGACACCATAGTGGGGATGGATGAGTGTGCTCCATCAGAGTGTTTTTATTTCCAAGTTTCAAGACCACATGGGGAATTAGATGTTGAGTTCTTCTTTAGAGTGTCTGTAGTTTACTGTTGTGAGAGAACATGGAAAATTGATAGAAAGTTCTTACTATGAGTGTCTTTATTTAAGCTGAACTAGAGGGGTTAGATAGTGAGTACATCCTAGTGGGTTTCTTATAATTGTTTGGTTGATTATGTTGATAAATGTGATTGAATGTAGATGAAATTTTAGGATTTTTTAATTTTGAGTAATTCCTTGTTTATTACTTCATTTTTCATACTGGCTACTATATATATACTCACCAACGATTATGCATAGATCATTGGGTGGTTTCCTACTGGGATTCGTCTCACACCCTGTTTGGGTCATGCTTTTGGGGCCAAAATGATTATATTGTTGTAGGTAAAGTTAAGTGAAATCTCTCTTCTACTTGAGTTACTTGATTGTTGTGGATTTGGAGAGCATGAGACCAAGATGAGGATAGTGATGTTGTTAGATTTGTTTACCTTTTTTTCCATTGTACTTTGGTTTAGTAATATATTTTAGCACTGTTACTTGTTTATATTCCTTCCTAGATACTTGTGACATGCATCATTATTGAGATACATATATTTTGTAGTTGTTTATTTACTTTCAGTCTTCTCCTATTTACTTATTGTGTGGAATTACTATTTCCACTTCTGTTATATATATTTTTTCCACTATGTTATTCAACCAAAGAGGGAATAGTTTCCCCACTCTCACACCCAAGGCCCTCATAGCTAGTCGGCATCCACTGGCATTCGGGGGAAATGAACTTGAGGCCATGTGACAAACTAGGTACGAGGCACCTTTGGGCGGCACCTGTAACCGAGAAGTTAAAAAGTGGTATCAGAGAAATTATTTTCTACTTGACATAATATTGGGAAACTATAACTAGGTATAGGAAGGAATACGTAGTTGTAAATAAGATGTGCCTGATATTAGCTAACCCGTTTATGGGGAAAAGCTAATTTACCTCAATTATTGAAATTTTGTAGGTTTTTCAATTATTACTATTGATTTGAGTTCACCGTTGGGTGATTCATTTGTTTTTTAATATTATAATTTTAATTTTTGAGGTTATATTTCAGTTGCAACCCAATGAGATGAGGGTATTCCATCTCATGCATCATATAACTACATGTTATAGATCACATGTCATGCATTCTTGTCTTTCCATTTAGGGTGAATTGCCTATTTCATATTGTTCTGATAGATGTTGTGAAAGATATGCTTGTTTTTGTGACAGATGCCTTCATAAAATATGTGCTATTTGATAGGGTATTGGATTGTGAAAGGTTTCATTTGAATGAAGGAGAAAAATCTGTCCCTGTGGTGTTATGGGCCCTTATGGATTGGAATTTGGTGGATCATTGCACTGTTAACTTTTATATGACATAAATATGATGCTACGATTTGATTTAAGGGCATTATGGGACCCCACAGATCATAATTTGGAACTTTAATGTTTTTTAGTGTTTTATGGCCTTCCGGAGTAGTTTATGAGGCTTACAGTATGGGAAAACCCATAATACACAGTGTGTATTGATGAGTACACACCATGTGTCCTACTGATCGGGAGAGACCAACATTTCTTAAGTACACAACGTGTACTTTATATACATTCCATGTAGTCTTTAACAGTGTAAATGGTTGTGTGAGCAGAAACACGGGGTTGGAAAACCATTTGTGGAACGCGCCGTGTGCCTGACGTACATGTCATGTCTTAGAGACCATGTGTCTAGTCGTGTGACTAATGACACGGTTGGATGAAAACTAGCTAGTGAACACCGAGTCTGGTACAAGAAAGCCATGTAAAGTCAATAGTGTCTCCAACCGTGTAACTAATGACCCAGGCGGTTCAAACACTAGTCGTAAATGATGTGTCCATATTGGACACACATTATTGAGTCAATCGTGCAATCAGATGTCTGACTAATGACATGGGTCAGTGGATTCTGTTTAGTACACATCATGTCTAGAAAAAACATGTTGTGTAGTCTTGTCCTAAGATAACCGTGTGGGTTTTTTGTGTAGGGGGAACTCAAACAGGGGAAAAGGATTCAAGTACATATTGTGTCCAAGGAGAACACGCTATGTGTTTGGGGTGTCACATGACCAATGTTGTCCAGAGAACCTTACTATGAAAAGGCATAAGGGAACATGCCGTGTAGGGGTTATACATGTCGTGTATTCATGTTTTGAAGAACCTGAAAGGTTGCATTATAGTATTCCATTCTTTCTCTTCTATGATGTAGTCCTTGAGAATAATGAACTATCGTGTGTGATTGACCTTGAAAAGTCATGCCACGACAACGTCCTCTGGTTTTATGCCTAATGCAGGGCAATGAAAAGACACCAGACATGGTAGATCAGGGACTACCAGTAGATCCTACCATCTTACCTGTCTTGGAACTAGCCATTATTCCTTATATAGGTGTTGATGCATAGTTTTGAGAAGGAATCATGATGTTTATGCATACCTTCAGGGGAGTTCCGCATCCTACATAATTTATGGGATAATTTACGTGGGTTTTTCAGTAGCAACATCCTCAAACTTTCTCATGGGATGGTGGGCCTCAGGTTGAAGGGTCATGGTTAGAATACATGATATCAATATTTGATGAGCTAGAGATTCCTATAGAGTGGAGGGTGAAGCTCTCTACATATATGCTATGGGATTCCTCCAAGAGATTGTGGGATGTGATCTCATAGATAGGACTCCATTAGTTTATGACATCGGATGAGTTCCTGCATTCATTATACAATTATTTCTATCCAATGACTTTGAGGGATGATCGAGCCTGAGAGCTCATGAGTCTAGAAAATGGTACTCTATCAGTCATGGAGTAATCTTATCACTCCACATATCTACAGTGCTTCACACCCATTCTAGGAGGTGATGAGTTATCTCTGGAAAGGAAGTATAGGGATGGTCTCAAGCATGACATCTGATCACTGGTGAACAACTTCATGTTGAATTCCCTCACCTCTATACTCAACCAAGTGCTAATCATAGTGTGCAATATGAGAGATGTTGGGATTGTGAGGTAGGTGAGATTGGCATCCAGAGTTGGCACCCATCCAACTGATAGTATGAAGCGCCATCAGGATTCTATTTGCAGAGATCCGAGGAAGTGGGATACTTCTTCTGTTAGTTAGGTGGTCTTTTACCAGTGTGGGAAGAGTGGGAATACGAGGAGACATTTCCTGAGATAACCAATGGAGTGATGATATTGTAGGAGGAAGTGTATTCTTCAGCGCTTCTATCAGATTTTCTCACCAACAGCTGGTGATATGGGTTCTGTTTTGTCTCCTCATACCAGAGCTGGACCACCAGTCCCATATCAGACTAGGGCGTAGAGATCTTCAGGCCTTTCCGGCCTAGGTGGAGTTCATGGTCACAATTGTCAAAACATAGGGTTTTCAGCAGCCGTAGGGTGGATCATCTTAGGGATCATAGCCAGCTTCATAGGTTCGCGATGCAGGTAAAGCTTTTGTGATAGAGCAGATCAAGCCGGAGCTGGATCTTGAACCCTCTACTGTTAGAGGTACGATTCTAGTTTCCTTAGATTTAGCCTCTGCACTTTTTGATATAGGGTATTCCCATAGTTTCATATATGTCACTATTTTGGAGAGCCTTGGAAATTTTATCTTTACTTATACTGATATCTTGATTCTAAACACTTCGTTGGGGATTAGAATGTCTAGTGTATTTTTGTGCAAGGATTTCCATCCTGAGGTTGGTGGGTTTCACTTATTGTAGGACTTATGCATCTTAGAGATGACAGGGTATGATTTAATTCTTGAAATGGAATGTTTTTCCCTACCAGGCTGTTGTTAACTCCTATAACTGTAGTGTTAGTTTCGCGTCACCAAAGGGCAGATTGTTTCTACATAAGGGTGAATGGGATGTCCAGGCAAGAAGTGTAGGACACGAGCATCTTGGGCTGGGAGGAGTTACAACCCAGATTTCTAGTTTGTATCTGGATGACTAGGTGACTTCACATATGGATTTTCCTCCAGTGGTGGAACATTTCAGAGATTGTATTTTTAGATGACATTTCAGGTTTACCTCCAGAGAAAGAGGTACAATTATCTTTTGATCTTGTTCCAGGAGTAGCATAACTATCCATTCCTCTTTATAGGATGGCTACACCATAGTTATAGAGGCTCAATAAGCTGTTAGAGGAGATACAAGCCATGGGTTTCATCTGAACCAGTACTTATATTTGGGTATCACATGTCAGGTTTGCGATGAAGGAGGACGGTACCATCAAACATTGTGTGGATTATCAGATGGTAAACCTGTTGATGGTCAATAACCAATATCCCTTGACAAGGATTGACGATATCATTTATCAGATTCGAGGATCCTGTGTGTTCTCAATGAATGATGTGAGATCTAGTTATCATCATTTGTGTGTTAAACCATTAAATATACCTCATAAATCCTTTTAGATTAGGTATGGTCTATAAGAAAATCTTTTTATTTTGTTTGGTCTCACGAACGCGCCTATAGTTTTCAAGGCAGTGATGAACTGAGTGTTCCATCCATACTTAAATTATTTTGTGGTAGTCTTCATGGAATATATCTTGGTGTAGTCTCACACTTTACAATACCATGCTGCCCATCTTGAGATCATTTTGAGTACACTTTGAGAGTATCATTTATATTCTATGATTTCAAAATGACACTTTTGGATGGACCATATTAAATACATGGGACATGTTATCTCATATTCATTAGTATTAGTAGACCAAGAGAAAGTGAGAGAAGTAGTTTCTTGGGAGTAGATGAAAATGTCATTGACGTACATAGTTTTCTAGGGCTGGATGGTTACTACATATGTATCATATATTATATCTCACGTTTATCAGCCACACTTAAGGGCCAATATAAGAAGGGTGTGATGTACCTGGGGTCAGATTATTGTGATTCAACCTTTTAAGAGATGAAAGGTAGGTTGAATTCAGAACCGATAGTAGGTTTTCCATATCTAGAAAAAAATATACAATTTACTTTGATTCATAGGGTATTGGTCTAGGAGTAGTGCTTGTGCTAGGGAAGGAGTCATTTCGTATGGGTCTCGGCAGTTGAGGACACATGTGAGGAATTTCTCGACACAAGATCATGAGTTGGATGCAGTTGTTCATGCATTACACAAATGGAGATTTTATCTTTTGGGAGAGAATTTTTTGGTTTTCAGTGACGAGAAAAGTCTCATGTATATCATCACTCATCATGATCTGAATTTGATACAGAAAAGGTGGGTGGAGAACCTTCAGTCCTTTGACATTGATCTTGTATAAATGCTTGAAAAAGGCAATGCAGTGGCTGATGCATTGAGCTAGAGGACTTAAATAGAGGCATTTCAAGATTCTAATAGTGAGTAGAAACTACTAGCAATGTTCTCTAAGATACATTTGGAGGTTCACAACAGACATGGGAAGACATTCCATTCATTTGTAGAAATTACCTCTACCCTACTTAATCAAGTGAGTATGAGGAAGATATCATATTCGGAAGCTGTAGTTATACAGGAGAGTGTGTCAAGAGAGGAATCTATTCTTGTATTTACCGTAGTTGAGGATCAGCTCATTAATTTTCATGGGAATGTGTGGATTTCAGTATACATACCCAAGGAGCTGATTTTGGATTTTCATTATTCAGTATGGTTAGTTCATCCTGGTGTCCCAAATATTTATAGAGATCTAAACCATCATTATTGGTGGCTAGGAATGAAGAGATATGTTACTGGTTTTTTTATGACGTGTTCCACCTGTTAGTAGGTGAAGGCGGAGCATCAGAGACCAGAAGCGATTTTTCCATAGTTACCCATTATCAATTGGATGTGGAAATGATGTCGTGATAGACTTCATGACTGGTTTTCCAAAGTCACCTCATGGTAAGGACATATTTTGGGTTGTAATTAAGATAATAAAGAAGGTTTTACATTTCTAACAGATCAATGAGACCATCATTGTTGATAAGCTGGGAAGGTAGGACATTAGATAGATTATATGTTTTCATGGGGATCCACACACAATCAATACAGAAATAGATGCACATTTTACATCTCGGGTCTAGCAGGGACTACACAGGGCTTTGGTTACACATGTACTTCTGAGTACCACTTACCAACCCCAGATAGATGGCATGTCCGAACGTATGATACAAGTGATAGATGACATTCTTCAAGCATGCGTCCTAGAATTTAATGGTTCCTAGGAGAATCACATAACTCTGGTAAAGTTTTCCTACAATTGTAGTTTTCAAGAAACTATTCAGATAGAACCTTTTGTGGCTTGGTATGGTAGGCCTTGAAGATCACCCCTATTTCGAATAGAAGTAGGAGAGGAAAATATGTTGAGACCTCGTCTTGTCTAGGAGACCACGAACCAGATAGAGTTGATTCAGAAGAGGCTTCCTACTGAAAAATCATAGTAGAAGTTTTATGATAATCGACGAGGAAGACATCTAGAGTTTGAGGTCATACAATATGTTTTTCTACGTGTCACATTGACGTTGGGACCAAGTAGGAAAAGGAGATAGGGTAATCATTCACTAAGATACATCGTGCCATTTGATGTTTTGGATAGAGTAGGGCCAATTTACTATCGGTCGTAGTTACCTTAGAGGTTCCGATATATGCACGACGTATTCCATGTTTCTCAGATATGATAAAATTTATCATACCTATATCATGTTTTTAAACCTGAGGAGGTTGAGTTGGAGGTGGACACATAATACAAGGAGCATCCTATGAGGATTGTTGAACACAATGTGAAGGTTCTCCATGAATGGTATTTTCCTTTGGTACGTGTGGTATTGATGCTCGAGCGGGTACATGACAAGAATTAGGAGAGGGAGACCGATGTACGATAGTAGTGTCTGGAACTGTTCAAGGATTATTCTTCATCACCACCTTGTTAGGGAAATTTGGTGACTAATATCATTAAGGGGGATTTTTTTAAGAACCCATATCTTCTTTTTTATGTAAAGATCTTGTTTTTTTTTGTTTTTTTGAGAAAAATAGGGGTTTCATGAAATTAACGAGTAGACTCTGTGTACTTATGAGTACCAGACATGTACCTGGGTTCCCTAGGTATCAATTTAGTAGTTGTGTAATGGGCGAGTCCATGGCCTTCTGAGGTGACCTCGTGATTGACTAAAGCAGGGCCCTGTAAATGCATATAAATGCTATGATTCCTAAGAGAACACGCCATGTATTATTAGTTTTCATGGTTATATCGGATTAGGGTTCTATCTCATTTAAAGAAACATATTCTTTTCCTCTCTTATCATTCAAGAGTTACAGATATTGTCGATTCTTCTCCAAGCCCCAATTTGGCCATCCGTTCTCCAAATCAAACACTGTTGATTATGATGGAATCACATCCGTGACTTATGCCATCTTCTAAATCCTAACCTCTTGATTTATTTTCTTTCTTGAGATTTACATGGTTTATCATTTTAGATGTTTTTGTAGATCTACAGAGTTCTAGATTGATTAGAAGGTTTATGTTCAACTATATTAATCGTACAATGTTGAGGTAGGTGTTTGGTGCATTTATGTGGATTTTATTTGAATTATATGTGAAAAGGTGCCAAAAACCCTATTTTAGGATATTGCATGTTTAGTGAATTTAATTTTGTTAATGCATGTTATTCCTTGTTTTCTTGAGCATGGGTTTTTTATTGATAATAAGGTTTAATTACCTTTCTAGATATGTGTTTTACCATGTCTGAACTGATATTGTTCATTGGGTCTATTTTTTTCCGGTTAGGCTGCTCTATTTTCCATGCCTAGTGTAGTTAGGATGGTGTAATATTATTTGACTTGATTATACAATGAATTGTAGCCATTATCCATGATTTATATTGTGATTTACATTGGCTACTAGATATCATTTGTGCATGATGGACATAGACAGGGCTGTAGGAACTTGGTGTAGTTAGGCCATAGGGGAAATTGACGCTGAAGGATTTCCCAGAGCATTTGTTATACTTTTATGATGTGAGACCAAAGGTGGGATGGACACGTGTGCTCCCTAAGAGTGTCTGTAGTTCCACATTACGAGACGACAAGGGAATCATATATTGAGTGCTTCCACATAGTGTATGTTGTTTACCGTTGCGAGTCCATATGGGGAATTAACTTTGAGTGCTTTCTCATAGAGTCTTTGTTTAAGATGAACCATATGGGATAGGCTGTGATTACATCCCAGATGTTTGATTGTGATTTTCAGGTTGATTATGTTGTTAAATATATATGAATGTAGATAAAACTATAATTTGTGTACATTTGAGTACTTCCTTTTTATTACATCATTTTTCATATTTCATTCTATATATATATTCACTAACTTTTAGGCTTATATCATTTGGTAATTTTCATATGGGTTTCGTCTCAGGCCCTATTTAGGTCATGCTTTTGGGCCCAAACAAATTATATTGTTGAAGGTATAGATATGGGAAAGCGCCCTTCTACTTTATGTACTTGATTGATATGAAGATGGAGAAAATTGGTCCAAGATGATTCTTGTGATGCTTTTGGAGTTGTTTAATTGTTTTTCCTTTGTAATTTGGTTTAATACTATATTTTAGCATTATGACTTGTTTGGATAGTTTCCTATATACTTGTGACATGCATAATTGTTGATATATATATATATATGTGCTAAATTTGATTATTTACTTTCAATATTCAAATGTTTACTTATTTTATGGCATTATTGTTTCTACTATTGTTATATATTTGTTTCCACTATGTTTCTTTGCCAATGGGGGCATAGTTTCTCACTAACACACCTAAGGCCCTCGCTACTAGTTGGTAGCCTCTAGTATTCGGGGAAGTTCACTTGAGGCCATGTGACCAATAGGGTATGTGGTACCATTGGGCGGAACCCGTTACGGGGACGTTACAACTTGCACCGCTACTGATATCATGGGGGATTCACAAGACACAACTACTTCAAACATAGATGTATCCATAACTACTCCCTATTGTGAAACAATAGGCCCCTAGAAACAGACATATCAATCCCAAAAATCAAACTTTTGTTACTTACCAAACAACTTCCCATGGAATAGAAGTTAAAAACAACATGAAAATGCTCTGCATGGTCTTCATGACACATGGAGTACTCATGTATGTCATTTATGATAACCACCAAAAACATGTCCATGAACTCATGAGACATGTAATTAAATAAACCAATGAACACAGCTAGAGAGTTCATTATACTGAATAGCCTCAAAACATACTCATATTTCCAATGATGACAACAGAAAGTGGTGTTAAATATATCATCATCTTTTACATGAATCTGGTGATATCTTGACCACAAATAAATCTTCTAGTACCATTTTGTACCCTTTAGTTGAAATAATAAATTATCAATCCATTGAAGGGGATAATCATTCATCACTAACACTTCATTCAAGATACTTTAGTTGATATAAAATTGTAAAACCTCATTATCCTTATTTGCTATCAAAAATATTAAACCCCATGATGACACACATGGTAGAAAAAACAAACAAACCACATTATACCATCAAGAAGTATAGGAATATCTTGAAACTTAGAAGGTTCCATCATATATGGAGACATCGATATATGATACTTGTCTGGTTGTATTTCTTCCTCGAACTGAATCTCACATTGAGGGGGTGACACTACCACCTTATCTAGAAATCCATCATGGTACTCTTCTATGACCCTATGAAATGATGACTACTGAACATATGATGAATTCAACACAACCAAGCCATCACAGATGATTATGATGTAGAACACTGCTTACCAATCCAAGGGTCTCACTCACCAACAAATACTAATATCTCTCCATCATCATCGAAGAATTCAACATACCTTATATATAAATCCTTGATATCCAACACTGAATACAACCATTCCATACTTATGATTATGTCATATGGCTTTATTCATAAACATAGAAAATCTCCCCAAAAGAGGTGTTTCTGTAACAGTATAAAAGAATGTGTACAAATATCAAACTTGTTTTCTCAACCTCCAACTAGCATTGTCAATGCTAGGGGAACTTGAAGTATCTCTACCTTAGGTCCCAAAGCCTGGAAAAGGGGAGGTGATATGAAGAACTTTCAGTCCCATATCAAACAAGGAATGGAACCGTGTAGAAAATGAGAATAGGGTGCCTTGAATGATGTTTGGCTCTCCTGGGGTTGGCAACACTAAAGCATGAAGTTCATCATGACATGCTCCATGGCCTCTATGGCCCTACAGATGACCACCTCCATATCTATGCTCTACTATTTTTGGATGGAGAGCATCCCAATGATTTCCAATCTATGCCCCATGTACTCTCTTTTGATAAACAACTAGAGACACCTACTATTATTTCCCAGGATGGAACTACCTTAGTAGAGGAACATTATGTAGAAAAACTGGTGCACACTAACTTCTCAGAATGTTTAGGAACTATAACTATTACTGACCTAGTCCTCCACAAGAAATCTTGTGTATGATCCCTGGGAATATTCCTGCAATCTTCTGACCTCAAATAAAAGTGACATTGATTATTTTTTCCTTTCCCTTTCTAATCAGATACTCTTCTCTCCTAACAACTATGATCCCTGGACCACATCTCAACTTTGTGATGCATCATGAAGAATCCACATAGGTGGTGATTTGTTTCTATATAAAAAACTCTTGATGGAATATAATCTTTCCATGACCTTGTGGTACATCTTAATTATAATAGAGGTGTCTAGGCACTATATCTATGGATGGAAAGACTATTTAAAATGCCTCATCCTAGAATCATCATCTAGGAATAGGTCAAAATCATACCCCAAAATTTTCTTGAAATAGAACCCTGAGTCTCGTACACTAGAGCCCACTACCGAATGGTAAGAATATCCTAGATGTTGTTCTCCTTTGTAGCCAGAGAAATGATCTTGGCTATAAAATGGTTTTAGAACACGTCCCATGTGACTTTGGTCTCCTCACTGTCTCATAAGAACAACAACAACCACATCCCCACTACCCCCATGCAGAATGTTTTTTATTCAATGATACCTAGTGGTCCTTCTGAGCACAGATCAAACTGAAGGCTATATAAACCTCCTATAAATATTCTTGTGCAGTGGTATATGAAACAGATTCGTCATACCTCAAAATAATATAGTGATGAAACTCTTATATTTTCATCCTCCATATGCCATCATCATAAACCTATACACATTGGAGATCTGTTGGTACACCATGCTGAATATCTTCAATGTGAACTTGATAAGGACATCGACCTGGTGTGTTTCTTACAAAGGACAAAATAGTTAGTGATATTGAACTATGAATATGAAATAATTTACCATTAATTATTTTCATCTATTAATTTTAGGTTAACATATCCTATGTTCTATCCATTCAAACTCAATCACAACGAATAATGAAGCATGATCCATTTCAAGTTCTCTACCTTGAAACCAGTATTACCTCTTTAGTAGCCACCATAAGTTAAATTTTTGTGCATCAGATCCGAGGGGGGCCTAAATTCCCTTATCCAAGATGGTCTCCCCTTTTACCACACATTAAAAACTTAGATGAAACATTTTCTATAACTACCCATGAAACATCACTTGTTCCTGACTCCAAACTCCATCATATCCATAATCTAGAGCCGCTTATACCACTCTATATTGACCCATCCCAAAATATTGTATCCCTCATAGGCTAGAAAAGGTATTAGAGTGATAGTGACACCTGATTCCAGTCTCAAATCATCCCTAGGCTGGAGAATAGGACTGAAGGTATAGTAAACACACAGATGAGATGACTTACCCTGTAAGAGAACACACGTAAAAGATATTGTTAATAGAGAAACCAAACAAATCATTATCATGTTAAAATATAAATGAAAACCCATATGTTCATATTTAATGACATCTAAGAAATACTAAAAGTTAAAGGAAAAAATACAAGTACCAAAATAAAAGTAATGATGCCCATGGCCACGAAGCACAAATAGCTCTTGTTTAAGCACACACTAGTAGTAACGAGCCTAATCTCCAAACCTTTTCAACTAACCTAAAAAAAATTATATATAATTAGGGTGAGTATAATATTATACTCAATATGAACATCGTTGAAACCTATCATTCCAAAGATACGGAATTCATACTAAAGAAAAGAAAAAAACATGTGAAACTAAATCTTCAGCTAAGCAGATATACAAGTTTCCAACCACACCATTGATACTCTCAACAAGTATCACATACAAGAAAATATAATATGTTAATGAATATCAAGGGTACCCCACTATATCATCCCCTATTGTTTTTTACTATACCCCAACATCGTACTTCATGTTCATTACTCTCCAAAAGGCTACCCATAGACATTTGGGCAATGCCGCACAATGTGCACCTCAAGCATCACACCACCATGTCCTCAGAACCAAAAGTATCATTGTAATTTTTGGGCACCAACACATCCTGAATAATGTGTATTATACGTCAGTTATTATACCTCATACCATAACATCCCATACTAAGAGAATGGAACATCAATCCATCACTACCAACACACATTATACCGATAGTGGTCCTGAGGAAACTATATCTATAATAAATGTGTGTGAAAAATAGCAGAAGACATTAGTGGAATTTAAACACATATTTGAGGAAAACTCTTCATAATGCATAAATTTATATGTTACTACCAAGAGAAAAGTGTGAGGTGAAAGGGGTATTCATCCATCCATCCATCCTCCTAACAAGACATTGGTGAAGACACCCCTAAAGGATCATAATCCCTACGATGTTAGTTAACCTAAATGATTTGGTGGAGGAGCCTATAAAATCAAAAAAATTACATGAAATAATATATCTCACAACCACACTATGGTAATAATCTAGTCTTAGAATCAATAACAACTGATGTCTCTAGGACAACCATATTTCACTCCTAAGACCAGATATCCTATAAGAACCTAACAATTTAAAGAGATACATTAAGTTATTTTATTCCATTTCATTATTTTCACAATATTTTAATTAATTCTAAACCATTAATTAACCATTTTCATTTTCCACATTAAATTTTATTACTATTACAACAATGTTCCGATCCCTCTGGGTATATAAAAACAAAGTCCACGACATCTCAGAATTATAACATCAGCATTGCATCCCAGCAAGCTCCAACCCCATGGGATAAACATTTATTTATTTATTAACAACATTACATTCCATATTACCAGGACATCTATGAAAACACCCTAATATACAAAAAAGTAAACAACCATTTTCATCCATATTCACATATAGTGGGATATGAAATGAAGATAAAAAATCAACCAGGACGTCATCCAAAAAAACAAATTCAAACAACTAACCATATTTATATCTATAGGTAATCTTAGAATCAACTAATTCCATCATACCTGGTGTCCTCCCAGGCACCAAAATGCATATCCCTAATGCATATTTCCCTCACAAGGGATAACTGCTTCCATAATGATCCGGCCTCCCCACCCCACATACCACAACAACCCTCTAGGAATATTAATTTTGAGCTCACAACACATCTGGGATTCCCCACCTCATAAACAAAAACAAACCCCCATTCTCACATCATGTCACCTACATCGGAAAATAAACATAGCATATTGGCTATTCGAAATAAAACAATGCATTCAACTTTTACAATCACTAATACCTCATGGTTCTAATGAATAATGCATTCAACCTTTTCATACAAGTGGGTAACTCGGGCCCTGCCAAGGTATTATATTTTATCACACAACAGTTTCTTATTATATAATGAATGAACTGAATAATTATTTACAGGTTCTAACTATAGGAAACCTATTTCAATTATTTAACCTAGTTAATGTAATTATTAGGATTATTTCATTTGATCCACGAGGATAAATCTTGCTCAATTTTCCATTGAATATATACAGAAGAGAAGAAAAAAATACCATACCTCAAAAGTGTTCCAACATTCATTGCATACGAACAAACCAACGCTGTAGAACTTGATTGCCTCTCCAGAAAGGAAAACATCCACCTAAAGATGTTACACAACAATTGTTCCAAAAAACAACCAACCAAACACATTTAGAAACATATAGATAATGTGACATTAAATTGAAATGAATAATGTGGTAAATGGGTCTATAAAACCCCAAGAATAGAGGAAGAAGATACATTAATTCCAAGATAGATATATATGGATCCAAGGAGTGAAGATGGAGATCAACCCCCATTGAGTGAATCCATAAAATTTAGAAGAGATATATGTCGGGTAACTTGTAACAAGAGAGATGGGTGCTACATCCATAGGATTTGAAAACCCGTGTGTAAAGAAATGTTTAAAACATACAACATCAGGTGTTTATGTGATGTGTAATCCCCATTAATGTTATGTAATCCTCAAGGTTTAGTTACCACTAAAAAACTTATCACTTATTCATTTTACCTATTTTAAACCACGATTTATAACATGATATGAAATATACTTTCATGTCATGTAAAGGTTTTATACTGTGTGAAATCACCCAGCTTATATCTTTTTGAAACAGAACTTCTCTAGAAATCCTCCAAGCCCCCTCTGAGCACCTCTCTCATTGGAAATAAGAAAAGGGTTTATCCACAATGATATGTGAACTTTAATGTGTCATTCCTTAACATTCTATTGTCTTCATCCATCACTATATCCTCTACCCTCTAAACCATCATCGTGCTCCACTGCAACCAGCCAAATTACGAACACAGGCACTACCACCACCCATATACTGACTAGGTTCCCCCTCAAAAAACCGTTTCAAAATTTTGAAAACTTACTTTTCACTCAAAAACATCCCCTGAAGGTAGTTTACATCACACCACTTTCATCCTTTGTCCTTAGCTCAGTCGAGCTATCACTAAATGACTCATTCTGGAAACACTCATATTCACTATTAGCTCTCCATTTTCTTTCTAGAAAATTATTTCTTCATACCAAAGGACAATCTATGTTCACCCAACTATTAAAAAAAATTCCATACCTGACCTCCAATGAGTAGCCCCTTTTTCTAGGAACTATTACAATGTCTCACCACACCATTCAATGAAATTAACACATGAGTCTTGAGTTCTATTCAGAAAAAAATTGATCCACAAGCCAACTCATGGACAATTCAAATTACATATCCAATGTTGTCAGGCCTTCTTCAGAGGATCCCAACATGCATATCATATGATTCTCATTGGAATCATAATGGCACCATAATAACTCCATGCTCTACCACACCCTCTCAGGACTGACTCATCACTTCCAACATTAGGAGTGTCATTAACATCTCTTTTGACTGTGAATTACAACCATCACAACCCACACATCTATGATAAAATGAACACCAATACTTGGTATTTTTCATCTAACTTTATCCAGAATGACAAAAAAAACATGTCATGATACACATTCTGACCTTCTGAGAATGGCACCCAAAAACTCCATAACTCAAGTTCGATGTTGTGGACCTCGTCAATAAATTACTGGTGGTTAAAATTCCATCATCCAACATAAAATTCCCCCATGATCATAACCTCTATGATTTACCATATCAAACTAAACACATTTAGGTTACCATGAATAAATCCAGAACATTCTCAGAATACCTAGGAGGACTTCATGATGTCGAGCAGGATCGTCATGAGAAAAAAGTCATTAAAAAAGTTACTGATTAACACGACCACCAATTTTCTATCACAAATGTTACCTACCAATATGTGACACCTTGAACTACCAAGATTATTAGGCTCCCTTACCCCCATAAATATCAACATCACATAACCATGATTTCCTTGGAGTAATTTCCAACCAAGACTCACCACCACTCCATGATCATCTTATAAGATGTGTTGAACCATAGCATCCATGGAACTACAACCACCACACCAATAAAGCTCTTCTAGAATGACCTTGTATTTTAAAAACTGATACTCAATAGACTATCACACATATAAAGAACCATGAACACCCTGGAAACATTGTTTCCCACATTGGTTCCAATGATAATTATAGTCACTAATATCGATACATTGGATCTCCCCTCCAAAAAAGACATGTTCCCCACTTGCATGCTCCATCATCTAGGCCTCTTCATATCCCTCAATGTCTCTTCCTTTCATTATTAAAAATTAAAAATGATATCATATTGTGAAATCCAAACATCACCAGACATATCCCAATGCCCTCCAACTCACCTAACCGTGCCTCCGTGTTTTTTAGTCCCATCAGCCTCATGAAATTATCAGTATTTCACCCAACAATAAATCCATTCATATATAATACCATCCAGATTTCCATCTTCACCTCATGCATAACATTCATAACAAAAGCCACCATCCATGATCCTGTCCCCCTTTTATCGTTCTCCAAAAATCCATATTGAGTCCTCCACTTATTGTCTTCCCAACATATGGGTTAGACATCCATACAATACATCCCTTCTAAACCAACCTTACATCCAACTAATATCACTCGAGTTCCATTCAAACATAACTTGGAAAAAACTCTACCATTTTTTCAAATCATTATGGTAATCATTATGCATCAACTCCAGTAATGAATCATCACCCATTATTTATATTCAATGGCACCTGTAATAGTAGTTTAACCTTCCTTTTTGTCACTACCAATATTTTTAAGACAATCAACATATCATCAAAACATGATTAATGTCTCCCTCAACCATTGACCTTCCCACTTATCCCTCTACGGAAAACCTTCTACTTTCTAAATACAAAAAACCCACCTATGCCTAATGTATCCAAGAGTGATCACATAATAGGAGACCACCCTCCCAGGTAGCTTTTGAGGGTCATATGACACTAACATCCAAACTATGGTTTGGGGTAACAATTTAGAAGGCCAACTCTCTAGGTTGTATATATAAAACTTGGAAAAAGTCAACACTCACGGTTTGCTCTATCTCCCCCATTTCAGATCACTCCATCCCCTGCACCGGGAATGCATTTACACTAGGTTCCAATCCCATAATTACACAACCACAACCAATGGGACCACGAATGAAGTAATCAATTTGAAACCCAACATGACATGTCTTCTCACAACCCACAAGGGTTACCTCATCCATTTTATCATATGATGCCTCTCAACCTCAAGGCCATAGCCTTACGAAATGTACAAAAAATAATTATCCCTATACTCGACACATAAATATTTCCAATTTCCCTATAATAAATCTCACTTATAGGCTAAAACATCCATACAAAAGATATTCTCACATCACTAGGGGTTCACACCTCCCATGTCCCTTTTTGTCCCAAATAACATCATGCTCAGAAATCAAATCATCCATCTCCTGCAATCATCGAATGATGTTACTATTGAAACTATCAAGTAATATTTTAGATATATATCATGAAACACTATCTCCCAATATCATCAATGGGTGTTACTACACAAAATTTAACACCTGGAAAACAACTACCTTGATACCACATTGTAATGTCCCCATCGTAGAATCCATTAAACTGGTGTGCCAATCTGGGAGATCACATGATCTCAAGATCACCAACCCATATGATAGAGGTTATAGACTTGTAGTGAGGGTCTAAAAAAATGTTGGTAGACTATAAACTCTATAATATAATAATTCGCAAGAAGATAACATGTGAAATAAAGAGAAAAGAAATAATGAAATAGAAAGTTTCATTTTTAACCATTTCCCAAATTTGGTGAAAACCGCAACCAAGAAATATATAATACATGTCATGATAACAATACAAAAAGTTAAGTAAAAAAAATAAAAATAAAAATCTAAATCCCCAAAAATTTACAAACTCTATTTCAGGATCCCCATCTTAGAACATCCCAACTCGTACTCAACTCCCAAGAATGGGGATTTTTCCCTTATTTAAATTTGAAACAATGAAGTATACAAGGGATCCCCACGGTGGCTTGCGTAGGGTGTGAGTAAAATGAATTAGGAATCTACCTATAGAATCCACAAAAATATATAGTCAAAAATGAATGTGAATGAATATATGAAATGAATGATAAGATAAAAAAGGGAAACTATGTTTTCATTCGTTAATAATATTCACTTTAATTATTTCCATCATTATTTCCATATTCATCACCTACTTCATCCTAATTACAATGTTTATTTTAACCACATTTTCTTTTTGGGTTGTAATTTTCATCATAAAAGGCCTATGCCAGACAATTGTCATGAATAAGAGAATAAGTCATGTTCCCAATCTCTCTAGGTATAAAATTTCATAAATAATCTTAACACACATACATTGTATACTTAGTCTATGTAGTCTTGTCTAATAAAACCATTAGTGGTCTAGAGAATCAGTCTGTCTCTCTAACCCATGCATTGAAGGGTGGGGTTTAGAGAATTAGTCTAACCTGGCCCAGAGAAAGAGAATCTATCCTTTATATCGTACCACGAATCCATGTACACATGGGTTTTCATACATTTACCAGATATACCATATTAGGAATCATACAAAATAATTATTAATATCTTTTACAATTAATATTTCATTCAATGTATAAATCATCATAAATGCTAAACCGGTTATTATATTTACAATTTACATTACGTGTCCTATTTAACCAATTCCTCTTTCTCTTGCCATAACACATTATGAATATTCAATCCCTTCCATTAAATAGACCATATTCATCAATTACCATACATAAAACCATTTAGAACATTTATCAATTCAAAAGAATTTACACACTTAACATGTTCATAATTTCACATGCATTAACCAACATATGAATTTCTGGCACTATTTATAATACACATCTCACAATTACTTTATTTCACAAAATCCAAATCATGTTAAGATAAAAAATCCCTTTCTTATTTTCAACACTTAAAAACAACTATAAATATTCAACTATATACTAAAATAATATATCTATATGTTCCTAAAGGGATCAAAATCATCACAAATCACTTTTATGCATAACATCATAATTTCCCATGATGAGGAATTTTTGTGCATGATGTGGTTTTACTGAAACTGGTATTGTCATCCTCACTATCCCATATGGATTGGGAGGGGTTCTATACATCTTACATCTAACCATTTTACCAAATATTTCTAAAGAAATCAATTGAATAACAATAGGGGGCCAATAAGACAACCACAAATGGAAAAAAATCATCTTCCAGGTTATGGGATGTATCTTGTAGACAATGTAACTCCATTACAAATATGAAGTCACGTTTATATTCAACCATAGATCTAGACTGATGCACCCTTTTAACACTAAAACTATGATATACTGGTAAATGACGGTTTTAGGAATTTATAAGTAGTATAATGAAACCACAATCCCTTTTCCAGAGAAGAGAATTAAGAGTGTTAGAATTACCTAGAGAAACAATCTAGAACTAACTTCACTTGAAATGGCCTAGAATTGAAGGGCATAAACCCATGTGGAGTCTTTTTCTAAATGGATCATCACTAGGGATAGTAAAATAGAATTGGTGGAAGAAATTGGGTGAGAAACCCTTAAATCCCATGGGGGAATTTTGTAATATACCACTTTTAATTGGCCACATTTTTTGGTTGCATGGTTTGAAAAATGGTTCACTAACCATTTTCCTTCCACTTCCCAAGAGTAGTCCAGGTCACACTATTACCCATGTATCACATACGTTTTAGAAAACCATGCACCGACTGGGTTAAATTATCTTATCTAAGGTCACATACTTTTTCTTACCTATCACATGATTTTCTCTAACCTTGATCCAACCATTTAACATGCAGAAGATGGTTGGATTTACATTTTTTCTTATGACCTAAACACCTGAAATACCCATGAGCTTCCACGTAGACCCAGTTAAATTAAATGATAAAAAATTAATGGATTCAAATATTGATATGAAAAATAAGGTACCTCCATGACCTCCAGGGTCTTACATTAATGTGGGTGACCCACTAATTAATGATTAGGATGAAACATTGCATTTGGGTGAGGCCTCAAAGGAAAATGAAATTAAATGAAGGGTTAAAACACATTAAGTGTCTGAGGAGAGAATCATAAATATTTCCCCATTTAAAGAGATACACAATTAAGATTCACGGTTTGGATAATCATGTTCCAATAGTGCTACTCAAATAACCAAATATATACACCCTGCACAGCTTGAAATAATTGTTTGGGATAACTATTCATTAACAATGTGGTACAACTAGTTGTGTGTCACAACCCTTGTAGAAAAATCACACAGTTTGGAAAAAGGTTCACATCCCTTATTTCCACTGAATTAATTTTCTAAAAACATTCCTCGTAGTCATGAAAAATACCCTATAAGGTTTCATAAACCATGTATTATTAGAAAACATGCATCATAGATTCGACTTCATGGTTAGTACTGATCATGGTTCACCCATGCGCCTTGGTCTATTTTTTCTAAAATGGATTGATTGATTTCCAATTCTCCCCAAAACACATCGAATCTATTGATATACCAATAGGACCATTTAACATATCCAAAAACATAATTTTATAGCATTCAAACACTTAGGATAATTATCTTAATATCATTATTGAATTTCACCGATTCGGCAAATGAATGTTTCAAATTAATTTGGAACAACAAATCAGAATCAAAATAAGAGATTTTGTAGTCTCTCCATATTAATACATGTCATCCCCTAAGTACCTAGTGTAAAAATTAATCCTCACCTAATGTACATTGGTTAGTAATTTACTAATCAAATGGATGCATTGTGTTCCAAAACAACAATAATGAATTCACGAGATAATTTAAGAAAATGGAATTTTAACCAAAGAATATGATACAAAACTCATAACCAAACCAAGACATTTAGATTTTTCTTACCTGATTACTACTGACAAGGCAGATAATCCATTTTGTGTTTCATTAATATGTAGGAATATAGTTCTCTACACCATAGTTCCTTGGTTGAAAAAGAAATTCTGTTACATGGTACATCCATCCTTTTAATTATCAATGTAAACATGCCTATATAATTATAAAGAATATCATACCTGGATTCTAAACATGATACACCCTGTCATACATGAGGACACTTCCCAAATCAGAAATTTGATGGAAATAATTGAAATCTAAATGACCTATCTCAAATGGGTGGTTGCTAGATTTTCATTGAATTGTGTGTGCGGACATTTAGATCTCATCCATTTAATCATAATTGAATAATATAAGTGGTTACCCACTAAATGAAAATATAATTTTGATAGTACAACCCTGAAACTACCTTCATCCAACACCTTTATCAATGCACGATATAGATTTTTAATGAATCCCACACTAAAACATGGTGTTCTCTCCCAAATAACCTCATGGTATCATCGATCACATGAAACATATTCTATAACAAATTTTCATTGAAGTATCATAATTTATCCATCTTAGGTCTAGAAAATATTCTTTCCAAACCATAAAAACTTGTGTAAATCTAGTCTAGTATCCCAGGATCGTCAATAATTACTACATTATTAACATCTATATCTATATTTCAGCAACATCCATAATAAAACCCGTAACTGGATTTTATATTGGATTTGATATATACCCTACCTCACTTATCTATTAGTATACTAGAGAAAAAACAATCATGCAACATTTAGTCTCATTATTTCATAGACCCTCTTACATGAGGTTAATCTATTAGAGACCGAAATCCCACTTTCCACCTTAGTGGAATACATCTAATCATGTTAATTAAGAATGAAATATATGAAAAACATTTATTAAAAATATAATTACATAATGAGGTCTGGTCTAAAAAGTCTTAAATCCTAGATTACTAATGTAGCATAGCCCCTTACACCTAAAAGATTTTTGAGAATACTTACAAGGAAATTGTTCAATAATAATAACACATTGAGGCTCACAACAATAAACCATCCAATGGTGAACTACATAGCATTGATATTGTTTTATGCCACTCCACATGTACAAATTAGTAAGATTATTTCAATAAATTGGAAAAAATAAATAATTTTCCAAACATATTGTTGAATGTCACTCAATATGCTCTAGAGGATGTCAATATAGTGGTAGTGATCACCAATAGAATAATAGTAAAATGATATTTTTTGGATGGGCATGTATATATCCCTCTAAGACACAATCACATCTTACTTAGATTAATTTTTCATTACCATCACTAGACAATGCGACTTCTGATGATGCATGTTATAGTCTTCTCATGATTTAATTTTCTCGTGTTAGCTAGTTTTTACTAAACTAGGCCTTATAATAGGGTGCTTTATTTAATTATCCTTTTTCTTTGGGACATTGTAAACTAAAATATCACTTCTGTTTATAAAAATTGATATTTAGATCCCACTTGAACATTATTTGGTGTTCAACTATAATAAGCTACCATGTGTAACATATGGAAGAAAAATGTTCCAGGTGTAAGAGTTGTACAACTCATACATCCCTGTTCATTCCTAAATCATGATAAAATGAGAAATGAATTAATAATTTAAATAATATATTGAAAAATTTATCTTATGATTTAATTAAACATGATGTTCCCTTGGATCTCCACTTCAAAATCAGGAATCTTATCCGTGCCTCAATTTAAAGAACATCCGCCCACCTAATGGCATCATTTTTTATAATAGCGAATCTACCGTGAACAAAAATGTCAACTAGGATACGAACATAAAAATTGATCCCATTGTGGATATTTTTGTTGTCCAGAATCTTAGGTGCTTCCAAAAAAGAATAATTAATCTCCATTGCATTATCATAAAACCCATGTACCTTACATGGATAGGTCTACAAGGGTGCATAAAATGAAACTCACTATCATTGAGTAAAATTTAATCTTGTGGTAACCGATATCAATGTTTTCCCATGGTCAAAGAAAATTAGTTTAACTACTATGGTCTAATTCCATTTTAATGGATTCTAGGTATCCACCTAGCCTTATCGATCAAACTGAAAATATGGACCACATGTCCAACCACCTAGCCCAATGAATTATATTATGAGAACCAAGATAAATTTAAGTACATTAGTATACATTAGTAATTTACATTGAAATAGTCTCTCAGATGAGGCTAATACAAAAATGGTAATGAAACAATGACCCAAACGGGTTAGACCTATCAATATAAGCATAACAATATTACATCCATGTATAGGAATACTCAACCCTGATCATGCCTGAGAATATTAATGATGGATTTCTCAATGTAAAACCACCACACTAATTTAATTGATAAATGGATAAAAATTATATGTTTCTATATATAAAATACCCCCTCATGGATTATCTTAGAATACATACACACACCCACCTGGAGTTGTTGTTTCACTATCTAAGTGTCCTAAACCTCATAATCAGTCATCGTAGAACACTAAGCTTGGCTAAGGATCAGATATAACATCTACCATTTTTTAATTTTTCACGACATCCTCTATAAAATATAGAGTAACACCAAATACTACTAGGATATACCACATATCCATACAAGTCTATATAGAAACATGACAAGATTCAAATGAGCTCTATGGTCAATGATCACATTGTTGTTCAAACAATACCTCAATGTAAAGTAAATTTAACTATAACAAGATGTTTCCATCTATAAGACATCTAATATGATATATTTTATGTCATTGTTTAAAATATTCTTTTCTCGTATCATTTATATAATCTCACTTATAATGGGAATAAATTACTAGTTTTTTTGGAAAAATATAGTTAGTAATTTATTTATGATACTCCATAAGTAAAATTATCATTTTATATCAATATTAAATTAAATAATCATTTATCAACGTTATTTATTCATAATTTCTCATGTCTAGGTTTATCTAATGTTAGTTGTTTTATTAAAAATTTCGATAACCCTTAGTCGGTTGTCTTTTAAAAACATTTCTTGACTAACCATCTTGGTTTGAGTAGTTCATTTTAAAAATGAGTCATATGGGTAGTAATGACCATATTATAGAGATTATAATCATTATAATGGAAAAATATTTCTATATTAATTTCATTTTAGAATATATTATGGTTACGTCAGATGAATTATCATTCCCAAATTATAAGTACACTTTCCGTTAATAGTTTCCATTGGAACATCATGTATCTTCGACAATATTTTCAGAATGATTTTGTTATATAGATATTTATTCTGATTTTATAAAATTTCCATACACTTTAAAAATCGATAGATTTTTTTACCGAATTAATTATGTCCATTCATGTTATATACCATGCCACAAATGGTCTGTTAGTCAATAATTATCAGTTGATTATATATACTTCATGAATAATGAAATATTGGAAAAACCAATTTGGTAGATTTATACACATTAGTAACAAATGGAAATAATTTAATCCTAACAAGGAATAGTGTCAAAAAGCTATAACAACACTAAACATTGAAATAATAATTGAAATACCCTATATAATGATGGAAACAACAGAAAAGTGTATATTACTATAAATGATAAAAAAATAAAAAAAAATAATTTGATATGGCTATGAATGAGAACAAATACCTAAACATGTTAATCTAATAAACACTGTAAAACAAATTATAACACTCATTCTATATATCACATGTATCTTGCTGTCATAAAATGAAAAATATACATAATGGTATGCATATGAAATGTCAATATCTATGTCCGTAGTTTGATGCACATATACACCACACCTATTTACTTAAAAGGACATGTTGTGAAATAAAAATCCATAAATCATCAATAATTTTAATTACAACAATATACCAGGGTGAAATAATATTCAACTATAATAAAAAAACATTAACAGTAGTCTAAATCCCTAGAAATATTATATATCTCTAATGCATGGGTTAGATGGACCCAAACACAATGTATTTAAAAAGTGATGAAACATTCCTTCATTCATGTATACCATCCAAAAACAATAAGACAATTGAGGAAAAGAAACCCTTAATATGACTATTTTACATCTTTCCCAAAACACATTGTTAATAGTAGTTGAACATATGGCCACATCACATTAACCACACCTCCTAATATCCTAGAGGCTATCAAATATCAACGATGGTGATATGGTCATATGGCTGAGTGAATATAACGTCATAAACATTGTTTCATAGTTTTATATAAAATAAATAATAAAGAATGTTGATGAATAAAGTAGTGGTGGAAGATAATAACAATTGATATTCATTAGAAAATGAATTAATTACCCCCAATTTATATACTATAATGTAAAATAAGATACATAAAATATGGAAAGCACAAACATGATAAATGATATTGAAGAAATCTCCATGACTATATCTATGATAAGCTAGTGCAATATACAAGACCTCTTCTCCTAAATTACCATCTGTAAGAACAACAGTGCATAAAATAATTGACGAACCAAAAAATCATATCATTAGTTCGGTCTGGGTACTAATGGTGGCCTGAACAGGGTGTCAGATAATCTCAGTTGGCCACCTCTAGTGGATTATAATGAAATATAGTTAGTGAATATTAAATAAGTTGTGTGAAATTATATAATTATAAGGCAAGTTAGTAATGTAAATAAAATAAAATATATATTGGGTCAGATTCCCCATTGAACATACTACTAATAATACTTACATCAGGATAGGATGGAATGTCTTTGATCATGCCATCATGTATTTATACACATACCTATATATTTATATGTAGGTAACTTGCACATTCATAGACACAAGGTGTATAAAAATTCATAATCAATGATTAATATGACATAAGTCTTAAACCAGAATAAGGGTCATGATTCTTGAGTATCCAAAATCACAAGGGATGTCATCCTCGAGTATCGTAATTAATATGGGAAGAAATTCGTGAGTTTCATGATGAGTAAGGGATTACATTCATAGTTATCCTAATAGTAATACATTCCATGTTAGTGTATCATATTAGTATGTGATTATATACATATGAATAATTGAGTAAAGAACATAATTCTTCAGTATCAAAGAGAAAGGGATACCATTAAAAAGTCTCACATCGTATGGTAAATCATGAACAGTATCACAATATATGGGATTCAATGTTTGAGTATCCAAGCGTAAGGGGAACCATTCATGAGTATCATATAGTAAGTTACACAGTGCTAATGTTTCATGGAGTATGGTACACCATACCTCATTATCATAGAGTAAGATATTTCTATGGACGATAGAATGTCTATGCCATCATACAATTTCAAATCACACTATTTAACAATTACTTTTATGAAGAAAAATTATATGTGAGTAAACCATCTTATTTATTATCCAATCATGGATAATAAATAATAACATGTATATAGATATTTAATATTATAATTAAATCCATAAAAATATAATAATACCATTCACAAAATAATTTTATAACAACCCTACTCTTTATTACACACTTAAACCTGTTTATTAATTAAACTTCACTTTATACAACATAGAATATAAATAGTTCTAGTGTCTTTGGGGTTAGTAACATTACATAACAACATAGAACATAAAACACAACAACATATTTATTGAAAACTTCATTTACATTACCATGACATTCTCTCATAATTAGCATTGAAAGTGATAAACTGAGGACATACATGTAAAAGGGTGAGCTATAAAGCTCATTAAGGGAGTAAACAAGGCATGACATGAAGAATAAAATACATTTTTGTAAATAGTAATATCAATGGATTATAAAATAACATGAACATAATGTCATTATATAACATGGAAATGTGGCAACAACACATAACATGGAATTAGCAGGAGCCAAGGCTCATTGCAAATTAAGAATTAGTAAAACCTCATTGAACATGAAATATCATGATTAAATCCTCATTGATATTTAATTCTCATTAGTAAATATTAATTTCCATTGTATTCCATGATAATAATCTTTACCCAATCAATTGGAGCACTATCAGGGAACACCCTTCTTAAACATTTAATTTCATGCATAAGTGATCCAGATGGATCCTAAAACATAGATTCATCATCATTAATTAAATGATAAAGGAATGTGGAATTAATATATGAATCTATATAATAAATAAGAAAATGTTTGTGAAGGAGAATACCCATGATAGGGAAATGGGCATGGTATTCACTACACGATGACTTCATCTTGGAAAAACACGGTGCAATTTCAACAGCATAACGACGTGACATAAGAATTTATAAAAATGGTTGATGAGATAGAAATGGGTGTATCATCATATTTAAATGAAATGGACCATAAGGGGTCATATAGATAAATTTCCCAACATTTGAAATGGAATTTGGATTCATGTTTCAAAAGAATTTCTTGAATGTAAATGAGGAGAGAGAAATTTCTTACGGAATATCAGCATGGAAATGGGTGTAAATGGGAGAAATTAGTGAGGGAGAAAAGGGGTATCTCATCATTAAAACATAAATAGGGAAGTATGGGGGAGGTTGAAAATCATACCCCATCATTTTTAATTGAAAATAAAAGGCTATAATAACATTATGAATATTGGGAAATATAAGAAAGGATGAAATTACTTATATGGATGTGTGATCCCAAAGGCATGGAAGGGGATTGAGAGAGGCTTTTTAGAGCTTTAGGTGACTTTGGAGGATTATATAGAAAGGAAATAAGGTATTTTTGAGCTCCCAAGGCTTTTAGTGAAGAGGAAGTGTGAGCTTTGGTGGTTTTATATACGAAAAGAGAAGGAATTATTTATTATTTAGGTTTGGGTAACCACACATTAATCTAACCCAAACCACAGACCAGACGATGGTTTTGGACCATGGGGTTTTTAAAAGGCGATTTTAAATAAATATTTTATAAGTCCAATAACCTACTTGCTTAAAATAATATGGTTGATTATGTGGAGGTGAGTCACACTCTCAAGAAAATCAATTTAAAAAGATAAAATGTTTTATATGTCTTCGAAGGTTCACAACGGATTTGTAAAATAAATAAAACTAAACTAAAATCACATTATTTTATAGGTAAAACATATATTGGCAGAACATAATGTTTATAGTATTTTATTACATCACTATTGGGTCATTATGATGTCATAAAACACATTATATATTTAAACGATATTTAATTTTTACCCAAATATTCGATTGTCTAAAACAATTATGAATAATTATCTGTTGAATAATTTCATCATCTTGTTTAGAAAAATAATATTCATTTCATCTATATAATTTTCTATAAATTTTCATTTTTACATTTAAAATATTAATCGAAATTTATCGAAAATACTTGCTTTTGAAAAAAACAGCTTTTAAAGCATAATAAATATTACAATTTTATTCATAAGACTTATATGATCATATATAATTATTAAAAAGTAATTTAATAATAATATTTTATTAAAATAATATTTGATTCGAACATACTTTAATTTATCAATATATATTCCTTAGTTGAATATTAACTAAAAATATTATTTGTGATTAAAAAATTTATTCACAAAGTAAGGATAATAAAATGAATATATATTATTATTATTTAAAAAAAATAATGCACAAAACCACAGTGATGAGGCATTATTACAAAACCCCTTATAACACCCGCATAAGAACAAAGGGTAAGGTGTGTAATGGATACTAAATCTAGGGGGGGTTTAGATAACATCGTTGGGGTGGTAATCTCAATCAACTTCCACTTCTCTTGTAGGCGATTCCGTTTGAGCATAACATATTGATGCTCATCTTGGGCTTGGTCAATAGCGAAGTCCAATAAAACCACCTCCTTTCCAAGCTAAGACAAATGGACTTCATACATGGAATGTGTAATGGATGAGGCCATTGCTTCCCTTGTCCGAGTAAATTGGATTTGATAAATATCTATATTCATACTAATCCTGTGATCACTGTTCAACAGCTATATTTCCAACGGTCAAAATTCTTATTGGTATTTTAAAAATCCAAAATCATAAAACCAAATAAGTGAATTTTTTATATAAAAATTTCATATAATAATACATTTAATTAGATCAAAAAGTGCTTTCACTAAATAATGGTTGGGTCATTACAATCGCCCCCCTTAAGAAATTTCAACCTCGAAATTTTATTCCCACACTAAAATAGATGCAGGTATCTCTGCTTCATCTTCCTCTGATTCCCATGTCACTTAATCAATTTTTTTGTTTTCTTTAAAACACCTTAATTAGGGGAATTTTATTATTTCATAAAACTTTTTCTCTACGATATAAGTTTTTTCACCGAATTCTATTCATAGTATAAGTCATTCTACAGTGGTACCAACTCTGGGTTGAGTACGTGTGAGGGATCATGTATGCACTTCCTTAAGAGTGATTCATGGAATACATCTTGTACTTGAGACATGTTGGGTCGGAGTGCTGGTTGATAGTCCACTGCTCCAATGTGATCAAGGATCTCAAAAGTGTAGATGTTACATGGAATAATATTTACCTTCTTCCCAAATCTTAGAACCATCTTCCATAGTGATATGTAGAGAAATAACATGTCTTTGAAATCAAAATATAGGTCTCGTCGATGATTATCATCATAGCTCTTTTTTCAACTCTGAGGATCTTTAATGTGCTGCTGGATGGTCTTATGTTTTTCCACCATTTTTGACCACTTCCTAACCTAGTATCTTTCCCTCCCCATATTCATCCAAACATGTCAGTGTTCTTCTACTCTTCCCATATAGGGATTCATAAGGATCCATTTTGGATGCTTGAGTAAAAACTGTTGTTGTATTAGAACTCAACAAGAGGGATATGTTAATCCCATCCTCCTTTGAAGTCTATTGAGAATGATCTCAACATTTCCAAAAGTGTTTGGATAGTACTATCATATTGGCCATTAGATTGAGTATGATAAGCCATATTGAAGTTCAGCTCAGTATACTATGCATGTTGAAGACCCTTCTAAAATATAGAGGTGAATATTGGATATTTATTGGATACAATTGATAGTGGTACTCCAGGAAGCCTTACCACATCTCTGATATATATATGGGCTAGTTGATACCATGAAAAATCCTACTAAATTGCAATGAATTATGCTTTCTTGGTAGGACAGTACACAACAACCAAGATATCATTTTTCCTTTTGATGGATTTGGATGTCCAGTGAAAAATTCCATGGCGATGTTATTCCATTTCTATGTAGGTATGGCTAATGGTTGATTCATCCTCTTACACTATTGTCTCTTATCCATCACTTGCTGACACACCAAGCTCTTTTATATATATTCATAAATCTCCTTCTTCATGTTATCCCACCTATAATGCTCTTATATATCTCAATACATCATTGTGTTTCTTAGGTTAATGGGGAAATTTGAACTATATGCATCATCCAAATGTTATATCTTCATCTCTACACTTGATGGAACACATAGACTTTTCCTAAATCTCAAAATTCCTTCTTAAATGACATTTAACTCTGATGATTTCTCTTTTCTGTTAGTTTTCACTTTTTCTGAATTCCAACAACATCCTTCTGAGAATCCTTTAACCATTACAAAAGAGTTGGTTGAGTAATAATTTTTGAAGGATTGATGATGTTCAATTCTTTATGATTCCCAGGTCCATCTTCATAAAATCTAATAAGATTAGAGCCTTTTAAATTCTCATCAATGATAGAATTGATGATTCCTTTCTACTTATAGCATCCTACACCTTGTTCTCATTCCCCAGGTGGTCATGGATTTAGCATTCATAGTCTTTGATCATCTCTAAACGTATTCATTGGCACATATTAGACTCTTCCTATGTGAATATATATATATGAGGCTTTTGTGATCCATGTATATTTCTCAATTCTCATAAAAGTGATAATGCCACCAAATTTTCAAATTGAAGATCACTACAGTCAACTCCAGGCCATGTGTTGGATAGTTTTTCTCATGAAATCTCAATTTCCATGAAGCATAGGCATTGAATTTGTCATTTTGCATCAACACACATCCCAATCCCATCTTTAAAGAATCCCTAAATACCACAAAAAGTTTTCCACTTGTGGGTAATGTGAGAAAAAGTGTAGTAATATGATTCATTTTCAATTACCTGAAGCTTTCTTCACATTCATTACACTAAGAAAATATGACTCCCTTCTGAGTTAGCTTGGTATGAGGGTTTGAAAATCATGATAAATTTCAGAAAAATCGGTGATAATATCCAACTAATACCAATAATCTATGGATATCCATTACGGATGTTTGCCTCATCCATCCCACAATTTCATCTATCTTGGATGGATTCACAGATATCTCATTTCTTGTGATGATATGAACGAAGAATGAGACTTCATTCAACCATAAATCACACTTATTTTACTTTTCATAGAGCTTCTCCTTTCGCATGGTCTCTATTACATTTATTAAATGCTCCTCATGGTCCTCCTTATTTTGGAAGTATATTAGAATATCATCTATAAAGACTACCAAAATTTTGACGATGTAATCTCTAAAGACTGTATTGATCAAGTAAATGAAGATTTATGGAGCTTAGTGAGTCCAAAAGGCATTACTAAGAATTCATAGTGCCCATCCCATGTACGAAAAGCAGTCTTGGGGATATCTTCCTTCTTCACCCATACATGATAATACCCTAAGCACAAATCCACATTGGAAAATTATTGTACACTATGCAACTGATCAAAAAAGTCATCAATTAGAGGCACATGATACATGTTCTTTATCATGAATTTATTGAGCTCATGATAATCAATGAAAAGGCACATCGACCCATACTTTTTCGGGATGAAGAGGTCTGGAGCACCCTATGATGAAACACTTGGGTGTGTATAACCATTATCCAGATTCTCCTGTAGTTGTTTCTCAAGATCCTCATGCTCCACAATATCCATTTGATATAGAGTCTGGGATATTGGCAAAGCCCCTGGTATAATTTCAATTGAGAATTAAACATCTCTTATATGAGGAAGACCTAGAAATTCCTCAAGAAACACTTCAGAAAATTCCCTCACAATAGGCATGTTTTCACATATGGTTGCTTACTTAAACTCAATCATCAAGGTAAGATACACATGCTCATAGAGAAGTAATATCCACGTTTGAAATGATAGTTCTAAATAAGATTAATCCCCTTCCATGCACTTGTACAGAATCAGGGGTCGATTTTCTATATGGAGAGTGATTTCCCTCTCACGGAAATTTATGTTGGCACTATACACAGAAAGACAATCCATGCCCAGAATTGTATCAAATTACACTATAGGGTGTATGATGAGGTTTTCTATGAATTTTAATCCACAAATTATTATAGGGGATGATTTATATTCATGGTATGAAATGATTTCCCCCTTTTCTGTACTCACCGACTTCCTTACTTTCATGATTTTTGGTGGTGTTGGTATTGTTGTACTAAAGATTCGGGATAAAAAATAATGGGTTAAGCTAGAATGAAAAATTAATTTCACTATTATTGAATTAAAAACAAGCATACCTATTACCACATCATTTTCGGGGTTCATTTCAGTGGTAGTGATGGAAAAGGCTCGCCTTTGTTGCCTTAGATGTTCTTGGTTTCATCCGAAAACCCTTGGCTTAGGAAACTGTTTTCCAAGGTGCCATGGTTCTTTGATATTGAAACAATGAAAAACGTTTTGAGGTTAGAAGGAGGCATTACTCTCCTCTATGGAAGCTGCGTGTTTTTCTTATTGTTAGTTGACAGATAGGTTCCCTTCTCTTCTACACCTAAAGCATTTCCTCTCCCCCTTTATGAAATTTTTGGGGTGCTTCATTCCACACCTTTTGCAAGTGGGGTGCTAGATTTTCTTAGCACCATTAGATTTATCCATCAAAATTCCATAATTAAATTCCACCATACACTTCTTATCCCCATGATACCCTAAGATTATTTGATCTCCATTTAGACCATGAGGGTAAATCAGACAATTTCCTCATAGCTGTCGAAGTCGCATATCACCATGTCTTTTTGTAGGCTAGGTTTCACCCAACCAAAGAAGCAGTCAACCTTGCATTCAGGGTTAACAACAAAGCCGGAGACATATTGTTCAAGCCATGTGAATTTATCCTCGTTCACTCTAATGGATTCATTGACTTTTTTAGGTGAATGAAGTCCATTTCCATCTTGAGCAGAATGGTTGCGAGTATAATATTTATCGATAAACATTTTTTGGAAATCATTTCATTCCAATTCCTCAATATCCTATTCAGTATTCATATTTTTGATCAATTTCCACCATTAGTAGGCTTAAACCTCCATTCGATAATAATCTAGAAGGACCTTCTCTTTTTTGGAACATTAAAGGATGTTGAATATATTTTCAATGGAGTTGATCCATTTTTCGGTGATTGAGGGATCAAATGATCCATTACATGTTAGAGGCCTTTGTCTTATGAAGCTGTCAATAGTGACATGTTATTTATTAGGGGGTAGAATGTTCTTCATGAACCATGTTTCTATTCAAGTATTCAGTTAACTAAGAGAGTATCATGACAGTGTTGGGGATTTGTGCTCCAATGAGATTGGGCATCTCATTAGAACAGTCATCATATTGTTCTTTACATCGGTTGTTATCGAATGTGCTCCTATTACCAGCCACTAGAAATAATAAAAAGAATGTTATGGGTAACACATAAAGGGTAATCCATGGAACAAATGCATGACATATAAAAACATTTATTTTCTTAACTTATGAATCTATATGCTTAAATTTATGTTATCCATGATCTAAATGTTAACATATATTCATAGGGGAGTTTTTTTTATTCCCTTAAAAATAGTTCATACTATGCTTGTGAATTTAACAATGAATATCCCCTAGGACTATCATAACCAAGAGTGTAACAAGGCCCGTTTTTGTGTACCAAGATACCCCGGATCAAGCCCAAAACATCTTGTCGGAGTTTTCACTCCTAGGTACATCTATGCCAGAGCCGCCTCTACATGCTCGTAACCAGAAAGGGATTTATATTCATTATAACCCACATAATAAATAATAACGAATCCTTATGGTTGTTTTTATTATACATAGTCTTATCCCTAATGCTTTCACTAGGGTTTTCTAATCCTAATCCCAAAAATAACTAAACCTGTCACTTAACACCAACTATAACAACCCTTCTCTTAATTACACACTTAAACTGGTTTATTAAAAAAAATTACCTCATACACCATAGAAAATTAAGAGGTATAGTGACTTTTGTGGTTAGTAACATTACATTACAACATAAAACATAAAACACAAAACATCATTACTGAAAACTTCCTCTACATAACAAAGACATTCCCTCGTACTTAGCATTTCATGGGATAACCTGAGGATATACATGTGAAAAGGGTGAGCTATAAAGCCTAGTAAGGGAGTAAACAAGGAATAACATGAAGAAAAAAAATACATGTTAGGAAATAGTCATATCAATGGAGGATAAAATAACATGAACATAAAGGCATGATATAGCATGATTATAATAACATGGAAACGCTGAGACAATACATAACATGGAATTAGTGTGATCCAAGGCACATTACACCTATAACATTTCTAAACCCTCAATTCACTTGAATTATCATGATTAAATACACATTGTAGTGGAATTATCATGATTAAATCATCATTTAAATTGATGTACTGGGATAATAATCTTTTACCAATGCATTGGAGCGATATCTGCGTGCACCCTTCACAATCATTTTATTTCATGCATAAGTGTGCCACATGGATCATAAAACATGGATTTATCATCATTTATTACAAGATAAAGGAATGGGGGAATTAATACATGAATATATATAATCAATAAGTAATTTTTAATAATGATGGATAACCTTAATATAGAAATGGGAATCCTATTCACTACATGATGACATTTTCTTAGAAAACCACGGTGCAATTTCAGCACCATAACAATGTGAAATAAGAATTCATAAAAATGGTTGAGGAAAGAGAAATGGTTGTATCATCATATATATATATGAAATGTAATGTAATGGGTCATATAGATACATATCCCATCATATTTAATGGAATTTGGATTCATTTTTCAAAATAATTGCTTGAATGAAAATGGGGATAGAGAAATTCCTTATGGAATTTCGGCATGTAAACAGTTGTACATTGGAGGAGTTAGTGAGAGAGAAAAGTGGTCTATCATCATTCAAACATAAATAGGGAAATATGTGGTATGTTCGAAATCATACCCCATCACTTGAAATTGAAAATAAAAGGGAATAATAACTTATAAAAAATTGGAAAAAAATGAGAATGGAAGAAATCCCTAACTTGGTAGTCTAATCCCAATGGCTTGGGAGGGGCTTGAGAAAGGCTTCATGAGAGCATGGGGATCCTTGGGAGAATTATAGAGAGATTCAGTCATGGTTTGGTTGAGCTCTAAAAGATTTTAGTGGGGAGGATGTGGAAGCATGGGTGGGATTGTATTGGAAAGGAATGGGAATTCTTTAATATTTAGTTTTGGGTCACAACACATTAAGCTATTCCAAAACAAAATCCAGACCATGGTTTATGCCCATGGTTTTTGAAAATGTTGAGTGGAAAACAATATTTATTAATTCGAATGGATGAACCACTTAAAATAATATGGTTGATTATGTGGAGGTGAGTCACACTCTAAATTTAATCAATTTAAAAAGCTAAAATATTTTATAAGCCTTGGAGGGTCCACTAAGGCTTTGTAAAATAAATAAAAAAAACCCTAAAATCATATTATTTTAACGGTAAAAAAATATTGTCTGAGAAAATTGTTTAAAGTATTTTATTACATCACTATTGGGTCATTGTGATGTCAATAAACACGTTATATATTTAATCGGTATTTAAATTTCACCCAAAAATTTTACTATCTCAGAAAATTAAGAAAAAATCACGATTGGATAATTTTGACATCTTGATTCCAAAAATAATATTCATTTTATATAAATAATTTTCTAAATATTGAAATTTAAATTAATATATAAATCATCATTTAAAGAAAATTCATGGGTTCTGAAAAAAAAACAGCTTTCAAACCTTAAAAAAATTATAATTATATTTAAAAAAATTAAACTATCATTTATAATTAATAAAATGTAATTTAATAATAATATTTTATTAAAATATTATATAATTCAAAAATCCATTAATTTATCAAAATATATTACTTAGTTTAATATTAACTAAAAATACTATTTGTGCTTAAAAACTATTTACAAAGTAAAAATAATAAAATTAATTCATATTATTTATTATATACAAAAATAATGCCCATAATCATATTGCTAAGGTATTGTTACATAACTCTTTATAACACCTGCATAAAACCGAAGGGTAAGGTGCACGATTGTGACAGACATTTGGGGTGGCTCAAATAACATCTCTCGGGTGGTAATCTCTATCAATTTCCACGTTTCCCGTAGGCGGTTCAATTCGAGCTTAACATGTTGACTCTTGGCTTATGCTTGGTCAAGATTGAAACCCAATGACTCCACGTCCTTTTAAAGCTCTAAAAAATGGGTTTTATCTAGGGAATGTCCACTTTATGAGGCCATCAATTCCTTTTTCTGAGTAAATTGGATTTGTTAAAGCCCTATATTTATACTAATCATGTGATCACTGTTCAATGGTTATATTTTCAACAGTCAGAATTATTAATGGTATTTTAAAAATAAAAAATAACAAAACCAAAGAAGTTCATATGTTATAGAACCATTTCACATAATAATAAATTTAATTAGATCGAAATTATTTTTCATTAATGAATGTTTTGGTCCTTACAAATTTCATAATCAATTTAACTATTCAATTGTACCATTTTATTTATTTTATACAAAAAGGAAAAGGGGTTTCCCAGGGAAAAATATATTTTCATCATGATAAAATTAATTAAATCATTCAAAATCCATTACAACTAACACTATTATCCTATTAACACATAATTTATGGAAATCATGGAACCTACTACCAAGCTGAACGATTAGCATACCCATGGGGTGATTCAACACATTAGTCAACACAATAGTTACATAAATATTATTAAAAATCACCATAATTAGTGGTTTGTGTTGGGGTTATCATCCAACAACATTTTATGATGGTAATACTGCTTGTTTAATGGTGGTCTAGATATTAAATTTTATGAACTTATTGTTTTAGAAGGAATTCTCGTGACTTTTGGCATGCACAAAAATGGATATAATTTTTAAATGATGACACCTTAAGGGATAAGAAAATATATGATCTTGCACAATCATACAATTCATCATTCATCCATTTTCGATCTTTGATTAAATCTAGATTCAGAAAATTATGATGAACTATCAAACACCGTGAATATATGGTGAATTATCTCCCTTAAATATAACACCAAAGAGGAGAGATAAATGATTTAATGAAAAAAGAGGGTTCGTAAAAATATTGATATTCATCCAATTGACCAGGAAAAATTCAATTCATATCTCAAATGAGGGATATGCACAAAAGGAATATGGGGATGAAGGGATTTCATGCTTGAGGAATCCCTAGAAAAGGAGGGAAGAAACTAGTGGAAAACCTTTAATGTCTAGAGGTGGAATGCAATAATTTTACACCTTTACTGACTTTAATAGCAAGGAAAAAAGGTATGGATAACATTTCACTAACCATGAAGCTCACATTTCCCATGATCTACACCCCATACAATTTTCCCTAATGGTTTTGGATAATCATGCCCTATCCAAGTGGTGTTACTAGTTAAGTGTCACGAACAATGTGGGATAGTCACATGGTTTGGAAAACCCATAAAAATCTATAAACCAATCTGAAAAACATTCTATATATATTCTTCATGATCTTGCACCCCAAAATTCATGGTTTAACAAACAACATCCCTTTAGAAAATTGAAGGCATTGTTTGGGTTGTATTGTAAGTACTAACCATATATCCCACATGCACCTCCATCAGTTTATCCCAAAATGGAGTTTTCAGTACCCAAATCCCCTAATACTATTCCAAACTCTTGATAAATATTTTCACACATAAAACAAGTAAATAAATAATTGAAGAGTGTTAAAAATCGTTTTATTATTCTTTATGCTCAATTTTGAATTCCACACATCCACAAAAGAAAAAATTCAAATTAATTTGGAGAAATAAACATGTTTCAAAACAAAGGATCATTCAAAACATACCAACACATTTTATTTATACATGAAATCTATTTATAATGGTTTATATGAAAATAAGTTTCTTAAAATGGATTATGATAATTATTATTATGAAATAATTGCCTAAATATATGAACCTAAGAAGATGCTCAAAATGAAATAAAGTCACCTAGTTTTTAAAAACTTTATTTATGGATAGTTTAGGGTGAGTTTCTAATATGATTCATTAATTAATATTTAATGAATCTAGTGGATTCATTCATTCTACATCTTAGTATTAGTGATATATTTCCATCCTAAATAGGAAGAAAAACGTTTTGAGGTATAAGAATCATTTATATATTTCGTTTTTAGTTGTTTAAAATAAACAAATTTTTTATTAGAAGTGTGATTTATGGAAAATTAATATTTATAAACACTAATTAAATTATCAACATGTGATTCCTACATATGAAAAATTATTTATATATTTGGTATCAGTTAAGATCAAATTTTTTTGGGGGAGTTTTAGATCATATTTTTGGATGTTTAGTCTTATTTATGAGATAAGTAAACATGTGATGTTTAATGTAAATGGATATCATGATTTTTCTGGAATATATAATAATCATTTGACATTAATTAATTAAATAAGTGTAATTGATCATACACTATGTTATTTGATGACTATTTGATGATGATTTGGTGTTATTGTAATTTATATCACCTGATTTCTTTAATATGGATCAATTTCAAGATACAAAAATTTATTGAAAGTAAGTTTCACACATAGATAGATTAAGAATGTTAGTAAAGAATCATGATTCCTATTCTAAAATCTAGCTCAAAATTCTTTGGGGTGTTTTTAATATTATTCTATGTGTGGAATTCCTATGCTAATTTTTTTAACATATTGTTTTTCAGAATTGTGAATGAATGTTGAATCATCATTTGGGGAGTTCTAGCATACCCAATATATTCTTATGAATATAATGGAAAATTTTAAAGTATAATATTTGTTGAAAATGTGAGTGTAAATTAAAATGATGGTACACATATAATATTTCAAAAATGAACGGGGTGTTAAAAATTTATCTAAAACAATATATTATGGCACGTATTGAATTTTATTTAATTTGGGGATTAAATTCTTGATTACATTAATTTATTTGCATGAATAAATAAATATGTTTAATTTTTTACCCAAAAATTAGAATCAATTGGATATGTTGATAGAAAATGTGTATTTGAATGTGGAAAATAATTTGTGTTTTGAATAATTATTGGAAATTGATGACCAAGTGATATTCTATATCAATTATTTTTATGAAAAAGTAGTGAAAAAACAAGTACATGCACATATGGTGGAACTACCTTTGAATCCTATATATTTATATATGTACATATATCAATGGTAATTATTTTTATATAGTTTTTTGTGATATGAAGTAAATTCATGACAGAATTACAAGAAAGTGTTTTATTGATGATATTCTAAAAATGAAAAGGTTGTAGTTTGGGGAACCAAAACATGATCAATGTTGATCAATAAAATTATTCAAAATGAATATGGACCATATCCTATGTTCCTTTGGTTTATATATTTTTCAAAAAAAGTTTAATCTTTTTAGATATTTTATACAATTGAAATCGGCCACACCATTGTGACCATTGTAGCTTGGAAACAAATTGTCCAAAGCCTACACATATAAATGATATAGGTTATCCAATGGTGTGGAAGCATCCCATATTAGTTGTTTTAGGAATAATTATTGTATGAGAGGAGGGGATCTATCATATTGCAATGGAGGTTTGATGTTTAGAGGGTAAAACCTTTTTTCACTCCATGAAGTAGGGTGGTACTGAGTAGAAGTGGTGGTATTTTGACGACGAATAATGATATTAATTTGATTTGTTGATATAACACTAACGTTTATATAGATGATGAATTAAAAATAAATGTTCAACATAGAAATTTTTTTGATATGGGTTCTAATGTAATATAGAAGAATATTACACTATATGGCTTGTAATATATTTAACATTGCTATATTTTGGATAAAAATATATTATAAGCTAAAATGTTATATTCCATGCCAAAGATATGGTCATAAATACTTTTCGTGGAGTTTAATATGTTCAAATTCCTACACTATGGGGGATAGGTCCTATCATTGGAATGTGTTTGCTGTAGAATTCCACACTATTGAAATAACTTGCATTTTAGGGGATGAAATTTCCACAGTGTGAATAATGTTGAGATTAATGAACCTATATGACCTTGAATCATACAACATAAGTCTATCATAAAACATGATATTAGATTTACTATATATTATAGAGGTTGAAATGATATCAATGACGACATATGGAAATTATATTTACTATATTATTAAATATAGAATTTAGAAATAGGACATGACCTCATGAGTCAAACCACACTATAATACATAAGGTGTAGGTGGTTTATTATGATGGGATTTTATATCTCTATCTCTATACTCAAATAGTCTTGGATCGACTTCTTGTGTTATAGAATAGTGAGTTATTAATATTGGATCAAACATTAATTTATAAAGAGAATGACTTTCTTGTAAAAAAAATACATACCCACCCACTGTTTATTTCAATGGAACTCTTATAGGAGACATGTCTAAATAATATACATTAAATATTTAATAAACAATAAATAACATTTAAATATAATAAAAAATTTTAATACTCACAAAAATGATAAATAATATGTATCTTATAAACATCCATATTGGTCAAATAAAATCATAGAACAAAATAATTTAAAAAACAATACATTTTACATTGAAATATTTTAGTCACATGGTCTCCCAGACCAAGTATCTGACTAAGTTTCACTAATTAATCCATAAAGAGTATCTAAAAATTCATTTTTCATGGTTTATGACTTTTACACCTGAAACATTATCCACTAAATTTTTCCTAAATACTTATTTAAAAAAATCCCTTTCATGAATTATTAATCCTAATTTAAATTAGTATAAAATTATTTGAAATCCCATGGTTCTCACATTTATTGATAAAAATAGTAATCCTCACACTTTCATATAGCTTACAATTTCAGATACAAAAATCATATCTCACATATACCTTATTTCTGAAATAAAAAAATATAAATATAATCAAATTTAATCCATTAAACCATTTTTTGAATGAAAAAAATGGAAAATGTATTTTGATTCATGAGTGGGCCCATCAAAAAATCCTAAAGCAAGGTCAAACATTCATATTGAATAATAAAAAAGTATAACTGCCTTAGAATATACGGTTTCCAATGATCACACTTGTTTATAAAATTGATTAAATAATAATTCTTACTAGAAGAATTGTTTGAATAATATCTATGTATAAATTGACTCACCATTGATATAAATGTTATTAATTAGTTTAAAAATTTAGACAAGTTATATGATAAAAATTAAAACATTATCTAAGGATATAAAATGCGTAAAGAGTAAATATAATAGACATCATGTACCCGAATCCTGGGATGATATTTGAAAACTCAATAATGAATGAATAATGTAGAATACATGGGTATAGGGAGTTAATGTGACATAATACATAAGAGTTAAAAATGTACATTGAAACTAATTGTCTTTTCAACCAATCAATAAGTTAAAATTATGACCAATCTCATTAAAAATTAACCAAACGAAAGAAATTAGAATAACTACCACCAATATCTATGTGTATGTTTCCCCCCAACCCAATTATTATGTAGAATAATTTTTATACATGTTCGTCTAGTGTATATTTTGAAATAAATGATCCTGGTAAGATAAAAAAATTGATTCATAAGTATCATTCTTGAAAACCAACCTTGAAATTAATGTTTGAGATATATATTTTTAAATATTTAGATATAAAGGAATTGATCATTATTTAAAAAAAGAATCATTATTTTATTATATATATATATATATCATTATTTTTAATGGAAATTACATGTCATGTCTTGGCCCATCAAACCACTAGTACAATTCCCAGTCTAGTGGGTCACATGGCCTCAAGAATGTCTTCCCATATGCCAGAGGCTATCATCTACCAGTAAGGGTCCCTAGAGGTGATATTGATGATAGTATAACCTCTTATTAGAGTAGCAAAATAGTTCATTCAAAATGAAAAGACACACAACAACTGAGGGAGTAAATAAATGAACAACAAGAAGGATAGAAATAATAATAATCTATTAAATGATGGAAAAAACAATATACAACTAATGTATTCATGTCCTATAAATGATATATAATTAAAGTAAAATATACGATTCATGACACAAGATATAATAGATAACACGAAAAGAAACAATGAAAATCCCCATTGGTGATCTCTATGAGAATGCCAATCTGCATCTCATTCATCTGCTCTGAACTCCTATGTACAAGATAAACATCTCATGTAATTAACCATTATCCTGTAAGCATATGGACAACATGGTACCATAATGCAATGGAAGGTCGAGATAGCTGTGATATAATAATTCTAGTATATTAAAACCAATGGTATCTACTGGAGAATCTATCCCATGAATATTAATAAATGAAGTGTGTAGGTGTAACAGAATGTTAAAACAAAATATGTAAATAACAATGCAACTAGGTTTCTAAGGGACAATAGGAAGCTATAACTACATCAACTCATAGATGGAATAATATTTCTAAACATAAACCAATTATATATTGATAATCAATATATATTCCATTTATATATTGTATCCGCCTATTTCATCCAAGTACATACCAATGCCTGATGTCCATATGCCTCGAGTACGAGTTGCTGGTTGGACTGGGATGCATGTCAGGAATCCCTGGCTAGTCTAAAGGATCCTAAAATCACATGAAATAAGGTATGTTCCCTAAATCCTAATATAGTGAGATATATCATTATATAACAATTTGTATGGTGAGTGATCCACTATATAAACACTCTAATCATAGTAGGAAGCGCCACAACATAATGCACATATAGTATCACTAGTGTGATAATCCATGCTCAACACTCGACGTAAGGGATCATGATGAACCATTCTCAAAATAAATGTTACCATTGTTCTATATCCTATATTATGGTGTATTATTCGATATAATTAATAATGAAAAACCCCTCATGCCTGTTATTTATTAAACATGAATGAAGCTGTCATCATATTTTTAATGCAATCCATGAAAAAATACATATCATGATATTCATTTTACCTGGATTATATATATATGTAAACAATGATAATCCACACTTATAACATTACACCTTAGATAATACCTCTCATGTGTCACAATAGATAAGTTAAAATCCCATCAATGAAATGTAATTCATCATAATCATTTAATAAATAATATTCAAAGGCATTGCAACACCACCACTAATGAATCATTTCATTAAAAGAATTAAATTTATTTTAGTGTAAAAAATCATGACGAAAATCAATTCAAATAAATCATGCCTCTAAATGACAACTAATTCACTAAGTCAAGGTAGTTCAATCTATAATGCTCGTTGAGGACATTATAGTTTTTCATGGTCAAATGAGCAATTTCATACATGGAAATCCCATTAATATTGAATGATAATCCATTTAATGGTTCGTGGTCAATTATTCATTTATAATATATGTGAAATTCACTGTATAGATTAAAGAAAATCTATATCTCAAAAATTCCATATAAAAAAATGTGACATCATGGGATAAAATAAAAACAACTCCAATAATCTAAGCATGATGTATAGCACAAACCATTACTTTTTAGAATAGAATAATGTTCACCACTATCAAGGGGTTATGTTATTAAATCATGAAATTTTTCTTAAAACAATTAATGTAACATTAAGCATTGCAAATCATAATTTAAAATTAAATTATTTAACGAAATCATTTTAGAAAACAAAGTTACATGGAAATTCAATTATACAAAAATCAATATTGAATGTGGGAGGATCATTTTCCATTTGAACCAAATTGAAACTGGGTAAGAAACTATCAATCAAAGATGAATTCCTAGATGGTGTAATGGGAATTTATAAAAATTAATTATAAATGGGAAAATATGTGGTCACCCCTATGAGTGGTCGTGGTCGATCATAACATTTTATATTGACATAAAAGTTATCAACGGGTGTAGAAAATGGTGCGTGCATGAAAGTGATATGAACAAAAAAATTACAAAGAAACATGTGGAAAATCAGGGAGTGTGGTGTAACAATTCTATAAAAAAAATTATGGAAACATGAAAAATATTTTTGGACCACCAACCTGATTAATTAGATTTATCAATAATCCAATATCAAGGCCCAATTCGATCTGGATTAGAAGAGAGAAAAGAGATGGTCTACCACCCTGAAAATATGGGGAATGAGATCGTACCTAAATTACACTAAAAATGGAACCAAAACACAATAAATAGATTAGGTATTATTTGATTCTTATCAATATGGATCTATAAATATTGACAGTGAATGTATCAGAAAATTGGCGGGGGATATATCTTGATTTCTAGCTTAGAATTGAATAAGAGAAACCCCAAGTGAGAGGTAGCCCACACGCTGAAGGGAGAAAAAGAAAAAAATGAAGATTAATTCCTAATTATGGGTAGAGGATTTATTTTAAACTCCAAACCTATGTCATAGGGTTTTCCTGCATGAATCAGACAAACTGTGCTCTAAGCATGTGGAAACCCCTCCCTTAGAAACCATCTTTCACAGTTTGTACCACATTGTTATCCCAACCATGCGTGAACCATGTTGTGAATTGTGTTGAGGAACATCCTTTTTGGCACTAATAAAGATGAATGATGACATGGTTTGGGTAAACGGTTTGTATCTCATGTGGGGAACATCTTCTCCTATAATATTGTCTGCAAGATTTTTTGATGGGGACTTCCCTGTTTTAGACATACCGGGCACCCCCTGCAACCATTCCAAACAAGGTAATTCTATACATGTTACTCTTGAATCTCAACAATAGATCCAATAGACCGGATGACAATTCACCCATGTCCCAAAAAACACGTTGAAGTGTTCAAATAGTTGTAATTACATAATGAAGCCCAGTTTTAAAAATGTACCATCTAGTAAATGAAAATGTTCAAATAACATTGAATATCATCATGGATCAAAACGTTGGATGTTACAAACTCCCCACCATATAAATTATCATCCCAGATAAGCCATTAGAAGTTATGAAAACATCACCCATACTACAAGGATCATTTTGTCTCATTCAAATGGTCGATTTTTGTTTACAAATTCTATACCCACCTCTGAGAATTCTTTTAATCACATAACCCTTAAGCTGTTAAAACTCAAGATGAAACTCATTGTAATATTGATTCACCTAAATAGAGAATAGCTGATACCATTTATCTCGATACAAGATCATTTCATTATATCATAATAGAGCAGGCCAATTTGTCTTCTCACTATAGTCTTTAATAATTATAAAAAAATATTAAACCACGATATCTCCACCACCGGAAATGCCTTAAAAAGAAATACTATTAGCATTATAATGAGTATTTTATTGTGAATTTCTTTAATTGGGTGAAAATGATTACATCCAATTACATTATAGAGACATCACTGTAAATTAATGGTCAAACATCAATCATCCAACTAAATCCGATTGCGTAAGATCTTCATGAAATGATTATCCGACCATTTAATCCAAAATTGCCTCAACATGGAGATGTGATACAAATGGTTTCATCTAACTTTAACCATTAAACAAGAAGTATTTCGATCTAATCCACTACAACCAAACACCTTATTGATGACCGACATAGATGGATGGTGCATTCCAAACTGAACAACAATTCCTTTCTCAACTGAATCCTGCATTTTTCATGAACATAATCAATAAAGGTCGTCTCCAACATATACTGACGTTACCTAGCTAAAACATCCCATGGCCATTTAAACAATCATGTTGTAGCATGAAAAGTGTTGAAATCACAATCCATCTCACAAGAATAATTAGCCTTATAAGAATCACCTACAATCCTGACCACATGTTCGGGATAACCTTAGCTTCATAGAACCAGACTCTAAGGAACTATCCAAGGTGTTACACACTAAATATTACAAGAGAGATATTGGCACAAGGACACAATGTCTAGATTAGATCATTGATTGAGTATATAGTGGAATATTCCATGTGGTAATGTCGAGGGAATTTTGGTTGTCTATCTGTTTGTCTAAGGCATTCCTAGATGGGAACACAGTTCACTCAATACTAACCCAGCCTTGATAGTAACCACATGTCAAGCATGATACACGCCATTAACCACCTAACAAGATCAAAAAATTTAATAAATTAATGTTGTGTAATACTGACACTCTCTTTGTGCATCAAGTATGATTCCATGATATAGGACATGATCATATATAAATAGAATATACTAATAGGAATCCAAGACATCTAGACAAAGAATAGTCGAACCACTACAGGCATAAATTCCTTGAATGAATCTTAGCTTCACCTACTAACTAACCATCATGAACCAATCACAAGACATCACCAACTAAGGCATGCTCATTATCATTTAAGATTAACCATCGTTGTCCTCCATGACCAATGATACTTCATTGTGGATTCCTACAAAATAAAAAACACCATAGGTGTGCTTCTAATAATGAATATATAGGACTTAGAACTCTCATGCCTCAATGTAATTTGAGAAAAATTGACCAATTCCAATTGGTCCTCTTCTATTGTGATCCTTCTACTTAGAAGGACACATTTCCATCAGAGGCGACCTGATAATCCCCAATATAAGAGTTTCCTATTAATTGATATAAGAGATAGAATAGCCTCTCAAAAGAGTCCTAGGTCAGGAAATTCATTAACATACATGTTTCACTACTTTGAGTCACGATCCCTACATCAATGAATATAAATAAATCCAAAACCAAACTGATTACCATGATAAAACATTCGATTCTCTAAGAAGTCATCCTGAGCAATGGGAAACATCAATTTCATTACACTGAGGTCACTCTAGTATGGTGATTACAAGAAAATGTAATTGACATCACAAGGATCAATGACTATTTGTAACTAAACTTATCAGTTACAGCATTTAACAGTTTTTGGGAACCACGTACGTGAATTTATACTACCTAGAGGTTTCAATATTAAAAATTCTTGTAAAAAATAATATACATAGATTTTTCACCCAATTAATTTTTATGTCATATAGTCATTCAAGAGATTTATTTCATAGTTTTATTTCCCTATACCACCATTAAACTAGATGAAGAAATTTTAATTCATCCACTATAGAGGAATATAAAATGTAATTTGACCTATGAAGCAACCGACTGTCCCCGTGGCATATCTAACCGGCTAAAACTAAATATAAATCAATGCTCTCACCTATATAAAATTCCCAAAAAAACATGACAAACCATCCAAACAATGGTTCTAGTGGATGTTAAAAGTCCTACTGGGGAATATTGAACCCAAACGATATAAATCATCATAAAACTAATATAATTTAGGAAGGAATTAAATAACAATGGCATTACCTACCATTGGATGACACCTCAAATATGCATAAGCACTGACCATATCTCTAGGTAATGAAAAACATATATCACATGGTCTAACATCTATTATCAAAATTTTTTCTAAATGAAAATCACTACTATAAAAAAACACTCACACTTCTGTTCCAATAAATAATAATGGGGTTGTCAAACTACCCTTACACGAGTGTTTTTATAAAGGTCCACACCTAGGATCCCATTTTAATGTCGTTACAATGATTCATATTCCATCATTAAAAATTTAGTGTATTTAAACAATTTCACTAAGAATGGCATGAAATTATAATAAAAATTCCTTTTAATACAATTAACATTCACATAAATCTCTTCATGGTTAGGCAGTTTAAACTATAATTTACTTTTAACAAATAAGGAGACCTACAAGGCCACCCCTAAGAAATCCTAGGTTTATCAGAATGAATACCAATTGATGTTTTTATGTTTTAAATAATGGAAAACACCCCAACATGTCATCTCATAAGAAAATTCCACAAATGACCACCACAAATCCTACTATGAATTTGAATTAGTTTAATCATTTCATTTCAAACTAATATTAAACATCATTTTCATTTATAACCATTTAAAAATATATCATGGTCAAATTAAAATGTTTTTTACATGGTTTCCTACCACCCCTATATATAAATCAACCATAAAAATTATAGAAAGAAGTCCAAATCCCATTATAGTGAAAAAAATTTCATTTTAGAATCAACATTCTCACATATATAATTGTCCATTCATATGGTGGCCATCTACCATATCCATCAAGAACCCATACACTTTAACCTTATCCATTTGGATCTATTTTATGAAATAAACATACATTAAAATTTTAAACTATAGTGGTCTTTTACATTTTAAGAAGAGTTTTTATTTATGTATAGATCCCAACATATGGTTCGATTACACAATCCACCATTTCCTAGTAGTAATAAACCAATAATCTTTAAAATAAAAAAATAGCTCATGTTTAATTGCAACCAATGAATTTTGGTCCTATAACCATTTCCATATCCTAGAAAAACTAGCATGTTATAACATGCATATAACATGATGAAGAATTATATATACATAAATACATGGAAGATAAAAATAAACGACATGAAAAATGACCAGGTAATCAGGTACAAAAAACCACAACACAACAATAAAGTCACAAAATCAAATAAATATGAAAGAAATAAATTCATGAACATAAATCCCATCATAGGATACTTGGTCATTTCCCCATGTGTGGTTTCATTAGTCTAAAACATGAATATTTTCCAAGAACTGACACTTTCATTGTCTATTGTATACTAATTAAAAATATTAAGATAAGGGAAAAATAATCTCTAATAAAACATGGTAACATCCCAGCCTGATTGACCACTAATACGGTGGGTGTACTAGTGAGTCACATGACCTCAAACACAACTCCTATATTCCAGAGGATTCTTACATGAAGAGAGGGTCTATGGAGGTTATAGGGGGATACAATACCCTCTTATCAGAGTCAAAAAGTTGTACAATCAATATGAAATGACATAAAATAGAGGAAGGAGTAAATAAATGATGGAAAAGTAGCAGATAAATAATAATAACCAAATGAATAGTAAAGTATGGCCAAAACCAATATACCACTAATTCATTAATGTCTTATTGATGATATATAATAGAAACAACAAACAAATATCAAAACACATAATATAGTAAAAAAACAATATAATATATTAATAAAATCCCAAAAGGTAATCTCCATGAGCATCCAAATATCCAACTCCACCATATGCTCGAAACTCCTTGTTTCAAGGTAAAAAGATCAAGAAATAAACCATGTTCCTACAAGAATAAAGTCTACTTAGGTAATCCAGTGCAGTGGAGGCCTGAGTAGGGTATGAGATAATAATCCCAGTAGGTTCCCACCCATGGTGTTGTGACTGAATCTAGTCCAAGAATATAAATAAAGGCATTTTGTAGGTATAACATAAAGTTAAACATAATAAATAAATAAAAAACTACATGCCCATGTTCCAAAGGGACAACGGGCAGATATAACTGCTTTAGCTAATATATGGAATACGATGTTTGATTGGTAAAAATATATGTTCATATAAATAATTATACATACATTTTTCATTTATATATTTCATCCACCAATATTAAACATGTTCATACCAACACCTAATGGTATATACCAACAATAGTTTTTGCTGGAAAGTCTAGGGCATAGCTCCGGTATCCATAACCTGTCTAAATGATCCTTAAATTCCATGAAATAGGGTTTATTACAAACATACCAATAGAATGAGAGATGAAATTCTATAACAAATGGGATGGAGAGTGTGTTAGCATGGAAACACTCTACTAATGGTATGTGGCGCCTCATCCCAATGCCCATATAGTATCACTGGTGCAAGTCTCCACGGTCAACACTAGATATAAGGTATCATGATAAACTATGATAAACAGAACCCTTAGCATCTTTCCATAACCTATATCACTGTGTATCATTTAATATAATTCCTGATGAAAAAAACTCTCATGTTACTATTCATTAAGACTATATATAGGCATCATTGTATTTGTATAGTAAATTATAAGGAAATAAATCTCTTGCTATTATTTTTTAAAAAGATTGTATATATATATATATATTCAATTATCAAATCCATTTATAAAATATAACATGAGGAAATACATATCATGTGTCTCAGTTGTTAGTTTAAATCCCATTAAATAAAAGTAATTCTTTATAAGAAATTAATAAATCATATTCAAATGTGTGGCCATACCACCCTTCATGAACTGATTCATTAAAACCATTAAATTTTATTTACTGTAACCAACCATCATGAATTATAAATTTAAATAAACCATGTAATTAAATTACATTTCATTCTCTAAACTAAAGCAGTTCATGCTATAAGGATCATTTAGGCCCTTAGAGTGTATCATAATCTGAAAGGAAATTTCCTACAAGGAAATCACATTCATTTAGAAAGATAATCACATTAATGGTGCATGGTCCATTAGTCATTTATATTAGATGTTCAATTAATTTTATATATTTGTTAATGGTATTATCTCAAACATTTCATATGACAAAACATGATATCATGGAATAAATGAAAAATATATCTAAAATGAAAATCATGTTTTATATCACAAACCCATACTTTTTAGTTCAAAAGATAGCAAACCTCTATCGAGGGGTTTTATTATAAAATAAATACATTTGTCTTTAGAAAATTAAAATTAAATTATGATTCACATTTCACGATTTACAATTCAATTAATCAATGATATCATTTTAAACAACTAAATTACATTGAAAATCAATTATACATAAATCAACATGGAAGTTAGGTTGTGCTTTTACTATTTGGAACAAATTCTATAAGTGAAAAAACACTATAAATCAAATTCAATGGTTTTGAAGGAATTCAAAGAATTTAAAAAATTAATTACAAATGGGAAAACAAGCCAGGACACCCATGCTGTTTCCATAGATTAGGTTAATATTTTATATAGACCTTACAATGATCAACGATCATATTAAAAATGTGTGGATCATATTGATTTAAAAGAACCCATTATAATGAAATGCGCAGAATGTCCTAGTGTCCAGCTCAACGATTCTATACATAAAATTATGGAAATATAAATAAAGAGTCATAGACCGCCTAACTCGTTCTTATTAAAGTTCACTCGTCAAATATTGATGTCTGATTCGATCATTTTTGGAAGAGATATAAGAAATGAAACATCTCCCTCAAATTTGGGAAATTGACCACACACCTAAATAAAATATAAAAATGAAAGACGAAATTGGAAAATAATATATATAATCCGATCGTATATTGATATGGCTTCATAGAGACTAACAGAAAAGGAATTAGAAAACCTGGGGATAATATATTAGGAATACTAGCATAGTTTTGGAGAGGAGAAAACACACATGAGAGGAGGGGCCACATGCTCGAGGGAAAATATGAAAAATAAAATTATTTTAAAAACTCAATAATGGTAAAATATTTCTTTTACCCTAAAAAACCTTGTTGCATAGTTTGGCCACATGGTTTCTCCAAACCAAGCACACATTGTGTGGCACATTTTACATTATAAACCAGGTTTCCTGGTTTTTCCCTCACTATTATCCTACCCATTGAAAAACCATTTCTTGAATAATACAATGGTAATACCTATTTAGATATTCCCTTTATGGATATAAACATGATTTGGGTAAATTAGAACTAGCCTATACAAGTGACATCTTATACTCTAATTACGATGCATGGTTTTCTGTAGATGTCTGTATGGTTTTAAACAAAATATGTTCCCCATGATGCCTCGGTTCTCCCAAAACTCAAACACACCTCCATAAGACCACTCATGCCATCACACAAGTCCCATAACAACACATTAGAAGTGTTTAAGTTCCCAGTATTATAATCTAAGGACCGGTTTTAAAATTGAATCTCCTTCTAAATACAGAAGTTCAAATTTACATGGAATTTTATCGTGACTAAAAATATTGGAAGTTACATTACTAATGAACATATTTTATTCAAAACTATTTAAATTCATTAATTAATTCCAACATCAATAAAATGTCATCAAGTAATTCATGTAGTTATGAAATATGGTATATACATATTAAACCTAAGGAAACTATCTGGAATCCTTATACATTATCCACAAATTAATGTAACCCAAAATAATTTTTCTAATCCAAACATATTTAAATATTTAAATTCAAATATTAATTGTAGTAAATATTTATTTAAATTTGATATCACCTAAATCTCTAACAAATATGATGTGATATTACCAATACCAAAATGTACTATGTAGTTATGTCTTGTAGTATGAAATAATTTTATATATATATAAACCAAATTAATATTATGGTTTTTGAATATGTTTAGATGTCATATAAGAATAACACAACCAATTCCTTCAAATGGTTGTAGAATTTTATCCATGAATTTTTGAAACATCTCATGAATAAGTTGTTATTGAAATGTTTAATAAGATAATATTCAGGGAAGGTTGGTATGCATGAGTGTTAAAGCTGATTGGACATCATTAATTTAATATAATAATATGAGTTAATGTTTGTTAACAACAGAGGAAACAAGGGTGGATTTATATATATTCAACACCAAAAAAATGTGTTCCATGAGTTATTATAAATAATTTGAAAATAATCTATCTTTTGGGATGCATGATTTTATATTTACCCATTTCATAGTGATGTACTATCATAGAGAGGATCTAGGGGTAAACACAGTTGTTCCACAAAGGAGTATTTTTACATTTTGACCCGCAAAAAGTGATAGATTATTTTGGATATGGATTTAGGATATTAATCAAGAATATTTGATGATGGAATTGAAAATTAAATCATAAGTGTAATGTGAAAAAGTGTGTATCATTCATTAATACAATAAATGATATTGGGTTTCATACATGGAGACCATGGTAATTGTTTTTCTATTTATTAAATATTATTAATAAATGTGTTTTAATATCCACTAAAATTATCAGTGGATTCATGTATTAATCATGGATTTGGTTTCACAACATCATATTAAATATGATTAAAATTGATTTTATTTTGATCTCACATTATCTTTCAAAAAATATGAATTTTACATTTTTAATAGGTTTATTTATGTGAATTTTAAGGTTGAAATTATTGATTTGGTAACGGAAAATGATAAATTATATCATAGGTTGTTAATATATTAGAATATAGTGGTTTTTGAAATATTTTACCATAAAATTAGACGAAAGGGAGAATACAAAATAGGGTATCATATTTTCGTAAACAAACAAATTCCTATCATTAAAATTCATCATTGCTTATTAGATATTCTTACATGGGGAAAATTCATATACTAGAACTACTAAATTATATTTTATTCCCATGTGAGGTTAATCATTTCATGTGACATGAAAATGTTTCTTATTTATTGTTACATGTGAAATTTTAATATAGTCTATAAAATGGATCTTCTGATTTATATTTTTATGACATTTAGTGTCACATTAATCATTCAATAATTCATATTATACAAAATTATATTTTAGATAATCGAATTTATCCTTCCAATGAATAATCACTTATCTCAATTCGTGTTATATTAGTTTTAATTTATAATAGATAGAACTCATTTTTTAAATCAATTATTATTTTCATTGGGGATTTCATTGAATTTTATTTATAGGAAATTTCTTATTTTTAAATTTTTTTAATTTAAAATGTATTTATAAAATATTTAAATTGTATATAATGAAAAAACTATATTTTGTGCTCGTATTTTAATTTATATTATGGTTTAATAATTCATTATCTAAAAATTTTATTTTAATTAATTACATGTTTTTTTATTGAACATTTATTAAATTAATATAATTAAATATTTATTTTCAATATTAGAAGACAATTTTAAATGATATTGAATGAAATAAAATATAGATATAAAATTTTTAAAAATAATATATAACTGTAATTTGTATGTTTTTATAAATTATAAAATAATTAAAAAGATATAATGTAGTATATATTTAGATTATTAATTTTTCGTAATATTAATTTAAATTACTCACAATATTAATTTGATTTATTCAAATAAAGGCCTTACAATAGGATATAATTTTTGACATATCAAAATGAGTTTTGAAATGTTATTTTATGATGAATTATACTATACCAAATATTTTTAATTAATATTTCAAATTATTTAACATAGTATTATTAGATTATAAATATTCACTACTTCATATAATTTTGTATCTGTTAAATTAAATTTTTTATAATGTATAATATGAAAATTTTAATAATTTTATTGAATAGAAAGATAATATATATATTTAATCATGGGATTTTAATAAGGGATGACTAAATCAGAAACTATTTCAAATTATATATTAATGAATTGTTCATAAATAGTTTATTTTAGGTTTTAATTGATTAATTTTTATTTTATTTTATTAATCAAAATTTTTAATTCATAATTATAACTCATATATTATGAGAATGTGAATTAATTTTTTAAATTGTCAAACAATTATAAACTTATAATCCTTTAATATAAAGATTTATATCATGCGTATAAAAATTAATGAATTTTTATTCTCTCTAATATTTATCATCTATTATTATGACCCCCTCCCCTAGTAAAATATGAAAATTTAATGGACCCGTTATCTATCTGACCTAAATAATTTTTTTATATATAGAAGATGCTTCCAACTAAAAATGGGGGTCTATGGTGTTTTGAAGGGGAGTTTTCACAACCAAATCAATGTGTGAACTAATAACAATAAACTGATCACCATCTATAATAGTTAGATTACACATAATAATGAAATAAAACTCAATGAATCAAATGAACACATTAGAAAATACAATCATAAATAATCATGTTCACACTAGATTACAATACTTAATTCACACTAGGCTAATCATAATACAAAAAAATAAAATAATTAATTAAAATTTATATGGGGATCAACTTCATCCCTCATGATGTACATCACCCCTATCCCAACTCCACTCAAGCTATCTAGCTGAAGGATTAAATCATAGGCCTTTTCCCAATATGATCCTATGAGAATTTAAGATTTTCTTGGGTAATCTTGTCATATGGTTTCCTAATAATTTTATGAGTACAACTCTATAAGGAACCACAAATGTTATCATAATAATAGAAATAAATGTTGTGTGTGGTAATTTTTTAATCTTTTGTGAAAAAAGTTAGGAAGCATAAATATATAAATATACACAATAAAACCTTGAGTTTTAACATGATGCATAGGATCAAGAAAACATTTTCCTTTGAGTACCTTGTTTTCATTGAAAACATCATGTAATCATAGAAATCAGTTTCAAGACCATGGTTGATTTATAAAATAATGTTTTTGAAAATCATATAGGATTACTCTGAATGGATATATTCAAGGATAATATATTAGGATATAAATGGTATATAGATCACTATATTGGATGAGCATCCCTTTATATTCATCTCATAGATACCTCAAATCAGGGGTAGGGGGAATTGAATCCCTAACAAAATGTCACATAGTATACTGATGACTTGGTGTGCACTGTATCCCTCCTAGATCCCCCCGAATGGCCCGAAGTCCTTTTTTTATTTTATTATAGATAATACCCCTTTTAAGGGTTGAAGGAGAACCCGTAGATGACCTATAGGCCCAAGGCACAGGGCCCGACATGACTCGTAATACATGACCCAAAGGCCCAGAGGCATACCATGCCCAATACATGACTCGTAGGCCCAACCCACTAGAACGGACCTCCCCATCTTATGCACCATTGATTGCCTTTAGCTCCCCACCTACATTGATGATCAACTAGCATTTCCCTGTACAAAGCTGCACAGTGCCTGGTCCCGATGGCGGTTTCCATACCCTCCAATTCTTCCAATCCGGTTAGCTCTCCTTCTGGTTAATGCTACTGGTGCTCTGATCCTCATCTTGGGCCTGATATGTGTGAACTGGGATAATTTATGGTCATCAATGGCCTGAAAGCCCTATGGCCCGAAGGCCTTTGATGGCCCAAAGTCCCTGAGACCCGTAGGCCCAAACCGGTGGCCCGAAAGCCCAAATCCGGTGAATAGTCTGGCTGCTACAGTACCGAACAGTGCCTGCTACAGTGCCTATACAGTTCCTACTGCAGTGCATGTACAGTTCCTGCTACAGTACTGCTACAGTAATCCAGAAATTCGCCTCCACTCGATTTTTAACCTGGGTCTCTTGGATGCCAAGCAGGAGCCCTTACCACTTGGGTACAGGCTCGTTGGCCCCTCCTGGATCATTTAAATAGAAATAACCTCGACCAATACCACATCTCATTAATTATTATTACATATCTAATTGGGGTAATTTTTTCTTCTAGTAAATCACATATATCAGATATGGGGGAATTATTTCACTCTTTTATATATATTATATACCATATTTTGTGGAACTACATCCTCTATATCCGTCACACATATTATCTAAGAATGATGGATCTACAGAAGATGACCAAATCATACCATATATCTTTATATATATATATATATATATATATATATTTGTGTGTGTGTGTAGGTAGTGAATCTCACCCATATTATCCTAATATATACCAATCAACAGGGTTATCTACTTTCCCAAACACGTTTTAAATTTTTTATTTCAACCCCTCTGGTCCATGAGCTATCTTTATCATAATTTTCACCCTCTATAGTTTAATTATATAAATGGGGACCCATGGTGTTTCTTATTTCATAACAATAACATAAACCCTTCACATGATCTATATTCACTATTTAATATATCCAATCTACAGTAAACACAAAAAGGTAACATGATCCCTCTTCAAAACCATAATCCCATCATGATCTAAATTGTCTCAATGGAAAAGACTCACAAGCATATGCCTCACAATATTAAATAATACCCATATCACATCATTTGTTATCTCATGTCTCTCATCCAAAAAATCATATCCACAGTCATGAAAGAGAATAACAGAACCAGATTCTCAAATCTCAATTGAGTATAAATATTCACCCCAAATTCATATTAACTAGCCCAAATGCTTTATGGAATTTCAAATTCATTACATGACATACATTATCTAATCATCTATTCCAACATTCAATACAACAATATGGTGTTTGAGTATCTTACACTGGGTCCAATACATTATGTTATCTTATTATAACTCATTTAGTTATGTGTCCTTGTACTGAAAATCATATAATCACAATTAAGGTATTATTTATAATCAATTAAGGCAACAAACTCGTTCACAAGGGGTTGTTATAGCCCTTTCATTGTTGATGAACATATCTAGGAATTTTATTTTATATAAATTTTTTTCTTAATTATAAAATTTAAAACACACTGAATCGAAATACTACATTAAAATGATAGAAATTTAATAAAACAGAAAATATAGTTTTATTAATCTCAATTGAAAACATACTTTATACGATACATTATCATTTAAAGAAACACAACACCTCCTACCCAAGGTCATCAATGGTCCAACCGAACACAAACAATTACCATGAGGTTATATATCATTCCATGAAATAAAATTTATTTATTTACCATCATTGATTTGTAATTTAAAAATTGAAAAATAAGTTCCTAATTTCATGTGATTTCTCTTAATTTTGAAATAACTCATTGGGAAACCTAGCCACACAGATTCCATGTTCATGAACACATGGATGTTTTGGGGAGAACTCCAGCAATCAACCATTTAAAAAGACATAATATTTGTTACCAGGTTAAAATCCAAATTCATACAATCCTGGGAATCCCATTAATAAATTTATACAGTTTTTACCCCAATAAAAATGTTCTGTGATGATGTGAAAACATCAACTTTGGTTTTACTATATCCAGTAAATTTTCAATCATGATAAATCTATGATTATTTCAATACGATCTTACTAAAACATCATAAACACCAAACCCAAAATTGAAAAAACAATTAACAGATATTATGGAAGATTAATAATAGAGACAATAACCTAAGATCTTATAATAGATCATCATCAAAATTCACATAGAATAATATATAAGTGAGGTGGATTCATAGAGGGGAGTTTTAGGGAAAATTAAATTGAAAAATTTCATATTACATTATTATCAATAAAATTAATAACAAGGAACCCTAACCATAGAATGATAAGGTTTCCCTTGACTCAAATAACACACATTGTCAGCCATCATTGTGCGTCAAGGAGGTTCACGACGTGAATCCATGTAACATGACACATTTATATCGAGAACTCCTTATTTCATGATGTGGATTAATTGATGAAGAAGAGTTTTTACTAAAAATTATCTCCATCATATACTAATCAATTATTCACATCCTTAATGGTTACATGTATAGGTCATTACAACACCACCTGAACCCCTTAAAAAGTGAAAGCAGGGGTCAATGCGTAGAGATCCATTGGTTTTAGAACATTATCTATCGATTATGGTGATCAATTTTATACACATATAAATATTACATAATATTATATTAGTATTCATTATATTTCTTTACCATCCATGCAATAATTATAATGGATTAGTGTATTTGGAAGCACATATACAAAAATCAGGAAAATAAAATATCTTCATCTTCTGCCATGATGTCCATCAAAACTCTCACCCTGAATAAACATATGATACAGAAAAAATTACATTAAATCATTCTCAAAAGGAAACATAAGATATGGATTTCACATATTCTCAATAAGGGTATACAAGGGATATATTAATAAATGATCATATTGATGAATTTTATTGGCCCATGTGATTGAGTACATTATATAAAATTTTGAAATTCTTAACCAACAATTCATAGATAATAATAATGATTAATTGAATAATTATTGGAATTCAAAAAGAGTTGAATCATAAATGAATAAAAAACATGAACAAGGAGATAATTATTTTGGAATAATATCCGATAAAAATGACTGTAATAATTTTTTCCATAATCATAATCCTAGAAAAAACATTTAATGGCAACACATAGGGACATTAATCACATTTTAGTATTGGTCTAACCACACATGAACCTTATTTAGGAATTCGATAACATCAAGTTTATCTAAATTGGTATGGGGATAACCAACCATTTATACTCATTTGGGATTGGTAAAACATATTTTATATGACTTAGACTAATAAAACATATATATTTTCTCATTGTATTAGAGGTATATAATAGACTGATTGATCATCAAGTAATTATATATTCATATTATTACTATAAGATCATCAAAACATGTATCAATAAATAAAATCCTAGGTTTGGGGAAATATAACGGGTTTCTTTAATATTTCATCATAACAATCATAATCGATCCATATGATTAATTTATATGGTATCAATGGACTATATTCTCATTAATGATTAATAAAATATAATATATATTGCTATAGATTAAAATTCATATAAAATATCATTAGAACATTTAATGATGAAAATATTATTTTCATTATGATGTCTCATATTTATAATATAAACAATCTAAAATCATTAATTAATTCTTTTTTATTTCATGGAACCATAAATTATTTTTATTTAAAAATAATTGTAAATAAAATTCATGACCTCATGAAAATAATTTCTTTTTGTGTATATCAAATCAATGATTCCATTCACATTTTTTGTAATAATTCTAGTACCTCATTTTCAAAACAAACATAATGTCACCTTCAATTTTTTTATTGATTATAATTCAAAATTTAAAATGAATTTATAAAATCAATTGTTAATGGTAAAAAAATTATTTAATTTATTTTAATTAATAGCTAGATATAGAAGAAAACTGATTCTCAATTGAAGTAAGAAATAAAGATGATTTTCTATAAAAATATTATTCTGTATCTTTACTACATAAAGAGAGGAAAATGAAAAGGAACATATAATCTTAAGAAAAATTTTTATGATGATAAAATATACAAATATTTGAGAGATATGTCATATAATATCATTATAAAAAATTTATATATAAACTGTCCCTGTAAAAGGTGATATTTTCACATAAATACATACCTATCGAGTTTCTTTCCTTGTAACATATCTAAAACAAATTAAAATATATTTAATTTATTTAAATAAATAATAAAACCTTACTATTTCGTATAATAACTTTTAAGTTCCACTAAGAACATTTAAATTCCCATTTATATATAATTATTTATGAAAATCATCATTTCAGAGTGTTAACAATTTCGTTTTGTAAGTAAGTTTCTATTTTGTAGTGAAATTACATTCACATTGATCATCTATTAATCAAATTTATAATCTTAATCATGTCATTATTATAATATTTATTCATTAAATACAAATTTATAAAAATCATAAAAATTGGTGATGAAAAATGAAATACACAACTTCATTAAGATGGTAGACCGTAATAAGCAGGAGTGATTCAACGACTTTTTTATGGGTTGAATTGTAAGAACCCGGTTTTTTCATTGAAATACTTTGGAATATTCTTGATGATATTCCAGAGCAGCGCCTTCAGAAGACATGTGATTCTGATCCCCGGTGTGGCCGGAATGAAATTTTCAGTGCGTTCACACTGGGAACGCCAAATAAATGGGATAATTCCTAAACGGAGTTTCAGATCAGAGATCTGAGTGTACAAACGGGTCCGAAATGGGGTGTTTACCCTAGGAACGACATAAAACATGTCGGCGCGGGACGTTTGGACCCCTCGCTCACTATCAGAACGTTAAACGGATAATTACATTAATTAATTTATTCATTTAATGTTGAAACTCAAGTATCAATTAAATGGTGGATCGGATTGGAAAACCGATGGAACCGTTGAGTTCAGAATGTGTCGTTTTCCCTAGGAGTGGTATAAGTTTTGCGGGCATGGGCCGTCTTTGAAAAATGTCCCTGGGGGCGTTTTCGTAATTTCCCAGCCTCATGCGTTGAGTTTAATAACTTTTGAATGGGGCCTCAGATTAAAATTCCAAGCCCGCCGTTGTGCTCGTGAGGTGGTGTTTGGCCTAGGTGAGGCTTAACCTCGACTCTGTTGATGGTTTCAAATGGAGGTTAAATTGGGAGCTTTAATTAATAAAAGTTTTTTATTATTTATTTCCTACTTAAACCAAAATCTCCTCCTCCCCTCTCCTTGGCTTGAACCTCCTGGTGAATGAAGTCTCGACAAAGGGAGACCTCTCCTCCTCCAGCCTCTCCTCTCCTAGGTGTTTCGGGCGGCCGAAAAATCGTCGTGAACCAACGGGCTACGCCCAAGAGGTATGTTTTTGTTGCGTTTTTAATTCATACATCCCTCTTTGAATTTATTATTTTGTGTAGAATATCTATTGAGTCTTCGAACAAATCCAATAAACGTGTAGTAGATTTTATATGGTTTCCGATGCCTATTTCAGATTGAAATTCTGAGCTCTGAGGTGATCGCAAATGTCTGCCGAAGGTGAGTGGGTTTTGGAATGTTTTCTGGCAAAAAACCAGAGTTTCTAGTGGGGGTCTGGTTAGTGCCAGTAACGGGAGTCCTCTGGGCGAGCCGGGAGTGCTGCAGGTGAACGGCTGGGGTTCGGGGTTTCAGCGGAGGTCGGCGGTGGCGTGCAATGCGGCGCGGCATGCCGAGGTGAGGCCGGTGTCGGTGAGGCTCGGAGCAGCGTGCGGACAAGGCAGGCGAGCTGGGGTGACGATGGCTCGAGGTCGAAGGGGGATACTGAGGTAGTCCGGTGGAAGGGTGCTGCGGCTGGCGTCAGGCGTGCTGCCGTGGTCGAGGGAGGAGCCCAAGGCATGGCCTCAGGCGTGCGGAGGAACACCGACCGCTTGGCCGGTACGCTGGGGGATGAGGACACGCAAACAGCGGGTCCTGCTGGAGGCGTCTGGAAGAAGACCGACCCTCCTAGCTGGTCTGGTTTTAGTTTAAATAATAACAATAATAATAATAATATTATTATTAAGGTTATAATAATAATAATAATATTTTTTATTATTATTATTACAAAATGATTTTTACGTTAATAAATGAAAAACAGGGAGTCGGTTTCGCAAGCCGTCTGCGGCGGCGCATGCCTTGGAGTGAGAGGAATAATTTGAGATGGTTTCAGGAATTTTTAATTCCCAAAATGTGGGGCCTCAGAGGCGCGACACATCTTTAAGTGAATTGCTGTTTTTCCGGTGATCTTGTTTTGGACAGCGTAGACGCGTTTGACGTCTGTTTTGAGAGCCATCAGCGGCGTTGGGACCCTGGCACCGGGGAGAAGCATTCCAGGGTGGTTTCGAGCGTTAAAGCCAGAGTTGAGGCGTGGCCCCCACGACCCGTCTTTTGAGCTGCGTGCAGCGTTTAACAACTTTCTCATTGGGTGCCCGTTCGGGGTGTGCGAGTAGTCGATTCTGGATGTTTTTTCAAGGGGATTGCAATTGTGCAACCCGTCCGCTCTAATTCGGAACGATGGTGCATGCCCCATGAGTGTCGTCTGGGCGTTGATGGTGATTTTCCATCTCTATCACCAGGCGACTGTTTTGGACGAGTGAATAGTCCATTTCATGTACTTTTTCGAAAGGATCACAACAGTGTGATCCATTCGTTGTGTTTCTGGACCGGGATGCGGGTCCCACGAAGTTCCACTCGTGTGTGGTGCTCCAGAATGCATCTTTTTCTCTAGATATCAGTTGCACTCAAGTGAGAAGTCCTTTTGATGTGTTTTCCTGAGGAGATCGCAATGGTGCGATGCACCCGACTGTTTTCGGGGCCGAGGCTCAGGATTAAGAGATGTCGTTTGGGCATAAAGCGGTGCTGGATGACTTTTCCGTTGGATATCCGTTTGAGGCGAGTATGTAGTCAATCTCACGGGTTTTTCTGCAAGGATTACAACAGTGTAATCTTTTCGGGCGAGCGGAGCCTATTACGCGATCTTATTAAATGTGGAAGCATGAAGGGTGTACTAGTGGTGGTTCGTCCTACTATGTTTGTAGTGGGCCCTTGTCATGTGATCGCATGAACTCTCGAGAGAGTGATATTGGTGTTTAAAGAGATCTAGTTTTCCATTCCACACCCGTTGAGGTGTCAAGTTGGTGAAGATAAGTTTATGCCGTTCACGTTGACGTTGGGGTGCCATGTGCATGATAGCCTTAGGGCTGGAGATGTGGTATACTTTGGGAGTATACGGTAATTCTTAGAGGTACACGTTGGGGATGTTTGTACTTGAGAATGTTTGTGCACTTGGTTGGATTTGACTTGGGGCCACACGTCGTGTGGGCCCCATGTGCATGTCGTGTTCTTCCTTACGTACTTTTGACCTATTGCGAAGTAAAGGGTTCCTCTGTTCTTGTTTTTTGATCAGAAGGGTTGAGTTTTCCCCAGGTCCTGTTCTGAGGTTGTTTCCAGTAGGGCTGAGGTTGTTTCGAGCCTGGCTCGCCAGCAGTACCTTCCAGTGGCAATGGCCAGAGCAGTTCTGGGATTACCCTCCAGCGGGGCTGGGTAGTGGGTTGCTCATCGACTTCTTCGGGTTTACCATCTAGTAGATACTGGGAAGTGGGTTGTTCAATGACTTCTAGGGTTTAACCTCTAGCAGAGACTGGGCAGTGGGACACCCGACACTCATAGAGACTACCCTCAAGCAGAGACTGGGTCGTGGGTCACCTGACGACCTCTTAGGGTCTACCCTCTAGCAAGGCTGGGCAGCGGGTCGCCCGTCATCTAGTTCCAGGTCTACCCTCCAGCAAGGCTGGGCAGTGGGTCACCTGTCGACTTATTCCAGGTTTACCCTCCAGCAGGGCTGGGTAGTGGGTCACCCGATATCTGGTTAGGGCCTACCCTCCCGTAGGGCTGGGAAGTGGGTCACCTGATGATGTATTAGGGTTTACCCTCCAGCAGGGCTAGGCAGTGGGTCACCCGATATCATATTATGTATTACCCTCTAACAGGGATGGGCTGTGGGACACCCGTTGACATTCCAGACTCCGTCCTTTCTACTAGGCTTGTCTGTGGCTTTCCTCCGTGATTACCGGAGTGAGACCCTTGGTTATACGGGTCAGTGATGGAACGACCTTGATATTGAGGAGACCTCTCGACTACGGGGGCAGTGACGAGCTGTGGTTTGATGTTCCCCCCGAACGCTCAAGCACAAGGGGAGTTTTCCCCACCAAGACGCATCCTTGTGATGCGACCTAAAACCGTGCGGGTGAGTTAGTGCTGCCCAAAGCGGATAGTGTCAAGGTACGGTGACATGATCCCCTTGACTTGCAGTTTGGGGCAGACATGCGGGATGCTAGGCATCGATGGTGTTTACTTCTGGGACTATTGGTGACTCAATTTTTTTGGGTTGAGCTATGTGATAGAGATACCCTTACAGTCTTGTTCGGGCTTCTTGATAGATTATATATATTTGTACATACCTTGTTCGAGTACCCATTTCTTGGGCTTGGTTACTCTCCCTTCAGAAGAGGCGAAGACGCGCGGGGTATTCCCCGTGCTTTCCGTGTCTAGATTCTCATTGTTGGATGATTCTACTCTCCTGCTATAGGTATCGAAGACTCGACGAGAAGTTCATCATCTCACCATTTACAAATCCTTGCGTTTGGGAGAGTCTACTTCCTACCAATTGTTGGGTTGAGCTGTACTCTTTACTTCAGTTTAAGTTGTACCATTCTACTTTCCCTGTTCGATGTACTGCTCACCCGTTGGTACCCCTTTTTCGCTCCCTCGAGCCTTCGGGGTATCCTATGGAGTATTTTTATACTCACCACTGCTTGGGCTTTGCCCGCACTTGGTGTGCCCTTACAGACGACAAACATGTTGGTCATGACTTCAGCAGATCTCAAGAGTTCGGGAGCTTGGACCACGTGTGGTGGTCGTAGTCGGGTTCTAGGTGGGGAACCCTCCCAGATGTTTTTCTTTTGTTCACATGTTGCCGGGTTGTGGAAATTTTCTGGTTGGGTGCTTGTTTTTCCCCTTTTACTTTTCAGTTTACCTTCAGCTTCTACTTGTACTTATTAGAGGTTGATGCACATTTGTGGTGTATATATATAGCATCTTCCCTTTTCTTTTCTTCAATTTTCTTTTACTCTGCACTTTTTCATCGAGTGTGCTGTGCGTGTGTCTCTACAGGTACTCAGGGAAAGGCCTCCCTGATTTGTTTAGCATTTGGCGCTTGTCGCCATCCCCTAGCCTATGGAGATGGGCTTGGGGTAGTTGCGACTTGAGCCCGGGTAGGGTCAGGTCGTGACAAAGTGGTATCAGAAGTGGTTCATTCAATGGAACATTGTTCAGACGTGTCTAAAATGAATTGGTTGGGATATAGGGAGACAGTTTCAACGTGTCTCGAGAGCGGCTCTCAGGCCAGGGAGTCTAGTGATGGTGCGGCGGCCGACGTATCCATTCACCAGGACCTTAATAACCCTCTTTTTGACTTGGCATGCTGAGACACTTGTTGCAGGGATAATTGGTTTGTGCATCACATAAGATTGAGTCTTTCACTGTCCTTCTTAAGTCATCTCCCCATCGTTGTTTTTGTTTTGATACACATATATGCTCATCTGACCGTGGAACTCCTTGATAATATTCAGGATGTCTCCGCGAAAACAGCCAGCCAGGATACCAGCTTTGGTTCGTGACGATGACCCTGTGAGCTATGAGGCCATATTCCGGGACCCATCATGCGATCCCCTTTCTCCAGGTGGGCTGTTAGAAGCACCCCCACCTGCTGAGCAGCAGCCAGCTTCAGCAGAGCAGGCTGAGCTTGAGCGCAGGTTGAGCATGCTCTGTGAGTTCCATCAGCAGAGACCGCTGAGGATCAGTGGTGATCCAGAACCTTAGGCCGCATAGGTTTGGCTAGAGACAGTGGTTCTCCTTTTAAGGCTTGTGTGGACACCGACAGATCATATGGTGGCTTGGGCCGCCATCCTTTTTTACGGAGCAGCATGGCGTTGGTGGAGTATGGTGACTCAGATTCTTGACAATTCATCGCTTTCATGGGGTGACTTTCTGTTGTTTTTTCATGAAGAGTTTTTTCCCTCCTACATACGCTCCGTTCGGATTCAGAAGCTCCTTTAGTTTCAACAGGGAGGGATGACGATGGCCGAGTACATGGCTAGTTTCGCAGACCGTGCATGCTTTTACTCGGAATTGGTCCACGATGATTACTTCCAAGCACGGAAGTTTGAGCAGGGTCTTTTCCAAGATATTAATGTTTTCATAGTACCCCTAGGAATTTCCACATATGTCAGGGTGCTAGATCAGGTGCTGGTGACAGAGGGTTTCCTGTCGCGTTCTAGAGTTGGTGGTGGCAGCAGGCATGCCGGAGCCGAGATGTCTGCCCCAGCTAGCGAGTGACGGCAAGAAGAACCTTGACCCAGGAGGCTTTCTGACAACCAGACCCAGGGATGAAGTCGTACACCACAGTGGTGCCAGAGGTCAGCAGTACAACCCAATGAGATTCGGTGCTATTCTTGCGATGGGTGAGGTCAACTGGCATGGTACTTCCTGACTAGGCATGCAACGAGCTTCAGGAAGGTAGTAGGTGCACCACCACGAAGGAGGAAGCCCCATGATCAGAGTATTACCTAGAGAGGTGGTGAAACCAGAGGAGTGAGGGGAGATGGAAGTAGGGGACGTCTTTACGAGGTCATCTCATCACCACTAGATGGTACATGAGAGGCTCTAGGAGCTGCCAGTTGGGACCAAGGACAACCACAAGCTTTGGATGTCTACGATCCTGTAGAGAATGAGGTGATAAGAGTTACACTCTACAACTCTTCTACTTCTTGTAGTATAATTGTTAGACTATGTTTGTGGAATGCTTTTCTCCCTGCTCCTTTCTTGAGGTGTTACCAGGGTGGTACGGGGCATCAGTGTAACCCTGTGTTGGTATGATAAAAGGCGTGGGAACTTTTTCTCTACTCAATGGTGTCGACTCTTTCACTTTATGAGTGTGTAAGAGAGTCTTGGTTGCGATACATCGACTGTCGAATCTTGCATGACCAGATATCCTTGGGTGTTTCACCATATGGATGTTCGGAAGGAGGGAATCACCAGGTCTTGTTCTAGTTGTGGGTGGTGATTCCAGTTGCACCGTGCGACGTAAGTGTTCGATCAGGGAGGTGAGATACCCCCGAGAGCCTTCGGGCCATTTGAGACCATGCAAAGGGATACAGAGGTTCCCTACTGCCTTTCCCTAACCCCAAGGTTGGGTATGGGTGCACGACGTATCCCGCGTGGCTTACCTGAGAATACGTATTCTTTCTCCCATGCACGTCATCGGCAAGGGCCAACCTCGCGTGAAGAGATCAAATCCTTTTGTCTGCGTGCAGTGGTGCAGAGCTGTGCAAGAGTTCTTCTGGGTACGGGAGATCCAGGTGTGGGCTTAGTACCCTGAGTTGTTCCTTGGTTTTTCTTTTTGGGGACGAAAATCTTGAAGGAGGGAATGATGTAAGAACCTGGTTTTTTCTGTTAAAGACTTTGGAATATTCTTGATTATATTCCAGGGAAGCACCTTCAGACGGCGTGTGATTCCGAGCCCCGGTGTGGCCAGAATTAAATTTTCAGTGCGTTCACACTGGGAACGCCAAATAAATGTGATAACTCCTAAACGGAGTTTTGGATCAGAGATCTAAGTGTACATAGGGGTCCATAATGGGGTGTTTACCCTATTGATGATATAAAACATGTCGGCACGGGACTTTTGGACCCCTCTCTCGCTATTAGAATGTTAAACAAATAATTAAATTAATTAATTTATTCGTTTAATGTTGAAACTCAAGTATCTCATAAACGGTGGCTCGGATTGGAAAATGGAGGGCACCTATGAGTTCAAAACATGTCGTTTACCATAGGAGGGGTATAATTTTTGCGGGCGTGGCCCATCTGTGAAAAATGGCCATGGGGGAATTTTGGTAATTTGGCGGCCTCTAGCATTGAGTTTATTAACTTTTGAACAGAGCCTCAGATTAAAATTCCAAGCCCTCCTTTGTTCTCGAGAGGTGGCGTTTGGCCTAGGCAAGGCTTAACCTCGACTCAGTTGTAGGATTCAAATGTAGGTTAAATTGGGAGTTTTAATTAAATAATGTTTTTAATTAATTATTTCCTACATAAAACAAACTATCCTCCTCCCCTCTCCTTGGCTTGCACCTCCTGGCGAAAGAAGTCTCAACCAAGGAAGACCACTCCTCCTCCATCCTATTCTCTCCAAGGAGTTGTGGGAGGCCGGCGGATCGTCATGAAGCGACGGGCTACGCCCAAGAGGTAGGGTTTTGTTGCGTTTTCAATTCCTACATCCCTCTTTGAATTTCTTATTTTACATCGAATCACTGTGGAGTCTTCAAAAAAATCCCATAAACACGTAGTAGATTTTATATGGTTGTCGATGACTATTTTGGATCGAAATTCCGAGCTCTGAGGTGATCGCAGATGTCGGACGAAGGTGAGCGGGTTTGAAATGTTTTCCGGCCAAAAACCAGAGTTTTCAGTGGGGGTCTGGTCGGTGCCGGTCACGGGAGTCCTCCAGGTGAGCCGAGAGTGCGGCGGGTGAACGACCGGGGTTTGGGTTTTCAGTGGCGGTCGGCAGTGGAGTGCGATGCGGTGTGGAAGGCCGAGATGAGGCCGGTGTCGGTGAGGTCATCGGCGAGGCTCGGAGCAGCGTGTGGACAGTGCGGGCGTGCTGGGGCGACGATGGCTCGTTGTCGAAGGGGGCTGCTGAGGGTTTCCGGTGGAAGGGTGATGCGGCCGACGTCCGGCGCGCCGCTGTGGTCGAGGGAGGAGCTCGAGGCATGGCCTCAAGCGTGCGGAGGAAGACCAGCCGCTTGGTCGGTCTGCTGGGGGACGAGGACCTGCAAACAGCGGGCCCTGATGGAGGCGTGTGGAAGAAGACCGACCCTCCTGGACGGTCTGGTTTTTTTTAAATAACAATATTAATATTATTATTATTATTATTAAGGTTATAATAATAATAATAAGAATATATTATTATTATTATTATTATAAAATGATTTATACGTTAATAAATCATAAACCAGGAGTTGGTTTCGTGATCCGTCTGCAGCGGCACATGCCTTGGAGTGAGAGGAATAATTTGAGATGGTTTCAAGAATTTTTAATTCCCGAAACGAGGGGCCTCAGAGGTGTGAAACATCTTTAAGTGAATTGACGTTTTTCCAGGGATCTTGTTTTGGACAGCGCGGACGCGTCTGACGTCCGTTTTGAGCACCGCCAGTGACGTTGGGACCCTGGCGTCGGGGCGAAGCTTTCTAGGGTGGTTTCGGGAGTTAAAGCCATAGTTGAGGCATGGGCCCCATGACCCATCTTTTGAGCTGTGAGCAGTGTTCAACAAATGTTTTGTCGGGCGCCCATTCGTGGCATGCGAGAAGTCATTTCTGTGTGTTTTTTCGGGGAGATTGCCATGGTGCAACCCACCCACTCTAATTCGACACGATGGTGCAGGCCCCACGAGGGCCGTTTGGGCGTTGCCGGTGATTTTCCATCTCTATCACCAAGCCACCATTTTGGATGAGTGAATAGACCTTTTCGTGTACTTTTTTAAGAGGATCGCAACAGTGTGATCCGTTCGTTGTGTTTCGGGACCAGGATGCGGGTCCCACGAAGCACCGCTCATGTGCAGTGCGTCGGAAAGAATCTTTTTTCTCAAGATATCCATTTCAATCAAGTGAGCCATCCTTTTGACGTCTTTTCCCAAGGGGATCGCAATGGTGCGATGTGCCCGACTATTTTCAGGGCCGAGGCTAGGGATCATGGGTCACCATTTGGGCGGAAAGCGGTGTTGGAGGACTTTTCCATCGAATATCCGTTTGAGGCGAGTAAGTAGTCGATCATGCGTGTCTTTCTGTCAGGATTACAAAAGTGAAATCTGTTTAGGCGAGCGAAGCCTCTTATGTGATCTTACTAAATGTGGAAACATAAAGGTTGTATCGGTGGTGGTTCATATTACTATGTTTATAGCAGGCCCTTTTCGTGTGATCACATGCACTCTCGAGAGATTGATGTTGGTGTTTAAAGAGATGTGGTTGGACATGCCACAACTGTTGAGGTGGAAAGTTGGTGAAGTTACATTTATGCCCTTCGTGTTGATGTTGGGGTGCCGTGTGCATGATAGACTTAGGGCTGGTGACGTGGTATACTCTGGGAGTATACGGGAATGCTTGGAGGTACACGTTAGGGATGTTGGTACCTTAGAATGTTTGTGTGCTTTGTTGGAGTTGACTTGGGGACAAACGTCGTGTGGGCCCCATGTGCATGTCGTGTTCTGCTTTACGTACTTTTGACCACTCGCAACGTAGAGGGTTCTTCTGTTCTTGTTTGTTGACCAGAAGGGTTGAGTTTTCCACTGGTCCAGTTCTGCAGTTTTTTCCAGCAGGGCTGAGGTTGTTTCGAGCATGGCTCGCCAGTAGTACCATCTAGTGGCGATGGCCAGAGAAGTTCCGAGCTAACCCTCCAGCGGGGCTGGGAATTGGGTTGCTCATCGACTTCTTTGGGTTTACCCTCCAGTATATACTGGGCAGAGGGTTGCTCACTGATTTCTAGTGTTTACCCTCCAGCAGAGACTGGGCAGTTGGTCACCCGACACTCTTAGGGTCTACCCTCCAGCAGAGACTGGGCAGTGGGTCCCCCGACGACCTCTTAGGGTCTACCCTCCAGCAAGGCTGGGTAGTAGGTCACCTGTCATCTAGTTCCAGGTCTACCCTCCAGCAAGGCTAGGTAGTGGGTCGCCTGTCGACTTAATCTAGGTCTACCCTCCAGCAGGGCTGGGCAGTGGGTCACCTGATATCTGGTTAGGGTCTACCCTCCAGCAAGACTGGGCAGTGGTTCACCTGATGATGTATTTGGGTTTACCCTCCAGCAGTGATGGGCAGTGGGTCAATCGATATCATATTATGAATTACCCTCTAGCAGGTCTGGGCAGTGGGACACCCGTTGACTTTCCAGACTCAGTCCTTTCTACTAGGCTAGACTGTGGCTTTCCTCCGTGATTACCGGAGTGGGACCCTTGGTTGTACAGGTCAGTGATGGAACGACCTTGACTTTGAGGATACCTCTCGACTGTGGGGCAGTGATGAGGTGTGGTTTGACGTTCCCCTAGAACCCACAAGAACGAGGGGTGTTTTCGCCATCGAGACGTGTCCTTGTGACGCGACCTAAAACCGTACGGTCGAGTCAGTGCCGCCCAAAGAGAATAGTGCCAAGGTGCGGTGATTTGAGCCCCTTGACTTGCAGTTTGGAGAAGACATGTGGGATACTAGGCATCGATGGTGTTTACTTCTAGGAGTGTTTGCGACTCACTTTTCTTGGGCTGATCTATGGGATAGATATCCCCTTACGGTCTTGTTCGGGCTTCTTGATAGAGCATATATATTTGTACATACCTTGTTTGAGTACCCATTTCTTGGGCTTGGTTACTCTCCCTCCAGGAGAGGCAAAGATGCGCAGGGTATGCCACGTGATTTCCGTGTCTAGATTCTCATGGTTAGACATGTCCACTCTCCTGCTATAGGTAGCAAAGCTCGACAAGAAGTTCATCTTCTCACCGTTTCCAGCTCCTTGCGTTTGGGCGAGTCTGCTTCCTACCACTTGTTGGGTTGAGTTGTACTCTTTAATTCAATTTTAGTTATACCTTTCTACTTTCCCTATTCGATCTACTGCTCACCCGTTGGTACCTCCTTTGTCTCTCCCATGAGCCTTCAGGGTATCCTATTTAGTATTTTTATACTCACCCCTACTTGGGCTTTGCCCGCACTTGGCGTGTCCTTGCAGATGACAGATAGGTTTGTCGTGACTTCAGCGGAGCTCAGGAGTTCAGGAAATTGGACCACGTGCGGTGGTTGTAGTCGGGTCCCAGGTGGGGAACCCTTCCAGCTATTTTTCTTTTGTTCACATGTTGCCGGGTTATGGCACTTTTCTGGTTGGGCACTTGTTTTTCCCCTTTTACTTTTCAGTTTACCTTCATCTTCTACTTGTACTATTTAGAGGTCGATGCACATTTGTGGTTTATATATATAGCAGTTTCCCTTTTCTTTTCTTTTCTTTTCTTTTACTATGCACTTTTTCATTGAGTTTTCTGTGTGTATGTGTGTACAAGTACTCAGGCAAAGGCCACCCTGAGTTGTTTAGCCTTTGGCGCTTGTCGCCAGCCCCTGACCTATGGAGGTGGGCTTGGGGTAGTTGCGACTGGATCCCGGGTAGGGTCGGGTCAGGAAATGAATAACATAAATCAAAATATTAATTCACCATCATGGAACCATTATTTTATCAAAAATGTAATATAATTTTATTAAATCCGCCAAATTAACCATCCTTTTGAGATGGTGAAGGAAAAGGTACGATATCACTACATCGTGGTGCCCGTCCACATGTATGCATGAGTGATACTAAAAATTACATTTTAATGTATATGTGTTGGGAGATGGTTATGAAATCATCATAATAAGATCATAGAATATATATGATATAGGAATATTTATTATAGATAAAACATTTTTATTCAATGTGTAGTGAAGCATAAAATTTCAATAATATGGTTAATATTTATACATATTCATTGAGATTACATTTTTTTGGTAAATCACTAATCATTTTATAATATGAACTTTGATAATATAAGGGGATAAATGATAAATGGTTGTAATATATTATGGATTTTGAGGATGTATTTTCTATGATAGATGGATCAAATTCTGTGAATATGTATGGAGATGAGATGCCCTATTATAACTGAGGGGAGGGACAAACATGGAATTAATTAAAGGATTTTAGTAATGTAAGCTCAAATTCAAGATAATGGGGTAAAACTTAAAAAAAACATATATAATATAATATATTTTTTATATATCTTCAACCGCTAATATTTTTACATGTTTCAACGGAATTATTATCCTAATCTCTTTTGACCCTAATGTAAATACATTTGTGCATTGACCATAAAGACACGGTGATAATGTTTTTATGATTACTTATTAGAAAACATTTGTTGGAACTATTATATTATATTAATAATTAATATTCCGAGTATGGAATTAAGTTTACTATATTTAATTCTCAAAAGTTTAGGAACCTAATTCTAAATGAATAGGAAAATTCCAATGAAAGAATTTTTTTGAGAACTCTATTTTTTATGAATATAACTGATTCTACATTCATTACATGAATTGTAAAAAAATTAAAACGAATATAAAATTATTTTATAGAATAAATATAATTTAAATTTCATTAAATTAACTTGTCAATATGTATTTTTTTAATTTTTTATGAAATGAAACATAGTTCCATCAGAAAAATTATTTTCAGAAAAATGTGTTTTTTAAACAAAAAAATGAATGTACAGAAAAAACATGAATACATATAATTCCTATGAAATTACTAGGATTATTTATAATTAAATGATATTTATAATATATTATCATTAAATTAAAAACATAATGGGGATTTAAAAATTTATTAATTGAAATGAAATGGATTTTTTTTAAATATATATTCTTCACAGTTCAATGAAGAAAATATTTTTCAAACCATACAAAAATGTTAGGAAAATATAATACTATTATATTTATTTCATAAATTATAATACTAATCTGAAATAAATTTTATTAAAATATTATAAATAATTTATATTGTCTGTTTAAAAAAATTAATACTACACATTTATGATGAAAACATATTTCTGAAGCATGAAATTAATTTACTAAAAATTTCATAATTATTTATTATTAATTAATCAATATATTTTCTAAATTCATAACCATTAAAAATATTTTACATAATTTGTTTCATACAATTTATACATACTTATTTGACCACTATGTTATAATGTTTTACTATATAATTTTTCATTAAACCCGTGATTTAGTTTAAATAATGGTTTTGAATAACCCACATATATTTCATTGTAAATACATATAATATCTTTTGGTGTCACAATATAACCCCCTTCAAATAAATTCCAACCATGAAATTAAATAACTCCAATAAAAATAGATGAGGGTATCTCTTCTTAATCTCTTCCTTTGGTTAAGAGGTAGCTTCCATGGATTTATTATTCCTCTAATGAACAATATATAGTGGAGTAGTCTTTTTACATATAACATTATCTATATAATCCAATATTTATACTTCGTGTTCTTCATAGGAAAGAACATGATCCAGTAGAAAAACCTCTAAGTAGTTTACATTTAAATGGTCAAATATGTACTTCCTAAAAACTGAAACATGTGACACATCATTATTGTATGAGAGGATTTGTGGATGCACAATGCGATAGGATACATACCCTAAAAAATTAATTAATATTTATTGAAAAATATCCATATGTGTCATCATTCACTTCTTTCTAAATATAATATTATTCAATCTAGAATAAATTTATAGGAATACATTTTAACAAACCTCAAATTCATGATCATATCAATAATTAACATCATAATTCTTATATCGACAATGAACTACCATGATGTTTTTTTGAATGAATGTAAAATTTTCTTGAATTTCCCAAGTTGAATAAAGTTCTAATATCTTTCATTCTCCAGAATCATCTAATGATGCTATAGATCATTAATTCTTTCTATAGAGGGATTTATAAGGATCCATCGTAATTCTTGAGTGGTAGATAATATTATGATATAAATAGACTATAGGAATGTTTTGATTACATACTCATTTGAAAATAATACAATATAATATCAAAATAAACACCAGGTTTTGAATTATCCTCTTAGACTAACCTTCTATCTATGGATGGTATGTAATACTGAAAAAAGTCTATCTTTCCTAATATTATTGAAGACAAATCTAGTATATCATATTAAACATATGATCTCAATTAGATGCAATATAATTTCATATTATATAAAAACATTCATCATCCATGATTTATATAATCATAATAATGTAAATATAGAAATATAATCTAATTCACATTAAGTGTGTATAATTTATCTTGTTACCAACCACAACACAAATAGTATAATTTGTTTTATATATTTAGGGTAGTCTGATGATAAAATACTTGATGATGTTTTTCTATTTCCATTCTAGAATTTTATTTTATTTTGACATCCTATATACTTCTATCTCTCAACCTTAATATTCTAACAAACCAAGTAGTATGTTTCATACTCTGAAATATCTCACTTTAGTTTCTGAATAAAATTCATCATTAAGATCATTATATGTCATTATACTTCTAGGATGAATTGACAATGAAGATCTATGAGATTTTTCTAATTGATCATTCTTAATGTATTTATGGTTATGATACATTGTTCTAGAACCATATCATTCAATCCCAATAAAAGCAGAACTCATGAACATTTATCACTATCTTTGGTAACTCTACATCCACCTGTTTTTATATATAATCATAATATAGATAGAATTATGATGACTCTCTTGATAAAAAGAATATGTATCCCCATAATTAATGAAAACATGGTAAATAAATTAAAATTTTAAAAATATTGGATCTTTATTGATCCTCATCGTAGATAAGAGTGTATTATTCATTCAACTAAAATCATAAAATACCATGTTCATATTCCAAGGTTGGTAATTTCTTTAATAGTAAGAATCTATAATCAAATCATACCATCACCATTACACCATGTTCAACTACATTTTGGGTGAATATGTTATTTTATATTTTAATATCATTATTTATATAACACATTACTCTGTAAGGATAATGGATCTATATTTCTAATTCAATTTTTACCACTATTAACTATAAATCCTAGGTTGGATAATTTTTATAGTAAATAATAAAATTCTCTGAGGAATTACATATCACTATATCATTATTCATTTGAACACATCTTAACCCCCTTCATGATGCATCATTTTAAATCAAATACCCATCTATAAAGCTGATTAGTGTGAGATCAATTACATGTACCATCTTATTATTTAGTTCCAAAAAAATTTCTTTACATACAAGTATCCAAAGGAGATTCACTTACATAGCTGATAATATGGTGAGTATATTTTATACACATAATATATCATTTACATGTCATTGATGATATTTAAAAAATTCAAGGAAACTACAATTCATTGACACTATGGTTGTTCTAGGATAATGTTGAAAAAAATTAATCTTTAATAGATACCCCAATATACCCTATCATGAGACTATATTACAAAAAATGAATATTTTTTTATCCAAATTTAATAGTTGGTAAAAATTTCAAACAAAATATCTTTCATAGGGGTATTACAAATGGTCATAAATTGATATTCATGATCATCCATTCTCATTGATTATATAAGAATATCACCAATAATTGATAGAAAAAATTGATCAACATAACTCTAATATTATATTAATTAAATCAATGAATATAGTAGGGGTATTTTTAAAACAAAATAGAATAACTATAAATTCTTAAATTCACTACCAAGAATGAATTGTTATCTTGGTTATTAATTTTATTTTGAACATAAATAAATCATATCCATATCATATATGAATATTGGAAGAATAGTTTTCTCCTATTAATTAGTAAAAAAATCATATAAATTGGAAAGAAAACACTTACATGTGATTATGATATATTTTATGTTACCATTATTCAATGTAGGGTCACATTGATTCATCACCCTTATTACAAATTTTAATATGTCATGGTTGGATTATGTTCTGATAGAAACATATTTTAAATTGTTTCATTGTATCGGCTATAATAGAATAATTAATACCATCCATAATTACAAGATAAATAATAATTATTTAATATCTTTTTTATAATTGATCTTTTATGTTTTATTGATATAGTGATGTATGAAACAAAATAGTCTAAAAAATACCATGTTTTGGTACTAAATTGAAAAAAATTATTATTTAAATTACTAATTTACCTATAAAAATAATTCATCATCTTCGAGAATTTTTTTCACACATGTTATCCTTATAAATAATCCATGTATACTAAAATCCTTCAAAACCCATGAAATTGGAAATATAATAATTGTTGAGCTCAAGAACTAATTAAGTTTTAGATATAAATAAGTAGTAATGGCATAAACATGACAAGAGTTATATTGATATAATCAGCATACAACATGAATCCATAATTAACTAGAAAATGGGATTATTCTATATGAACTATTGTAAATGAAAACATTGATATTAAAAATAAAAATATCATTCTGATGGATTATATATTTTCATATATATAAAACCAATTTTAATGTTCTTGTGTGATGTAACATTACTTATTGTCAATATCAAAGTCATGATATCCTTCAATAAAGGCCCTATTCTAGGTTAATAACATATTATTGGAATAGGAATTCAAAAAATACAACATGTTTTGCATCATGATAATTTTAAATTAATCAAAGAATTGTACAATATCATTCCCAATAAGTCACTTTTTAATGTCATTTTCATTCACCATATATGAAAATGAATTAAAATTAAATAATGAACATTTATAATAATCATACACATTAAAATAAATACATAAATTATTCTACGAATGTTACCCATGTCAATGAAATGGATAAGATGATGAAAACACATTCAATTGAATAAGGTGGATAGTAAAATTAAAAATAGGAAACTTGAAAATAAAAATCATTGTTAAGAAGAAAAACACATTGTAGAATGAAAACAAACTTTCATATATTCTATTTTAACATCACGTAATCCATGTATTGTAAATTATCATTTTTCCAACATACTAATCAATGGTTTTATGTTTGAGACTTTATTTAAATAACATGATCATAATCCTTTCAAATAAAAAAGTGGATCATTTAAATAGAACATATCGTAATATGAGAAAAAAATTAAAATTATATAATGTTGGAATATATATATCTACAAAATAATTATAGAATATCAAATAATAAGATTAAATGATATAGTTTACTCCAATTATATAATATATTATCATATAGAGACTATAACTCTATAAAAAAATTGAGTGTTCAAAAAATTGAGCTACTGGGAAAATTACTAAATCTATAGCCTTTGGAATAAGGGAACAAGATTTTTCTTGTAAATATTATTCAATAAAAAAAATATAAAATTCATGTTAGAGTAAATTATTCTTTTTCAAAATATTTAAAATTGTGCATTAATTTTTTTATATATCAGTTTATTAGAATTGAGACCAAGAAAATGATCATGATTTAGTGATTCTTAAAGAATGATAGGGGTTTTCATTGTTAATATGAAAAATGTTGATAAAAATTTATAAAACCAATAAATCAATTATTTACATATTTATATCATATTAAATTAGTAAAAAAGTTCTCAAGGAAATCCGTGACATAAATTTGTAGTATTATTTCATTAGGTGGATAAACCTACCTGAATATGATCATACCCACATTTAAAAAAATAATTACATGGTGGATTAGTTATGATATCAATATGAAAGAAAATGAATAATTTTATTTGGATATTATTAATGTTGTATATCTCTATTATAATTAATTATAAGATAATTTAATGGATATGAAAATATTACCAAATTTAATGAACGATTGTACTTTTTGTACACTTATATTAAACTGTTAAATTATTGTGGATCAATTGTTATTCATATCATTTATTTTATTTTATTTATTTCTCCAAAACCGTATTGATATAATAAATATATTATTTATCCTTTATCTACTTACTTATTTCCAACCATTGTATATAGTGAATGAAGACAAAACAAGCTACAGAGTCGAGGTTTTAGTCCACACAACAGACAAAAAAATGTTTTTTCATTCTATTGGCATGAATATATGACTAAAAATTATAATACACTCAGTCTACGTAAAGTAATTAATGAAGATGATACTTATTTAACTATGCTATTTTTTTGGATAATATTAGTTGATTATAATTAAGAATAATGCTATGTAGTTCATAGTACTAAGGTCAGGGAGTTGAGTATTCCTTGCATGTCTCCTTGAATATTAGCAGGTTAGGATAAAAATGATTGAAAAGTGGATTTATTTCAAATGAATGGGTTCTAGGTAGACTAAAATGGAAGTGATTGAACGATGGATTTGAATGTATGTTGTGTCTGGATGGGGGGATGATGGGAACTTTTATAAGTGAATAAAATGTTTATTTTTTTTATTCCATAAAATTTTTCAATAATTCCATGACACTAATGAATGGAAAATGAAGAAAATGTGATAAAATATAAATTAAATATTTCCCAATTGAATAAAACACCACCTATTTTTTATAGGGTTGTTTTGGAATTTTTTTAGACTATTAAAATTTGTTAACCTTAGTTAAACTTTGGGTGAATTTTTTTAATTAAACACACATAATTATATAAATATTATTCACACAAATAATATGTTTTTGAAGCCTTACATTTATATATATGATAATATTTTTGAGGATACTAACGCTTATAAAAACATTTAGTTATAAATAATTCAATAAATTTTATGAGGATTCCATGAAATGATGAAACTAGGCGTTACCTTGAAAATTCATGATTTAATCAATATATTTAATTTTTTTATATTAATGATATATTTTAATTAATATTAATAAAATATATTAGTTTTTATAATATAAAATAATAATTAAAATTGGATAAATTTATTACATAAATTTATATTATGTTAATTAATTATTTTGAAACATTTTAGGTCATTCTAACACGATGAAAAAATCATGGAAATTAAGATTTTCTTAAATCATATGTTTTTCAAATAAAAAAGACCTTTTTTTGAAATTACTATAAAATTGAATAAAAAATTAAATATTATATAATGATTTCAAAAAATTTGTTCATTTATAATTAATTCAAATTTGAAAAAATATAAATTCAATTTATAAATAAAACTGAAAAATAAAATGAAATATCATTTATAAAGGGAAATGAAATTTTAATATATTAAACGATATAAATCTTATTTAAATAATTTACCATCTAATTTGTTTTTATTAAATTATTAATAAAAATCATAATTTATGAATAATAATATGACTCATAAAATAGGAATCTCTATTGCATAAATGGATTTTTTTTATAAAAAAATCAAGACAATAACTAGTCTTATTAGTCATTTTAGATAATATAACTGATTGTATATCATATTAAATTCTGTAATTATTTTCATTATAAATTGATTTCACAATTTAATGTTTCCAATTCATTCATTATAATTAAATGGATATGTTTTGTTGGTCATTCTTCAATATTTACATAATACATAAATGTCACGACCCGTCCTCGAGGCCCATGCCGTGACTACCCCAAGCCTACCTTCCATAGGCCAGGGGATGGCGACTAGCACCAAAGGCGTAAATCCCGATAACTGGGAAGGCATTGCCTTTATAAAAGTAAACAAAACACCACAGAGTACAAGCGGAAGCAAAACACTAAGTACAAAAGAAAGTGCTGAAAAGTAAATGGGCCAGAATACAAACCCAAATGAAAGTACAACTACAACTGAACAAGTAAAATGGAAAATGACAATTGCTGGAAGAACGGAAGCAGCTCCTGGGTCGTCCTCCTCGGATCCTACCTGATATGTAGGTACAGATGGCGCAGCTTCTAGATCGTCCACCACGGATCCTACCTGAAGGGTTGGTACAGATAGCCTCCACAACGCTCTCGCCCGTCAACCTCCTCCGAGTGTCGTCTCGCCGTGAAGTCCACCTCCAGATACTGACTCGTCGTGTAGTCCACCTCCGGGTACCGTCCAGTCTTTGAACACTCGGCCTCCGTCATCACATTCTGTCATCTGCAACCAACACAACAAGGTGCGGGCATAGCCCGTGCAGGGGTGAGTATAACGATACTCATTAGAGACCCCGATACCCTCAAGGTATCACTAAAAACAACATGGATATCCACAAAGAAGATCTCAATAGATAACCTCTACATAGGTATATGCCATGTATATACCTAAGTTATCAAGTAACCCATCTCAATCATGAGGAAAACACCAAGATCATGAAATTAACGGATAACCACTTCCCAGGTATATGCCCATACATATACCTAAGTTATCATGTGACCCATCTCAATCATGAGGCAAACACAAATGTCCAAAGTCTCAACTCAAACCAGGATTTTCATTATCGAAATCGTAACTGTTGAAGAGCTTCGTCTCTAGAGTGTACAGTGGTCCTGTCACAACTCCGAGGTACTGCTCACTAACCTAAGACTGCTGAGGTACTCCTCCTGTCGAGTACCGCGGGTCTGCGGCCAACTACTGGGTGCTCCGTCCGCTGTGGGTTTGTCGCCAAATACCGGGCACTCCCCCTAATAGCCTACAGAGGTACTCTTCCTGTCGAGTACAGCAGGTCTACGGCCAACTATCGGGCGCTCCGTCCACCGTGGGTCTATCGCCAAATACCGGGCGCTCCGTCCACTGGGTTAGTCGACTCACTCCAAGTCGAGTCGGTCAAGCAGTCGTCAGGTCTCAGCCGGCTACACGGTCTCCGTACTTCGTACGCTCGTCTCTTGGAGGGTCCTTTCCACGAGCTACAGGTCGATACTACAAGTATCACAAAGTCCCACAAAGAAGTATCTCAAAGGACCGCCTCGTCATAGGGGTCTCAACGCATTAGTCGGCGCGTCTATCGGACGCCCGGTCTGTGAGTTATTAGCATTTTCGTCCAAGGGGGCCAGTTGGTTTCTTGAACGAACCAACCAGACCGTATCTCAATTATACCCCGAACTCTCATAGGGTATACTCATAGGGACCATTTCTCAACGTGATCACCAACGCCGCTGATGTTTCGTCAAACGGACGTCCAGTCTGAAAGATAACTGCTTTTCTGTTCCAAGGGCCCGGTTGGATTTTGGGTACAAACCAACCCGGCCACTATCCAATAGAAACCAAAACTCAGGCGAAGAATGCCAAAAGTTCCGTCTCATCAAGAGGAAAACAACGAGACAGACGGCGCGTCATTCGGACGCCCAGTTTGTGGGTTATTGGCTTTTTCGTTCCAGGGGCCCGGTTGGTTTTGTGAGCGAACCAACCCGAACGCACTCCGACGGCATGCAAACCTCGAGCGGAGTAAGCCAAATGATCCGTCTCACTTAGAGGAATCCAACAAAGTCGACAGCACGTCATTCCGACGTCCGTAGCTCAAGATATAAGCGTTTCCTCTCCGAGGGCCCGGTTGGTTTCGTATCTGAACCAACCCGGCCGAACCCAAAGTATTCTGAAACCTTGAGTTCGATATAAGGAAACGAACAGCTCGTTCCAAGGATCACTACGCAACTGACGGTGCACCGATCGGAGGTCCGTAGCCCAAGATATGGGCAAAAGACCAAACAGGGTCCGAAAACGGGAGGTCTGGGCCCAGACCGACCTGGCCCGAACTCCCATGGGTCGGCCCGAACCGGGTGGACCTGAACCGGCCCGACCGGCCAGCCGCGGCTCGGCCAGCGCGACCGAGCGGAAGCCGCGGGCGGGGTGCGCGGATCCCCCCCTCACCGCTGATTGAAGCCGGCGGCGAGCCGCCGCTGCCAGCCTTCCGGCGGCGCGCCGCCACCGCCTTCCGCGGACCACCGGACGCGCTCTGGTGGTCCGTTTCTCCTGCCTTCTTCGCCAACGGTCCTCCCGGGACCCGACCTTCAGTGCGAAGGGATTCAAATGCCATAGCGGCCTGCTTCGTCGTTGTCTTTTGATCCGCACATCGATAAACAAGCCACGGAGGGTTGTCAGGCCGTGTTTGTTCAGCCCGCGTCCTCCACATTAGGTGTTATCAATTGGAAAATAATAAACACATGATTTTAATCATTGACGAGGGTATAATTTATTGATAATAAATTATATGAAAACCTTGCAATCAAAAACCCACGCACGAGAGTTTAAAATTTGAATGTGTGGCACGACGATGTCGCGTATACTTGCCGCTCGATCCCACGCGACATGACGATGTCGTGCATCCTTGCCGCTCGATCCCGCGCGGTGCGACGGAACCGCGTCAATTTCATTCGATCCGAAACAACAATAAAAACAATAAGGGAGGGGGACGACCGTGTTTGTGCAGTCCGGCCTCCTCTTGTTAACTGATATCATGCGGTCCAAATATCGCGGATAAAAGACGGAAGAGAAACACGTAAGGAAAATCACGTAAACCCCCTACCTCGGTTTCAAGAGCGGAGTCGCGGAAAGAGGATTTGAAGATGACGTCGGGGTGCATCTGAGGAGGAATCGGCGTCTCCTCACGTGTTACGGTGAAGAGGAAGGAAGGCACGCCGTCGTTTTTCGTGGAAGGATGGTGTTCTTCGTCGGAGACCGATTCGTTCTTCACGTTCTTCGTCGATGAATAAGATGTTATTCAAGACTCCCAAATCCTCCCAAGAAACAAGGGAACTAACCCAAAATAAATTAAGCCACACATAATTTATTAACTCAACATGGCTTTTGAAATTCAAGTGTTTGAATTTCAAAAAAACTCACATTAAACTCACTACATTAATGTCATAAGTTATTAAATTAAGTTAACAATATTAATGGTGAGGTGAGGGGGCTAGAGGATTTGAATGGGTGGGGTTCGTGTGGGCCCCACCACCCTCATAACCTCCCAATGGAGGTTGGGTAGTTACCCAACTTCCTACCAAAGGATTAAACACTTAGAGTAAAATAAAAATTGTTCTTAAATTTTTATTTTTCACTTCCACAATTTTTTATCAACTTCTCTCGAGTAAATAAAACTCCAGAATAGGCGTTCATAAGCAAATACCGGAGCTACGGTTCCATCTGTGCCCTCAGAATTTGATTCCGAGCACCGGTTCAAAATATAGGAATTCCCGCTAGTTCATTCACTGAACGTACCCGAGCTAATCTTCGGAAAATGATTCCGGGCACACCGGGCCTCAGAATCAGGCGCCGTCAGAAACCACATTCTTGTAAAATTTCAAAAAAAATTAAGAAAAAAATTTCCTTGAAATTTCCGTGTCTTTACATTACTCCCACTTTAGGTCTTTACGTCCTCGTAAAGCTTCAACACAAACTAGGGTCACAAAAGCGGTATTGAGCACGCATCTGATCTCCCACTCTCATGTGCTCACCTGGAGGCTCTCATACTGCCAGTGAAAGCGCACTCGAGGAATCGTCCATCCTCGTAGGATCCGCTCATGTCGATCCTCGATTCCCACTAGAACCTTCGTGAAAGTCACCCCATCGCCAAAGTCCAGCTCACCATGGTCGATGATATGTGAAGGTTTGAGCACGTATATCCTCAGTTGAGATACGTGGAAGTCGTCATGCACCTAGTGCAACTGAGGGGGATGCGTCAAGCGGTAAACCACTTCACCTACCAAGCTGAGGACCTAAGAAGGTCCACTGAACCTCCAGGATAATTTTCCGCCTTGGCCACATCACCGTAAACCTCATCGAGGTGAAACCCGTATAAGGACGTGATGTTCATCCTCAAACTCTAGAGGCCACCAAGTCCTGTCAGCATAAGGCTTATATCGGCCCTGTGATGTCCTCATCTGCTCTTGGTTGACCTGGACCTTCTCTAGTCTCACAAGAGCTGCTATGATTTCTTCCTTGCTGATAAGAGAAATCCAGTCTCATCCCCTGGATGAACCACATTAATTTCCTAATACAGTCAATCCTGACATGGATGATGCATTCATGCCATGGATGACGTCATAAGGTCTCGACATAACTACCAAGAGATCCAACTTTCACTCTCACCTCCAAGGGTCGATTCACACTGTCGGCATCAGTGTGAGGTCACTAGGTCTCCCCTAGTAGAAATCTCGAAAGTGAGGGTCAAGTCAACAGTTTTAACCGGGACCACTCAGTATCAACCAAACAAAAGGACAGGAAAGCAAACATCACAAATATAAGTGTCTTTTTATTATTGTAGCTCATAGTACAAAGACACGAAGAAACTACAAACAAACATCAACAAAACTAGAAGAAACAGGATCAATAGCCTCCAGGTCTGGAGCTAGTACTGCTCCTGTACATCTACTTCCGGAGCTCCATGACCATAGGCCTGAGATGCCTGAAGCTGAGCTCTCCCATGTTCTCTTGTCCCCTGCGGTTGGGGTGGGCCTCCTGGTGGTGGGGTGGCAACACCCCGAAGCGTCGTCCACCTCCAGCTGCACGACCGGCTCCTCTTCCATGGCCGCCTGCTCCTTGAGGTTTGACCTGATCGAACCTCTACCTCTAGCTGGGAGGTTCTTCCTTTAACTGCTGGTCATCTACATGGTGGGTCGGATAGTCACGTTCCATGTGACCAATTCTGCCGTAGGAGGAACACTGTCCACTCTCAGCACGTCTGGCTCTGACTGCGCACCAGTTTCCCCGCACAACTGAACCTGAGTCATGAAGTCGGCCATCGGTAGGTCTGGTCCTCTTGGACCTCTGCGTCATCTGTCTGCTGCCTGCTATAGAAGACTCTACCACAAGCCGACTAGTGGTGGGTCCTTCTGCTGGAGACTGCTCAGCAAGGAAACTCTCCACTAAGAGGGATCTCTCCAACACCCATGTCTGCGTCGGAATGCTGTGAGAAACAACATAAGCTATAATCTCTCTCCTGAGCCCCTGATCGAAGGATCGGGCCCTAAAGAACGGGTCCCGTACCATATCTGTGGAGTAGCATGAGAGGTCTGTGAACCTTGCTGAATACTATGCCACTGTCATGCTGCCCTGCCGCAGCTAAAGTAGCACCTGTATACGCACCGCTCGAAGGGTGGCTGGTACAAACTCTGCCTGGAATAGGATCTTGAAGTCTTCCCAAAGAAGTGTCGCCTCGTCATTCATCTGGAGCATCAGGCTCCACCATCTACCTGCTGCTGCCTGAAGATGGCTGGCAGCAAAGATCACCATGAAGTCTGCCGGCGTCCCCACTAGCCTGAAAACTCTCACCACAGCCTCCAACCAATCCTCAGCCGCCTGCGGGTCCGTCTCTCCCCAGAACCTAGGTGGCCTTTGGCGCTGGAACTCGTGCAGTGCGCTCAAGCGACGTGCACCCTCTGCTGCTAGGCCTGGTGGCATCGGTGGCCCAACGGGTAGTAGTACCGCATGTGCCTCAACTGGAATAGAGCCATGTATTGAGGCCACGTCGCTCGACGGGCTGTCAGTACAAACAACTCTCAGGGCTCTAGCAGGTCGTCCGCGGGGAGGCATCCTGAAAGAAACAAACATGACACGATCAAAAGACTTATACCTAGTGAGCTGACCTGGTTTGAGTTGATATTTAAATAAAACTTCTGGAAACACACACGCAATCAGTGTTTTCGTGCACAAAGTCGGAAATCAGTTGTCAGGGTCCTGGTGTATGGATACGTCGGCCTCCCGCACCAACACTGGACTCCCTGAACTGAAAACCACACTAGGTACTCTTAACACTATTGATTCACGGAAAGAAAATATCAGAGTTATAAGTTCTGTGGCAGAACCGACTCCTCTGATACCAATTTGTCACGAACCATCCCCGGGGCCCATGCCGTGACTACCCTAAGCCCGCCTTCCATAGGCCAGGGGCTGGCGACTAGCACCAAAGGTGTAAATCCCAATAACTGGGAAGGCATTGCCTTTATAAAAGTAAACAAAACACCACATAGTACAAGAAGAAGAAAAACACTAAGTACAAAAGGAAGTTTTGAAAAGTAAATGGGCTGGAATACAAACCCAAATGAAAGTACAACTACAACTGAACAAGTACAATGGAAAAAGACAACAGCTGGAAGAATGGAAGAGGCTCCTGGGTTGTCCTCCTCGGATCCTACCTGAAGGGTAGGTATAGATAGAACAACTCCTGGATCGTCCACCACGGATCCAACCTGAAGGGTAGGTACAGATAGCCTCCACAACGCTGTCGCCCGTCAACCTCCTCTGAGTGTCCTCTCGCCGTGAAGTCCACCTCCAGATACTGACTCATCGTGTAGTCCACCTCCAGGTACCGTCCAGTCTTTGAACACTCAGCCTCAGTCAACACTTTCTGTCATCTACAACCAACACAACAAGGTGCGAGCATAGCCCGTGCAGGGGTGAGTATAACGATACTCAGTAGGGACCCCGATACCCTCAAGGTCTCACTAAAACAAACATGGATAACCACAAAGAAGATCTCAACAGATAACCTCTACTAAGGTATATGCCATGTATATACCTAAGTTATCAAGTAACCCATCTCAATCATGAGGAAAACACAAAGATCATGAAATTAACGGATAACCACTTCCCAGGTATATGCCCATACATATACCTAAGTTATCATGTGACCCATCTCAATCATGAGGTAAACACAAAGGTCAAAAGTCTCAACTCAAACCAGGATTTTCATTATCGAAACTGTAACTGCTGAAGATCTCCGTCTCTGGAGTGTACAATGGTCCTGTCACGACTCCGAGGTACTGCTCACTAACCTAAGACTGCTGAGGTACTCCTCCTGTCGAGTACCGCGGGTCTGCGGACTACTACCGGGCGCTCCGTCCGCTGTGGGTTTGTCGCCAAATATCGGGCGCTCCCCCTAATAGCCTACAGAGGTACTCTTCCTGTCGAGTACTACGGGTCTGCGGCCAACTATCGGGTGCTCCATCCGTCGTGGGTCTGTCGCCAAATATCGGGCGCTCCGTCCACTAGGCTAGTCAATTCACTCCAAGTCGAGTCAGTCAAGAAGTCGTCAGGTCTCAGCCGGCTACACGGTCTCTGTACTCCGTACGCTCGTCTCTGGGAGGGTCTGCTCCACAAGCTACAGGTCGATACTCCAAGTATCACAAAGTCTCAAGAAGAAGTATCTCAAAGGACCGCCTCGTCATAGGGGTCTCAATGCATCAGTCAGCGCGTCGATTGGACGCCCGGTCTGTGAGTTATTAACTTTTTCGTCCCAGGGGCCCGATTGGTTTCTTGAACGAACCAACCCGGACGTATCTCAACTGTACCCCGAACTTTGATAGGGTATACTCATAGGGACCGTTTCTCAACGTGATCACCAACGCCACTGACGGTTCGTCAAACGGACGTCCAGTCTGATAGATAACAGCTTTTCTGTTCCAAGGGCCCGGTTGGATTTCGGGTACAAACCAACCCGGACACTATCCAACAGCAACCAAAACTAGGGCGAAGTATGCCAAAAGTTCCGTCTCATCAAGAGGAAAACAACGATACAGACGGCGCGTAATTCGGACGCCCGGTTTGTGAGTTATTGACTTTTTCGTTCTAGGGGCCCGGTTGGTTTTGTGAGCGAACCAACCCGACTGCACTCTGACGGCATCCAAACCTCGAGCGGAGTAAGCCAAATGATCCGTCTCACTTAGAGGAATCCAACAAAGTTGACGTCACATCATTTGGACGTCCGGAGCTCAAGATATAAGCGTTTCCGCTCCAAGGGCCCGGTTGGTTTCGTATCCGAACCACCCCGGCCAAACCCAAAGTATTCTCGAAACCTTGAGTGCGATATAAAGAAACGACCGTCTCATTCAAAGGATCTCTACGCAACTGACGGTGCATCGATCAGAGGTCCGTAGCCCAAGATATGGGCAAAATACCAAAGAGGGTCCGAAAACGGGGGGTCTGGGCCCGGACCGACCTGGCCCGACCCCCCCTGGGTCGGCCCGAACCGGGTCGACCCAAACCGGCCTGGGTCCGACCCCGCTGGGCCTGGCCCGGCCCGACCAGCCAGCCGCGGCTCGTCCAGCGCGGCCGAGCGGAAGCCGCGGGCGGGGTGCGCGGACCCCCCCCCCCCCCCCCCCCTCGCCGCTGATTGAAGCCGTCGGCGAACTGCCACCGCCAGCCTTCCGGTGGCGCGGCGCGCCGCCCCCACCTTCCGCGGACCATCAGACGCACTCCGATGATCTGTTTCTCCTGCCGTCTTCGCCAACGGTCCTCCCAGGACCCGACCTTCACTGCGAAGGGATTCAAACGCCATAGCGGCCTCCTTCGTCGTCGTCCGTTGATCCGCACATCGATAAACAAGCTGCGGAGGGTTGTCGGGCCGTGTTTGTTCGGACCACATCCTCCGTGATAGGTGTTATCAATTGGAAAATAATAAACTCATGATTTTAATCATTTACGAGGGTATAATTTATCCAAAATAAATTATATGAACACCTTGCAATCAAAAACCCATGCACGAGTGTTTAAAATTTGAATGCGCGGCGTGACGATGTCGCGCATACTTGCTGCTCGATCCCGCGCAGCGTGACGATGTCATGCATCCTTGCTGCTAGATCCTGCGCGGTGTGATGGAACCGCATCAATTTCATTCCATCCGCAACAACAAGAAAAAAAATAAGGGAGGGGGACGCCCGTGTTTGTGCGGTCCAGCCTCCTCCCGTTAACTGATATCATGCGGTCCAAATATCGCGGATAAAAGATGGAAGAGAAACACGTAAGGAAAATCACGTAAACCCCCTACCTTGGTTTCAAGAGCAGAGTCGCAGAAAGAGGATTTGAAGACGACATCGGGGTACATCTGAGGAGGAAGCGGCGTCTCCTCACGTGTTGCGGTGAAGAGGAAGGAAGGCCCGTTGTCGTTCTTTGTGGAAGGATGGTGTTCTTCGTCAGAGACCGATTCATTCTTCACGTTCTTCGTCGATGAAAATATGTTCTTCAAGCCTCCCAAATCCTCCCAAGCAACAAAGGAACTTACCCAAAATAAATTAAGCCACACTTAATTTATTAACTCTACATGGCTTTTGAAATTCAAGTGTTTGAATTTCAAAAAAACTGACATTAAACTCACTACATTAATGTCATAAGTTATTAACTTATGTTAACAATATTAATGGTGAGTTGAGGGGGTTAGAGGATATGACGGGGTGGGGTTCGTGTGGGCCCCACCACCCTCATAACCTCCCAAGGGAGGTTGGGTAGTTGACCAACTTCCTTCCAAAGGATTAAACACTTAGAGTAAAATAAAAATTGTTCTTGACTTTTTATTTTTAACTTCCACAATTTTTTATCAACTTCTCTCGAGTAAACGCAACTCCGGAATAGGCGTTCATAAGAAAATACCGGCACTGCGGTTCCATCGGTGCCCTCGGAATTTGATTCCGAGCACCGGTTCAAAAGATAGGAATTCCCGCTCGTTCGTTCACTGAACGTAGCCGAGCTAAACTTCGGAAAATGATTCCGGGCACACCGGGCCTCAGAATCAGGCGCCGTCAAAAACTGCGTTCTGGTAAAATTCCAAAGAAAAATAGGAAAAAAAATTTCTTGAAATTTTCGGGTCTTTACAATAAATATATCACAACATTATTTATGATTTGTGTTTCTTGTGGAGAATGATATTGAATGAATTAACATATTTAAAGATAAACCAATATTTTAATTTATTATGGTAAAATATTTAATATTCATATTTATAGATGTTTGAACATTCACCTAACAGTTATAATATTTCACCCCTTCCTCTATGATTTATTTTTCCATATTTTCCATATTCATAAATATTGAATATTTTTTATACACATCACAAAAAATCTATGATTATCTTTTGAAATAAACCATCATGCACCTTTTAAATTTTTTAAGGATTTAATTTATTGAAATTTTAAAATATTTAATCAACACCAAACATATTCTTTCAGACATATTCCATTCATTTTTGTTAAATTTTTACATTAAACATTTATCATCATATATGTCACAATATTCAATATAATTATAATACCTTTGTATCGTTAATGGGTTGATATAAAATCAAACCAAAAAGTCATGGTTTGGTAATTTTTTCCTAGAACAATTAAATTGAATTATTAACATAATATCACCATGTATTTATACAAAAGAACATATAATAACAACTTCCTCAATGCGTCATTGTAAATCAGAAACCATTCTCCATTGCAGGGTACTATTGAGCATAGGTAAACTAATCGAAATTCTCTCCAAGTCTATGATATTTTATTTAAATTTATCTATCTAAAGGAAATTAGCTTCTTCTTGTGTCAACAAGGTGATTGGAGTAGATATCCAAGAAAATGTTTTCAAATATAATTTTTAATATCCAACAAATCCATGAAAACTACGGAACTCGATCACCTTGGGGGGTCATAAAAAATGATCAATAACTATAATATTTAATTATCCAAATATATTCTAACTACTTATATTATATATAATAAAAATGAATCATTATATGGCCATACTTCACACCATATATATCTTACATTTAACTCCATCATCCATAGGGTCTTCCACAAAATCCATAAGTGATATTTATGTTATTTATTTCTCAATGAATATATAATAATATAATCTATGCAGACTTCCATAAACTAGTCAAACAAATCAATAAATCTTATATTCATCAAAATACATGATTTAAAAGGGGAAATTATTAAGAGAAAATGGAATCACTATAAATTTAACATGTTTGTATGTCAAATGAAAGGTTATCTTGGCCATGTCTTCACTTTTGAGCCTCAATTGATAGTATCTATATTGATGATATATCACTGAAAAATAATTAAATCTCTATAAATTACTGCATATAGAGAATTATGAGTAAAATATTAATTATTTTGATGTTATTATGTTCTAGAAAATCAATAATGTGTTGCATTGATCTATTATCCTGTATAAAAAATATAATAGTTTTACCCCATAGTGACATACAAGTCCAAATGAATACCATCTCAAGATTTTCCAAATGTATCTTATTATATTCTTGAATCCCAATTGACTCCATTCTATATGGAATAATATAATATTTTTATAAAACCTTAAAATTTTAGTTAATGGACTAATAACATCGATTTCATTATTGACATGCAATACCTAGCATTATGAAAATTGTGATATATATTTAATTATTACTGTAATATATTTATTGAATTTGATAGTACAAATATTAAAAAAATCAATGAGAATAAAATTTTTAATGGTAATACTCAATAAAAATGTATTGATTAATTATTATAAAAATAATTCACCCACAATTCAGTGAATTTATTTTATTCTATAAAATTCTATTTTCATCGAAAATCGTTTTAATTATACTTAGTGGGTGGGAATTATAAATAATTTATTATAAATTTAGATATATTACACTAAAAAATGATTTCAATTTTTTAGATCCTCATGTCAAAAATATCTTAGAGGGGATTATTTATAATTTTCTGAAGAGATTGATTTTTCAGTGAAAAGTGGAAAGTATTAATTTTTTTAGAAAATTTTATTTGTGATTATATAATTTTTTTTAAAATTTTTAAATGAAAAATTAGTTCATTTATTTTATTATTATTACAATAATGGTAATTTTAATTATTATTAATTGCAATTTTGGAACAGAACTATCTTGCACTTCGAAAAATGTTTTTTCTATAAGGGTGTTTCACATCACATTTTGTGATATTTATTTTAAAATACATTCATCTGAATCTATGAATTTAACCATGATTTTTTTCAAATATTTGGAATAAAGGGGATGAGATTTTTTAAATCGATCCCTTTGATTTTTGGTCATTAGGAATTGTAACCATTGTAAATATCATTCACAATATTTTTGGTAAAATACAAAAAACATAGTTAAAACATCATAATAAGGATTAAAAATTTTTATAACATATTTTTTTATCATATTGAATGATTATTTTTTCCATACACATCCAATTTTTTAAAATATGGCTCCTTGGTTCCATGTTTATTTTTTATGCATGTTATATTATTTCATGAAAAGCATAAATAAAAAATAAAACTATATTGACATTAATAACTCATAAAAATTTACATATGAATAAAATGAGGATATATTATGTAATAAATGATCATCTGAAATATGGATTAAATTATTTATCATATTAATTAAATTTCTATTTTTAGTCATTAGATTATTTACTTAAATTATTATGTAACACTGACGCAATCATTATCCAATTAATATACTAATAAAATAAATGATTTGAAAAATATTAATAGTAATAAAATTTAGCTTATTTATTTTTTCATGTTTTTGCGAAATTAATATAATATATTATGGATGACATAAAGATTCATATTTGAATATAAAAACTATATTGATGATAATAAATTATATGAAAATTAGTTCTACCAATAATTTTGTAAATAATATTTTAAAGTAAAAAATAGTGTTATTAAGTGAGATAAAATTCATTAATATAAATTATTAGGTCAATTGTATCAGATATCGCTGAATATATCATCACATATCCATTTATGTGTTTATATTACATTTATATTATCTTTATTGACCCTAATATTTTTACAAACGTTAATATCATAGTAATTGTCGAAAGGGTTAAATGATGGTTACAACTAATTAATAAGGGTAAAGGAAATATCCCAAACATGCCAAAATTTTACTGGATATGATTATTTTAACTAATCTATGTTTTATATTCTAATTATATTATATTTGATCCATTTTAAAAATTAATATTAAATTATATTTATTTAATACATAATGTTATTTGAAGTGTATCTCTCACCTCATTTAGAAAAGGGTACATTACCTTCATCATTACTCACTATGATTGATCCTTTTGCCTCTAATATTATGTAACAAAATACCCTATATTCCATCATCACATCCTTGAGATTATATTCATCAAAAAATAATATCCTTTCATGTCTTACTGTGTAATCCAAAATCGGTTTCCCAAGGAAAAGGTATAACCCTTAATTAACTACTTTAAATTTTAGTTCCAGTTTTATCGATTAAAAATATACTGTATCTGTTAGGGAAAAAATAATCCACTATAATATATATATATATTAAATATTGATTTTTAAGATTAAACCTCAATTATATACCGTCTTTATAAGATATAGAAAATAAAAATATCACTCATTCATATATATATCTTACCAACATCCCATAGCATTGAAAATAATTTTCATCATGACATAACATATATAGTTATAATGATGGTTTTAATAAATATTTCTAATATTTATTATATTATTGAAATTATATATTGATGAAATATTATTTATATTTATTTCATTCTATCCATCAAAAAATTTATATAGTGTTCATGTGTACGCATGACCTATCATCTCCACAAATGATGTAATTCAATTTTTATTATCTATATATTTTTTTAATAAATAGAAAAATATATATATATATAATGAATATATACGATATTAATATGATTTTTATCTATTCAATATAAAACTTAATCATTATAAATGTAAAATGAAGTGGACATTTGAAAAAAAACATATTTAACAATTCAAGTTGTTATCACCTAGAACAATGATTTTATTAACTAATTTTAGAGAAATAAGTTATAATAAAACAAAAAAAACCCATTTATATTAATATATTTATGATTTTTTATTTAATACATTTATATTAATTACATATTTATTATATTTTATGGTTTAATGCATATAGAGAATGTCAATAACTGACATAAGGGGGATTATTAAGTCACATTTATTTATATGAGACACATGACTTGTTCTCCAATTGTTTAATTTTTTTAGTTTATACATTTCCCATGATTTAATTTTATCAAGAATCACATGGGAATTCATTGGATATACATACCCATCTATGTCTATCACTTTCATTAGTTATTGATTTTAATTTTACTAATTTATAACGGTCTTATGTTTTAATCCAATTTTATTTCGGATTATTTATATCAAATTTCAATTGATGAAATTATATGATCCACATAAAATTAATTTAATTAATTATCATCAACTAATTTTATTTTTAGATAATAATTTTTTTCATTCCATTTTAATCTCAGTATTTAATCAAGATACTAGAACACTGTTTTTTATGAAACCCAACATTAAAACTATCATTGATCAAATGTCCTTTCTCTTCAATGTCTATGATATCAAAAATATTTTAATGAATGTTTTCAAAATTTTTGTTATGAAATTTTAATTTAATATTTACACATAAATTAATTTTTTAAAAATAGTTTAAATGGATTCTTCATGTCATTTTTTATAATAAGTTACTTTATTTATATTTCATCAAATGTTGGTGGAATATTTTTTTAAAATTTAAATGAAATGATTGTAAATTTAAACCATTATGAACACTAAATGTTATAAGATTATTTTACATTATTTTCTTTTATTTTAAATAAAAAAAAGTTTTCCACATTATATTAGAAATATTTTGATTTTAAATAAGCATTATAAAAATGAAAGGAGTATTTTCCTTGTGAAATGTTTCATGTGACCATTTAAGGGTATTTGTTTTCTATGATGACATCCAATTTTATTATTTATGTTTCATGGGAAATATGATTAAATTTCATTATCCATATTGATTCTATATATTGTTTATTATTATGATTATATCATATTTACATTTCCCATTTTCATGTCCATGTGTGATTTTATGACGAAATGTAAAACATGTCATGCTCTTATAGAGTAAAAATGAATGAATTATTATTATACAATGGCTGGGTCTATTATTTCAATCCATTTCATTAGGTATATAGGGAGAAATCTTAAGAAAATTATTTCTTTTCATGAAATTTATTTGATGTTAATTTTTTTTCATGAAACTTGTTTTAAATTCTATATTAATATGGGTGGTCCTAGTTTTCATGTAGATATTTATATGCTTGGAACAAAATTTCATTTCCATAATATAATTTTTTAATCCAGTTTTCAAATCCATATTTTTATGTGATGGAAAAATATTTTGTCTATATCTTAATGAGTGAATTTTTTTATACTTATACATGTTAACAATGATGTAATCTTATAATATATCCATTTTCCATTTTTATGTTATTATATTTTGGATCATGTTCTGTGATTATTTTATGATTAATGTCTAATGAAATGAAATGTGTTATTATATCACTTAAGATAATGTTCTATCATATACAATCTATGCATTTCAAATTTTATGCTCAATTTCTCATATAACTATGCTCATTTTTTTGTTGAAGTGGTCATCGATATCTCCCTTATTTATTCTTAATGAGAATTTAATATGACCTTTTGTTATGTTTCCTTTCCCAATGTAATTATGAAACGTTTTATGCAAGGTTTTTCTATGAATTTTAATCACCAAGAATAAATTTTTAAGAGATATGGGATAGCATTATTGAAAGAATAAGATTGATGATCTAGTCTCCAAATACACAAATCCTATGCGGTCCTCAGAAATGAGGTTATAAATAGTATTGGATTTTTATATATTAAGATATAATATATATGATTATAAATAATGGGTATATATATATATTATATTATATATATGTTTTATTCAATAATGGGATATTAATATCAGAGTAATTTAGTGAAAATCCAAGTTATATGTCTTGGTATTATATATTATTCTAATGTTCTTGTAAGGAATATATTTTAATATTTTTCATATATATATATATACATCTCATTTTAGATACTATACATTTATTTTGTTTTGGAATAGTCAAATCTTGGGGTAATAACCTAAAACAGAGTTGGTTCAGTATATCTCCACTATCATCTAGGTGAATAATGAGTGTGATGTCATTGTGCACCAAATTTTGACACTCCCAGTTTATTAGACCATGACTTCTGAGTTTATTATATTAATGGTTTGGGAGATTCGAGGTGTTCATGGGAATTTCTATGAGTTTTTTTGATCTACAGTTTCATTAGAGTGGATAAAATAATTTCATTTTATGTATTATTTATATGACATATAATGGTGGTTCTCATCTTCTGTAGCCAGCTGGTTCAAATATTTTAAATTTTGTAGAGCTAGAAAATGAGAGAGGAATTAGATTTTTTGTTAATACAAATCATGATTTGTATGAATTAAACACTGGGGAAATGTTGTTTTTTGGGAATATATTTAATTTTTAGAAAACATCTAGTTTAAAAGCTGTCTAGTATTTAAATAAAAATATATTGTTGAGTCTCCTACTATTTTAATCTTTTCTTAGCCATTTTTTCATTCATATATATTTTTATCTCCCTTTCACTTTATTAAAACCCCAGTCTCTAAGAGGAGGATTTAAATCAGCCTTATCCCTTCTCTAATTTATTGTTATTGGTGGATTTTGGATCATGGTCAATAGTTAGTACTTTATCAATTTTGAAAGTTTTTCATTATTTTTCCCCTTTCAGATTAACTATGATGATATTGTTTTGGTTTGGGATGTTTCTTGAAATATTTTTGGGTGATCATTTGGTTCATTTTAGGATTACCTACTATTTAACAAATTTTTAAGTTCATTGAAGTCATTTTATCAGATCCCTATGGATCATAGTGAGGAAAAAAATACTTCTTTGAGGTAGGGAATAGCTTGTTTCTCATTATTGAATATCATATGGGAGATCATTAACTTTTTTATCTATGGGAGTGATTTGTATGGGTGAATTAAAGATAAATAATTTGATAATTAAAATTTTAGGAAGAAAAGTGGAATGATTCGAATTATTTTATAGATTTTCTATTATTGTGATATTGTAAATTTAAGGGATTGATTCTAGATATAAAATTTTAGCCATTAAGGGAATTGATTTAACTTAATGATAGGTGTTGTGATTACTATATTAATTATAATTATTTTGACACCACCCAAAATGGGAAATTGGATAACCAGTTTAAATTGGAAGATGAAATGGTTCCCCAATATTATATAATGTGTGATAACACCCGTAAAATGAAATAAAATATTTTAAAAGACAAATTATTAAACATATAAATTGTCTTTGATGTTTTTTCATGTGTGGTCATTTTGTGGGGGGTTATTTTTGGTTAGCATGGGGTTTGGGGTGATATGTGTTTGTTTGGTTGTAGTTTTTGGTAGCAAGATGATGTTTTTTTGATCATTAATTGGGGGTGGATATGTGATAGTTTGATTGGTCATTCATGGAGGGTGTCGAGGTGATGGTTTACTTGGTCATAATTTCTGGGAGGGGAGTTAATGGATTTTATGGATGTGATTTTTTGGGTAGTAGGATGATTGTGTGGTGGGGATGATGAGTTGTTTTCTCTATGTGGCGTTCTTCAACTAGATTCTAATTTTTTGATGGAATACTTTCTTTAAAAATGATTGAAATTGAAGGAATTTAGATTATTTAATGAAATATAAATGTTTATTAAAAAATAAAAAACGGGATGTGTGGTTGAATGTCTTTAATGCTTAATAATGAAATGAATGGGATGGATAATGCAGTTGGTTTGGAATGTGAAATATGGATCATGTCTTATTATGTGGTATTATGCATTTTGTTGTGGAAGTGATAGTGGTGATATTTTTATATGGTTTGTGTTTTCATGAACCCATCAGTTCGGATTGTGTGTGGTTTATATAAGTGCAACTATTTTGGTTGAAATATCATTACTCACCCCACCCGTATTGAGCACTATGTTCAAACACCCATATATTCACACGGGGTTTTTCCCAACATTATGTTTTTGAGTATGGTTAGTTGGAACCCCTCTTATTCCCACACAATCTTCTATTTGAGTATATATGTAAAGGGCACAATAATGAGAGGAATTTTCGTAAGTGGTGATGGGATATGGCTCTTCAAATGTGATTTTTTATCCCCACTGTGTTCAATATATATGTGATGCCAATATGCCTATGGCATGGTGTTCAAGGTGGCTTCGAGTGGGATGTGATTTGATCATGCTTGTAGGGTGGATTATGATGGGGTTCATTTATGGTGTAAGAAGGGTGCATGTTTGATTCCCTTCATGTTCCTGATACCCTACTATTTTAGTTCTAGTTATGAAATGATAGAACAAGTTTTTTGGGTCGTGATTTCATGTTATGGACAATTTTTTTGGGTTTAGATGAAATATGTCCATGATTTTGGGGTGGTTGTCTAGGTGGAAACATGCATGATGTGATGTGTTCCTGATTTGGGGGTGGTGGTAAGTGTTATTCGGATGATATTATAGTTCCAAGACATATGATGTTGGGTGTGTGAGTGGAAAAATTAGTGGGATAGTCATGTAGGGTACCCTTTATCAATATTATTTAGATTATGATATTATAAATTTCATTATTTATTTTTTGATTCTTCCATAGTGATGATGGGATGGATAGTTGACTTTTTTAGGCTGTGTTGGTTCTCATGTTTGATCATGGGTGCATTTGTATACATATTTCACATGTGCATGAGTGAATTTTTTTCATAATGATGACACTTGTGTTGTAACCCAACATTTGTCAATTTATTTCCATGTTTATAGAACGAATTCATGGACTTTGGTAGATATTACTAGTTCAGTCCATTGGATAGTTGTTACATCACTGCTTTAACATTAATTTTTTTTATTTACATTTGGAGATTTTTTTTGCAACTAGTTTTATTTATACATGTATTGCTTGATGGATATGGATTTCATTAATATTATTTAATGGATTTGTTTGTGGATGATACATCTTATTTCCAAATCATTTATTGTTATTGAGGTTAATGCCTACTATTTTATGATTTTTTAATTCCCTTACTTCTTTCCGTAGACTCGAGGCATATTTGAAGAAGGACATTTGGGATAATTTCTCCCCCCTCATTACAATATCTCTGGTGGGTGGGGGCTGTGAGAGTGTGGAATCAGTGGATGATGTTTGAGAGTTAGGGTCATATTTTGAGTTAGGGAAAAAGATTGTTTCATGTGTTGGTATGACAATAGTGATAAATGAACATGGTGCATCACATATTTTAGGAAGAATCACAAGGAGGCTAGGTTTTCAGTGCCCCATGATATTGTAAACCTACTATGGGAATATGGAATGACATATTGTGGTGGACCTGTATGCAAGGTAGTGACCTATGATAGGTACAATCCCATGGAAACTTGTGTTATATTTTGAATTAGGTTATTTTGGGAGGGATAAAATGAACAACGATAATTAAAATTAATCTAAATAAAATATTTTACTACCTATTATATAAAATATGTGTTCCCTATATGATTTACTTCTGATGGATGTATTCCATTTGAGGATTTAGTAGTTTATGTCCAATAGGTTTATTCATTTGATCACCAGAGAGTTGATTCTGGTGAGGAGGATGATCTGTGGAAGATGCCATTGTATACCTTTTAGGGGCAGGACTACATGAAGTATGAGGGTAGTGATTTATATGTGGAGATGGAGAGTGTTCTGGAGGATCTCAAGATTTCACTTATTTTGATATAGGCCCTAGTAGTATATTTGGTCCCTTTTGTAGTACGTCAGATGCAGGGAGCATTGTGTTAGTGTGGACACTATATCTAGTTGGTTGGAATGAGGGATATGTTCTGTGGGTCCAAATTAAAAATATTTTTTAGGACAATTTATTTCCCCAACTATTAAGTATGTTTAAAGGAATGAGATTTTTTCCCTTTGATATAATATCACGTCAATTTAGGAGATTTGAATCATGTTCTAGGGAATTCAACATTTTTTCCATGAACATTTTCTAAATGTGGATTCTAATGTGATATTTCTTGAGTAGGTTCTCTATCCTTCAAACTAGTATGTAATTACTCGTTCTACATTGGAAATGTTTCTAGAGGATCAAAAGAAGGTAAGGGTGATCATGTGAATTCACTAGAGATGAGGTTTTTTAGTACAGGGGAGCCAAAAATGTTTCATAAGGTGTAGAGTTATAACTGTTCACACAAAAATTATCAAAATGTTGTAAATGGACATTTTTTGGTAAACTATTAGCATAATATAAATCTATTAATCATTCCTAGATTGTGAAGGAAGGAAGCAATGTGTTTTGAGGTGTTCTTGCAAGAGTGAAATCTGCAAGGAAGACTCTTACATGTCAAATGTGATGTATGTATTCTCCATTCCGCAATGACTAGAAAAATAGAAAATATAGGTCTGTGCTAGAGGTTCCTTCTAGGTGCTTGAAAGTATTTTTTTTGAAATACCCTTCTGTGCCCAATGTGAAATCAAAAGGACTTTTTTAGGATCTCCCACTATGAAAAGGGAGACATGGATTTGTGGAAGCCCACTTCCACACAAGGAATATTACACACTGTCCCAAAAGGTATTGTCTTTATATTGAATTCCAAACACCATCCTCAAGTCAATTCTACTTATGTATAAGTGTCACTATATGGTTTATTAGAAAAATCTTCAAATATATCATGAAATAATGGACCCATCTAGTTATATGTTCTTGTGAAACAGGTTCTCTAAGCATCCTCCATTTAGTGGGACAACAGTTGCCTAACCCTCTCCCAATCTCTTTTATGCCCAATTTAGGTCCATGCAAGTGATCCTCCTACACAAAACATTGATCTTTCACACAACATTATATAGTTCTGTGTAGGAATGCACTTGCCCACATGCTCCCCATCTTACACACACCACATCATTGATTCTCTATGACTCATATTTATGTAAAACCACTATATATGAGACCATCTTATATGAAACCCTAATTCCTTGCACGACCCTTTTCCAGACATCCATTTAAAATGGAGGGCATCGATTTCCTAATTCCTCATGAGGCATCCCCTATTACCCTAGTTCACAAGTTACCCTACATTTTTCTTCTCATCATATCTAGGATAATCCACCTCACTTATCAGAAAAGGGATTAAAATGTGGACATCATGATGGACTACTCTTATACACCAGTGTACCATGCGATTTCTAAACCAACCCTCTGGAGGGTTGATGAGTTGTAGTTATTTAAGCCTAATGGGAAAAGAGTGAGTCCCCCATATCTTAACTACATGTCATAAAACTACTGAGCAACAATTCCCACATCCACATGATGCTAAATTATATCCTCATAAGAAGTGGTGAACACATGATTCCACTTTTAGTCTTATCATCTGATATACCATCCTCCAACCATTTGGAATAAGACACTAAAATTAGTAATCTTTAATAAGTTATACCCACACCTGTTATTATGATTCCCCATGTATGGGTGATAGGTAATGATATCCTCCTTATGATGTTTTCATGAATAATCTCCACAGTGTTCCCTCCCCAAACTATTGGGGTTTTGGTCCCTTTATTCAAAATAGGGTACATAGGATGACTAACTGAGGTTCAATCCAAACCAAGGGTGAGAATGGGTACCCCTATAAGGGATTTGTAACAGCCCGAGATTTTATGTAAAATATTCTTTTTAATGTCTTGTGTTGTACGCTACACAAAAAGGAGCTTTCACAACACACATCCTTGACTTTCCTTGCATTACACGCAATCGCGACCTTCCTCGATATCGTGTGTAGTACGCAATACCGAGTTTCATTAAACAACGATATGCTATTAAAATATTATTATAACTAGCCGTTATGAATAGTAATAACCACATTTTAAAATTTTAGAAATTTTAGCTCCGAAAATGGACTTCATTTTTGGATTCGGAGTATTGAATTTAGCCTAAGGTGAAGTTTTGGTACTTTTCGGATAACTTTCATATTCTGATGAATAGTGAAAATTACTAAATTATAATTAAAAACAACTTTTTAATCAAAATAATTAATAGTGATAAATTATTAATTTGAGTGGTTTTAAAGTATATTTAGAATATATTTTTACAATTTAATACAATGATGGTCATTGGATGTAATTTCACATTTAAACCAGTTATAAACTAGTGTCAATCTTTTGATAGTTATTATCTCTTAAAAACACGCTATTTGTTTTGACGACGAGAATTAATTTTTAAATTAGTTAATGCAACTGATATGTTTTGAATTTGGTAAAATAGACATCATTTTTGAGTTCATAATATCAAATAAAGCTTAGGCCTAATTTTTGGTATTTTTCTGAAATCTTTCAATTTTCGATGAATAGTGAAACCACTAAGTGGTAGGTTAAAAACTGAATTTTGCATAAAACTTAATTTTACCGCTTCTGTGAATGGAATTTCGAAAATCCGAGAGACACGGTTAATATCAAGGACTAAAATGTGGTTCAATGAGATGAAAATAATTTTTGGTGAATAGTAACTTTTTACTTTTATTTACCACGGTTAAAAGTAAATAGGGTAATTAAGGGTAAGAATGATATTAATATTACCCTAACACATGTCCTAATTCTATTGGACAAGTGTATCTCGACCAAAAACAACCTTAAGTGTAAAATATTATCATTTAGGCCCACATGGATTAGATTAGGATATTTATTATTAATTTATTTAAAGAAGGGTTAAAAAAGTTAAAATCAAAGTTTAATAAGTAAATAATTTTTAATATGGGGTTATACATAAGATAAATTAGACTATAAATATTAATTAGAAAGATAAAAATATTTCCCACATAATGGTATTTTATTTGTAATTTTTAGACATCAAATAATTTAATTTATTTATGACACAAAGATGATGCAGTAATTATCTTATTAATGAAATATTGACATAATTGATATTATAAATACCAAAATAAATGTAATTTAAGACTTTTTATTAATTACACTAATTTTCTAGGTTACTATGATATATTAGTGTTGATTTAATCAACTTGGTTCGAACATATAATTCTGTTATGACTTTCACAAAAATCATATATCAAATAGTGTCAAAATTGACACAAAATAGTTTTTAAATAAAATATTATATTATTAATTGTTATTTTATTCATAAAAATATAAGGTTCGGCCAAATGACTTATATAAGGATATATGTATTAATAATAAACAATTTGGGGTTTGTTTGGCATGTTATAGTAAGTGTATTAACCATATAGTGAAAGAAAACAAAAAGACACGGTAAAAGTTAAATTATTTAACTTAGAGTTAAATCTAATTGATAAGGTTAAAATAATACCCTAAACTTGTCTAAATCTTATTGGTTGATATGATTTCGACCCATCCCCACTTTAGCTCAGAAATAAGACCCTTTAGAACCATTATAAACCTATTTTGACTTTAATATAAAATAATATTTTGAGATATTCCTAAGGTGCCCCTCTCCTCCCTTATAAAAGGACACCTCCTCCCCCTCCTTCTCACACCAATTTCAGCACTCATGCTCGGCCAAACCCTGCCAAAATCCCTTCTACACTTCCCTAGAATAATCCTAGAGGTCCTGGTCTTCTTCAAAGACCAATCTTAGTTCCTTAAGTGGAGGATTCAAAGAGGCGTTTCAAAGAAGAGGTAATATCCATTACCGATCTTTTCAATTTCTTTCTTTTTCAACTTCTTCTTCTTTAGTTGTTTCATGATAAAGTAATAACATCAGTATTTATTATATACTGATATGTTATTATAAATATGAAACAACTCTAATTCACCTTCTATCCATCCTACGGAAAAATGAAATCACCGCGCGTGCGTACGTACGGAATACCGTCTCCACGCCGTGGTGTAATATATTTTCTGTCACCACCTTAATTGGATTGGTATAATGGTGTAATGAGTAACTATATATGATTATTATAAAGTGATATTGATACTGAAATAGTATACATACACTTCAACACAATTCCACGACCATGGGAACGATATCATCGCTCGTGCGTACGTACGGACTACCGTCTCCACGACGCGATGAGATTCATTCTCCATGTTAACCATTTAAGAATGATTAAAAAGTATATATAAGAAATAATAATGAAATATATTACATTATAAAGCTACTGGATTTATGTATATATGTATATGTATGTCATCTACATACTTCCATTCAAGACAATAAGGAAAGGAAAACAGCGTTCATGCGTACGTACGGACTACCGTCTCCATGAACGGTGTTTTTCATTTCATTTATCTATCTATTATATATATATATACTGAGTATATATGATATATAAATCATATTTTATATTCTGGAAGTAAGTAAATCATGATATAATTAATAATAATGTCAAGAACAACAAGTCAAAAAACCTGCGATAAATGAAACGATTTTACCCAAAATGCTTCTTTAACATGGAATTTACAAAAGAACGGGTAATATAAAGTCATAAGTGAACCATATATGATATCATAACAGTGAATATGATTCTGTAATAAGTCAATAACATGATTTAAATCATTATACAGGAGGTTCAGACACTTACAAAGCAAGTCGGACCTAAGGTAAGGGAAATATCACAATCTTATTTTTATCCGAGATTGTTTATACTTTGGTATTTACTGGGGTGTATTTTATCATCCACATCCATGTTTCCTCAATATGTAATATTATTTCCATTCACCTACAAATGTTTAAATCCTATTTTACCCTTCGGTGAGTTTTTAGTAAAAGATATGAAAGGAATCTTTTGTCGTTTTTCGTACGAGGTACTTTTTTGACTTTTCCGACAAAAGTACGCGAAGAATGTTTTTTTAACTTATACGGCATAAATGGATTTTTAAAACATTATTTCAAAGAAGAATCCTTTATAAGTTTTCAAGTTTATTTTTAATCAACTTCTTTTAGTTTAAAGTTGTATGACATTTTAAGAAAGGAAAAATGTTTTTGAAGTAGAAAGGATATTTTCCTCAAGAATGAAGTTCAAGTGTTTTATCAAAATTATTTTCCATCTATGATAATAAAGGGTTATGTTTTTATCCCTATTATTACATTGATTTGATTATGTTGTGATGGAATTATTTTTATGAATTCCTTTATCATATATGAATTGTTTTATGATGTCATGATGTTTAAGATTCCCATTTTTATTACATGGGTTATGTAATGATGTATGATTTATGATTTTGTGGAACACATAAGAATGGTATCATTATGAGATGGGTGGGACCTATATCTCCCTACAATGCATTAGGTAAAGATTTTATATCTCATGAGATAGACATGGCTGGAATGGTAGGTTATACCGGTTCAGTGAAACAGGACTGAAACGAGGGTTACTCGATTCAGAAAGGGACTTTGTCCACTAAGATAGTCTTGGAAATGAGTCTTGACTAACAAAAATGATTCTCTATGATTATGTGTGTATTCCACAAAGTTTCATGTTTTAAGTTATGATTATTGTGATTACATTTCACTGCCATGATTTATCCCATGTTATGAAATTATGCTCTCTTTTGCAGGTTAAGATTTCCAAAATGTTATGTTCTTATGAATACGATGTGATTGATATTTCTTTTGTTTACCCTTACCGAGCATTTGAGCTCACCCTTTTATGTTTTCTTTTCCCCAGGATATAAAGAACGGTTTTAGGTAAAAAAAGGAAGATCTTTATAGGAGATGTTGAAGATCTTTCACCACGATTAGAATATTACGTTCCGAGTTTCCAAAGACACTAAACTATTACGATCCTTGTGTGTGTGTTTTTGTTATGTAATAAGTATTCCGCAAAAGTAATGTAAAGTCTATGTACGTCAGGCTTTGGGTCTCTACAGTTGGTATCAGAGGAAAGGTTTAGTCAACCTTTGGAAACTAGGATGCGACAACTTTAGTGAGATCCCTAGAGATATTTATAAGGTATGTCTAGGGATGTCCCTAAGGATAAGTATACGTATAGGATACAATCCTAGAATTACGGTAACGATCATAGAATTTAACCTAAGATGTTAGATATTGAGGATACTCCACCTTTATTATGTTGTTTTCCCTAGCATGATTTTTTCCTCTCACACTATTCTTTTTTTGGGTTTTAGAAAATGGCTGGAAACATGATGATTCACGATAATGGAGGATATGATGGACAATGGAATGATATTCTTCATAATGAAATGGGATTTGGAAGTCCAAACATCATTATTATTCTGAATCAACAATCTCATAATATGATCAATAAAGTAAAATTTGGTAAGTTTCCTGACTCGGCTAATAAGAGAATGATGGAGTTTCATGATGATCATAGAGGAAAGAAAGTTCAATTTCCCCTATGTAAATCATGTGGGAAGTGGCATCAAGGAGAATGTTTCAAAGGAACTGGAAGATGCTTTGGGTGTGGAAAAGAAGGACACAAAGCAAGTAAGTGCAAATGAAAAGTTTCAGTTAACACCATGGATGAGGATAATGGTATTGTTACGACATCAACAATGGTTAAATGTTTTAAATGTGGAATGTACGAGTATTATGCAAACCAATTCCCTAAGGGAAAGTATCATGAAGATAATCAGTATGGTCATATGGGAAGTATTTATGTTGATGATGATGAAGAGACTACAAATGATATAGAATTGTTGAAGATCGGTCAATGGTTTAAGAATGTAGTGGAATGATTACATGTTTATCATGTGTAATGTTGTATAAGAAATCTCATGGTACTATGGAATAAAGAGACATCTAAGGATTGTTACAATGTTGTCTTTCCTTGAGTTATAAAAGTGTATGATTAATGGTACCACTATCCATGAAAGGTTATTCAGATATTTTTGGAATTTAGATGATATGCGCATAATGAAGGAATAATAAGATAATGAGGTGTTTGATTGTATTCATGTGCTCGTGACTGATATAAGGAGAAGGTTATATCATGGTTTGAGTATATAGAATTTTTGGATTTTGGTATGTGTAAAGAATTAACTTTTAACTGCATTCATGTTTTCACTAAGGTTCCATGGGTATTCAAGAGAATACACGATTAAGGCCTTTGAATGTTTGGAATGTGACCAACAAGACATATCTTATGATATATGGGGATTAACGACAGTATTAAATCTCTGGTAATCGTTTTCACTATATTATGAAAGTGGACTGTAGTATTATGGATAAGCTTAAAGATTAGAATGGATTATGTTGGACATAAGTTAGTATTGTTTAAGGATAGAAGATTTTCGATATTATTGATGGGATGTTATATAGTTTTAGAAAAAGGACAACCTGCAGGACGGGCGACAGCCCATCGCTTCGGACAAGGCTGTGGGAATCGAACCCACAACCGAAGTGCGACTGGCCTTTATCACCTACCACTGACCTACAGGAAGTCCCTGTTTAGTAGAAACTAGTTTTATTATATTAAGAAGTATGATATATGAAGTATAAGTCCATTTTAGGAACCATATATGATTAATCTCACTAAATAATGACTTATGTATATTTAATAACTTTTGCTAACCTTTTGTTTGAGACAAATGGAATGACCTGTCATACTAACACTTCATGAATAACAAATTCAACTTCATTTATTTAAGAGATGAAGTGGAAATTGTTCAAGGCACGAACAACAGTGAGATTGTACCAAAATAAAGTAAATATTTATTCTAATTCAAATTTTCAACTTTAGGGAAATGATCTTGAAAACCAAAAATGTTGTCCTACTGATCTTATACCTGATGAATCAGATGGTACCTTAGATCGTCACAAATTTATGGATTTGTGATTACTGGATTTTCCATATCCATGTTCTCTACCACTCTCCATCAGAACATGATGGTTAGATTTCTATTCCATATCCATATTTTCACCTATGTGGAAACCCAGTGATTAGTTTATTTGAGTAATCATTACATTTCATACTTTAGTTTTTAAAGCCAAGTTTTGGTATTCCTTTTTACGATGTGGGTTTCTATTAAAGAAAGTTTCGAATAGTAAACCATTTATAACCCCGACGAATTTCGAGGGTGAAATTCATTTTAAGGGGGGTAGAATGTAACAGCCCGAGATTTTATGAAAAATATTCTTTTTAATGTCTTGTGGTGTACGCTACACCAAAAGGAGCTTGCACAACACACATCCTTGACTTGCCTTGCATTACACGCAATCACGACCTTCCTCGATAGCGTGTGTTGTACGCAATACCGAGTTTCACTAAACAACGATATGCTATTAAAATATTATTATAACTAGCCGTTATGAATAGTAATAACCACCTTTTAATTTTTTTGAAATTTTAGCTCTCAAAATGGACTTCATTTTTGGATTCGGAGTATCGAATTTAGCCTAAGGTGAAGTTTTGGTACTTTTCGGATAACATTCATATTCTGATGAATAGTGAAAATTACTAAATTATAATTAAAAACAACTTTTTAAATCAAAATAATTAATAGTGATAAATTATTAATTTGACTGGTTTTAAAGTATATTTAGAATATATTTTTACATTTTAATACAATGTTTGTCATTGGATGTAATTTCACATTTAAACCAGTTATAAACTAGTGTCAATCTTTTGATAGTTATTATCTCTTAAAAACACGCTATTTGTTTTGACGACGAGAATTAATTTTTAAATTAGTTAATGCAACTGATATGTTTTGAATTTGGTAAAATAGACATCATTTTTGAGTTCATAATATCAAATATAGCTTAGGTCTAATTTTTGGTATTTTTCTGAAAACTTTCAATTTTCGATGAATAGTGAAACCACTAAGTGGTAGGTCAAAAACTGAATTTTGAATAAAACATAATTTTACCGCTTCTGTGAATGGAATTTCGAAAATCCGAGAGACACGGTTAATATCAAGGACTAAAATGTGGTTCAATGAGATGAAAATAATTTTTTGTGAATAGTAACTTTTAACTTTTATTTACCACGGTTAAAAGTAAATAGGGTAATTAAGGGTAAGAATGATATTAATATTACCCCAACACATGTCCTAATTCTATTGGACAAGTGTATCTCGACCAAAAACAACCTTAAGTGTAAAATATTATCATTTAGGCCCACTTGGATTAGATTAGGACATTTATTATTAATTTATTTAAAGAAGGGTTAAAATAGTTAAAATCAAAGTTTAATAAGTAAATCATTTTTAATATGGGGTTATACATAAGATAAATTCGACTATAAATATTCATTAGAAAGATAAAAATATTTCCTACATAATGGTATTTTATTTGTAATTTTTAGACATCAAATAATTTAATTTATTAATGACACAAAGATGATACAGTAATTATCTTATTAATGAAATATTGACATAATTGATATTATAAATACCAAAATAAATGTAATTTAAGATTTTTATGAATTACACTAATTTTATAGGTTACTATGATATATTAGTGTTGATTTAATCAACTTGGTTCGAACATATAATTCTGTTATGACTTTCACAAAAATCATATATCAAATAGTGTCAAAATTGACACAAAATAGTTTTTAAATCAAATATTATATTATTAATTTTTATTTTAATCCTAAAAATCTTAGGTTCGACCAAATGAATTAGATAAGGATATATGTATTAATAATAAACAATTTGGGGTTCCTTTGGCATGTTATAGTAATTGTATTAACCATATAGTGAAAGAAAACAAAAAGACACGGTAAAAGTTAAATTATTTAACTTAGAGTTAAATCTAATTGATAAGGTTAAAATAATACCCTAAACTTGTCTAAATATTATTGGTTGATAGGATTTATACCCATCCCCACTTTAGCTCCGAAATAAGACCCTTTCGAACCATTATAAACCGATTTTGACTTTAATATAAAATAATATTTAGAGATATTCCTAAGGTGCCCCTCTCCTCCCTTATAAAAGGACACCTCCTCCCCCTCATTCTCACACCAATTTGAGCACTCAAGCTCGGCCAACCCCTGCCAAAATCCATTCTCCACTTCCCTAGAATAATCCTAGAGGTCCTGGTCTTCTTCAAAGACCAATCTTAGTTCCTTAAGTGGAGGATTCAAAGAGGCGTTTCAAAGAAGATGTAATATCCATTACCGATCTTTTCAATTTCTTTCTTCTTCAACTTCTTCTTCTTTAGTTGTTTCATGATAAAGTAATAACATCAGTATTTCTTATATACTGATATGTTATTATAAATATTAAACAACTCTAATTCACCTTCTATCCATCCTATGGAAAAATGAAATCACCGCGCGTTCGTACGTATGGAATACCGTCTCCACGCGGTGGTGTAATATATTTTCCGTCACCACCTTAATTGGATTGGTATAATGGTGTAATGAGTAACTATATATGATTATTATAAAGTGATATTGATACTGAAATAGTATACATACACTTCAACACAATTCCACAACCATGGGAACGATATCATCGCTCGTGCGTACGTACGGACTACCGTCTCCACGACGCGATGAGATTCATTCTCCATGTTAACCATTTAAGAATGATTAAAAAGTATATATAAGAAATAATAATGAAATATATGGCATTATAAAGCTACTGGATTTATGTATATATGTATATGTATGTCATCTACTTACTTCCATTCAAGACAATAAGGAAAGGAAAACAACGTTCATGCGTACGTACGGACTACCGTCTCCATGAACGGTGTTTTTCATTTCATTTATCTATCTATTATATATATATATATACTGAATATATATGATATATAAATCATATTTTATATTCTGGAAGTAAGTAAATCATGATATAAGTAATAATAATGTCAAGAACAACCAGTCAAAACACCTACGATAAATGAAACAATTTTACCCAAAATGCTTCTTTAACATGGAATTTACAAAAGAACGGGTAATATAAAGTCATAAGTGAACCATATATGATATCATAACAATGAATATGATTCTGTAATAAGTCAATAACATGATTTAAATCATTATACAGGAGGTTCAGACACTTACAAAGCAAGTCGGACCTAAGGTAAGGGAAATATCACAATCTCATTTTTATCCGAGATTGTTTATACTTTGGTATTTACTAGGGTGTATTTTATCATCCACATCCATGTTTCGTCAATATTTAATATTATTTCCATTCACCTACAAATGTTTAAATCCTATTTTACCCTTCGGTGAGTTTTTAGTAAAAGATATGAAAGGAATCTTTTGTCGTTTTTCGTACGAGGTACTTTTTTGACTTTTCCGACAAAAGTACGCGAATAATGTTTTTTAACTTATACGGAATAAATGGATTCTTAAAACATTATTTCTAAGAAGAATCCTTTACAAGTTTTCAAGTTTATTTTTAATCAACTTCTTTTTGTTTAAAGTTGTATGACATGTTAAGAAAGGAAAAATGTTTTTGAAGTAGAAAGGATATTTTCCTCATGAATGAAGTTCAAGTGTTTTATTAAAATTATTTTCCATCTATGATAATAAAGGGTTCTGTTTTTATCCCTATTATTACATTGATTTGATTATGTTGTGATGGAATTATTTTTATGAATTCCTTTATCGTATATGAATTGTTTTATGATGTCATGATGTTTAAGATTCCCATTTTTATTATATTGGTTATGTAATGATGTATGATTTATGATTTTGTGGCACACATAAGAATGGTATCATTATGAGATGGGTGGGACCTATATCTCCCTCCAATTCATTGGGTAAAGATTTTATATCTCATGAGATAGACATGGCTGGAATGGTAGGTTATACCGGTTCAGTGAAACAGGACTGAAACGAGGGTTACTCGATTCAGAAAGGGACTTTGTCCACTAAGATAGTCTTGGCAATGATTCTTGACTAACAAGAAATGATTCTCTATTATTATGTGTATATGCCAAAAAGTTTCATGTTTTAAGTTATGATTATTGTGATTACATTTCACTGCCATGATTTATCCCATGTTATGAAATTATGCTCTCTTTTGCAGGTTAAGATTTCCAAAATATTATGTTCTTATGAATACGATGTGATTGATATTTCTTTTGTTTACCCTTACTGAGCATTTGAGCTCAACCTTTTATGTTTTCTTTTCCCCAGGATATAAAGAAAGGTTTTAGGTAAAAAAAAGGAAGATCTTTATAGGAGATGTTGAAGATCTTTCACCACGATTAGAAGATTACGTTCCGAGTTTCCAAAGACACTAAACTATTACGATCCTTGTGTGTGTGTTTTTGTTATGTAATAAGTATTCCGCAAAAGTAATGTAAAGTCTATGTATGTCAGGCTTCGGGTATCTACAGGATTGACCTCCCTAATCCACCTTTAGAGGATTACCAATCAACTTTAATGGTGGGACACCATCCCTTTATGGTAAACACCTCCATAATTTGCCTTCATGGGTCTCTTGATCAACTTCTTCTCATATCCACCAGATGTTAAACTTGTGACCAGCCTCATATAGCTACCACATCCAATAAATGGTATTCCAGGGGTGGAAGCCTTGTCATATATGAAAATTTCAACATATAACTTGGGATCAACAAATACAACCTTAGGATTCATGCACAGGATTCCCTCATAGGTGAAATAATACAAGTGATCAAGGGCCCAAAATCTAGAATTTCCAGTGATTCTAAACATGACTACTATCGCGACCAAAGGATGTCGCACTCCCAATACCCAATGGAATTTTAATACAGATGTAGCTTAATTAACCAGTTCCTATAAATAGATGGCACTATGAATATGTTCCGGGAACATTGGTAACTCTATGAGGGGGGATAGTGCTAGGAGATGATTTCTACGGAGGAATTCATAGGAGAAGAAAAAAACATCACATAATCCCATTTTGTTCAAGGAGAATACATAACTGTTGAAAGTGATGAATGTCTCATTTATTTTGGAAGAGGGGATGTGGGGTAACAATGCATTTAAGAAACCATAATGCATGTCTCCACAACCGTACTGAAAGCATTAAAAATTGAAATTCAGAACCTGACATGAAACTCCTCTCACAAATATGAAGAGAATCCTAATTTGATATATCAGAAGAATACCATGTCACAAAATCTAGAAATCTAGCTCTAAGACCCACCAATTAGATAATGGTCCTGACATTGGAATCATTAGAAAAGGGTGAAACTATTCTTTGGGCATTCTAGTCTACGATATAATCATCATGGACCAATCCCTAAAACAATTATTGATAATATAACACAGAAAAATTAAATATTTCATCCATTTATCGATGCATACAAAAATTACCCTCATACATTGAATGACATATGATGTAGTAAACTAACTAGCCACCACCCAAAGATACAGGAGAAGAAAGAATGAAAATTTTAAAATCCCACACATCTCACCCCCATCCCCACTTATGCTACGACCATAACTACTAAACACCCATGCCCAATATCACCCTTAGAAATAATTTATAGAATCCTGATAGACACCCTGATATGATGGTACGAGATGGAGGGGTTCATTCCTATAATGGAGATGGCATTCTAGAACTTGGAGGATGTTGTGCCCCGCTTAAACTACATGCACCAAGGGTCACAGAAGGAGCCCTTGCTCCCCACTCTAAAAAAAAATCTTCTTCAGGAGCCACTCCCAATAATGATCATAGGACTCGCTCCCCTTTGGTAATGAAGTATGGGAATCCATGGTCACACCAACTCTGACTATTGCCCAGGAGAAACCCTGGAGGGGCCCATCAGTATTGATAAATTACAAGAACAATAGGTCCTTAAGGCATTTGAGAATGTTACTTTTACCTCTTCCTCACTAGCCTCTACACAAATAATCTAATTACATCATCGAGAACATGCTCATAAGGATTCTATCCAATGGGAATCATCTTCCACATCTCCAGTGGATACTGCCACCCTGGGCACATCTTAACAGATCCTTGCTAAAATAGATTAGGGAACCATCAATTCTTGATAAAAATAGAGACCTCAACTACTTCATATGTTTGTTGGGTTGACTTATTACATCTCGTAAAAAACTTTTATCCATCATGGGACAACATGAAATGATTAGATTCCTTATGAAGGACCTTCCCTTACCATCACCAGTAAGAGTGGAGGTCATCCCCACTATCACAATCCACATAGAGGTCCTCCCCATGTTCTTAGTATCGATCAATGTAGAGGTCCTCACTACTTCATCACCATCCAATAAGGATGTACTCCTCGTGCATATGGTTTCTATTACATAGGTCCTTCCTATGTAACAAACCATCAACCCAAAGGCCATCCATTCACTATTTCCAGCTCAAGATATGTCCCTCCGCACATCATTACTAACTGACACATAGGTCCTCCTAATGTAACAATGGATCAGATTTGATATCCTACACACTCTTTCTATTATCATCATTGGGGGTCCTCCACTGTTTACACTAGATCAAGAGGAGGCCCTACCCATTCTTGTGTCAATCATGGAAGATTTCTTCCCGTCTCCATTGATAGAAAATAAGGAGGTCCTCAATGTGTCTAGTATGACTAGTGGTAAGGTCCTCCTTATTCTTCCACATTCTAGTATAGAGGCCCTTAATATGCTATTACCATAGGTAAACATAGAATTCTTACCCATGATATAGCTAACCAAAGAAGAGGTCCTCCATATTACTACAACATCAAGAGTAGAGGCCCACCCCACTATCAAATGAAGATAAGAAGAGGTCCTCCCACTCCAAATAAATGTTATATCTAGGTCCTCCCTATATCCTAGCCATCCATTGATGTGGTTATACCGTATCTATCACTAACCCGCAAAGAGGGGCTCCTCATGGCAAAAAAATTCCCTAACCCGAAGAGCCATCCCAGGGAAGAAGGGAAAACCACCAAAACCGAAGGAAAAACACATCTATGTACCATGTATTTCTATATCTTGTACTATTCCAAGATTTCCTAGCCAAATGTGAATAAATGATGGAACCAGAAGCCCATTCATCTACATTGGTGTCTAGGTAAGGATCCTGGTAGTGGAAATTATCCATCTGATAGGGTGAGATACACAATATTCATGAATCCCTTAATAGGTGCATATAGAAGTTGAAATATTTGTCTCCCTTTCATGGGATTATATTGTAGTCACCATTTGTCCCACCAGTTTTGTTCTCTATCTCTACCAGGGATTGTGAATATTTGTTCTAGAACGCGGTAGATAATGAGCATTAAGTAGATCCACATATGAAATATGCTACCTGCGCACATGAGGATGTTGAATTTACCCACTCATATATGGAAATGATGATGAATTTATCGCCACCCATGATAGATGAACAAGCATGTGGTGATCAAACAGCTCATGCAGCGGATTATCCCTCCACCAATACACTGCCAAATCGATCCACGTCATTGCCACTACCAGTTTTCAAGCAAGAACTCATATCATCTAGGTCCAATAATGGGTTAAAATTGTACTTCTAAATAGGGAATCATTTGAGACACTATAGATCTCATTGAGTTTTTAGTGGTATTTTGGACAATTTTAATACCCAACATCAACATTCTAGAGTCACTCACCCGAGATGAGGTCCCATGTGTCTACCATACCACATGGGAGAGGTATTTTTTCCACAATGACTGTCAGTTTATCAACCCAATGATCATAGGCCATTTTTATGGAATTGATTAGCACATTCATATGGTTGGTTTTGTGGAACTCTCTGTTGATCGACACCCTACATCCCTTGGCTACCACTAGATGGTTCAGAAAAGAAGTCTTCAGGGGATCACAATGATCCAAATACTTTTTTAAGAGGAATCCTCACATGTGTTATTCTAGGGTTGGGGAGGGTATGATATTATCCTATTTTGTTCCATTCTGTAGAAGCTTGACATACCTGTTGATATTGAGTACACCACACTGGGTATAGAAATATTGAATATAGATGATATTGGTTTACTGAATGAAAAAAGACATCTTCATAGAGTCTGACAATGATTTTAGTCACTTGGGGCAGTGCGGTATTAGGCGGAAGATCATATGGGTTTCCTCACTCTCCAGAAAAGGAAGTCACTCAACCATGAATACCCCTCATCATAATTTCCTTCCAGCCGGGACATGAAGAAGGTTAAATAACAAATCACAACCTTTAAGTCCTCTGATACATAAAATTTCATTCATATGACAGATTTCAAGCCAACTAATGTCTCCTTGCTCGGGAAAATCACATATGGGTGAAGGATCATTAACACACTCTTTAATAGGATCTTTATAAGGTTGAAATAAAATTATACTAAACCTTGAAATGATCATGTGCCTCCTCCACTGAGGCATTAGAGGAGCCACAAGTCCTCTCGGTTAGATTATCCCTATCGATCATGTAAATATCGTTCTTCCTGACAGGAAAGAGACTATAGCTTTTGAAAAAATATTAAGTTATGTTTCACTAAATTTTTCCGAGAAACATGATAATTCCACTCAGGTTCAATATCAAGATGCTCTTCAAGTCATATTGTTGGCCACACCATGATAGTCAAGCCTTCCTATCAGGTTGATGACCTGTTCATCTAATTTCTGGTTAGATATCCTCTATAATATGAAAAATCCCACAAATACGATATGAAATCTACTCTCACTACACACCTCGAATCCAATGAGAGACAACTTGTGGAAATACAACCTAATGGAATGATGTGTCCAGCGTGGCTGGATGTCATTAAAAAACCATCATACTGTGAGAATCATAGCCATTTACCCCTAAATTAGATAGTTGTACCACTATGGCATATGACCCACTTCATCTCATAGTGTGGAACCCTGTTGGGAATCTGAGAGAAGAAAAAGGTGGAAAGCTCAGTTGTTTTGTACAAACATTGGAAGGGCCAATGTTATTAATGTATAACTAGTCACCCATTATTCCTACCACTGGCTGGGTAGACCATCATAGGTAGTTATTCTACCAGTTTAGCTCCACAATGTATAACACATGTATTTCTAACCTATTCATGTTCAAAAAACTCCCAAATTAGTTCCTCAAATACATTGGTTCCCAATGGAATGCCTTCATGTATTCACTTGATATTTCACTGAACTAAGAGTAGCTACCAAATATGTGTGTGTGGAATGTTTTGACATAAATATTCCCATACCTTTTCACGTAGATCATCCCAGTTATTTTTCTGTATTTTTTTGAAAAGGACCATCTCCTAGAAGAAGTCTTTAAGTATGCAATTAATGAACATATATTTTATCTTCTAGAACATTATATAATAACTACCATGGTAGATACATCCAACACAGTATATGTATAGGTTATAATGACACTAGAACTTTTTCTTGTAGAGCCTTATCCAATGTAGCCTCATCAAGTATAGCATCCTCATGATTTGCATTGTCCAATGCTGATTTGACAGGTACAACCCCACCCTGTGTAGCTGCCAAGATGATGCATTGTAGATCCAACCTATAATCAGGCACCAAACCCTCATTAATGATATGATCCAAGATCTACCTTTTCAAATATGAGAGATTGAAACTACTCCTTCATGGAAGCATATGTTCCCTTTTATTTCCAAAATTCATTTGAACATGGGGTTCTAAGGTTACAATTATGTTGGAATCCACATGAGGCTATGATCAATGATATCCCTGACCACTTCCCTTAATACATAATCATTGGGAGTACCATATGTCAAGGATGTGTGTTCAAACATTGTCTATAGAACTATGTGGGAAATGGTTTAGTCAAATAGGAAACTTTCTCAATGATGGTGACATGTGTCTTTTTTGAGCATGGTAGTGACAGTGAAGGTTCCAGTGAAAGGAAGCAGGTCTCTAGTAGTGAAACTCAGAAGTATGATGTCTTATTGGCTCATGGAGTAGTCACGTTTTCCCATGGTGTCATCCATGCCCAATTACATCTTCCCTAACCTCCTGAAGTTGATATTCCCTCTCTAGATGATTCTTCTACATCCACATCATAGCTTTCAAATACTCATAAAAGTAGGTGATGATAGAAAAAGGGATAGAACTATCCCTCAATAGCTTTGAATAAATTCCACACTCATTGAGATTTCATTCCTTCGAATATGAGAATTACCCCTAGAGTTCAGTCAATATTAGAAGACTCCTCCGATGATGCATATGAGTTTGCCTCTATGATTATTTTCAAGATTGTAGATGTATAAATAGTTATCTGTGATGAGGTGTTTCATGAAATTCCTTTGAATGTGTAAATTCAATTCCATCGTTGAAGGAGCCAATGATATGGGAATAGATGGAATGCTCAAGTTGGTTCACTGATCCTATCCATGCATGCTTCCAAGACTAGACAATTTATTTTATAAATAGCGTAGAAGAAACAGTACACTATGCCCATCTTATCAAATTCTCTATCACTGCTGATCATGCTACTCAACAAAGAATAAAAACCATGAACACATCATTATCAACTACATTTTCTAAATCATTGTCTCATACTACCTAAAGACTTATAGTATTAATTTTCGTTGAGTTTTCTAATGAGAAGAATGTCATTTCCAGGAATATCTAGAGTATTTTGGTTCTTCCAATATCACTTGTCATGATTCCTTCCAAGTTGATACCCCTTACAGATATCACTATTCATTTTTCATGGAATAACTGTATTCTTAAACATTTTTTCAACATTACAGCAATGTTATCAATCCTCAAGGACCTACTTAGGTATAAAGTGATGTTTTAGGATCTCACAGAAGCCTTTAAATTACCCATCCAGTTCTAAATTGAGTTATCACACATAGATACATTATATGTAGATGAAGTCAAACATGAAGAGTTCAAAGAAATCATCTCATTATCTAGAGATTATGAGGGATCTATAATTCAGGGGAACATATGACCACTACACATAACCAAAAAGTTCAATGGTGTGGACTTAGGCCACTATTTAGTAGACACAGGTTTCTAGATCAATCTCATCCTGACATGGACGCTACACAATTTAGGACTGCCTAAAGCAGATTTGAGTCCATCTAACCTGAAGATAGATGATTATGATATGACCCAATAGAGTATGTGTTCAAAAATCCATTTTTAATACCTATTTTTTTAATCTTTAGAAAACATTGAATGTATCATTTTATCATAGGAAACTTTCTTCAATTCACTGATGTGTAGGACCTAGAACCATATACAAGCAACACTGATCTCCTTGTATCGGAAATGCATTAACAGCCAAGTGGGAATTCTCTAAGGTGATGCATCTCCCAGACTCGTGTGATCCCGCTATATAGATAGTTCATATTACTAGATAAAGAATAATAATGTTCATACCAATGAGGATGAGAACTCCACCATTGAATATAGCCCATAGATTGACATGGATGATGTATTTATCCTCCCAATTCACCAGTTGGAAGCCACATCACATTACCATTGAAATTGTTGTGATATTTTTTGAGTAAAGGGATTGACATCCCTAGGTACAATGAACATCATAATATTACCATGTATGATTACATTGGATATGATCGGGTGATACCATAACCCATACCCCTATGAGGTACCAAGATGTAGGACCCATAACATCAAATGTACACTATACTATGTAGTTTTTCAAAGATGGTTTGAATGGACAGAAGAAAACCCACCACAATTGATTTTATATCAATTATGGAACATATGGTCAACGGACTAATGGATTTATAATGATAGCCTATGTCCACATGGTCTTAGAAAAAAATAGTCTCTTACTGAGGAGTCCACATCTTCCCATGTAGGCACAATTCTCCCTCTATAAGTAGCCGTTATAAAAGAACAATCTCCTCCCACAAATTGTCCTGCCTAACATGATGAATTAGAATTGGAATACACTACTCCCACATTTGAAGAGGGAATTTCCACCACTATTAATGAGTTTGTTTAAGTGAATAATAACATTGAGACTCATATGATGCCAACACTGATTACAAAATTAATTCCTACAAAGGAACAACAATAGTATGTTAATTTCATAAAGCAACATCACAATTTGATTACTTGGGGTTATGAACAAATTATAGGACTAGGAACCTAGGTATCCAACCACTTTTCAACCTCCTAGTAAGCTATAATTGGTTCAAGAAGACTCCCAATAAAATTCACTATTCTCATGGTGCCATGGTTGAAGCATAAGATGATAAGATTATAAAATCAATTTCATAATGTAAATTCAGTGCCCCATGTGGATAGCCAACATAATTATTGTTCCTAATAATAATGATAATATCATTGTGTATATTGAATTCTATGGTGTGAACTACAATTGAAAGAATAATGAATTTCCCATTCTAGTAATAGAGTAGTTGATCAATACCTCCATTGGGTTCCAGGATCTCTCTTTATTGGAGGGGTACATTCAGTACAATTAGTTGAAAATGGCCCACAATGATGCATTATCTACTACTTTATAGATCCTATAGGAACCATATTCTATTTGGTAATACATTCATTTTGAATAATGTAGAATCAATTTATCCGCGATCCTGGAACAAAATCTTTAAATTGATACTTGGGATGATATCATTTTCTACATGGATGATTTGTTGATCAAATCCTTCCTTCAACGGGACCATATCATTGATATTAATAACATTTTTTGCTTGCTCTCCTCCTAAAATCTGATTAAAAAACCCTAGAAGTTTGTCTTCATGGATACCTATGGGATTTTTCTATTCTTATTCATTCGGTTCATAGGCATCATGATCAACCCAGAGAATATCAATCCCATCTTCTAGATTCCCCTTTGAGAATACTCTAGGAGCACTGTGGTCTTTAAGGCTACATAGATTGCATAGAGTAATTCCTTGTTAATATAGATAGAAATTATATGTTATTTTAGAGGATCAAGAAGAATTATTTTTTCTACCAGAGGTATGAACAGTCCCACACAACATTTTAGGAAATAAAATAGTATCTTCTACAGCCTCCGGTTCTGATGCCACCCATTTTAGAGAAGCCCCTTATCCTCTAAATGTCTATATTGGAACCATCCCATGGAACCCTTCATGATAAAAAAATTAATTAACAATATAATAATAGTAAATACTACATCATTCACATTCTATTAAACATAGAGTGCACAAAACAATTATTATGAATAAACAAATCATTCACTTTTTCACAGTGTAGAGGATGTGACATTATTTACAACATCATCAGATTTATATGATGTATAATGTGGATGTTCTAAAGTATATATAGACTAAATTTATTTTTAGAGGATGTCTAGAACACTCATCAGTGATCATTCTCTAGTTAGACATAAGGATAATTCAATAGAATGCTATAAAGGGTCTGGAATTTGTAGACATTATGGACACCCAACAGGCCTCTGAAGAGTATCCTCTGGACATCAATTTCCTAGAAAAGGCCATCCTATTAGTGGAACTAGTTATGAAAATTTTGAAAATTAATATTTATGGTGGCTCTTAGATCCCAACTACAATAATTTATAATTATCCCATTCTCAATAGAGTAGGTATGGGGATCGTCGTCAAAAAATATATACAATTTGTTATTCCCTAATTGTTCAAAAAATCAGAATGTTTCACCAATAATTAGGATGAGAAACAAGATCCCATTACCTAGTATCTAAATTACCCTTGAGATTGATGTTCCCTGGTTTAATGTAAAGTTTGATCTTGATTAAGTCATCAATAAAATCAATAGTGATTAGGTTGTCAGGAATCCAGAACACATGCCCCTGTTGGAGTACACTCTCTAGTGTATGGACCTATTCCCATATCAAAAAGAGGTGAATCATGTTCCATGGTGACAGAATGGTAGAACTAGTTCCCCAGATATCATATCCATATCACCCACAAAGGTGGTCTGAGATGATTTGATTATCCATGTGGTGCATCGAAGGGTCATCACACCCATCCTTCCGAACAATGAAGAAATCCACCATGTGAAACACATGACATTAAATACATCCACATTTTTACCGAGAGATCCAACTGAAACCGAGGCAATATTCAGTTGGAAAACCCCCTTCATCGAGTATTTCCATCATCGTGTTATCCCATCAGATCAGGTTGATCAAGAGAAAATCCATTTGTGCATATCTCAGTTCACCATCTGGATTGGTCCCAACCTCAAGAAGGATCTCTATAGATGTGGGTTCTATGGAATTATCCTCTATTACAATTAAATTGATTCAATTACATAGGTTATACATGAAGTTATTATCAGTTTGTATAGTTCCCATTAGTATGGGTTGATTCTCCCCCAGAAGACTAGAAGACTGGGCTACTTTTGGTCCACCATTGTCCATAAAAACATCATGTTTTCTATGATATTCTAGGAATTTCTTCTTCATACAGTCATTGTGCATCAACTGACAAATACCCTTTATACTAAAATGTATCATTTTCCATTTTTAGTATGGGGATTCAATGTCATGGGACCATATCCACTCGTGAAATCATTCCAATGTAGGTTCATTCAAACCATGACTGATTTCTTCTACAAGTGGGAAGTGTCAATTATTCCAAAAGAATTCAACCCCCGGTTAATTTTTCAAGTCACGAGCTCCAATATCTGCCATCGATTTAGTTTTTATCCTAAAATTATAACAAAAAATTAAAAAAAAATCATGGACCTAATCTTAATATGTTTTATGATATGTATATAATATTATATAATCATACATCCCACTACCACACGTAGGAAAATAGGAAAATCAAAGGGCTCAAGAAAACCCTCTAGAACACTCTACAGATGATGGTGTGTTGGAAGAAGAAGATTTTCCTAGAAAATTGACCCTAAAGATCTCTGGGATTATTTGAAAGTGACCCGTAATTCATCCCATGGACCTGATATTCCATGGTTTATGGAATCTTGGTAGTCATAGCCATCGATATTTGGCTTCCCTCATATTAAACTGCCATCAATGATTAATAAATTTTTGAAAAATAGGATAAATCTGTCATGCTGAGATGGATTCTCTCAATTAAAATAGTCTCAAGAACATTAATAATCTAGAGAGGAACCAGAAAAAAATATCCAGAAAGTTCAATAAGAAGGTTTTGATTTTTTTCTTTCCTCCAAGGTGATACAATATTGTCTCTCTGAACACCAATGATACCTAGTAAGAACACACCAATATTGGAGACCAAGTGGTAAGGAACACATATCATTCACAAGTAATAAACTAATAGGGAACACTATTTGGTTATCAGGGAATGTGATTTAATAATTAGTTGTACAAATTCCATGTTCCAAAAGAAGTACTTCGTATAACAGTTCAACATCCCATGAACACACATTCATAATATGCAATGATTCCACACTCTATGACCACAAACTAGAAGTTAAAGTCTATGTATCATGACATTAAACTATGTAGAAGTCTTCGTAGATAGAGTATAGTGAAGCATGATCCTTCTTTATCCTCAATCAAATTGGGTTATTGTTTTTGCACCAAGATAATCTCCCATTGGAAAAATTTCTCCTATTATCCTAGTAACATGGTGATAAACTATGTACCAATCATTTTTCTATCTATAGGATGATAAACTGCGCAATGTTATGAATTTTTCAACCAAGAGAACATTTCCCAGGGAATTGTAAATTTATCATTTCATATTTCATGAACTATATATAGCTTACTTCCTATCAAAAAAGGATACACAATGACAAACATATTATTTTTCCTGGTCCAACCACCCCATTGAAAAACAAAAAAAATTACAAAATGACCCCTTTATGTATTAGTTAGAAATATAAAGGGAGATATCATTCATGAATAATGTCTAGATTTATTCTCATCATTATGGGATACATAGAAATTCCCAAACTTTTTTTTTCACCCTAGCTACAAGTTTATCAACCCTTTAGCCTATTGGCCTTAGCCTTGTCCATATATTAAAACATTTAATTGAATTCAAGAAACATTGGGATGGAATATGAGGTACATAGGCCTCTATGGATTTGTTCACATTATGATTTATAGGCCTCCAAATAATAAATTTAATTTCATTGAATGCTAACCAATGGGTATAATCTCTATGAAGATAAAATATAATCCCAATTCCAAGCATCATAAATTCAAATTTTCTATCGAGATCTCCTCGGGAGTGTCTAATATAGTGATGGGTCTCCTCGTTTCCTCATTCATATTCATTACATTATTATTACACTCCATTATTCATACCCCTTATAAATATTTCAAAGCATTTCCCAAACTCTATGAACTTAAACTAATATCGAACATCCACAATACATGAAAAGAAATATCAATCCTAACCAACATAAGTTTTGGATGCCTCATGATATTCATGAAACGCCTCAATTTTCCTCACTAGTGATGATAACCTCCTAGTGTTGGTCCCTCACCATGCTGTGTTCATAACTATGTGTGGCTATATTTTCAATAGAATTAAATATATAATGAATCCCAGGTTCTGATCCTCAGGCCATGCCACAACCTTACTCATTTTCACCTTAGTTCAACTTCACCTTTACCATAGTATGTTAAATGACCTGGGAGTTAAATAACTACGTAATTATTGATTACCATCCTTTTTAGATACATAGTGACAACTAAACATTTTATCTTCTCGTTCAGCCACATGTATTTTTAACCTATTCAACCCATGGACTTGGTTATAGTAAAATAAATATAACCATAAATATTATAAAATTCATCTTAAGGTTTATATGTTGACTGGGATACTTCTTTACCTCATTCAAATTGATTTTTATCTCTTTTGTTCCATATATATACCCTTTTATCGAGCTTTTCACCCATAGTCCAAGAGACAGGAATTTGAACTTTTTTTCATGGTCTAAAAATCATGACATAAAACAATATGCATTATTGTATAAGTATTATGACAAAAAATGAGATATTATAGTCCAAGTAACATGAATCTAAACTATCTTCCATGGTTCATGAAAATCAATAGTAAAATATTAACAACATCTAGGTTGGAGGTCCCACACACTGATATGCTCATTCCACACTTCATGTCTTTATCAGTTTGGGTTCCCATCATCCTTAATATCAAAACACACCCCCAATGTTGATAGAATCTTGTCATTTTTATCTCCTCACCCATTTTGGCCCAATTCCATAATGAATCTATCACTATGATCAATGAATCATTTGTTTCAAAGCAGTTCAATAGTCGATTCTGGGTTTTCATTCCCATTTCGTGACTAGTGTGGTTATGGTTCCTAAGTTTCCAACATGGTCAACATTAATTCATTACTCAAATGTTTCCCCTTCATCAAGACCTTGAAATTATCAAATTACATTATTTCCACATTCCAATATCATGGTTAGATTCCATCTATGGTGTCACCCATTATTTTCACCCACACATGTTAAGTAAACCCCTATACCATTAATTTTTCCCCACACTAAACATGGCTCACAGGGTATTAGATTTTTCTGTAGGGATTGAATTGATGTGTTCAATACATAGAGCCTTATGGTCAAAAATCAATATCCTAAAACCAGGATACCCACTAGGAATGTGTGGTTAAGCACTAGTCCTCTTGGGGCCTCATTTACATCGGGGTTTTTCATTTCACCACCCCATATATGCTTATCAAGGGGAAGCATTCTTCCCATTTGTTTTATAATACATGTATCTTACCCAACCCCCTTTTGGATCACTCACATTAAGACTTTTTCCTCTATGATACATGAATATTATGGGTATTAAAATTTTAATTTTCCTTGAAACATCACATTAAATATATATTTCAAGGTCTTGGTAGTAAGGTCATAAACATTGTGCAATGTATTGGTCACATGAAATTAAATTATGGCACACATCCTGATCACATTATTTTAAATTTTATGAAAATGGTACTCAAAGTATGATGTTAAACTGTTCAACATTCTTCCCTATTTTCAGAATGTAATACTAGAAATCATGATAGGACCTCTACAAAGAGGTCCTCTTCCACCATACATGTAATCTACCACACTATTCCCACTCGTCCAAAGTGATATTACCTTGGAATTATGTTTTTAAATTTGTTCAAACCAATTTTCTTTATCTTGTGTGTTCTATGATATGGTCTCATACATCCATGTGTGTTGGAATCCATTCAAACATTCCATCACTCGATCTCTGTGAATAGTGTTCCACCCATTAAATCCTTATCTTCTTCCATGTCTTACATGTCCCCCTAAATTTTTGGTGTCATATCTATTTATCTCACCAATTACCTTGGTCTAATGTCACTAAAGTCATTGGATTACATTTTTACACAATTGTCATTTTTATCAAACATGGTTATCCACTATCCCTCATTTATTGGTCCATATTCCATTCTAATAGTATGGATACTTTGTTTTAGACAAGGTCAATAGTTATCCTATATTACTATTCTACTCTCCTTGTGTTCCATGTATTGGGAATTATGATTCACTCATTACATTCCCATTTTTTAGGTTTATTCTAACACCCCTATAATTATAATGTTCTCACACTAGATCACATTGAAAAAATCTTGTAGGCTGTTCTTAGATCCCTTCCCAAGACATAGCCTATTCTCATTATGAGAACTCTCAATTGTTAGTTACCAATAGAAATCAAGAAATTATTGATACTTATCTTCCACTCTTATACTAAGTAAACAATCATGTTTTCATACATTGTTTATCATTCTAGACTTGACCCACAAGAGCTTGGGGATTTTTCATTAATTATGTTACAAGGTTCAATTAAGTGAAATAGTTAATATAAGAAGGAACTCGTCAACGAACACAATTAAAAAGGATATAAACAATCAGATACATGGATCATGTCATCTGCATAATGTATCCTTTCATGATTTTTGGGAAAATATCTTCTATTTACCTGTTCCATCAAACCGAGCACTCCCACTCTACCATCCAATGACATGTTACCTCTGTGATTTTATTCCTCTTCTTGAGTCCATCATCCTAATTTCTTGTTACTGGAAGAATTTCATTATCACTTGTATTTGGTTAACACCACTCAACTTGGAGATCATCTATTTGAGTAGTTTTCTACATCATTTGGTAATCAGTCTCCCTTGTTAATCCCTCAGACTACTGATGACCTTTATTTTAGTTATTCTGAAGCAATAACGTGCACTCTCTTCCTCCTCAACATGATGTATCTCCTCATTTACCTCAAAAATATTTATCATATTTTAAGAATTTCCCAATTTCTAGGTGATGTCCAAATGATACTTCCACTCCTACATCTTTTTGGGAATGGATGTTACAAAATAATTTGCAAAGACCTCGAGAATTCTCCCTTCCGATGCACTAGTTGCACATGAAATGGAAATGAGATTCCATATGGTCCACTAGATGTGGAGATGGCGTATTATTAGTGAATGTTTGAGTGCAATTAAAAAACCATCATTAGATAATGTATTTATATTCAGCCATGGAACGATTAGTGTCATCATGTTCATCAGGGTCCATGGGATCATACTATGGAAAAGAAATTTGGAGTTCATTTGTGAGATCATCCTAGAGAAACCTCTCTCAAGGGAAGGATTCCAAATAATACATACAACCATATTCACATGATTTTTCATTAGAAACCTTTCCTTTTAGAATATTTAGTTATGCCCCACTGGTGGTGTAACACGTAGTTGATGTCAACTGCTCACCTGAAACTAGTTCTTTATTAGTTTTGATGATAGACTCATCAAGAATGAGAAGAACCATTTAAAGCGATCCCATTGATTCCCTGACCCCATCTAATCACTAATATCTTATAATCATGATAAACTCATGGAACAAAGAACCTAATAAAATATCATAAAAAATTATATGTATTAATTTGTAAAATTAGATGCTTGCAAGAGCTTTGGGATACCTGTTCCTACACTTGAGTCACCGCAGGGACTTCCAACACTGGAGACCATCCATCACAAGGTAGTTCAATGATTTTTTATAGTTCTCATATGGTATTTTGGGTAGGATATTCATCGGACTAAAACTTGTGGATATTAAATCATCATGTAAACATAATTATATATGATTAATTGTAGACCTACTCATACTTTGAGGATGAGGAATTTGGATAATGATCTAACACATGAATTCCCCCACACAAATAGTGGATCCCTTCATGGAAACTCTAGGGAATGTCCCCCAATAGAAAAAGGAGAGGACCTATGGTTTTGAGGTTTCATCTATGAACTCCTTGGTTGGCCCACCACTAGCCACCTCATCCCTAGGTACTGGTCCCGGGACATGCTCTTCCACACTCATTGGAACATATCCCCACCTCATAGTAGAAGCCCCTTTTCCATAATTGAGGCGATCCTTTTCAAAATAAAATTCAGTTAGTGAATTTGGATAGTAAAAGGAGAAAAATCATAAAGTAGAAGTGAGAAGGTTAGGGTTTACCTATGGAAACATTATAAGGTATTCTTCGGTGCCCGTGATCTCACCTCATTCGTAGGGAATCGATTGATGATCAACCATACCGAGGTATTTTTCATTATTAAAAACCTCGGATTCCGTTTCTTTAATAGTTTCTTACACTGGGGGAATCCCCTCCGAATCTGACTCTTGTCTCCGCATAATTGTTAATAGATTATGAGGTGCCTCATACTAACCTGCTAGCATGCATAAATATCCATGGATTTCAGGTACATATTCCAATAATGGAATTCCAACTTTTATACAACCTAAATTCCCCCGAATTTGGGAAATTTGATACCATCCCACTTCACCTTCCGCCACAGGTCTTTAGGTGACATTGATTGTCACAATGTTCTCTTGGCGCACCAAACGGACAAAAATATATCATCATTGGTTGGATATAATTGAACTCTTATAGTCATAACATGGGACACTTTCTCTATAACTTGAGGTATCTTTTGGTACCACTATCCTTCAAGATATGGATGTTCGGTTTCACCCTGTCACATCACCACTACCGTGATTCCATCATGAGCTTCCCCAGGTGCCTCGCTTGACTCTTGAGTAGCATTCAGTCTATATCCCTACTACGTGGGCTCCATACTCACCATCATTTTTACCCAAATATGTGTCTGTATTATTTACACTAGATATGATTCCACCCTTTCTTGACATATTCTTCCAATAGTCCCATGTCAATATTGGTTTGAGGAAGACTGAAGGTTCTACTAGATCCAGCAGTAAATAACATGAATCATGATTAGTGAAGGATACAACGGTGCCTCTCTTCATGTACCCATGTGTACACACTCATCTATAACCATTAATGGAATCCTAAAAACCAAAAATAATAGGACTATGTATAAGGCTCACAAAATATTTTTTTTCCATAAGAGCCACCAACACCCCACCTCAACAACTTTTATGGTTCTCTCTCTACTCTGATGAGCCCTACAGGTTATCCACGATGAGACTAATTTTGTTTGTGAGGGGTGTAATTTGTATTTTATTTGGTTTTTGATTTAGATTTTGATCCTAGACTCTTCACGGATCACCAGCTAGACCCATGCAATGTTCAAAAAAGATGGCCATATACTGGTGTTCGGTGTGATTCTAGCATTTGAGAATTCACAGCTTCAAAGGTGTGATGTGATCCAACCATGAATAATTTGAACTAGTATAATGATCCTCTAGAATTTTATTCCCCATCCAACACAGCCAAAAATACTATAGAGGTTGTCTCATATGGGAAATCCTAGTTTAACCCTATTTCTAGCTACCATATACACCACCATCAATTGTTTTCCTAGGAGGATTCCCATCATTTTTCCCTTACTAGCTATAATTTACCACTTTGATAGGTGGAAAGAATGTAGGTATTGAGAACCAAGGGGTCCCATCCCCCCATAATAATTTACCCCACTAATGATATTATGCATCCCCCTAAATGAACCAGTATGAGATAGAATTCCCTCTCTACTATGTGACTTTACACTAGATTCCTTAGCCCAACATCCAAAAATTCTTATTCTTATTGTGGAACTGGTCCACCAATTCTAGGAACATGATGTCCTTTTGGGAATTTTCCAGGATTTACAGCTTCTACTTTATCACTTTCAGAATAGTTTTTGATAATATTGGGTTCCACTTACTTTCTACCATGTATTGGATGCCGCAAGAACTTCTCATAATGAAATCCCTCCAATGGGATGCCACTAATGCAATGGATTTCCCACAATATGATTCTGAATTACCTATGGTGGAGATGATACATGTTAATATTTTGGGACTAGCTGGTAAAAACCTCCAGCACTATCTTCAATTAGCAGTAGAAAGGGAACTACGACATCAATACCACTTCGTACAAGCCAATGTTATTCTTCTATTTCTTCTATTTCTTAAAATATGAACATGGGAAATGATGTTCTAGTGCAATAGATCATCTTCAGATGTAACCCATGACCATGGTGAATCAATTGTAGATTCTAGTATTGTCCCTTCATCTGGTTGTACGATGTTCCATCAGGGGGGATATTTAGTCATAGGATAATACTTATGTGACTGCGTCACCATGCTTAGAAATATCTATTTATCTGATAGAAGCATCTTGGAATGTAGAATATGAGGGTTTTTTAGTCATCTGGTCCCTCTTAGAGGTGATATTGGACTGTATTAGAGATCCATCTTATGGGATGGCCAATTTGCCATGGTTTTGTGGAATCTATGGGAGAATCTCAAAAGGTTGGAATATAGGCAATCCAGATAAGAGTTTTCAAGAAGAAGAATCATTTAATCATAAAAATTGGTTTTTTTAAATGAATGTTTCATAAATAAGTTGAATTTACTTGAATGAATTGGAATATGATCGGTTTTTTGTTCATATGGTCTAAACTTACATGCATGAGAACAATGAAAATACTTTTGTTTGGATATTCAATGTGTCGTAAAAACCCCTCCGGCATATTTATAGGCATGGAGCTACCCTTCCTTGAACATAATAGGAAACATTTTCTCTCAATGATATTTTTAGAATTTGTGCATGTTAATATACACTTCTCTTCAGTGTATCCCTCAGAACTGAAACATATGGCCCCCTTTTAGCGAAGATTCTAAGGGTGGGGGGAATTTTTTGAATGGTGAATTTCAAATAATGATGCAAATTTTCATCTTTGGGTAACCTAAAGGCATCATTTGACTCCAAAAAATTATTCCAATAATTCAAAGGACAGATTGTACATGTTTTTTTGAGTGTTCATATGATTTAAATCTCTATGGAAGAATCATTCATTCCCAATGTGACATTTGTCATGTACTTTCCAAAAATTTGAGAAAAATTGACAATAGATATGTGCACTAGTGGTTCATTTGGTGTAAAATAAATTCAATCTTGTGAATTACCAGAGTCACCCAATTTGATTTCATTTTTCCATTTGTGCGATCTCTCACTATAGCTAGGGAGGCACAGTTGTGGAAAAATCCCTTTGAAATGATGAGAATCATGTATTCCATCACAGAATGCTTTATCTATATATTAGAGGCCACTCATCTTTATTCAAGGTGATACACTAGAATTAGAAACATCACTTTTCTGCATTTAAGACCAGATGTATGTGGCATCACTATATAATGGAAACTTCAAGGTATAATATATTACATGAAAGCATCTCTACCATTGAGTGGGACCATAATTTCATAACCCTCTCCTAATCCATTTTATTCCAAATTTAGGTTCACATAATAAATTCTCATGCAAGTAAACTTGACCTTACACACAACATTCCAATGTTAGGCACAAGTCATACCTTGCACATAAGTACCCTAGCTTCATATCACCCCCTCATTGATGATAAATGGAAAATATATTTGTAAAAACACTATTTAAATGCCCCTCAAATGTACATCCCTCATTTCTTGCATGCACCTCATTCACAACACCTTCTAAACTTTTTCATAGTGATTTCTTGGCCCCTCGTGAGGCCTCCCATGTGCCCCTTGTGCACATGGTTCCCTACCATTTTCTTCCAATCATAGTAATAACAACCCCTTGCTTTTATGTATAAGGATATTAATGTGGACTTCATGGTGGATCAATCCTCCACACCATCATACCACGGTGTTTCAAATTCCATCCCCCTCCCAAGGGTTGATGAGTGGGCATTGTTTAATCTCATGGGGTAAAGATTGAGTCCCCGTCATTCACACTGCATGATGTAAAGCTAACTACCACCAATTTCCCCATCACATAATTTTATCATGTATCCTAACCCATCATAATGCACATGCGATTCCCCATGTTGTCTCATAATGGGATTCCACATCCTCTCATCATTGGGTACAAAACTATGAAAATGGAATGTTTTGATGTGAAATCTATATTACCCTTCAGTGGATACCCCATTTATGAGTTATAGGGAATGATATACGACTCACACTGGGTGAGATACTCTTTGGGAAGCTTTCCTGTGTATGCTGCACATGGTCCTTCAATGGCACATCTTTTTCCACATGAGTGTCAAGAACACTGCTTTATCTTGTTTCTCACAATGATCGTGACTTATGGGGGTTAAGTGGTTTGTAATTACCATGAAACATAACTATATTCAACAATAAGAATCCTTCTATGTGTAATAATTGAAAACCATCCAGTATCCATCAATGTGACATTCCAAAAAATTATACAGAATCACCAACCCCCTAATGGGATGCATTCATGCATAATCCCCAACAAGATGGGAATCCCCCTAAGGTGTAATCCCCAATTCCCTAATAGAACATCATGGTCATCAATTCCCAACAACCTGAGATCTATAGATTCTTCCTTGAGGTTCAATCCCAATATAAACCTCATCCATATCATCCACTCTATCCACCTTATCTAGTCCATCCATGTATATTCCAATTTTATCTGAGCCACCACATCTCTGTGAGATCATGCCACCCACTCGGGAAATATACATGAATAATCCAAAAAACATTTGTCCCCTAACTATTGAATTCTTGAACCATATTTTCTAAACATATTTTGTAGGATGCCTCCCCAAGTTTCAATCCCAACAAATGGTAATCCTTGCTTCCATCTACAAGGGATGAACCTTCCTGATCAACCTATAGTGGTGTCCCAATAAAACTTCATTATGTGAAACCTTACCTTTATGGGACACATGTCCTTGATCCTCCTTCAGTGGCATCTTGATCATCATATTCTTGTCTATTCTAGCTATTAAACTTGCGTCTTCTCACATACAGCTTCCCCATGTTAAACATGGGATGCCTAAGGTGAATTAATAATGAGATATGCATTTGAAATCAGATACATAAAGATCAACATACGATTAATTCAGTTCTGCGCTCAATATTCTATCTCTAGTGGAAGAATATAGGTGACTAATGTTGTAGAATAAAACAATTATAACATTTATCAATGTGGCTACAATTCAGGCCAATTTTTTTCCCTTTTAAGACCCTTTGAATGTCTAGAACAAAGAATCTTAATTAATCTACATCCATATAGTGATTGCACCAGGAATGAGTCTAACAAACATAATTAACTATATGAGGGAGAATCAGATAAGGAAACGAATTCTAAGCATAAATACATGGAAGATGAATCTAATATCCCATTATCCTATTTCAACCATTTATTAGACATCATTTTTAAATGTCATGAATTACACCTTCCATTAAAAATAGGGAATGTGGTGTAATAGTGCATTCTCTTTCACCATACATTCATAGTGGGTTCCCCATTGTATGATTTGAAAATAATAACATCATAATATTTTCAAACATGAATATTATATATTTATAGATGAATATTCATTACATTAATAAAAATCATATTTGAGCACCTTAACAGTTTGGTGCCATGGGAATCATAGTATGAAAAATTCCTGTCGGTAGGAAGATATTCAATATTTCCAACAATTATTGTCCCCTTTAAAAAACCTTCTCAAAAAAATTCATCATATCATGTGGAAAGGAAACATAAGAAATGTGTGAGATCTGTTGATCAGTATGATTAAACATGGAAGAAGTCAATTTATGATATTATGTAAGGATAAAATAAAAATATGGGTATGTGATCATAATTATAATGTTTAATTTTCAAACCCAAACTTTCATAGATCATAATAATTATTCATCGCATAAATAATTAACATTCTAAAATACATAAACCATAAGAATGAAATATCATCACAACTAAACCATTTAACATGTTTTGATACCATAAATTTTTATAGAATCATCATATATATTGAAAACCATTTAATATTTATTGGCTTACTACCCAGACTCTCATATTATTCCTTATCACCTATTCCACATAATGGTTCAATCACATAAACATTTTTTCCATCATATATCATAAACATTGACATTTTTCTCATATAGAATCTAGCACATTGTCTTGTTTCCTGCAACTATCTCATGAGATATAATTCATTACTAACTAAAATGATGGGTGTTATATGTCCCACTTGTCACTTAATGAAAACACTACATATATGTTCCAAAGGAACATAAATCATTCATCATATCAGAACCCATGTAAATAAATGAGTTTCATAAACACTTCATCAAAACATAACTTATAAAAACCCTCTCATTTATTACACATTAAAATAGGATTTATCACATTTTAGTACACATTATAAAAATAAAAATATAAAGTATTCAAATTTTATTTGGAGTTAGGTACATATCATAACTTCTTGAACATGGGACATAATTTTTTTTTAAAACTTCCTTAACATGATCTTAAAATTACATGGCTTTTCAAACTCTATGGGATAAACTGGGTGAAAAAATAAGAAAGGGGTGATCTTTAAACCCCACTAAGATAATAAGCATAGAATAATTTAATACATATTATAAAACATGCATATCAATGGTTAATAAAAGGAACATGAATAATATGGCATGATATAGCATGAAAATCCTAACACAGAATGTGTAGAAAAACATATAAAAAATCATCATAAATTTAGGTCAATGGTAACTACCAAAAAATTATGAAGGATAGATTCCTATAAAAGAATAATGTTCAATCCCAATCCCAACAAGATGAATCATGATAATAATCATTACACAATGAATTGGAGCGCTATATAATTTTAGGCAGACTTTTCACAATCATTTCATTGTCAAGCTTATGTGTCCCACATAGATCATACAACATAGATTGATTAATCATAATATTTTCTTCCAAAAACAAGGATTATGGAATACATGCATTTATGTCTAAATTCAAATAATTATATGTGTATAGAAGTGAACACCCTTCATTGAGATTAATGTTTATAAGTAATCACGAGTGATTCGTCTTATTTTGATCGATTGAAAAAAATAAATATAAACATTAATTCACTATAATGGAATTATTATTATACAAATAAATTAATATATATTTATTAAATCTGTCCAAACAACCTTTCATGAGATATGGTGATGGAAAAAGAACCATATAACTACATTGTAGTGTAATTCCACATGTATACATGAGCGATACTATAATTTAACTTTTAATGTGTTATTGGTGGGAAATGGTTCTGAAATCAACATAATAATATCATATAATATTTTTAAAACATGAATATTTATTATTCATGGATAATGATTTTTTATAGAAGGTGTAGTGATAAATAAAATTGAAATAACGTGGTTATGATTTATACCTCTTCTTTATGAGGCCATGTTTGGATTAAGAATTAAGAATTGAATAATATGTATTAAGGGAATAAAAGGAATAAAGGATGAATTAAAGGAATATAAGAATGATATTTAGGATATTTTTTTGAGAATGATCAAATTGGGATATTATGTGTGGATATGTGATTCCCTTTTATAACCAAGTGGAGGGGTTAACATGGAATCAGATAAACTATTTCAATATTATATGGTCACATTTAAGAGAAGGTTGAATATAATTTCCAGAAATTAAATATAAGATTATATATTGTTTAAATATACTCAAATTATAATATTTTATACATTTTTCATTAACATTTTTATCATAATAATTTTGTTTTACCCATGGGTAACTATAATTCATCATTAACCTAAATACATGATGATAATTTTGTAATTAACAAATATTTGAAAATATTATATGCCTTGTAAAAAAATGAATGTCAAATTGTTTTATTTAATAGATATTATTTAAATATAATTAAAACAATTATTTAATATAAATTATTTTAGATTATTATTATAAAAAACATAGCACGGTCATAAAAATAGTTTTTTACAAAAATGAAGTTTTTAAACCCAAAAATGATTTTAAATAAAAATCCTGAATACCTCTCTTCCCAATGTAATTCGTAAGAATATTTTTAATTACATGATATTTATTATAAATTATGAGAAAATTAAAATAATAATTGGGACCTAAATATAATTTAATTAATGAAATGAAATTTTGGTTTTAAAAAACGGTTATTCATCATAATTCAAGGGAAAAAATAATTCCAGAAACATCATAGGAATTCATGAAAATATAATATTGACATATTGACTTAAAGAATTAAATTAGTAACATAAAATAAAATCTATTAAAATTTTATAAATTAATTATAATTTATACCTACAAAAATAAATAAATTCCATTTTTAAAGAAAATATATTAATGAATTATAAAATTTATTTACTAAAATTTCAATAATTCCTTATTATAAATTAATAAATACTTTTACTTAATTAATAACCATTAATAATTTTTTTTTGTAATGTTGTTAATAATAATTATACATAATAAATTAAAAATTATGTTATATAGGGTTACCATATAATTTTTCTTTAAACATGAGATTGTGTGTAATGAAAGACATTGAAGAATTCATATATATTACAAAGGAAATACATACAATATCATTGGTTGTTACATTATCACCCCCATTAAATAAATTCCACCATCAAAATCCAATCACAACAATATAAATGTGAGGATATCCCTGGTTAATCACACCCGCTCATTCAATGGTAGCTTAATCAAATTCGTTATTTTTCATAATAACTCTATGCAGTTGAGTAGTCTTTTTACATAGAACATTTTCACTATATTCCAATATTTATACTAGTTGTTCTTAAATGGAACGAACATGATGAAATAGAAAAACCTATGAGTATTTTACATGTAAAGGATCATATATATACTTCATAAAAATAGATACAAGTGTAACATAATTATAATTATAGGGGTTCAGTGGAGGAACTATGTGATAAGGTTCATACTCTACCAGATTAAAAATTATTGAATGGAAAATATTCCTAGATCTCAGATTTCACTTCATTTTGAATAAAAGGTTCATCTTTTGAGAATAAATTTATAGGAATACATTTCCCCAACCTCAAATTCATGATATCACTGATAAATATCAATATAGTTTTTTTATTTATAATAATCTACCATGATGTGTTGTTGAATGAATATAATAATATCTTTCATTTCAATATTTGGTTCATGTACCAATAAAATTATTTCTCAATCTTCAACTCGTCATATTATAGGTCTAAACTACTTTCTTTTGAACGATTTATGAGGATCCATCATAAATCTCGAGTTACAGTTATTATTGTAACAAATATAAACTAGGGAATAGAGTTGATTCCAAACTAATTTGAAAATTATCGAAAATCATCTAAATATAAAATCCACGGTTTGAATTGTCCCCTTAGACCGCCCATCTATATAAGGATGACATATCATAGTAAAAATACTATATGGTTCCTAATATTTTTGAATACATATCAAAAACATCAATTCAAACATAGGATCTCAATTAAATATAATAATATTTTATATTATATGAAAACATTCAACTTCCACGATGTATATAATCCTAAGAAAGGAAATAAAGAAATATAATCACATAGAAATTATATTTTTGTACATCATAAGGTAATTGAAAACATCCCAAATAGAATTATTTATTTTATATATTATGGGTTGTATGACGATGAAATTTTGATAGCCCAAAATTTTATCAATGGTAATTCACTTCTTATAATTATTTCATAATGAATAATTACATGAAATCACATTAACAACACAATAAAAACATTATAAATGAATACTGAATGAAATAAGAGTAACTTCTAGAAGATTATTTAGTTATACCAATGAAATAGTAACATAAAAATTGGAAAAGTAATGTAACCCATATGAGTAATAAACTGGCCAATATACTACTAACCACTCCCAATAATCTATATATAAAATATGGACATCTTATAAATGAAAATAAAATATAATTATATCATACTATAAGTAAATAAATGTTTTAGAAATTATCAATTATTTGTGGATATTATTATAAAACATAATTATTTATTTTAACTTTTATAATTATTATAATGGCTTCAATGAAAATATAATTCAATAAATTTTTTTCACAATTTAATATTTTTTTTCTTTTTTTGTACTATAATTATATGTAACCTTAACTACTTTTTCAAAGTCTTATAAATTTAGGATTAATTTTAAAATTTGTATTATAATTTTAGATGATTTTATTTAATAATAATTAATTTTATCATATTATGAAATTATTTTAAAAAAATCGATTTCATTTTTGAATTCAAAACATCAAAAAAGGGTTATGGTGAATATTCTGGATTTATCTAAAAAATTTGAATTTTATGAATAGTAAAATTTAGTAATTTATGGTGTATATATATATATATTATATGTTAAATACACAATACAATGAGTCATGGATGATTTAAGAACCATAATATATACCTTTATTTCATTATTTTAGTACATATGGTGATAATTATCAAACAATTCATAGTCATGATCCCAAATAATAATCCAATTAATAACATAATGAGAAAACACCCATATCTTCCACTATAATTACCACCCATCATCATCTCTTCTCATAACAACATACAAGATTTTACACTTGTCCAAATTTGGAACAATACTATTCAGAATCCCCTTCTCCACATTCAGGTGATATTGGTATCATCAAAATACCAAAATCATTTCCCTAATGAGGTTTTCAAGGATGATAAATTCAAGAGGTGAATTCCTCATTCCTTTTCATTAAATTTTATTTTTATGTTCTTTTCAATTTATATCATAAAATAATTTCATAAATATGGTATGATAACTCCAATACACCACTTAAATTGTAATGTTATTAATATAATGGAATAATCTGTCATTAAACCCCTCTCTTTTCCCCATTAGTCTAAAAATGAAAATGTTTTTCATGAGGTGTTACGTTATCACCTTAAAGGAAGTTAAATTTTAATTTTCCATTAACACCTTCAATGATAGTCATATACACATTTTTATTGTAAAAAAATTGTATATGTATTATAATCAATATATTGTTATAGATTTATTATATATACATGTTGTTAAATAATAAAACAATACAAGTTCATTGTGAGTGAAAACCACCTAATATTATCCAAAAAATTTTCATTAACTACTTATCTAAGGATTCATCCCTGTACCATATAACCATATAATTTATATGATCATTTAATCTTCTAAATTTTTATATAACTTATATTATGAAAAATCCTTCTCATTTAACAAAAGTTTCTATACATGTATAAAAGTAAAACGATCATGAATCCCAAGGAAAACAACCCTCATGAACGATGAAATTGAATCTCATAACTCATAAATATATCCATGAATTAACTTAATAAAATTATATTTAATCAAATACATTTATATAAGGTTTTTAACTAACTAATTGTTGTATTTAATCTAATTATCCAGAATTTTTAGATCAAGTGTAGAAAAATATTCGATAGAAGGTAAGGCGTTCTGGCTGAAGCTTTATTTTTTCCTTTAGGTTACACTTTCTCACTCCATAACCGAGTGTAACTCTAAATTATTTTTATATGAATATTATAAATTATATTTATATTTCCCTAAATCTTGTATCCTTATCATTTTTTTATTCTTTTTCATGGATATACATATTTTATTATGCCCATTTTATCAATTTTAAAGAAAGGAAAGCCCAGTTAAATGGATCATCAGAAATGCTTTGTAATTTTAATGTGAACTCCATATATATTTTTTGTCACCATTGTATTTTTAAAATCACCCATTTTATTATGAAAAAATATTTGTTCATTTTTGGATTGATCTAAAATATTATTCCCTTTTTCGCTTTAAATGATATTTAATATTTTCTATAATCCACCCAAAAATGTTTTATTCATAATGATTTTAAACACTATTTTTACATGTTTTAACTTGTGTTTGAAATCCATTATAATTATGAATACCTATTTTCCCTTATGAATATTCATTTATTATTTATATCCATTATATTTGGAACAACATTATGATATTCCTTTTTTATGACCCATTTGAAATGATTATCATACCCAATTCATTCCATGGGTAACCCTTATGTTTGATTCCTTATGTATGAATATTTATGTATAACAAATATTCATTAACATGTAATGATAAAAGTACCCAGAAATCAATCGAATGCGTTGTGTAATGTTTGGTCTCACGAGACATCATGGGAAACAGTTCTAATGGTTAACCCTGACTCATTCTCTATATGCAAGAGTCTTGGTGGATAACCATAACCCGTGATCCTTCATGTGAAATGAGAATAGATTCAAATAATGTCATGGTTTATATTTCAACTAATTTACAATAATTATATGATTATATGATCCCATGTTTTATATGTTGTGTTTACATATGATTATTCCTTTTTATTTTATCTTCTTATTCCTTATAACTCATGTTCTATGCTTTATTTTATGCTTATTCCCTTACTACGTTTTTATCTCGACCCTTTTGTTCATGTATTCACCAGGTTTTCCTATATTTATGTGGGTGTTCAATGGAAGTTGGGATCTATTTATTAATGTTTAAAATAAATATGTTCTATTCTATTCCGGGTTTTATGTTTTATATATCTAATCATCCAAATCCAATATACATTAATATCCATGGATGTAATATGATATTTAATTTTCTTAAAATCATGTAATAATATGGGTAAAAGGATGGGGTTTCTATAATTGGTAATAGACGAAACATTTAGTCAGTTTTTGGAGATTATGACTACAGAACAGTAGTAATAACCTTGGGGATAAGAATTGGTATAAAAAGAATCCCTAAATTTTGGTATGTATAGAGTAGATTGTTTATCAAAAAAATGCATAACTATTTGCATACTACTAGTAGACGTGGTTCGGGAATAGATTTACCTAGGGGTAACAAATCCTACATGGTGTCCCATGATGGACACATGGTAACCTATTACATGACTACATAACTTACTATACACCTATTTTGACACTCCTATTGGATATGATTGGGTAAATTCATAAGATCATTACAAACCCTTATTAAGGGAACAAAAAAATTACCCATATGAGTATATGTTAGGAAATAGTTCACAGATAACCTAGATTGAATCATAGGTAATCATATGTTATTTTAAAATTTTCCTTTTCATGTTAACCCATTTTTTAATGATTCCTTTTATTATGATTATTAACAATGTATTCAACTACCTAATTGATCATTCTTCATATTTAATGTCTTGAAATATAATAAGTCATTCCATCAATCAATGAGATATAAAATGTTATTATTTACCTATTTATATTCCAAATATGATGAGAATGAGCGCTAAAAAATTCATTATGGTACTTTCTCAACAAGATCACATAATGAATAATAAATCCAATTATTCCTAACACCTTCCTTCTCCGGAGACATAAATTTTACATTGAATCTTACATGTCACAAGGGCCTGCAAATATTTAGTAAATCTTATAATCCCCTATTTATATAATAATAGTTTAACTTCATTAAAATTATATGGTTTGTACTCTGCTGCTCTGAAGAAGAGAATTTTGTGCTTGCAGTTTATTGTTATCATGTGGAAGATGATCAATGGTAGACACTAAATAGGAACACAAAGTCTAATGTGGATATTTATTATATTAATTTGGAATATTTTATGAAAACATTGTTCATTAAATATTTTCCATCAAACCCTTGTCCAATAATGGAATGAGAGTTCATCCAACTAAATGATAAGGAAGCAAGGACTATTGGGGCATATAAAGGAAACAATATATAGATTTGAAGACACATCTTGGGATTTTTCAATTAAACTAAAAGAAAATTGGATATCTTTTTAGTAGACTAAATCCATGTATATGAAAATCATTAATAATTCACAACTTAGACAACTATGATGATATTTTTCATTGTTCCCTCAGTGATGAAATGGAGATCATACACTCTCAGTGGTCTCATGGGATGATTAAAAAAAATAATATAAAAATTGTGTTTAATATGGGAGGATTTGTAGATAAATCATTGATTTAAAGGAGAAATAATCTCCCACATGTCAAAATTGTTGTAAGAAGCATCATAGGAACAGTTTCAAGGTAACCAATAAATTCATCAAATGTGGATGAATGGGGAATCTGGTTAATAACTATTGAAGAGATATGAATAATTTAACTTATGTGTAAGAATAAGAGAAGATAATTATAAACACTAATTCTATCATGTAGTGTTTCAACTTCAATTAACATCGGAATTATGTGAAAAATTTCCCCCAGACAAGGGTTGGTGTAGGAAATGTTCAACAACAACTACCGAGGAAACATGGATTTGAAAATTTTATCTCTAATGCTGAGCTGAATCTAAATAATTATGTAGTGACAGGTATTTTGGATATTCAGTCAAGAATAGTGAACATACTATTTTATTCTAGTCCTACCCATTCTTTTATATCATTCACATTTAGTAGAACTATTCATTTTCAAACTCAAATGATTGATGTTGAGTTATTTGTGAGAAAAAAAGTGAAATTATTAAATTCAATGTATATAACTCTTATATAGTTAATTTATATGGTTTGAACCTCCTCTATTATCTTGGAATACTCCCTTTGGTTGATTTTGAATCTATTTTAGGCCTAGATTGGCTATATTTATATAAATCCAATATCAGCTGTCAAGAATTGGGGATCACTCTTCACATCCAAAAGCATCCTCCAACTCTATACAAATATAAAAAGGATGATGAATCTCATTCATAATCATCCACTCATTTTTTATGTGGTTTCCTTATGATAAATCATTTATATTTCAAATGATTGAGACAACGGAGAGAATCTAGCTTGAAGACATGCCCACTGTGATGGAATACAATAATGTGTTCCCCAAAGAGTTGACTAGTATTCCTCATGATCGAGAGGTTGAGTTCTTAATTGAACACATTCCATGATTACTTCAATTTTAAAATACACCTTATATAATTTCCACCATTGAGTTGGATAAATTGAAGAAGCAATTATAGGAGAATCTAGAAATGGGTGTTAAATGCCATAGTGCTCCACCATGGATTGCACTAGTCCTCTTTGTCATAAAGAAGGAAAATTCAATGTTCCTATGTATTGATTAGTATGAGATACAAAATTAATTATATTGAACATGTATCTCCTTTATCAGAAATATGAGTTGTTAGATCAGCTACATGGGATCATTTATTTTCCTTAGGTGGTCCTTCAACTGGGATATAATCAATTAATGGTGAAGAAGGATGAATTTTCTAAAACTACATTTTGAACATGGTATAGACACTATGAGTTACTAGTGATTCCCTTGATAGTAACTAATGTGCCATTAAATTTCACGTATTTAATGAATTGAGTCTTCAGATATTACATTGGAAATTTTTTTGTAACCTTTATTTACAATATTCTGATATACTCATTGAAAAAGGAGTAACACGATAAAAAATTGAATACTTTGTTAAAATAATGAAAAATGGATAAACAATATAAAATTTATAGAATATGGGAGTTCTTTGTGGATGATGTATCATTCTCAGGGAATGTAATAACCAGTAGTGGGTTGGTTATACATGGTCCCTTCCAAGACAATGGAAGTCAATGACTGTAGAAGGCCAACATCTGTTTCAGAGGTCCCTAGTTTCATTAGTCTAGCCAGGTATTATCAATGATTTGTGATGAACATCTCATGATTTTAAAATGAAATAAAAAATATGAAAAAAAAGTGAGTGATGTTTTTTTGGACTCAATAATGTGAGGAATGCTGTAGGGAGATAAAAAAAGAGTCTTATCACTATGTTAATAATCACACTCCTTACATGTGGGGAATTATTATTGTTCTACATTGATGCTTCCAATATGGGATTAGGTAATGTAATTATTGAAAATTATAAAGTTATATCCTACTCCTCAATGAAGCTGAAAATTCAGGTGCAGAACTATCCTATGCAAGATCTAGAGACGGATTCTACGATATTTTCATTGAAAATCTAGTGGCATTATCTCTATGGGGAGAAGGGTGAGATTTATCTGGATCTGCTAGGACCAATATATATTAAAACATAAGGATCTTAATATGAACCAAAAAATATGATTATATATCATCAATGATTATGGTAACTCAATTCCCCACAATCCACACAATTTAAAGTATTTAGTGGATTCTCTAAGCAAAAAGGATCATGTAACTTTATCAAATATGAGATCTAAGAAGGGTACAACCTTGATAGACATTAAATGGATGGAAATAAAAAACATAATGGGTGTAACATCATCACCCCTTCCTAAAATTATTGGCCAACCATCCCTCGTGGATAAAACAAATTACTCTCAAAGAAATGATGTGGAAATTATGAAAAAGGAGAGAGCTATCAGAATTGTGAAATCCTTAGAGTTCCAAATCGATGTGGATGGAATCAAAAGATTTTGGTAATGATTATGTGTACCATCCAATATAGTTATAATAAAAGGGCTCATGAATGACGTATGTAGATCAACCATCTATATTCACCTAAGGATCATATAGATTTATCAAGATCATTGATATAATTATAGGTGGGACAATATGAAGAAATATAATTATGAGTATAAAAAAAGAGTTTGGTATGATAGAATATGTAGGATGAATAGAAAAAGTATATGTTTATGATGAAACAACCACCCATAACAACGTGGATGTGTGAGAACAATACTATAGACTTCGTCACTACAAATTTGAAGACATAGAATGAAAACAATATATAATGGGTGTTTCCAGATCATCTCACAAAGACAACTCACATTATCGTAATTCAACATGATTTTTCACTAGTCTAATAGGAATGGATATATATCAAACATATTGAAAGGATGAAAGGATGAATGGATTAACATAATCTATTTTATCTACTCATGATTTTAGACTCACCTCAAAGTTCTAGAAGAGACTCCATCATAATCTATGCATTGAGATGTACTTCATTACTACATATCATCCTCAAATTGATGCCTAATATAAATAGACTATTCAGACTCTGGAAGACATGTTGAGTGCATGTCTTAGAGATATTACGGGAGGATGGGACTAATATCTGGAATTTGTCTAATTATCATACAGAAAGAGTTTCCACTCTAACATCCAAATTTGTCCATATGAATCCCTTCACTAGAAAATATGATAAACACCAGTGTGATAGGATAAAGTCAGTGTGCATAAGATGCAAGGACCTAATTTTTTTGATGAAAGGGTGGAATAGGTTAAAACTATTCATCACCAAATCATGTCTTGCCTATGTTGACAATAGATCTATACTGAGAATTTTCCATGAGACCTTCATCTTAATATTGGAGACATGGTATTCCGTTACATATCTCTATAGAAAATGATCAAGATATTTGGGAATAAAGGAATTATTAATCCGAGGTACATCATCCCCTTCGATATCATTGATTGTGTCAGAGTCATGTCTTAGCGATTATAACTTCCACCTTCCATTTCTTATGTACATTATATATTCCATGTATCATTCTAAATGATTTCCATGTCGAATCATTTATAAGTATTTAATTCATAGGTGGTATAATTTGAGAATGATCTCTCTTATGATGGAAAGCGAGTGAAGATATTAGACCATAGAGTTATAATTATATTCCAAAGAGTCTACTTGCCTTAAAAAATTACTATGTTGTACCGATAAGTATAAAGAAGCAATATGGGAACAAGGGGACGAGTTGTAGGAGATGTACACTCACCTATTATACCCATAATATGTAAAACTTTTGAGGGATAAATTTTACAAGGGGTATTAATTTAATGATCCAAATTTTTATCATTGGAAATTATTTTATTATAATTACATCTTAAAGAATAATTATATAACGTCTCATTAGGAAAAATGTAAAAAAAACATTATAAATGAAGATTGAATAAAATAAGATGTATATTATATGTAAAGTAAACTATAACAACAAAATAGTAGCTTGACCTTTGGAATTGTAATGTGACTCATAAGAATTATTAATTGTCTAAAAATAGTATCATATCTTAATAAATTATAAATAAAATAAATCCATCATATAAATTAAAACATGATATAATTATATAATAGTGTTAGTAAATAATATGTTAGTCATTGTTAATTAAGTGTGGATATTTTACAAAACATATGTATTTAATTTAATTTTCATAGTTAATATAACATCTTAAAAGAATTTATATGTTTGTAATATTTATTAATAAAATAATATATTTTTAATGATAAAACATTATTTTTTATACATTCATTATTCTTTCAAAAGTGTTATAAAAAAAGTTAAAATCTTAAAATTCGTATTTTACTTGTAAATGTTGATTTTAATTGAAAATTAATTTTCTCATATATAGAAAATTATTTCGTAAAAAGTAGTACATTTATTAATTATATATGTCAAATAATTGTTAGCATTATTTTTTAATATTTTTTTAAAACAATTAATTTTATTTTAAATAGTATAATATAATAATTTAGTATATATATACATTATAAGTTAAATACAATATAATATGAGTTATTAAAAATATAAAAACCATAATATAGAACATCAATTTATTATTTTATTATATTCTATGAAAATTCGGAAAATATTCCTAGTCACGAGCCAAAATAATAAACTAATTAATAAAATAATGAGATAACACACATCTCTCCCACTATAAATTCAACCCCTCACCACCTCTTCTCATCACTTCATCAAAACTATGATCCTTATCCAAATTTATCCCAATACCTTTGGAAATCCCATTCCCAATGTTCAAGTGATCTTGGTCTCATGAAAATACATAAACATTTTATAAGATTAGGTTTTCAAGGAGGAGAATTTCAAGACGTAAATTCCACTTCCCTTTTCATTTAATATCTTTTCATGTTATTTTATTTTTCTATCATTACATTCCCTCATAAAAATGGTATGATAACTCCAATACCTCACATATAATATAATTTTATTTTTCTAATGGAATAATCCACCATTAAATCCAACCCCTTTCCCTTTTATTCTAATAATAAAAATATGGTTTGTGAGGTTTTAATTTATAACCTTAAAGGATGAAATTTTTTCATTTTCCATTAAAAATTAAAGTCTTGTCATAAAACAATTTTATGGTAAAAAATTTAATATATTTGTATTATATCTTATGTAATGTTTTGGTATCATTATATACACATGATGTTCAATAATAAAACAAAACATTGTCATTGTGAGTGAACACTGCCCAGAATAATCCAAACAACTATCAGTAAGTGTTTATCTATTGATTAATCCCCATAGCATATGAAAACATGATTTATAAGATCATTAAATATTCTTTATTTTCATATAACATCAATTATGGGAATCCTTTTTAATTTTACATGATTTTTTATAGATGTATATAAGTAAACCGATCATGAAAATCATGGAATATAACACCTCTGAACGGCGAAATTTTACCTCATAACCCATAAAAAGGGCCATAAATGAACTTAATAAATATATAATAAATAAAATAAAAGTATATAAGGTTATAAATTAATTAATTAAATCATTTAATATGATTATCCAATATGCTAAATAATGTGATAAACATTTTTGGACATAAGGTAAGGGATTCATTACGAATTACTTTTTTCCTTCAGGTTATGTTTTCATAAATATGGTAAAGGTTGTAAACGTTTGTGTATATGTTCCAAACCCATGAATCCATATAATTTAATAAATAATTTTTATGGATATACATGTTTTAAAAACTTAATATTCTCATTTCTTCCCCAAAAATCGGGCCCGATAAAGGTGAACATCTAGAATTATTACCCATTTTAAAGTGCACTCCATAATCGTTTTTTATCCAATGTTATTTTTCTAATATCACCCATATTATTATGAAATAATTCTTTTTTAATTTATGGTTTTATATAAAATATTGATCACCTTTACCCCTTAAATGATATTTAATATTTTCAATCAACTGCTCTAAATGTTTTCAATTTAAATGTTTTTTAATCAGTGTTTTTACAAGTTTTCAGATCTGTTTGACATCCATTATGATGATATATGACTTTTATCCTTATGAATGTTCATATTTAATTTAAATACACACTTTCATGGACACAAATATGATATTATTTATTGATATTTAATTTATACATGATTATGATACCTAATTCATTCCATGGGTAACCCTAATGTCTGATTCCTTATGTATGATTATTTATATAGAACACATATTCATGAACAAGTTAGGATGGGTGAAACTAGATAGCACTCTAATTAATAGGGTAATTTTTTGTCTCATTATATTTCATGTGCAATGGTCTTCATGGTTAACCTTTACTTGTGCTCCATGTGCAACAGTCTTGGTGGTGAACATTGACTTGCGATCCTTCATGTTCATTAAGTATTAACTTAATCTATTGACAGGTTTTATATTGCAACTAAATTACAATGTTTATATGATTACATGATCCAATAATATATATATATATATATTGTATATGATTATCTCCTTTAATTTTAACTTGTTATGCCTTCCAATCTATGTGTTATGCTTTATTTCAATGATTATTTCCTCACTATGATTTTATCTCACCCCATTTGTTATTTTATTCCCTAGGATATCCTATAAAATAGCAGGATCTCATTGGAAATTATTATATATTTATAGATATTTAAAATAAATAAGTTATATTCTATTTCCATGATTTATGTTTTATGTTCCTAATCATCCTAATACACTAGACTTTATGATCTATAATGTCCCGATTCTGGAAGCCGCCCAGAGGGGCCCCGTACCCGGTTGGTCACATGTCCTCAAACACATTTCACCAGATGCTAGAGGTTGCCATCTAGGAGTTATGGCCTTAGGTGTGATAGTGGGGAAACTATTCCCTTATTTGCAAAGTAACACAACAGAAGTAAAATAGATAGCTATAGAGAAAACATTCATAATACAATACCCAAAGTAAATAGAGAAAGTAATAAAAATTTGGAGCTCACATATCTAAATAATTAATGATACATTTGTCATGGAATGTAGAAAAACAAATCAAAATTATGGAATATATTATTAAACCAAGGTACAAAAGAAAAGTAGTAGACAACTCCACATCATCACAAGCCTCAACATGGTCCCATGCTCCCCATCTCCATAGAAATCATGTACCATAAGTAGAAGGGCTCTTTCCCTTACCTATACCTGCATCAATATAATCTGTTTGGGCTAAAAATCATGAACTAAAAATTGTTTGAGACTATTTTCAGTAGGAAACCACCAAATTATCTGTTCCTAACAGTCAGTTAATATATATGAACGACAACAAACAAAATAAAGCAATAAGCCAGTAAGTACACATAGTGACAATCCTACAAATTCAATTGCAATAATTTTCATTTATCACGTATGTAGATAATCAATAGCAGGTAACCCTCAGGGAATTACGTACAGCCTAACCCCTCTGGTTTAACCAAACAAACCCAAGAAACCCTTTGGGAAGTACACATCGTCTAACCCCTCTTGTTCAACTTTATCAAAGGCACTCAGAGGAAACAATCACCGTTATATCCCCCTATGGTCTCGTATCGGTAACTAATAGGCACCTTGACGAAGATTTCAATGTCCAATTCCCCCTGTGTCCTGTATCAAGGAAGCTACAAACACTCTGAGGGAGCACAAAGTCCATCCCCCTGTGGTCTCTCAATGTAAGAGTAAAGAGACAATCTGGTGAATCCCTCAACGTCAATTCTCCCAATGGCCTACTACACTAGGTTCTCATGGTCCTATTTAAGTCAATTGTGAACAATGATACATGGAGGCCAAATTAATCTTCAAGAACCACTTGGATAAACAATATACAACATAACATAGCATGATAGATATTAATCACTCCATTTTAACATTACTAGGCATGTGAATCAAAGTAGCAACCTAACATGCAAAGCTAGACCAGATGGTCAAAACAAGAAAATAGGGAAAAAACCTCCATATCATTGAAAAATTATCCCTATTCATAAAAAACAACCTTTATCCAATCAAACAGGACATAGAGGAAAAAAAGCGCTAAAAACTATAAGCACACAATACCCCGTTCTTGGGTATTGAAAAATTTTGGACATAAAATTCATGGGATATCTACAGAAAGGAACCAAACACCTACCTCAGTGTCATGAGATCGATATATGTGAACCTCAAGCCTTGAATATCTTTAAAACGATGTCTATCTACAACAATGCTTAAAACATTTAGTCGAGGATAACTTGTGAGACAGAAGAAATCAGGAGATGAGGTTCTAATAGAAGGAAGAACTAACCAATGTGATTGTAACACATTCTACATCGGTGGATTTGGAGAATAGATGATGATTTGGGATCTCAAAGAATATATGTGGTTGTACGGATGCTTCTTGATGAAAAAGGTTGAGAAGAGGTGTGTTTTGTCCATCAGACGGAACCCCAGTCCATTTAATGAAAAAAGAAACGAAATTACACGACATGTTTTTATAAAGTATATGACATGTACATTCCTATTCTGGCCCCCTATTTAGGAAGTCTCCATGTCACCACACATATCCATGTGCTCTTCCATTACACAACTATCCCACAGTCACCAGTGCCAACCAGGTAGAGACGTGTACTTAAAAGTACTCGGCGTGTACTCCTGAAATTTTGAGAAACTCCTCTTTTCCCAAAAACAACCGGAAAAGTAAAAAATAATGGAAAAGAAGATTCATGTTATTACAAACTTCCCCCCTTAAAGAAATTTGTCACCGAATTTCACTAGCAAGGTGGCGTTGAATAATAATCCTCAAACAGCTCCGACCACTACGATCGTGCATCGACCTCCCTCTACGATGTCTGGTCCTCTACTCACCCATGCTACCATAACTCTCGTACCAGAGGGAGAGATTGGCCATAGAGGACCTTCTGACATAGATCAAAAATCTGGATAGGACACTCCTAAAATGATGAGTCCACATCTAACTCAATCTCCTCAGGATGGAAAACATGATACGGGTCTAAGAAGTAACATCAATGTCGAGAAATGAGGAATACATAATTCATTTCTCAGTACCTCTAAGGTAACTTCAGCTAATAGGAAATCAGTCCAACTCCCCCCAAAATATGAAATGGTCTGAAATACCTTGGTGATATCTTACACTGCCTCCTAATCCTCGTGTGCCCCAGCCTTGGTGTGGAACACAGGAATACCTGATCTTCGTCCTTGAAATCCAGTGGTCGTCTGCATCGATCAACTTAAGACTTCTGCCAAGACATTGTAGTATCAATACTCTTCTGAATCAACTCTATCTACTCTATGGTAACATGGACAAGACGAGGACCCAACATAGCTGCCTCTCCTACCTTCAGTCAACACAAGTGTGATCGACATGGCCTACCGTACAAAGCCTCAAAAGATGCCATCTAAATAGTTTCTTGAAATCTATTATTGTAGAAACACTACACAAGAGGTATGTGCTTCTCCCAATAACCTCTAAAATCTAGGATGCTTGATTGAAGCTTGCTCTCAAGCACCCGAATCGTACACTCAGACTGGCCATCTTTCTAGGGATGGTATGTTGTACTCAGACGCTCATGTGTTCCCAATTCCCTCTGAAGTCCCTATTAGACCAGATAAGTAAAACATGAGCCCCTTTCTGAAACAATGGAGTGTGGAACCCCATGCAGACGTAAAATATCTCATATGTACAACCTTCCAAACTCATCTACACTGAAGGTGTCCTTAATTAGAAATATGTGAGCAACCTTCGTGAGTGTTTCAATGAAAACCCAAACAGCATCATTTCCTCGAAGAAGCCCCAACAAAACTGTCATGAAATCCAATGCGAAATCATTTCATTTCAACTTGGGAATGTGTAACTGTGAAAAAATCCTTACTTGTCACTGATTATACACCTTAAACTACTGACAGGTTGAACACCTCATGACAAAACCAAAAAAATCTCTCTTCATACCTGGCCACCAATACGGACAGTGTAGATCTCGATACATCTTGGTGAAAACAGTATGAACTACCCAAACTGAGGAATTAAAGTCTCAAATAATCTCCTCGCGTATGAATATTGGCACCCACATGTGTCGATGAAAACTCATGATATCATCCTCGCATACTGTACATCCCAGAATAGGTTGTCTCCTAACACACTCTCTTGTAGGACAAGGAATTCTAAATCTAATAGCTTCCCCATTCATACTCAATCAAGAAGAGTAGTGGTAACAACTACAGAAGATAGAAACATCAACCCCTATCTGTCGTGAACCTCCAAATGCATTTTAGAGAACATGGACATAAGCTTCCACTAACTGTTGGCCTCCTAAATTTCTTGTACCTTATTCCTCTGGCTCAATGCATTAGCCACTGTGTTTCCTTTCCTAGGCATGTAGGCATGGTCAAAGTCAAAAGACTGAAGGTACTCAACCCACCTTCATTTTCTGAAATTTAGATTGTACTGAGTGAAGACATATTTAAGATTCTTCTGGTCTGTGAAAACCAAAAAATGTTCTCCCAGAAGATAATTTATACAACAACACAAATCATATACAACTACAGCTAACTCGAGATCGTGTGTTGGGTAATTTCTCTCATGTTTCCTCAATTGTCAAGACCTATACAAAATGAATCCTTCTCCCTGCATAAATACTGCTCCCAGCATGATACCTGACGCATCCCAGTACACAACATAACTCTTTCCGGGCTCTGGCAGAACTAGTATCGGTGCTGAAGTCAACCTCCCTTTTAGATATTGAAAGGATGAAACCCAAGAATATGACCACAATTACTTCACACCATTCTTAGTCAGGCTCGTTAGTGGAACTATTAATTATGAAAAGTACGATATAGAATGCCTTCAGCAACAAGACATCTTTAGAAAACTCTGTACAATAATGACATTCTTTAGCTACTCCCTCGATACTACTGCCATGAATTTCCCTGGGCCTACTGATACTCTTGTATTTGGGATAACATGACCATAGAAGTGAATATGGTTCATCCAAATGTGGCATTTTGAGAGCTTGAAATATGACTTATTCTCTCTTAGTGTACTCAAAATGTTCTCATGATGGGTAGCATGGTCGTGTCGAGTGTGAGAGTACACCTAGATATCATCCACAAAGACTACCTCGAATGAATCCAAGTTTGGATGGAACACTCGGTTCATCAGTGCCATAAAAACTGCTAGCAAGTTCGTGAGACAGAATGGCATAACCACATACTCGTATAGACCATACCTGTTCCAAAAGGCCCTAAGAGGTATATCAGATGGTCTAATGTGCAACTGATGATAACCATACCTCATGTAGATCTTCGAGAACCCTTATAATCATTGAAGATGATCAAAGAGATCATCAATCCTCGACAATAAATAAAGGTTCATAACCATCAACAAGTTCAACATTTGATAATCCACACAATGTTTGAGGGTACCGTCCTCCTTCTTCGCAAATAGGACATGAAAACCCCAAGGTGAAGTATTGGGTGGGATGAAACCCTTGGAATAAAACTCATACACATGCTTCTTCAGCTCATGCTACTCTTTTGTATCCATCCTATAAGGAGGAATGGACACAATTAACACTCCTATAATGAGCTCAACAAAAATTTCTACATCACGCTCTTGAGGAAAACCTGAAAAGACATCTAGAATGATGGGCCTAATATGATCCACCACTGGATGAATGTTCATATGTGATGTCCCCTAGTCATTTAGATATAGAGTAGAAATATGGGTTGTAACTCCTCCCAACCCATGATGCTCCTGTCCTACTCTGCTTGTCTAGACATCCCACTCTCCCTTAGGAAGAATCAATTTACCCTCTATTGATTTGAAACTCACCCTATGGTGATAGAAATCGACAACTGCCTGGGAGGGAACTAAACAATCCATTCTGATGATGACATCATAGATTGTTATCTATGGGACATAAATGTCCCATAAGAAGTGACACCCACCAACCTCAAGAGGGCACTCCTTGCATTGAGGTATAAAAGTCATTCTTGTCCCCAATGGTGTATCTAGTGTAAATATATTAGAAGAAGAAAAGATTCGGAGACCAAGGCTCTCCACAACAAAAATAGATATAAAACTATGGGTAGCTCTTGTATAGAAAGGAGAAGAAGTTAAAACTGAGGCAACTAGGATCGTACCTCGAACTTTAGAGGGTCCAGGATCCTGCACCTACTGGGTCTGCTCCACTGACAATGTTTGACCTAAACCTCGGCCCTGTGACTATGGTCGACCACTATGATCTAATCCATATTGTTGTATTTGAATGCCTAGCGACCGAATACCATGTCCGCGACCTCCACCTTAGCCTGAATGGATGGAAAATCTCCAGTTCCCTGCCTTATGAGAAACTGATGGTGCGAATTCTGAATGAGGAGACATAGAAGAACCCTTGTCACCAACTATTGGTGAGAAGATCTGACATAATCACATATGGTGACCCATCTAGCTTTACGATCGACACTCCACTAGCTCTCTTGAGAAATGTGGCCTCATATGCATGCTCTTCCAAAACCGATAGCACAACACTTTGATACCATTATAAGTCTCCCACCTCCTTAGATCCCCACAGGTAGAATCCCTGTGGTGCTTCCTACTGTCAGTTGGAGGGATAAAAACATCAGATGTTGAATCGTTATGGCCCACCACTATAGAAGCCCTCACATTGAACTCTTTCATCAGTTCTTGGTTAACTATAGAAGTGATGAAAGTCAACCTAAATATTTTCACATGAGATCAGATGTCGTGCATGATACAATCCTCATACTTCCATTCCAAAAATAACTAATCAACTCCTGGAATAGGCATGAAGTGCTGCAGCTCTATGAAGCGAGAAGAATACTCCATAATAGAAAATGTACATACTCCAGACTCATGAACTCTTAGGCTCAATCGTCCCTCAAAGTCTCAGGGTAAAATTAGTCATAAAATGTACATGGAAACTCATCCCATTCCATAACCTACTGGAATACCCTCCTTTAGATCAAATCCCACAATCTCGTGGCGGAGTCCCGAAGCATATACATAGAGAGATTCACCCTTCTCTATGGAGGCATATTCATATGCTCAAATATAAAAAGCATGGCTTCTAACCATGACTCTCCAGCCTGAGGTCCTCCATCCCCTGTGATGTTGGGAGGATGCTGCTACTGGAAAACCCACGTCAACAATACCATAAAAGGTAATGGATGCGTTACTCCTCAGATGGTCTACATGAACCTCATAAGGCCCTCTCTGAACTATGCAACAGCATCTGTGTCCGAAATGACAGATGGTGCCAAGATTGGACCAATCGGAGGATACGCTGGTGGTCCTTGACCCGCCATATCCAGTGTCTAATCACTTCCATGTAACTGGCGGACAATCATCGAATGTCTCAGTGGTATGAAATTTCAAGGTCAAGCACACACCTTGGATCATGATTAATAGGGATAGAAACAAAGAAGTGTAAGAACATAACAAGATATAGAAATCATTCAATTTTATTTTCTAAACATGGATTCCAAATGTGTATGATACCTATACGGCATGTTCCCTTAATCCTTCACATGGGTGTGTACTTATACCCACCCTGGTCATGTAACACCCCACACACACGACTTGTTGTCCTACCACACAACATGTACTTGAATCCTCTTCCCCTTCCCGAGTTCGTTTACATGGTTATGTCACATAGTTCTCCTAAAATAAGACTTCACAGGGTGATAATTCCAGACACAGCGTGTACTAGATGAACTTCAGAGACCAATGTTTTTTTGGTAGATGGCTGGTTACATGGCTCACACTACATGGTGTGTTTATGCTATATTGAACGTGTACTAGAAATACTTCACTAACCCATGTTGATCTTTGCACGAATAAAATAAAAGGTTACACAAAACGATGTTTTTAAGCTTGTCATGGCATGTATGACCTATGTATTATCCATCGATGCCGTTGGAAACCTGGGTGGACACATGGTCTACCCAAAACGGTGTGTAAATCTGTTAGACGGTGTGTACCACCAATATTTACCAACCATGTGTCTCTTCCCACATATCCAGTGATACGATTAGAGACTACATGGTGTGTATATATAGAACACATCATGTACTTAAGGAAAAAAGTCCCCTCCCAAATAGAATGACACATGCATGTATTCATCATTACACACCATGTATTCTTGGTTTTTTTATATAGTATACCATAAAAACTAATCCGAAAGCCTAGAAAAACACAGAAACGAACATTAAAGTGCCAAATTCCGATCTATGAGGGCTCATACTTCCCACGAATCAATGAATTACATCTTATACATGTCATAAACAAGGAATAACAATACAATTGTCCACTAATTTCTGATCCATGAGGACCCATAACTACTCAAGAACAAAATATTAGCATCCATTAAAACAAAACCTTATACAAACCAATAACTTATCAAAAATATTGTATTCAATAAAAGAATCTATCATAATAGAATGAATATCTTACAGAACATCTACCACAACAACATGAAATCACTAATGAACCCTAAATGGAATGATAAGAATGCATGACATGTGATTTCTTGAAAGTACCTATATGATGCATGAGTTGGAATACCCTCATCCATTCATGTAGAAATAGAATAGATCCTCAATAATATCAACAATAATAGAACAAAACATGTGATTCACCCAATGTTGGAAACAAATCAACTATAAATATCTCTAAATTAGAAAAATTTCAATAACAAGGTAAATTGGGTTTTCCCTGAACACGAGATAGCTACTCCAAGGAAAAATATATTTCCAAGTACCTATTCCTTCCTATCCATGGATATAGGATCAAAATAGTAAGTCAAGAAGAAAATAATTTATTTGATACATCTTTGTAATGTCCTGATTCCAGAATCCACCGAGAGGTGCCCCATACCCAAGTGGTCTCATGGCCTCAAGCGCATTTCCCCGAATGCTAGAGGTTACCAAATAGAAGCGAGGGCCTTGGGTGTGATAGTGGGGAAACAATTACCACAATGGAAAAGTAACACCGTAGAAGTAAAACTGGTTGAAATAGAATAAGCATTAATAATACCATACCAAAATTAGACAGCAGAAGTAATAAATAGTTGGATCTCACTTATTAAAATAATTCATGATAAATACGTCGTAGAAAGAATCCAAAAAAATCACAATATTTCAATATAGTACTAAACCAACATAAAAAAGAAATGCAGTATACAACTCAACAACATTTAAAGCCTCATATTGGTCTCATGCTCCCCATCTTCATAGCAATCATGTACCTGAAGTTGAAGGGTGCTTTCCCTTATCTATATCAGCAGTAATATAATCTGTTTGGGCCTAAATGCAAGACTCAAACAGGGTGTGATACTAATCCTAGTAGGCCACCACCCAAATATCGATGCCTAACAGTCAGTGAATATATAGGGCCAACAATAAACCAAATGACGCAAAAAATACAGGAAGTACACATAGTGACAATAGTACAAATTCAATGGAATTCATTTCCATATATGAAGTATTTAGCTAATGAAAAGCAGGTAACCCTCTTGGAAGTACACAAAGTCTAACCCCTCTGGATCAACCTTAGCATAGACACTCTGAAGAAGTAATCACCATCAATTCCCCCTTGTGGTCTCATATCGGTTACTAATAGGAACATTGAGGAAGAACTCAACGTCCAATTCCACCTGGGGCCAACATAGAGGAATATAAAGACACTCTATGGGAGCACAGTGTCCTTCCCCCCCCAATGGAATCACAATGTAATAGTAAAAAGACACTCTGGAGAAGCCCTCAACGACCATTCTCCCTATGATATACCACACCAAGTTCTCACGGCCTTGTGTAAGTCAATCGTGCACAACGATACATGGAATCCAATGTAATCCTCATGAACTACATGGCTAGACAATCTAAAACATGTCATAGCATGTAAGATAATAATCACTCCACCCCAAGAATACTTGGCATGGGAAACAAAGTAGCTTCCTAACAGGTAAAGAAAGAACAGATGGTTAAAATAAGGAAACACGGGAAAAACCTCCAATGCATATAAAAAATAACCCAATTAATAGAAAAAGAACCTCTGTACAAAAAAACAATTTTTATAGGAAAAAACAGGACTAAAAACCATAAACACGCAACACCTTGTTCATGGGTATTGGGCACTTTTGCACTTAAAATTCAAGGACTATCTACGAAAAGAAACAGACCACCTACCTCAGTGTCAGGAAATCGATATACATGAAACTCATACCTTGAATCTCTTTAGAATTCCATAGATCTATGAAAGTGATTAATACATTTGACCGAGGATAACTCATGAGAGATGATAAATCAGGAGATGAAGTTGTAGAAAAAGGATGAACTCACTGATACGATTCCAACATAATCGAAAATGGTCGATTCATAGAATAGATGGTGATTTGGGGGTTTGGAGAAGAACTACAGAAGTTTGGAAACTCCTGGATGAAATAGGTCGAGAAGAGATGCGTTTTGTCTGTCAGATGCCACCCCGGTCTATTTAATAAAAAAAAGAAATTACATGGCATGTTCTTTAAAATTACACTGCATGAACTTTCCTTTTATAGCCTCCGCTTTAGGCGGTCTCAATGTCACCACACACTTCCTTGTTCTCGGACATTACACGGCCAATACATGGTCACAAGGGGCAACTGGGTAGACGATGTGTACTTAAAAGTATACAGCATGTACTCTTGAAATTTCCATAAACTCGTATTTTTCTCAAAAATACTAGAAAAGAAAAACATACCTAAAAAAAGATCAAGGTTCTTATATGATCCTTGGATATAATTCAATGTATAATTATGTCTAAAATAATTGAATAAAATATGTAAAAGGATTGGGTTTCAATATAAATAAATGATCTATATTTTCTATTTTTATTCTAGAAAGTGTAATGATTTAAACATACCAATATACTTTTATCTCCCAACTGTAAATTTCTAGAAAACCCAACACCAAGATTAATACTCTGAAATATATCTATTCTGCCACTATATAAAATTACACATTCATATCTCTATAAGTCATTATACATAAATGATCAATTGGGAATAATGAGCTATGAGCTTCATACAAAAGCTCTTTCTTCATGTATAGTGTTGATGTGAAGGTTAATTGGTTCCAAAAACAAATCATCAAATCATAATAAAAGCTGAACTCATTAATATTTATCACCATCTTTTGTATCTCTACATATAGAGTTTTTAATAGTTAATATTAACATTGATGGAATAATGATTCCTCACCTGATAAAGAGATCATTTCCCCCATAATTACAGATAACATGTTAAATCAATTTCTATTCTATAAATATTGGTTCTTTATTGGTCCTCATCCTAGATAGGATATCATTATCTATTCGACTCAAAATATCAAGAACCCTATTCACATCCCTAGGGTGGAAAGGTATTTATCAGTCATAATCTATAATCAAATCCAACCATAAAAATTGCAACACGCTCCCCTCGTTTTTGGTGAATATATTCATCTATATTTTAATATAATTATTTATATCACACCATACCCTATAAGGATACTAGATCTATAATTGTAATGAAATGTTTTATATGACTAATAATAAATCCTAAGTTGGGTTATTTTTTCAAATAAAAAAACAACTGTTGGGAGGAATAACATATTACAATATCATTCTTCTTATAAACACATCCCAAACACTTCTTTAATGCATCTCTATAAATCAAAAACCCTTCCCCACTATATATTAGAGTGAGCATAGGTGCACTGACCATCCTTCATTTTTGTTCACTGAAATTCTATTTCTATTAATATATCCAAAGGATATAGACTTCTATACTGGTTAACATGGTTAGTGGATTGTATATACCTGATATATCGATTAAAAACCATTGATGATATTGAACGAATATAAAAAACTATGATTCCATGTAATTATGGTTGTCATAGTGCAATGTTGAAAAACATATTTCATTAATGGATACCCCAATATACCCTATCATGAGATTATACAAAAGAAAAATTGAATATTTTTGGATCTAAATATATCACTAGGTAATTTTTTGTTAAATAACCTTCATTGTGTTTTCAATACAATCCTAATTTTATATTCATGACATTCATTTCTCCCTGAATATATATTTATATCTTCTATAAATGATACCACAAATGGATCTACGATATCATTAAGACTCTATTAATTAAAATAATGAATATGTTAGTGGAATCTACATTACCAAATATTATAACTATAAATTCAGGACTTACATTAATATAGTAAAAGGATAACTTGGTTATTATTTCACTTTTGACACTAAAAAAATATTATCTATATCGCAGCTCCATATTGGATAAATATTGGTCCCCTCTTAATTGATCAAGAAAATAATCAAAATTTTGATGATGATACTTATTAAGGATTTTTATATTTTTATCTTAGCATTAACCAATGAAAAGTCACAAGGATACATCTTACTTACTAAAAATGATTATAGGTGCACAGTTTGATTCGGTTATGATATAAGCATACTTTACATTGTTTCATTTATATCGGCTATAATAAAATGTATAATACCTTAAATAATGACAAGATAAATAATGAGTATTAAATCACTTATTTGTAATAGATATTTTAATGTTTATAGAATTAGAGAATTAGGAAAAATCCTAATCTAAAAAAATCCATTGTTATTAGTATTAAATTGGAAAAAAATCCATAATATGAATAAACACATTACTTATAATAAGGCTTTAGTGTCATCTACATTTTTTTAGAGAGATTGTCCTTATAAATATGTCACATGTACTAGACTCCTACAAAACCTAAGTAAATGGAAAAATAATAATGAGTTAGATGAAACACTAATTAAGGGTAACATATAAGTAGTGAATATTGTCATAAAAAGAACATTAACTACAATGATAGATTATGTAAACAACCTGAATCCATAGTCGACTAGAAAATGGGATAAATCTATTTCTTTGAAAATAAATGAACTCATAAATATCAATGATACTGATCTCATACTGATGGAATATATATTTTTAGACATATAAAACGTGTTTCCAATGCCCTATGTGAGGAAACACCACATTTTTCAATATCATAGTCTTTATATCTTGATATCAATGCATTTTTATATGATAATAACTTATTATGCGATGTTTAATACATGAAAACCCAACATGTTTTTTATCATGAGAAATGTCGATACCTCGAGAGATTGTAAAATATAATTCCCCACTAGTCAGATGTTTTTGTCTTATGCATTCACCATACAAGAAAATTAACAAAAATTAAATAATGATCATTTATAATAATCATACACATTCAAATAAAAACATACAAAATTTCACTCCTTTTTCCCATGGAAATGAGATGGGTAATCCTATCATAGACCATCCATAGCATGAAGGTTGATGGCTAAATAAAAAATACTCAACTAGCCACTAATGTTTTGTATTTGGGATTAAAACAATTTTACAATGATAATAGACTATCTTATATTCTAGTTGAACATCATGTAATATGAGTTTTGTAAATTATGACGTTCACACAATGCTATTCAATGGTTGTATAGATAAGTAATTATTGGAAAAAAATAGTCACAATATATTCAGGGAAATAAATTGGGTAATTTAAATATGACATATCCGAAGAAGATAAAAACAAATTTAAACTAGTTATATTATTAGAATTCTTATCCCTAGAAAATAATGATAGAATATCGCATAATAAGATTACGGGGTAAATTTTACTCCACTTATAAAATATATTATCTACGAATATTCATAACTCAATCAATGAAATTTTAGTACCCCAAAAATCAAAGTAACATGAATATTACCAAATAAATAGATATTAAATTAAAGTAACATGATTTTTATAGTAAATCTTCTGTAATATAAGAAATAGAAACTTCATCTGGGAGGAAATCAGTAGAGCACCAAAAAATGTACAATTATGGTGAAAATATTTTATATATTGAATAATTATAATAGTGGAGAAGAAAATACTTACATATTAGATTCAATTAAATCAAAAAAACTTTTTAGTTAAAACAAGAAATATATAATTATTATCCATTAAAAAATATTTTCATTATAACATATGTAATGACCCAAAGTTTCATTAATGGAAAATCCCTCTTGATCTTATTAAATGTCTATTTATATAAAATGTTTTTATAAAATGTCAACTTAATTGGTTTTATGATAAGAATTTTGACCGTTACTTTTATAACCATTGAACAATGATCACATGATTTGTATAAATATAGGGCTTTAACACATCCAATTTACTCAGAAAAAGGGAGCGATGACTTCATCCAGTAGAATTGCTCCATACGACGCCCATTTTTAGGAGATCGTAAAATAGGTGGCATCTTTGGGCTTCACCCTTGACCAAGCCCAAGCTGATCTTCATCATGTCAAGCTCGAACATTACCTTCTACGGGAAAAGTGGAAGTTGATTGAAATTACCACTCAAGCAATGTTATTCGAGCCACCCCAAGAGTCTGTCACCATCGGACACCTTACCCTTAGGTCTTATTCGGCTGTTTTAAGGGGTTATGTAACAAATAAGTAGTACTATGCTCATGTACATTATTTTTTTATATAATAATGAATATAATTTCTATTTATTTTTGATACATTGTAAATAGTTTTTAAAGTACAAATGATGTTTTTAGTTATTATTTAATTAAGAAATCTATTTTATTAAATTAAGGGATTTTTAAATAAATAATATTTTAATAAAATAATAATAATATTATTAAATTAATTTTTATTAAATATAAATGATCTTATAAATTTATGAATGCAATTAAAATTTTTATTACGGTTTGAAAGCCATTTCTGTCGAAACCCGTGAATTTTCGATAAATGTAAGTTTATGCTTTAAAAGTTAAAATTCACATATTTATAAAATTATTTATATAAAATAAATGTTATTTTTGGAATCAGGACGTCGAAATTATCCAATGATGAATTTTTCATAATTTTATGAGACAGTCAAATTTTTGGGTAAAAATTAAATACCGTTTAAATATATAATGTGTATTATGACATCATAATGATCGAATAGTGATGTAATAATATACTGTAATCTTTATGTTCGGCCAATATATGTATTAAAATTAAAATAATGTGATTTTGGGTTTTTTTGACTTACTTTTCAAAGCATTAATGGATCCCTCAAGAAGCCCTCACAAGCCTCTCTCTAGCCTTTGGAAGCACACTTCCAAGTAAGGGTTTTTTCTTCCTTTCTCATTTTTGTCAATTTTCATTAAGTTATATTACCCTTTTAATTTTAATTATGAATGTTGGGGTATGGTTTCACACCTCCCCCATACATCCCTCTTATTTTTTGAATAATGGGAGGCCCCTTTCTCTCTCATTAAATGCCTCTCATGTACACCCATTACTATGCCGAAATTCGGATAGGAACATCTCTCTCTTCTATTACATTCATAAATAATTTTGTTTCATGAAACTAAATTCAATTACAATTGTTGGGACATGTATCTATATGACCTCCTTACTGTACATTACATGTAAATATGATGAGGAATCCCTTTCTCTCCCATCAACCATTTTTATGAATTCTTATGTCACGTCGTTACGCTTTTGAAATCACACCGATTTTCTAAGCCAATGACATTGTCTAGTGGATACCATGCCAATTTATCCATCTAGGGTATCCACCTTTATGCACATTTATTTATTGATTACAAAGTTTCATGTATGAATTACACACTCCTTTATCGTGGAATAAATGATTATGTTTTATGAATCCATGTTTTATGATCCATGTGGCACACTTATGCATGAAATGAAATGTTGAAGAAGGGTGCGCCCTTAAAGTGCTCCAATGTATTCGGTAAAGTATAGTATCATGATACATCATGTTCAATGAGTGTTGAATCATTTTAATTCAAGTGAAATGAGGGTTTACTCGTGCTTCATGTGCAATGAGGATTTACTCATGCTCTATGTGCAATGAGCCTTGGGTGATGATAATTCCATGTTAAGTGTTATTTCCACATTTCCATGTTATGATTATCATGATTTATCATGCCTTTATTTTCATGTTTCTCTTATTCTCTATTTATATTCCTATTGCAACACATGTATTGTACTCCTCATGTTATTTCATGTGTACTCCCTTACTGGACTTTATAGCACACCCATTTCTTATGCATGTCCTCCGGTTATCCCATGCAATGCTAAGTACGAGGGAATGTAGTGGTAATGTAAAGGAAGTTTTCAATAAAGATGTTGTATTTCATGTTTTAAGTATTTATGTAATGATCCTAAGCCTCAAAGACACTAAACCTCTCGATCTTCTTTGTCATATCAAGTGAAGTTTTATGTAATAAATCATGTTTAAGTTTGTAATAAAAGCAGGGTTGTCATAGTTGGTATTAGAGGATATTTTTAGTTATTTTTGGGATTAGTAAACCCTAGTAAATCCTTAGATAAAAGACTAAGTATAATAAAAAACCCCTAAGTTTTGGTAATTACCGAGTAAGTGGTTTATCAAACAAATGCATCCCTGTCTGGATACGAGCAGGTGTTATCCGAGCCACCCCAAGAGTCTTTCACCATCGCACACCATACCCTTAGGGCTTATGTGGTTTTTTAAGGTGTTATGTAACAAATAAGTAGTACTATGTTCATGTACATTATTTGTCTTATATAATAATGAATACAATATCTAGTCATTTTTGATACATTGTAAATAGTTTTTAAAGTACAGATGGTGTTTTTAGTTATTATTTAATTAAGATATATATTTTATTAAATTAAGGTATTTTTGAATTAAATAATATTTTAATAAAATTATATTATTATTATTAAATTAATTTTTATTAAATATAAATTATCTTATAATTTTATGAATGTAATTAAATTTTTTATTAATGTTTGAAAGCCATTTTTGTCAAAACCCGTGAATTTTCGATAAATGTCGGTTTTTATTTTAAAAGTAAAAATTAACATATTTAGAAAATTATTTAGATAAAATAAATGTTATTTTTGGAATCAAGACGTCGAAATTATCCAACAGTGATTTTTTCATAATTTTTTGAGACAGTCAAATTTTTGGGTAATAATTAAATACCGTTTAAATATATAATGTGTTTTATGACATCATAATGACCCAATAGTGATGTAATAAAATACTATAATCTTTATGTTAGGACAATATATGTTTTAAAATTAAAATAATGTGATTTTGGGTTTGTTTGACTTACTTTTCAAAGCATTAATGGACCCCTCAAGACTTATTCAACACTTTGCCTTTTTAAATTAATTTCCATGGGAGTGTGACTCGCCTCCACATAAGCAACCTTATTATTTTAAGAAGTTAGGAATTTGGCCTTATAAAATATTTTTTTACTCTTCCCTTTTCAAAAAAACATTTGAAAAAACCATGGGATGGTTTTTGGTTTGGATTAATTTAATATAAGGGGTCCCAAACCTAAATAATAAAGAATTCCCTCAGCTTTCCTATATAAACCCACCCAACCTCCCACTTCCTCCTCACTCAAAGCCCTTGGAGTTCATCCAACCTATGACCTACTCTCCCTATAATCCTCCCAAGGTTCCCCAAGCTCCCAATAAGCCTCTCACAAGCCTCTATCTAGCCTTTGGAAGCACACTTCATAGTAAGGGTTTTTTATTCCTTTCTCATTTTTTTCAATTTTCTTTAAGTTGTATTACCCTTTTAAATACAATTATGAATGTTGGGGTATGGTTTATCACCTCCCCCATACTGCCCTATTATTTTTTTAATAATGGGAGACCCCTTTCGCTCTCATTAAATTCCTCCCATGTACACCCGTTACTATGCCAAAATTTCGAAAGGAACTTCGCTCTCTTCTTTTACATTCAAGCAATAATTTTGTATCATGAATATAAATTCCATTAAAATTGTTTGGAAATGTATGTATATGACCTAAATACTGTCCATTACATGTAAATATGATGAGGAACCCCTTTCTCTCTCATCAACCATTTTTTTGAATACTTATGTCTCGCCGATACGCTGCCGAAATCGCACAAATTTTCTAAGCCAATGCCATTGTGTAGTGGATACCATACCCATTTATCCATCAAGGGTATCCACCTTTATGAACCTTTACTTATTGATTAAAAAGTTTCATTTATGAATTCCAAATTCTTTTATCATGGAATAAATTATTATGTTTTATGAATCCATGTTTTATGATCCATGTGGCACACTTATGCATGAATTGAAATGTTTAAGAAGGGTGCGCCCTTATAGCGCTCCAATGCATTCGGTAAAGTATAGTATCATGATACGTCATGTGAAATGAGTGTTGAATCATTCTAATTCAAGTTCAATGAGGGTTTACTAGTGCTTCATGTGCAATGAGGATTTACTCATGCTCTATGTGCAATGAGCCTTGGCTAATGCTAATTCCATGTTAAGTGTGGTTGGCACATTTCCATGTTATGATTATCATGCTTTATCATGCATTTATGTTCATGTTTCTCTTATTCTCTATTGATATGCCTATTGTCTAACATGTATTCTACTCCTCATGTTTTTCCATGTGTACTCCCATACTGGGCTTTATATCTCACCCTTTTCTTATGCATGTCCTCAGGTTATCTCATGCAATGCTAAGTATGAGGGAATGTAGTGGTCATGTAAAGGAAGTTTTCCCTAAAGATGTTGTATTTCATGTTTTAAGTTTTTATGTAATTATCCTAAGCCCCAAAGACACTAAACCTCTCGATCTTCTTTGTTGTATCAAATAAAGTTTTATGTAATAAATCATGTTAAAGTTTGTAATAAAACCAGGGTTGTCATAACATATCTCAAATTGGTTGTATACACACCTCTAAAAGGAAAATGTCAGTATAAATACCACTCTCATCTAAAGGTAGATAAATTGAGAAGATTCCCCTAATACAATTGAGATATTTGTACAAAAATACCATGAGAAATATAACATGAAATGTAAATTTTAATATAATGAAATATAATAAAATCAGGGATAAAACCTATAATGGTTAGTTAATTAGTTCATACAAAATCAAATATGGTACATTCCACAGACATTTCACAATGAAAAGGCATGGATGATAAAACATGTATCAATCGTCCTTACTTCCATTGATGTATTTTATAATATTTTAAGAAAAAAATTATTTCATAATCAATTATTTTATAACCTTACACATACCTATTTTTTAATTCATTCTATAATTTTTCATCTTATATATCAATCCTTTAGATATTCCCCATCGAATATATATAGTTTATATAACTTATACTATTTTCATATGAATTGCATCTATGTTGATTTAAAAATAAGTGTTAATATAACATGATCATATGAGATACTGTATTAGATGATAAATATTCGATTATAATGTACTTATTCCATTTATTATATCTTTTGGTTACGATAGATGATGGCGGAATCGAAAATGATCTTTTTATGTATTTCTTAATCAATGATAGGTGTTTTATTGGTTTATAAGATAAATGTTGATAAAAATTAAAAAATAAATAAATAAATAATCTATGTATATTTTTATTACATCATTTAATATGTTTTATGTGTAATCCATGAATGAAATATTTAGTATTGTATGATTAGGTGGTCAAATCTGCCAGAATATGAACATACCCTAGTTTAACAAATTATTATGAGGTGGTTTAGTTATAATATATTTATAAATAAGAATAATAATCTTATTTGGGTATTATTAATGTTATATATCTTAATAATATTTAATTATAATAATATATAGTTGATATGAAAATATTGAAAAATTTAATTACAAGATATACTATTTGTATACTTATATTAGACGAATAAATTAACGATAATTATTTTTTTCATATCAAAAAACATTTTTATATTTGCTGTATCTTAATCATATTGTTATAATAAATATATTATTTATTATTTAACCATATAATTATATATACCCTTAGTTGACATAGAAGGAAGTCAAAACACACTACACTGTAGAGGGTGTATTCCACAAAACACAAAACCAAAACTATTCTACATATTAATGTTTTGTGAATATGACTAACAATGATAATAACCTTAATGTACACACAATAAAATATTAAAGTGATACTTATAAAATTATTTTATTATTTTAATGGTAAACTATAATGAATATAATTAAGAATAAAAAATCTAAATTAACAATAAACACATAGGGGAGTAAAATTTTCCTTCCATGTCTCTTTGAATTTGAAGGGGTTTGGATATAAATTATTGACCAAGTGATTAATTTAATATCATAGGGTTATAAGGAGATTATAATTTATTTGATTTATGAATATATTTGAATGTATGTTGTGTCTTGAAGTGGGTAATATATTACCTTTTTCAAAGTGATTAAAAGGGTAATTTTTTGAATACCCATTTAGTCATCAACAATTCCAGGACACTAATGAATGTAAATTAATCATGTGTAATAATTTTAGGGGGAAAATTTATAGAATTAAAAAACACCACCAATTTATTTCTTGGGAAGATATTGAAAATTTTCAAGACTGTTAACATATTTTAATAATAATTTACCAACATATGTATTTTAATGAAACATATTATGATTGGCGATTTTAAATAAAAATTTACATCAAATATAACATTTAAAAATAATTTTATAAAATATAATATTAATCTTTGTGAAATGTTAATTTTAATTTAAACAAACATAATTGCGTAAAAATAATTCAAAGAAAAATAAGGTATTTAAGGCTTAAAATTTAGTATATGATAAAATTTTCAAGGTTACTAACACTAATGAAAGAAATTAATTTATAAATAATTCAATAAATTTTAGGAAGCTTCCATGACAATCTGAAAGAGATCATCACCTTGAAAATACGTGATTTAAGAAATAGAGTGAAATCATTTTTATATTAAATTATCATTTTAATTAATTATAAAAAAGTTTTCAATTGAATTCATAATTTAAATTAATAAATTAAAATGGAGAATTGTTTTCATAAAATTTATATTTGAATAATCAAATGGTTTTGAAATATTGTCAATAATTATTACATTGTGAAAAAATAATGGATGATGTGATTTTCTTAAATCCTGTATTTTCGAATAAAAAAGATAATTTTTTGAAATTATTAAAAAAATTGAATACTAAGGCGTATTTGATAAAATAAATTAAAAAAGGTAGTTCCTTTATTATTATTTCAAATTTGTAAAACTATAAATACATTTTTTTAATAAAATTTAAATTATAAATGAAATATAATTTATATTTGAAAATGAATTTTTAATATATTAAATGATATATTTCTTATTTAATAAATTTTACCAAATAAATTTTTTAGAAAATTATTAATATTAAACATAATTTATCATTAATATTATGCTTTAATAAGTATAAATGTTTACCGCATCAGTTTAAGTTTTTGTAAAAATATTTATTCATACAAGAACTGGTCTTATTAGTCATTGTAGATGATATTATTCATTAAAATTCTTATATAATGTAGTGATTATTTTCATTGTAAATATATTTAATAAGGTGGTTTCTCTTATTGTTTCTTAAAAATTATATGCCTATGTTTTAATAGTCATACTTTAATATTTATATCAAACATAATTATATCAAAAAAATTATTTATTTTTGGTCTTTTGCATGGAGAATGATATTAAATGAATTAAAATATTTCAAGGTAAATTAAAATTATAATTTATGAGGGTTTTATATTTAATATTTACACACATATATATATATCTTTGAACACTCACTTAATAGTTCTAATATTACACACCTTCCTTCCAGATTTATAAGACAATCTTTTCCAAATCATTAAATATTTTATCATTTTTTACATGTCCTAGAAGAGCTATAAATATACTTTATAATGAAATCATAAACCATTATATTGAATTTATTATGTTTTTATTGTATTGAACATTAATATTATTTAATTAACCACAACCATCTTCTTGGGTAAATATTCCACTCATTTTGGTCAAATATTCAATTTAATCTCCTTGTATCAGTATATATGTCACAATATTCTATATATTGAAAATTATGATGTATCATTAATGAAAATATTTACACTGGAAAAAAAATAAATGGGTCAGTAATATTTCCCTTGAAATATTAAATATAATTACTAAAATGATATCACAATATCATTCAACAAAATAACACATGAAAACCAATTCTTCAATGCATTAGTATAAATTACAACCCCTTATCTAATTATAGGAACATTTAGGATAGCTTCATGGAATAATATTATCTTTAGTTCCATGATATTTTCCTCCCTTTTATCCATCTAAATGAATTTGTATCACTTATCTGTTTACATGGTGAGAGGATTATATATACATGAAATATTCTTCAAAAAACATTGATAATATCAAAAAAATCCCTAAAAAATTGGATCTCAGTCACCTGGGTGGTTCCTGAAGAATGATCAACAACTACTGTCTTGAATGGATCCATAAATATACCCTCCATTTATATTATATGATATAAAAATGAAACATTATATATCCCATAATTCCCACCTCCTAAATTTTTCTATTATCTTTTTCTATTATAGGGTCTTCAAAAAAATCCATAATTTATCTTCATGTATTCTTTGCTTGAAGAATATATAATAATATTATCTATAAAGACTTCCAAAAACTGGTCAATATAATCAATAAAGATTCTATTCAATAAATTGATAATGTTAAAGGTGGAATTATAAAGAGAAAGTGGAATCACTATAAATTCAATGAGTTTATACCTCTAATGGAAGGTTGTCTGGGCTATGTATTCACATTTGAAACATAGTAGACAATATCCACATTGATGACAGATTATAGAAAAATACATAAATCGTAATAATTGGTTTAATAAAAACATGGTTGAGGATAATTATTAATAATTTTTGTCTTGTTATGTTCTTGAGAATCAATACCATTTTTCATTGATACATTATTTTTTTAACAAAATAATAGTTTCACCCTACAATGACACAAATATTTGAATGAATCCCTTATATAGATTCTACAAAATTGAATTCTTTAATTCTTGAAACTCAATTAACTCTATTATATATGGAATCATTTAAGTTTGTGTTATATCCACTTCAAAAATTAGTTAACAAACTGTAAAAACCAGGACATTTATGAAGAAAATTACCATTCTATTAATTTCTTATAGAAAATACATGCACTCTTATTTTATTGTTATTGATATTAAATTACTGTTATGTATGATTATTATTGATAATATAACCCTTTTATTGTGATCACATGACTGGTATAAATTTGACGTTTTTAAAAAGAATCCTTTCAACATAGACAGAAGAGAGGATGACCTCATCCAGTTGACATGGACAATATGAAGCTCATTTAATGGAGCTCATAAAGAATGTAGCATCACTGGGATTCACTCTTGACCAAGCCCAATAGGTGCTTCAAAACGATCTGATTGAACAAAATTTTTAACAGGAGAATTTAATGTTAATAGAGATTATCACCTAGGTGAGGTTATTCGAGCCTCCCCAATAGTCTTCCACTATAGAACACCATAATCTTACGTATTTTGCGACTGTTATAAGGAGTTATTTAATAACATATTATATACTTATTAGGTAATCCCTTTTTATAAATAAAAATCATAGTATATCAATTTATTTATGGGAATAGTCTTTCTTAAAAAATGATGATTTTGATAAATTGAATCATCAGGAAAAAATGTTAATTTAGAGAAAAATATATGTTATCATATAAAACTATGGATTTTATTAATAATATTTTAAAAAAATTCTAACAAATAATTATAATATCAGATTCATATTATTAAATAGTTAGGTAATCTATTTGATAAGAGTTATAATTTTATAATATAAAGTTGAAACTATATATTTTAAGGAATTAATGAATTTTAAAAATAAATAATATATTAATAAATTATTTTTATCAAATTATATTTATAAATAATAAGTGGGTATATAATTTGTATGAAGTCAAATGTAATTTTATTAATGTTTGGAAATGGTTTTCTTCAAAACCCATGAATTTTCAATAAATGATGGTTTTCATTTTAAAAGATAAAATTCATATATTTAAAAAATTATTTAGATAAAATGAATATTATTTTTTGAAATAAGGTGTAAAAATTATCTAATAGTGAATTTTTCATTATTTTTATAGACAGTCGAATTAATGGGTAATAATTAAAGACGGTATAAATAAGATATGTGTTTTATGACATCATAGTGACCACAAATTGAGGTAATAAATACTATAACTGCTTATATACACCCAATATATGTTTTACCATTAAAATAATTTTATTTTAGGTTTGTTTTAATTATTTAATTAAGGCTTAGTGAATCCTCAAAAAATATATAATATACTTTATGATTTTAAATTCATTTCTTTAATAACGTTACTCACCTCTGCATAAGAAAAGATAATATTTTAATATTTTTGGACATAGGATATATAAAATAATTTCCCGAACTCAAAATTGGAAAAAACCATTGGAAAAAACTATGTGAGGGTTTTTGGTTTTGAATATTTAATTGCAAAGACTGCAAAACCTATGTTTGTGAAATACTATAGAATTCCCCTCTCATTTCCAATTTAAAAACACTCAATGTCCAAATTAAATTGAATATAAATCCTTGGAGAACATTCATACATTACCCTACCATCTCTAAAACCCTCCCAAATTACCCCATGCTCTCAAGAATCCCCTATTAGAGCTTTTAAAGTCACATAAAAAAGTAAGGGATTCCATCCTTTATCATTTTTCCACATTTCATTATGTTTTATTACACTTTGATTATATTAAAAATATTGGGGTATGATTTCACACCACCCACATACTTAGTCCTAATTTAGGAATTTTTATATACCACTTTATCTCTCTTTAATGCCATCTGTGTACATCTATTACCAAGCTGAAATTCCATTTTTGATTTCACTCTTCTTGTTTCCATTCAAGTATTTCTCCAATATTATGCTTCTAATTTCAATTTCATATGTTGGGATATAATTATCCATGTTACCTTTAATTTATATTTCTTTTATAAAATAGGATATTCCATTTTCTTTCTCATCATCCCAACTTACGAATATCCATATCAGGATGTTATTCTTCCCAAATTGTACCGTGACCTTCCAAGACAAAATCATTGTGTAGTGAATACAATAACCATTTCTCCACCCAGGTTATACGCATTTATTCACATATAATTGTTTAATGGTACATAATTTTATGTATTCCATATTCATAAATCATAGAATGGCTTAGGATTTTGAATGATTCCATGTTTTATGATCCTTGTGGAACACTTATGCAAAAAATGAAATATTTATAAAGGGTGCGCCAAATAGCTCTCCAAGGCATTGGGTAATGTAAAGTATCTTGAAATTCAATGTGAAATGAGGGTTTAATCATGTTAATTCAAGTGAAGTGAGGTTTTACTAATTCTAATTGATGTGCAATGAAGTTTTACTCATGTTAATCCATGTGTAGTGAGACTTAGGTAATGATAATATCATGTTGTTTGTTGTTTCCACTTTCCCATGTTATTATAATCATGATATATCATACCATTATGTTCATGATTCTATTGTGATCCATTTACATGCCTACTACTTAACATTTATTTTAATCTTTATATTATTCCTTATTTACTCCCTTATTTGGATTTAATTCTCACCCTTTTCGTATGTATGTACTCATGTTATCCCATGTTGTGTTATGTATATAGGAATGCGTTGGTCATGTAATAGAAGTTTTAAATAAAGATTTTTTATTTGATGTTTTATGTTGTTATATACTATTCCAAATTTCCCAAGACAATAGACCTCTCGATCCACAAGTTATCTTAAGCTAGTGTTTATGTAATAAGTTATGTTTAAGTGTGTTATAAAGATTTGGGTTGTCATTGTTTATGTCAAAGTATTGGTGTAGTTATTTTTGATAGTAGAGTAATAAAACTATGTGAATTCTTTATGGATAAGACTGAGTATAATATAATAATTCATAAATTTTGATTAGTACAAAGTATTTGGTTTATCATGAAGATACATCCCTATTTGGATACAAAAAATTTAACGAGGCTCTCGAGAATGTGTATCTAAGGGTGAAACATGGAAACACTACTTTGATCTAGACTCTAATTCGAAATGCTGCATGAAAATAGACCTCACTACACTCTCTGTTTGATATTCTTGAGGGGTATTCACTTTTAAATTCATAAGCATAGTATGAACCATTATTATTGAAATAAGAAAAATTACCCTAAGAATATGTTTTGGGATGTATATCATGGATAACATAGATTTAAGCTTATAAATTCTTTGGTTAAATAAATCATTGTAATTTATAAGTTGTCTAATTTTGTCACTGGATTCCCCTTTATGTGTTTAATAAACATACCCCTAACATACTTTTTATTCTAGAAAATGGCTGGTTACAACAGGACTCAGACTAAAAACTGATGCAAAGATCATGTAATGATTATTCTAATGGGATTCCTAATCAAATGGGAGCAAGAATCACAATATTTGTCATGATACTCTCTCAATTAACTCATGTTTTTAATAGAAACATGTGTCATGAGGAACGTCCATCCCGCCTTAAGAATGAATAAGACGCAATTGGGAGCATAATGGGATAAAGGTATCCTATATTCAATGGATCATTTGATCCCTGAATCACATAAAAATGGATCTACTCCATTGAGAATATCTTCTCTATTTTCAATGTTCCGAATAAGAGGAGGTTCTTTAGGATGATTATGATATGGAGGGAGAAGCTGATTAATGGAGGAAACTGATCAAAAATACTAAGCCTAAGGAAGAGATAGAGGTGTTGGAATGGAAAAATTTACATAAAATTTTATTCATTAAATATTTTCCTCTCACCCTCCTACATAATATGGAAAGTGATATATTTCCATAAATCAAAATGACGATGAATCCATTAGAGTGTATGAGGAAAACATCACATGGATTTCATGGTATGCCTCTGGGTTTATCGTTACACCCAAATACAAGGTTTATCACTTCTTTGGTGGGATAAAACCTATCCTATGGATAGCCCTAAAGATCCAGGACATTGATAGCTATGGGTAAATTGACCGATGTTCCATTCATGGGGATAAGAAGTGGAAAGTGGACATTAATTCTTCTGGTGTGATTGATAAATCCAACGGTGCTATGATATTCTAGCACCCCACGTGCCAAAGGTGCGGAAAGAATCACCATGTACATTTCTTGAAGTGGAAGAAGATATTATTTAGGTGTAGAAGATAAGGTACCCTAGGCATTAATCACTGACATGAAAAACATGTTGTTGCGATAGAGGAGAGGAATGAATTAGTCATCCCAAAACACAATTTTTATTGCTACAACTACAATGAATCAATGAACCTTTTGAACTAGTGCCATATGAAAACTATTTTTAGAGGCAACCAACAACATCCATGGGAGTATGGACTTATTTTTTCCCTCCCTACCACCAAAGAGAATTCTAATAATGAGGTTGTGAAAGGCATTCTAGTAATCCATTCATGAATAATTAATTCACTTTTTGATTCTAGATCAACTAATTATTTTATATCATGAATGTGTAGTAGAATAATCTAAATACCACCACAAATCATGTAATAATAGATGTTTTTGAGAATAAGAAATGGAGAAATTATTTCATGCGCGGAATATAACTCCTCCCCATCATAATTTGTTGATTTACATTCCGGATGAACCTCATCATAATCCCTCTAGTATAATTTGATTCAATTCTATGCATGGATTGGATTTCCTTATATATAGAAAACATAAATTGCCATGTGGGAGAAATAACTATTCATATAGTGAATCGACCCCCAATTTTGTACAATTGAATAGAGGAGGATGAATCTTATTTTTCACCATAATCTCAAGTGTGGATATAAATTCCCTATGAGAACATGTATCTTTATCATATGATTGAGTCTAAGGAGGGAACCATCCTTGAAGACATGTCTTTTGTGTGGGAATTCACAGATGTGTTTCTCGAGGAATTGTTTGGTCTTCCTCATAGAACAGATGTTGAATTCATGATTGATCTTATACCTAGGAAATTTCCAATAACCAAGACTCCATATTGAATGGATGTTGTGGAACATGATTAGATAAAGAAACAACTATAAGAGAATATGGATAAATCATTTATACACTCGAGTACTTCACCATGGGGAGCATTAGTCCTATTCATCAAGAAGAAGGATGGGTCAATTCACCATAGAATTCATTATCGTGAGCTCAAAATAATAATGATAAAGAACAAATATCCTTATCCACAAATTGATGAAATTTTTGATAGGCTAAATGAAACAAAATACTTCTCCAAGGTGGATCTATGGTCCGTGTATTACAAACTATGGGTGAAGAAGGAGGATATTCCCAAGAATAATTTTTCTACAAGGTACCAGCACTATGAATTCATATTAATCACTTTTGGAATAATTAATTCTATATCAATCATCATGGACTTGATAAATAGTGTCTTTAGAGATTACCTTGACAAATATTTGGTAGTCTTTATAAACAATATTCACATATACTCCAAAACGAGGGAGGTGAATGAGGAGAATATAAGCAATGTACTAGAGAACTTGCAAAAGGAGAATCTCTGTTCAATGTACAAAATGCTATGAGTTCATGTTAATGGATTTATCATTCTTGGATAATAACATTACAAGAAATGGGATTCCTATGGATCCCTTCAATAAAAATGTAATTTAGGGATGGCTGAGGTCAACATCTTTGAGTGATATCCATAGATTCCTTGTGTTAACTTGATATTATCACTGATTTGTGAAAAATTCTCAACAATTTTCAAACACTATTACCAAGATAACATGTAAGGGAGTCATGTTTTCTAGGAATTATGAATTATAAGAGAGCTTCAAGAAGTTGAAATGGAGGCTTATCACTATGCTCATGCTCACACTACCCAAAATTGGAGAACTTTTCATGGTATTTAATAATTATTTGAAGAAAGTATTGTGATGTGCATTGATGAAAAACGTCAATGATATTGCATAATCTTCATGGAAATAAAAATCTTTTGAGTAGAACTATCAAACACCTGATTTGGAGTTGGTGGTAGTGATCATAGCTTTGAAAATTCAGCGGCATAACCTCTTTCATAAATAGTATGAAATATATATAGATAACAATATCCTTAAGTATATATTCAAACAGAAATAGTTGAATATATGCCAATGAATATGGTTAGATCTGATCAAATACTATGACTACACAATTCACTATAGTATATAGAAAACTAAAAAGTTTAAGAAGCTCTAAGTAGAAAGGATCCAGTAACTATTTCCTTGATGAGAATTGAAAAGGATCCAATATTCTTTTATTTGATGAATATGGACATGGGAATCATAAATAATAAAACATCATCAGTCCTTTCACAAATTATTTCTCAACTCCCTATTTTTTAAATGATAATGTATGCTCAAAAGGATGAGTCAGAATTCATAAGAATGTGGAAACTATCAGAAAAAGTAAATCCTCAGAGTTTAATGTTAATGAAGAAGGAATTGGTAGATTTGGGTCAAGACGATGTATTACATAAAATCTATATTTATAGAATGACATTTGGATGATTCATATTTTTTGGAATCTCACAATTATCCCAGGAAACACAATGATGTATCGAGTTATCCATAAGAATTATTGGCGGGATAACACGAGGTTGGAAATTGTTGTGTATACATCAGAGTGCCTGGTATGTCAGTAAGTCAGGTCTGAGAGATAGACGTATAAGGGGATGATTCAAACATTACCCATACCAACAATGAAATGAAATACATCCCCATAGACATCGACATCACAATTTCAATTTAATACAAAGAAAATAACTCTATATGGGGAGTTGTGGATCATCTTACAAATACTACATGCTTAATTTCAATTTCGGGGGATTTCTCTTTGGGTAATCTCGAATGCATATACATCAGAAAAGTGGTTAGGCAACATGATGTAGCACTATTGATTGTATTTGATTGAGATATAATATTCACCTCTATATTCTAGAAGAGTCTCCAATATGTTCCGAATATTGAGCTGAACATCAGTAAGGCCTATCATCTTCAAACTAATGGGCAATCTGAGTAGACAATCCTAACACTTGAGGGAATGATTAGATCAAGCTCACTAGACTTCAAAAAGGGATGGGGTCAACATCTTTATAAGGTTGATTCTATTACAATAATATTTTGTACTCAAGCATCCAAATAGATCATTATGAAGCTAATTATGGGAATAGGTGGAAAACACCAACATGTTTTGATGAAGTTGGGGATAAAACACATCTTGGTATAGAAATGGTTAATTAAATGGTGAAAATTTTTACGACTATCCATCAACACATTAATGTTTTAGATTTGTCACATGAGCTATCATGATAATCATCAATGGGAAATAGTGTTTGATATTGGATACAAAGTATTTCTCCACATATCATTGTGGATGAGAGTTATGATATATGTGAAGAAGGGAAAGGTTATTCCATGGTAAAATGAGCCTTTTGATATCCTTGATCGCATTGGATCATCGGTCTATAGACTTGAACTCCCACCAAACCTATCTCTAGAACATGATCTATTCCATGTATCACTCTTGAAGAAGTATATACTTGACCCATCACATGTACTCAATATATATTAGGTACCATTTGGTAATGATCTCTTCTATGAATGGAATCTAGTGAAGATATTAGATCATAGAGATAATTTTCTATGAAATAAGATGACGCCCCTCAAAACAGTTTTATAGTGAACCACATGTTTGAAGAAGTAATGTGGGATCCTTAGGAAGTGATGATGCTAGGTTACCCTCATCTTTTATAGTGTGGGAAAAGGTAAATTTGAGGGATAAATTTATTAAGGGGTATTGTTGTAATGACCTGATCATTTATGATTAAAATTCACTTTCTTTTAATATCTTATAGAAAATAGATGCACTCTTTTTTCTATTATTATAGGGATTAAATGATAGTTATGTATCATCACCATTGATAATATATCCATTTAGTAGTGACCACACAATTGATATAAATTAATGGTTTTTAAAAATAATCCATTCAACAAGGTCAATTGAGATGATGGCCTCATCTATAAGATGTGGACCATAAAATGATCATTTGTCAGAGCTCGGAAAGAATGTAATGTCACTTGGATTCACACTTGACCAATTCCTAGAAAATCTTCAACACTTTATGCTTTAAACGAGTCACCTATGGGTGAATTTCATGTTAATAGACACTACAACTAAGGTTATGTTATCTAAGCCTCCACAAGAGTCTGTCACCATAGAACACCATAACCATAAGTCTTATGCAGGTGTTATAACAAGATACATAATGAGGTATTATTTACTTATTGTGTAGTCACATTTTATAAATAAAAGTCTTATTCTATTAATTAAATTATGAGAGTATTCATTCTTAAAAAAATAATTAATTTGATAAAATGTTTCTCTGGGTTAAAATGGAACATTTGAGAAATATATAAATTATTATATTAACTAAGGATTTTGTTAATAATATTAGTTTTGGATGCTTTCATTAGGGCACACATCTGTCACTCTTTTTGGAGGACTCATTGATTTTTTCCTGCATTCCTACTTTCTAATGGTGGGTGACATCTATCTCTTATTTAGGGACGTTTGCTCCATGATTGAAACGGGATGATGGGATGTTGGTTCTTCCTTCCATGGATTCCTTCTAGGAATTCATCACCTAGTCCGGGTCTCCCTCAAAGATTTGAGTTAATGTTCATGAATCTCATTACCAGTGCCATATCATTGTGGTCTCCAGTTAATTACACTAATTCTTCCAGGACATTCCATGTGGTCTTGACTTGGCAGCATCCTTCAGTCAGAGTAGATGACAATATAAGGAATTTTTTGGAATCTCTAGATGCATGTACATTGGGGAACCTGTATTTTTTCTCATAAGAGGGAATCTCAAGGGTGCTAATCCTGAGGAATCCCATGTCGAGTATGTGGAATTATATGACATAGGAATGTCTTTGAGGTTTTCCTTAACTTACCTTGGTTTACATAGGGTAGGTCGTGTGTTTAACGTCTAGCATAGATGGTATTTTCAAAGGAATGTATTATGAGGTTTTCCTAAGGCATAGAATGTTTAACATGAAGTAGGATGTGATTTTAACATCTTTTAGAGACAGAATGAGATTGATCAGAACATCCCATTGAGTCAGATCAAATTTGTACATCCCTAGGAGAGAACACCAAGAATGTTTACCATATGGATCGATTAGAATTCCCAATGAGGATGGATATGAGGTTTTGTGTCCCATAGATGGAATATTTCACATCACGAAGGATGATCTGGATGCCACTGTGGGAGGATCCGAATGATTCATCCCCAGAATGGGGATCCTCAGATGGATAGATCAGAATGCCCAAAGAGAGAAAACCCTGGGTGGTGAGTCCCATAAAAGGTAGAGGCCCTACCATAAAGGCTGATAATAAACTACTCAGGAAAATAATGGATATTTCACCCCAAAATTGGGGACCCCAAGGTTTATCATTGGCTCATATTGAACCAAGTGGAGGTTTTATACGTACTATGTGTAGACAATAGAGTTCAGAACCCACGTAGTTCAAAGGGGTGATGAATCGAGGTGTACACAATGGACAATGACTCAGAGACATGTTGGGGCTTACACATGGAGTGTGGCCATCACAAGATGGGAACTCTTGGTGGAATGATAATGGATTGCGTTGGGATTATGCATGGTTATCTTCATGAGGGAATGTCATGATCAAAATGGGATGTGGTGACCCGGGTAAGAATCATGATGAATGATGGAGAGTTGAGTGATGTGGAGGGGGAATGTGATGTAACCATCGTGAAGGTGAAAGTATTGTTGGGATTTAACCTCCGAGAGGCTTCCTACATATCCTCGTGGAAGGGGATAATTTTCCTAATAATTACGTAGGGCAATGTGACACCTAAGGAGGCAACCCGTGAGAAGGGACGCATGGAAGGGATCTGGAGGAAGACTAACCTTTGAGTTGGGGCATGAACTTCCCGATACAGATAGGCTCAGGGGATAGACCACGTTGGGAGTATAGAATCGAGGTGTATGGATAGGATAACAACCAAATGATGAACTAGGGTATACACGTGGTTAGCGGCCTGGGTTAGTATGATTCCACGGGGGAGGACCAGAGATGTGGGTCCCAATGAAGGGAACACTGATGTTTACGAGTGTCTGGTGTTGAAGCTTTGGGAGGATTCCTATGTTTCTTTTCATATGATAAAATTATCACACCGACATTGTTCATATGATGACATCTTACCATCGATCGGGGACATAAACGGCATACCGCTGGTTGGGGTGACAATGGATTATAGCTGGTTGGGATGACAAAGGCATAGTGATGGTTGGGGTGACAACATATTACTGTTGATTGGGGTTACAAAGCCTTACTGTTGGTTGGGGTGACAAAAGATTACTACTGGCAAGGATCACAACGACTTACCATTAGTTGGGGTGACAATGTATTACTATTTGTTGGGTAGATAATGGCTTACCTTTTGCTAAGATCAAAAAAGATTACCATATATTGTGGTGAAAATAGCTTACCGTTGACTGGGATCACAACAACTTACCATTGATTGCGGTGACAATGGCTAACCACTAACTGGGATCACAACAACTTACTATTGATTGGGGTTGGACCTTATGGAGGATTCCTACGTACCCTATTTAGGACACAAGGATCAAATACCATGTAGTTTGAGTGGGTACAATTTAACATTTTTGGCATTTATGGGGCGTATAGTTTAATGTCATATAGGACGAGGGTGGATAGACATGGAGTGGCCGGGACCGATCAGTGTTGGGCTTGAATCATAGGGAGGCTTCTTGTGTACCATGCTTATTAGAGAATGATAAATTTCAATGTAGTTCTAGATGACGGATACAGTTTAACATCATGTAGGATGAAGGAGAACTGACATGAAGGGGCCAGGACATGTATGTGTTGGGATTGAACCTTATAGAGGTTTCCTACATACCATGCCTTGGAGACAAGGATCAATGTCTAAGTAGTTCGGTAAGGGGATTGGGAAATATACACTATAGTGGCTCACATATTATGACATGGTCCATGCTTACTCTAAACTCACATGAGTCATGATCCGAGGGAGGAACAATGGGTAACAACAGATCTGACAATCATGGTGCAGAGTTATGGCCATGAAGGATGGTGAATGGGGCTTACACCTGGAAGCTGCTCAGGTGCCTCTAAGGAGCGAAAAAGGTGAATGGGGCCTATTCAGGGATTTTTCCAAAGTTCTAATAAGTTTTATCAATGGTGAATGTGGTTTACACCATGAAGCTTCCCGGGTGCTTCTAAGGAGCGGCAATTTTGAATGGGGATTACACATGGAAGCTACCCGTGTGCCGCTAAGAAGTGGAAACAATGAATGGTCCATAATCATGGAAGCTGCCTCGGTGCCACTAAGCAGAGAAAATTGTGAATGGGTCTTACACATGTAATCTAACCTTGATGTCTTCCTCATGTATGGCCATGATGGAATCCCAATTCACTGGTGGTTTGAGGCATATAATTGAGACCTACACCTATGCACTGGGGCACGCTCAGAATAACACCAATGGCATTGGAATCAGTCTAATCAGAGGGCATTGAAAAGTGGGAGTCACATGACCAACATTTGAAACATAGAGAGGGTGGAATGATGATGGAGGATAATTTTCGACTAGGTTCTTAAAACATCATCCATATCATGTTATCCAGAAATGGGGACCAACAATTGATGGTCAACTGTTGACTATGTTCGAAACATAGGAACTAACTCAATGTTTAGTCCAATGCCTTTTAGGGAATTGGCCCAGAACAGTAGGTGAGATGAGACATCATTGGTTCATGCCCTTAGGGGGTCTCTGAAGACATGAAAGAGTATGAAAATACAAATGATGTACATTTATAATATGTGGTTGAGTGATGGAATGATTGAACAGATTCCAATGCTCTTGAAGTAATGCCACTATATTCATGGAATGAGAAATCATATACATATAACATAATACATCTCTCATTTAGAAAAAGAGGAATAATAATATTGAATTATAGGGCATGATAAAATTTAATTTCATGTAGTGAGGACTATTGGTATATTATTCTTGGTGCTTAAGGAATCTCTTATTTGGAGAAAGAGGCATCCTATGTTTGTTGTATAGGGTGTACTATATTCTATAGCCATATAGAGAGGATTGATGGCATCTTATTAGTGGTTCATAAGGCATAAATTTTTTGGTTCAAGAGGCATCCTATGTTTGTCACATATGGTGTAAAACATTTTATTGTCATGTAGAGAGGATTGTAGTCATCTAATGCTTAGTGTACAAGGCATCTATTGTTTGGAGAAAGAGAAATCCTTGGTTTGTAACATAGGGTTTACTACAGTTTATAGTCCTATAAATTTCACTATTGGCATCTTATGTTTGGAGCATAAGGAATATATTGTTGAGAGCAAGTGGCATATTATATTTTTCACATAGGTTGTACTATGGTTTATAGTCATATAGATTGGACTATTGGCATCTTATGCTTGGGGACTAAGACATATCTTGTTTGGAGTAAGAGGAATCATATATTTGTAGTATAGGGTGTACTATGGTTTAAAGTCATATAGATAGAACTATTGTGCATAAGGATCCTATAAATAGATTGTGTTGGGACTTTCGCAAGAGCGGCCCTTTCTGTTTCAACCTGGTATTGATGTCGGGTGATTGGGGTTTGAGGTGTTTCTTGAGGAATGGCTCGACTCAATAAACATAAGGAATTGAAGATGAGAATCTGAAGTCATGAAATGTTAAAGGGACCAAGTTTAATATGTATAATCAAGGAATTTCATGGAGTATGGAGATGTATCTCGAGTCATTGAATTCCATAGGAGGAAGATGACTGCGCAGAAGGGTGAAATGGAAAATGTCAACCTACCGGCTCGAAAAGAACGCAGTGTGACTCTACATTTTTCATGGGTGTCTGTGATGATATTTAAGGGATTGGCCCAGAGGGCCAGGACCGATGTGCAGTAGTGATGTGGAGCCAGAGTGTGGGGGTGCAACCCCATGGTAAGGACCTGTGGTCACGAAGGTAAGAGAATCGTGAAGGAAAGGTGATCACGGAGCATGGGGTCTTGCGTAGTTTCTTTGTGAAGTAAAGGTGCCTGCAGATCATGGTTTATCATAGATCTCTCTGTCTCATAGAGCAATGGGGTTCACAGAGCTCGATGTCTCACAGAGAAAAACGTCTTCGCGGAACCTAGGGTCTCATAGATCAAAGGGGCTTCTCGGAGCTTCGAGCAACCCGAAGGAGATGCCTCCATCACAAAGGGAGGATCCCCTATCGAAGGGAATCGATTTACAGTTCTTAGAAGATGGAGGTCAATATAGAAAACCGGGAATAACACATGCTTGCCGTGAAGAGAAAATAACTTCTCAAAGGAAATTGCGCTCTGCAACTAGAGGTAGTTCCGTCATGTTCTTTGTAACCATGGAGTCGAAAATCATGACATTTATGGTGCTCGAGGAGGCGCTGATCAAGTTCCGAAAAGTTTATAATAGTCTTGGAGTCATCCATCACGGAATTTTCAGTGCTCTCGAAGCCTTCAGTCAAGTTCCTCTACCCCACGATCACAGAGGGTGCTTCACGAATGGGCTCTGCGAACCAGTTTTCCAGCCAAACATCAAATGTCCATAACCCCTAAACTATAACTACGTTCAGGCTTTACAACATAATAAATCAAATCTTACGAAACTGGATACACTTTGGATCATTTATAGGAGCATTAGAAATATTTTATGGAGGCATTTTATGGTTTCAATAATATTAAAAATATAATTCTTATAAATTGTGATTATATCAGTTCCTTATCTTTAAATGATTAGGTAATAATTTTCATACAAGTTATATTTTTAAATGATAAAACAGAATGTGTATATTTTAAGGAATTAATTAATTTTTAAAGTAATTAGTATTTTAATAAGATACTATTATCAAATTAATTTAATTAATAATAAATGAGTATATAATTTTTATTATGTCTGATTTAATTTGTATTAATGTTCGAAAACTATTTTGGTCGAAGCCCTGGATTTTCAATAAATGGTGTATTTCATTTTTAATATAAAAATTCACTTATTTTTAAAATTATTTACATAAAAAAATATTATTTTTGTAATTACGGCATCAAAATTATCCAATTGTTGGGTTTTTATTAAATTTTTAGATAGTCAAATAACTTGGTAAAAATCAAATACCATATAAAAAAATTTGTGTTTTATGACATCATAATGACCCCGAAATGATGTAATAAATTCTATAATGGTTATTTGTAGATCTATATATTTTTTCATTAAAATTCATTGATCTTATTATTATTTTACATATTGTTAAAATCCTTAGTTAATCCATCACAATGTTTAATATACTTTATGATTATAAATTTAGTTTTTTAATAACGTGACTAATATCGACATATGCTAGGCTAATATTTTAATATGTTTGACCATTTGGCTTATAAAATAAATTTTTACACTCCAAATTTTTAAAAAACCCTTGAAAAAACCAATGAATGGTTCTTGGTTTGGAATATTTAATTATATAGATTCCAAAACCTATGTTTGTGAAATAAGAAATAATCCCCCTCTCATTTCATAAAGAAACCCACCCAATATCCAATCCTAATCCCTAAAACTATGTGTATCACGTCCTAATATTTCCCTCCACTCTCTTTAATCCTTACAAGGCGCCCCAATCTCTCAAGAATCCCCTCTTCAATGCTTCTCAATTCACACACTCTTGTAAGGGATTCCATCCTTTCTCATTTATATCAATGTTTTTTTATATTGTTTTTCCCTATAATTTTCAATTTAAAATTTTGGGGTATGTTTTATCACCTACCCCATACATCCATCCTTATTTTGGTATTATGAGTTACCACATTCCCTCAAATTAATTTCTTCCTTGTACAACTGTTATTATGACCAAATTTCTTAAGTGATTTGTCTCTTCTTATTTCCATTCTAGTACTTATCCCATATTATGAATCTAAATTCCATTTTATATATTGGGATATTATGTTCCATGATACTCTTACCTTCAATTTTATTTATAAATGATGAGAGACCCCATTCCATCTTATAACCCCAACTTATGAATTTCCATATATTGACGTTCTGCTGTCGAATTTGCACTGCTATTTTCCAAGAGAAAATATTTGTGAAGTGAATACCATACCCATTTCTCTATCAAGGGTATTCACATTTATGAACATATACCTTTTTAATGGTATATACATTTATGTTTTATACATTATATATTCATGGAATAAATTATGATGATTATTGATTCCATATTATATGATCCATGTCGCTCACTTATTCCTGAAATTTAATGTTTATAATGGGTCTTTCCAGAAAGCACTCCATTGCATTGGGTAATGTTTGGCATCCTAATAAGCCATGTGCACTAAAGGTGTAATCATGATAATTCATGTAAAATGAGGGTTTACCCATCCTAATTCATGTGCAATTAGGGTTTCCTCATGCTAATCCATGTTCAATGAACCTTGGATAATGCTAATATCACGTTTCTTGTTCTTGTAACATTTCCCTTTTATGATAATCATTATATATAATTCCTTATGTTCATGTTTCTATTGTGATTCATTGATATTACTACTACCTAACATGTATTTTATTCTTCATTTTATGCGTTTTTTAGGCCCTTACTTGGCTTTATTGCTCACCCTTTTCTTATATATGTCCTTAGGTTACCCCATGAAGTGTTATGTATGATGGGATGAGATGGTCATTTCAATGAAGTTTGAAATAAAGATTTTGTATTTCTAGATTTATGTTGTTACGTAATGTTCCTAATTTCCCAAGAAACTTGACCTTTAGATCCTAAGAGTTGTCTTAAGTTCAATTTAATGTCACAAGTCATTCTAATTTGTGTAATAAAGAGTAGGGTTATTATATGGACTAATTAGATCGATTTCTTGTTTAGCATGCAACACCTATCATTAAGAAAACATGGATATGTTTTATATAATTACTAAATCAAATACATTTAATATGAAGGAATAAATATGAATAAATTAATTTAGATATAAATTTAAAATAGTAGCACTCAATTAAAATGTTTTGATTAATTATTAAAAAATAATCACTCATTTTTTTGTGAAGTCATTTTATTCTTCAATAAATCATTTTCATCCCAAGAGATTTTCATTATATTTTTCAGGTGGGAAATATATATAATTTCTTATAAATTTTGAAAATTTAACTTAAAAATGATTGTAATTTTTTGAAATCATCAGGTAAAAATTATCTTAGAGTGAATTTTTTATAATTTTCTAAAGTGATTGAATAATTTTTGAAATGTGAAAATTGATGTTTTTTATTGAAAATTGTATTTTTAGAACATTTAAAAAGATCTGTTTTCTTTTAAAAGGTTTTATAATAATAATTATTTATTTATTATTAATATTACAATAATTTCATTTCAATTAATATTAATTTTGATTTTGGTATTAAAATAATTATACATCAGAAAAATACTATAAAATTATTTCACATCACATTTTCTAATATTAAATTTAAAATATATTCTTATATACCTAAAAATGTAATTATTAAAAATATATTACATATTTATAAACAAGGGTCTAAAAACATGTTTTATAGGTCTTATTTATTTTTTTCAGAAGGAATTGTAACCATAGTTAATATTTTTCACCATTTTTCTTGTAATATAAGAAAAACAGGGTCAAAACATTATGATAAGGATTATAATATTTTATAACTTATTACATTATCAAATTGAATGTATATTTTTTTTGTCCAAACCCATAAAAATTATGAAAATATGGCTCCTTGGTTCCATGTGTATTTTATTATTTTCATTTTATTATTTTATGAATACTTTTTAATACAAAATGAAAATATATGGACTTTAATAACTCCAAAATATTTACTTAATAAAAAAATGAGGATATTTTTAGAAGTAAATGATTATTTGAAATAAGGATTACTTTAATTATCATTATAATGTAATATTAATTTTTAGTGATTTTATAATTACAATACATGATTATGAAATGATGTCACAAAATTTATTCAAATAATATATAAATAAAATAAAATATTTTAAGAATTTAAATTTTAATAAAATTTCAGTGATGTATTATGTAACAAGATTTTTTTAAAATAAATATAATTTCTTTTGGATGATACGAAGGTTTATATTTGAATCATACAACTATATTGATTAAAATAAATTAAAATTAAATTATTAGTTCCAATAATGTCACAAATGATATTTTTTATAAACAATGAATTATTAAAATAATATAAATTAACTAAAAAAAATAATTTTGTCAATTGAATGTGATATCAATAAATATTTCATCTAAGATATGCTTAGGGGATACACTTCAATTTCTAGTTTTTTATAGACCCTTAATTTTTCACAAACAATAATAACATAGTAATTGTTGAAAGGTTAAAATGGGGGTTAAAACTAATAGTTAAGGGAAATTAAAATATATTCAAATTTCCCAAATTTAATAGGATGTGGATATTTTTACTCAAAAAAATTTTAAATTCTGATTATATAAACATAAATCCATGCTATAATGATAACTAAATTATATTAATATAACACATTACGTAATTTTATGTGTGTCTCCCCCCTCACTTCTAAAATGCACATTATGTTCTTCATTATTCATAATGTTTGATCCTTCTTTCTATATGATTACATACCATAATACAATATTTTCTTACATCAATACATCCTTGAGATTATATTTTTTTGCAAAATATTATTCTTTTAGGTCTTACAGTGTAATACAAAAGAGGATTTTCAATGAATAGGTATAACTCTTAAATGATAGCTTAAAATTTTATTTCGACTTTTATTAATTATAAATTGATTGTATGCATTAGAAAAAAATTACTTAACAATCAAAAATATGTTTATTTGTTATTATGATGATTTAACCCCTACTATCCACCTACTATCTATCATATGGAATGAAAAAATATCACGCAATCATATGTATGTCTTACAATCTTCTAGTAGTTTTGTAAATTGTTTTTCATCGTCACATAAAATATATAGTTTTAATGATGGTTTTAATAAATGTTTTTTATATTCATTATTTTATTATAATTAAATAACATTGAGATACTATTTGCAGTTATCTCATTTCTTCCATAAAAAAATGAAATAGTGTTCATGTATACGCATGACCTATAATCTCCATGAATAATGTTATTCATTTTTGTTGACTTTATCTTTTCTGATGAATTGGAATATTTTCATATATAAGGAATATTTGAGATATTAATATCATGTGTAACATTATTTATTTAATTTAACCATTATCAATGTATAATGAATGTGCCTTTTGAGCCAAACCATGCATGAAAAATAAAAAATTTATCACCCATCAAAATGAATTTAATATCCAATTATTGATAATCATATGATAAGATATCATATGTAATTTTTTTTTGTAATATATGTTAGATTGTGGTACTGTAATACATGTATAATAATTATATATTTTTTATATTTTATTTTTATATTGATATAGAGAATGTCAATACTTGACATAAGAGGATTTATCGCCTCACATGTATTACTTGGAGACACATGCCATGATCACCAATTATTTATTTTATGTGGTTTAAATATTTCCCATTAATGAATTTTATAAGGATTAAAATGGAAATTATGTGGATATATAACTACATCTAAGGATGTGTCTTTAATTAATTATTGATTTTATTGTTACCAAATTTAAAATGGACTTATGTTTTAATCACATTTTGTTCGGTATAACTTATTCTTGAATTTCCATTGATGAAATTATATGATCCATATCAGATAAATCAAATTAATTTTAATCAAAAAATATTATTTCTTAATAAAAAAATTTCCTTTCATTTTAATCATATATTATAATCAAGAGACTAAAAGATATTTTTTTGAAAACTGACATTATATCACTCTTTAATCGAAATTAATTTTTCTTCAATATCAATGATTTCTATAATATTATCAAAAAGGTTTTTAAAAATATCCAATAAATTTTTAAATTTATTTTACCAATAAATGAATTATTTAAAATTTTATTAACCAGATTATTCAAGTTAGTTTCATTGTGAGGTACATTGTCTTATTTTTTTAAATGTGTGAGAAATACGTTTTTAATGTATACAACATGAATGAAGATTACCACTATCTTGAACACTCAATGATATGAGGTTATATTTCATGTAAGCGTTGTTATTTTAAAAGATGTTTTTCTTCATTATTTTGGGAAAATATGGATTTTAAATAAGTAGCTTGAAAATGAAACAATTATTTTCCCCATTAAATGTTATAAGTTATATTTTAATGGATTTATTATCTACGATGAAATTAATTCATGTTATTTATGTTTAAATATGGATATGATTCTATGTCATTGTCTTTATTGTTTATATGGATTTTTTATAAATATGATTATAATATATTTACATTACACATTTTCTTTTCAACGTGTTATGTTATTATGTAAAGTAATTTATTTTTAGGATTATATGGAATAAATATGAATTAATTATGAAAATATAATGGGTTGGTCTATTATATTCATCCACTTCATTAGGTATATATGGATAACTCGTGAGAAATGTATTTTGTTCATGAAACTGATTTTATTTCAATAATTCTATGCATGAACCTTGTATTCGTTTCCATAAGAATATGTGCCTACTTGGTTTTCATGTTTATAATACTATGTGTGGAACTATATTTAATTTCCATATGATAACGTGTGTATATAGTATTCATGTCCCTAAGTTTATATGAGGGGAATATTTTTTTGTATCTTAATGAGTCAATATTTTTATACTTATACATGTTCACAATGATGTAACTTTATAATTTATCTACGTTCATTTTTATATGTTATTCTATTATGGATCAGGATCCTTGATTCCTTCAATATTCTTGGCTAATGAAAATAAATTTGTTATCATATGACTTAATATAATGATCCATGATATAAAATATATGGATTTCAAATTTTATGCTCAAGTTGTCATATAATTATGCTCATTTTATGCTTAAGTGGTCATAGAAAACTCCCTAAATTACCCACAACCACCATAAATGAATTTGTTTATTAAAGAAATGGAAACATATAGGAAGAAGGGGACACACCTCCCGAGAGAGAAGTCATGGGGGTGTAAAGTAATGGAGGTCGAGGGCATCACCAATGACAAGCGTCGTGCCCTATGGTGGAAGATATCTAGGCTTATAATTTCACATGAGCTCATCATTGGGGCCCTCCATTAAATTAAGACAATATGTGACTCTATTGACCTACTTCCATGTGTGAAGAATCTTCATCATGGAGGAAATGAGACAACAAAACATACATATAGTATATTCAGCGCACCATGGTGTAATGTCATCGCCTTGAAGATCACGGTGAAGAGTTGTGTAATTAGTCTCAATGACCGAGAAGGTGGTATTCCTCTCACCACAGAGAATAAGTCCAGTGAGCATTGAATTAAATTCTACCTAAAGGGGATTACAACTCCCATAAATGGATGAGAAAGTAATAATTGTAGACCCATTATGGTCCCTGACAATACCTCCACCTCGCTTGACCCCCATACAGCAGGCACTATCAGAGTTGAGATTGAATTCGGTGCTCGGTGGGATCCAACACACCCAGTGTCCTTGTAGGGTTCTAGGAATGGGAATTCTGGCCATCGATAGGATCCTAAAAGAGGGAACCTCTTCTCTGTTCTGGAATAGCTGAGCGAGATCAACTATCATATACTTCATTATGAAGTGGATCGCTACCCGTGATGTGATGATACCCACATTCCTTGCATGGTTTGGGGCATGCGAGATATTCCATCACCCAGCAAGCAGGATTTCTACCCTTTCCTTCTTGTGGATGACAGTATCACCCCCCTAGAACCATGCTTGCAGGAAGTCTGTGCTATTAATGACTAAGCAGTTTCTGGAAGCACTGAAGACCTCACATACCGCACGAGCCCATGTTCCATCAAATAAAAAGTTGATTGGGGATTCATCCTAGCTATCAGAACAATAAGAACATCTAGACACCTGGAAAATTCCACCTCACTTCACATTATCATCGGCGGAGAGGTCCCGATTCAAAACACGCCACATGAGGATGTTTAGCTTGGATGTGAATTCCTTGCACCATATCACATCACTCCACTCATCTATTGTTGAGGAATTTCCCAGTAATGGTTAGTATCCCTTGCAATAGAAAACAACCACTGGTGAAGCATTAAAATTACAGTTGTCTGGGTCATTGTTCAGAATAATAAACTCAAATAGTTTTCACTATGTGTCATCCAAAATCTTGTTGATAAACTGAGGGTAGATGATAGCCTACTTAAAAGAGATATTAGGGGCCGAACAACCATGAAAGGATAATTTGGATCCAGCCCATTTGTGGTTCCATAAACTGATGTCACCACTCCCAATAATCCATCTATTGTGCGCTTGTAGAGTGGCAATGTGTGCCTGGACAGAACACCATAGAGGAGATTTGGCCCCTCTAACCAAGTCCATAATCCTACCATACTTGTTTTGAATGAATTTTCCCCACAGTGTATCGCCCATGATGGACTCCATGGCCAGTTTCCCAAGCATGCATTCCATGGTAGAAGCCATATCTTTCACAATAATTCCTCCCTCTTGAGCAGGTCTTTCCAGTCTCCTCTAGGATGCCCAATGGAGTCTCCTGTAAAAGTGTGCATCCCTTATTAAGGAATTGAATATATTCTCAATATTATGTAGGAAAACATTTGGGTCCTTGAGAAATGAATGAACATGAATGGGAATCAAAGAAAAAACATGATTTACCAGAGTAATTATACCACCAAAAGTGAGAAATCTGTTTTTCCAGTTTGAAATCCAATCCAATATTTTAGACACAATCTTGTCAAAATGATGAACCTTTATACTTGAAGAAGAGACTGGATCACCAAAGTAGTCAAAATGGAAGTATTTTCTGAGAATACCCATACCTTGTTCCACCTTACTCACCTGTCTTCCTGGATAACTATTGGAAATAAATTAACTGCTCTTATCCCTGTTAACACACGGTCCACTCCACTTCCCATAAGTCTCCAAGGCCTTGTTGATTCCTTGGATGGACCTTTGGCTGGAATTGAAGAAGAAGATAGAGTCATCAGTAAATATCATGTGAGAAATTCCATTGGAGGCATGCTTGCAACGATAGGGACTGACGACACCAGCACTAATACTCTTCTTGAGGTACCAGGAGAGATAATATCGGGACGTGATAAAGAGGCATGGTGATAATGGATCTCAATGTCTTAACCCACCCACAGATTTTAAAAAACCATAGTTGGTCCCTAAAAATGAAATAGAAAGCCATGGAAAACGGAAACATCTAAATATTATGTCAATGGATCAAGAGGAGAATCCCATACACCACTACACCATGATGATGAAATTACACTCAAGTGTATTATAGGCTTTCTACATATCAATTTTGAGAATCATGTTGGAACCAGTCACTTTAGCATTGATGTCATGATTCATATCTTGAGTCAACCCAACCGCACCCTGAATAGCTCTCCCTTTGACAAATTCATACTACTCCAAAGATATCCATTGAGGAAGGTAACACACCATCCATCTATTGAGAACTATATCCATCATTTTATATGGGAAATTTCACATGATGATGGGTCTAAATTTATTTAGAGTGGATAGGTGCTTGTCTATGGGAATAAGGACCAGTGTGGTGACACTAGCCACGCGTGGGAGGTGACCACCTCAAAAAAAATCTCTGATGGCATTAGTGATGTCTTCCATAACCAGGTCCCAAGAGGATATATAAAATGATCTAGGGATACCATCCGGACCTGAGGCACTCTCTAGATTAAGAGATTTGACAGCCTCATGAATCTCCTCATCATCCGGACTGGAGGAGATAATGGAATTATCTTGGCTAGAGACTTGGGAAAGGATAGCCTCAAAAAAGTCTGAGTGCCCCGAGGGATACACATCTTGCATGTAAGAGATGGGGCCAGCTATCAGAACAGAAAAATGGTACATAACTATGTCACCTATCACTGTAGGGTCATGAGTTTAGGATCCATCTTGAAAAGAAATGTTTGGATGTGTCTTCCTTATTCTCTCCTTAATACAACCACTAAAATATGAATAATTTAGGTCTCCCTCCCATAGACACTTGACCCAAGCCTTCTCCTAGGAAAGGATTTCCTCTAAGATAAGCAAATCTATATGCATTTCATTCTTGTGAACTTTTACTCCAACCAAATACCCATCTCAAACACTCTACAACGAAATTTCCAGATGGTTGACCTCCTATTTGATTGCATCCAAGTCCCGCAGCCAAGAGGGATGATTGTTGCTCCACTGATGATGGCCAACTCTTAGGCATGAGAGTTTTTTGTGTATAATGGTCAAGTTCCTACCTTGATTAGGCTTCTCCCATGAAGATTGAAAAATCTGGAGGGAGCTTTTGAAGCCAGACCACGATTGATGATAGAGAAAGGGGTCTCCACGACATGTACCATGTGATAGTGAAACCAATAAGGGAGAGTGATCTGAAACCACTCTGGCCAGTTGGATGACCTTAGCAGCCGGAAGGGCCAAAAGTGAACTACAATTATCCTGCCAGTGATCAAGGTGGAACCACATACGCCAAATCCCCTTATGATTTATGCACCTATTAAATTGGTCTCCTGTATATCCCATGTCCATGAGTCCTGAATTTTACCAAAATGATGTGAATTCTTGGCTAGCTCTCCGAGGAAAGTCATCTTTGCCTTTCTTCTCTAATGGATACAAGATATTATTGAAATCTCTGCCAACAAGCCATGACTAGTCACCCAGATCAAAGGAGGATAGACCGGTCCATAAGCATATTTTATCCTGGACTTCAAATTTTTCATATATAAAGGATATGAAAAAAGGGATGGAGCCGGAGGTAACCTTAGTAGTAATGTACTGATCCGACGACACTATAACATCGACACAAACATCGGGCTTCCAGAAGATCCAGATGTTTTGATTAATGGGTTATTCGTGTAAATAACCACACACTTTGATTCTACCCATTCAATCCTTGATTTTATACACAGGTAATTTTGGCTCGAGAATAGCATAGTCAGAAGCATGAGACTTAAGTAATTCCATCGGGATGAAATTTGTTTTCACACGTGAACCCATGCCATGCGCATTCCACACTATCAATGAGATCATTGAACGTTGGAATGTCTGGCTATGGCCCTGGATTTCTTTGAGCCAATTATGCTATATGAGGGACCAGGAGACAACATCCTTGATTTTGATCGGGTAGTCACCCCATTTGTTCCAGGTGATTCATCTGATGGAAGTGGATAAGGCTCACCAACCTCCTGAGCTATCAAACTGAAGGAGTGTGTTCTATTTATTAGAGAGATGATGAGAGGGGGAAGATCTTGGGGGGAACCAAAAACAGAGATCCATTTGGTGAAGTTTACTCTTTGGGAATATCATTTCGATATATACTGAATATCATTCATGAAATAATACGATTGATTATCTATTATCCAATGAAACGAAGATTTTGGGTTCCTCATGCATGTTATTATAATAAATATTACATTTTAATCTAATAGGATTTAATATATATATATATATATGTGTGTGTGTGTGTGTGTGTGTGTGTGCGTGTGTGTTGATTGAAGTGCATGGGTCTTTATATTTTGTATCTCAAACAAATTTTAGACAAGTATTTGAAATTAGAATTGGAGTACATTATTGAAAACCCTAGGGACGTGTCAATGAATTTTATAACCTCTTAATGTTATGGAAAGGAAGATATTATGATGTTCTACAATCATTGTATTGATTTTATAGATAATATAAAAATATTTAGTTTTTAAATATATTAATATTGGGGTAATGAATTCAAATATAATTTTTTGATTATATATCCACTATCATTTAGGTACATTCATAGTGTGGGGTTTATGTACGCATTTTTTAAAACTCATAGTGTATTGACCTATTCATTATGATATTATTATATAAATGGTTTTTTAGTTGGAGGTTTTCAACAGAGGTTATGGGTTTTTTGGGTGGATTGGGACCTACAGTAGTGAGGTTAAAATACATTTACCACATGTATTTTTACATGATGTGTAATGGTGGTTCTCATCTTTTATAGCCAGTTGGTTCACATCTTGTAAATATATAGAGGTGAAAACTATGATATGAATTAGATTTAATATAAATTTAATAAATTTTTTTAAATTAAATTTTGAGGTGTACCACTTTCTATAAAAATATTCAGTTTTTAGAAATCATGGGGTTTACATACTGTGTATATTTTACCCAAAATCAAATAAGTGAGTTTCTAGCTATTATGTTATTTTATCTGATGAGTTTTATCATTAATCCATGGATTATCTACCTCTCATTCTATAAAACCTCTATTCTCTCAAAGGAGAATTTATATCCACATTATCCATCGCATTATTTGTTGGATATGATGGTTTTTTGTTGGTGATCCATAGTAATCACTTTCTCTTTTTCACAGGTTTTTCATTCATATTTCTCTTTGGGATTCACTGCGGTAAATTAATTGTTTAATATGTGTTTGGTGTTATGTTTTGATGATATTTTTTTCAACTATATGATGACCCATGGATTAATATTTAATGTTTTGATTTTTGGGCATTTGTTCTTCTCCATACGATGTGTGGTGATATGGAAAAACTTATTTGAGGTGTGGAATACCTCGTTTCTCTTTATTATTTATTAGTTGGGAGTGTTTTACTTTTTTATCTATGGGGGATGGTTCTTATCGATTAATTAACGATAAATAATTGGATAATTGAAATTGATGGTCAACTAGGGTATGATTTGAATTCTTGTATAGGTTTTCTACTGTTACGATGTTCTGAATTGAAGTTATTGATTCCCCATAACAATTTATGACTATTATGGGATTAGTATTCACTTAATGATAGGTTTTTTGATTCATACATTTCTTATTATTATTTTCATGCCACCCTAAAATGGAAATTTCAAAACAGATTATAATTGGACAATGAAATCATTTCCCAGTATTATAGACACTATTAACTCATAAAATAAAATAAAATGTTAAAAATTTTACTTTATTGAACGTATAAAATTGTCTTTGATGTGTTGGGTTGTGTGGTTGTGTTGTGGGAGAGATGTTTTTTTAGTATGGGGTGAAATATATGAGGTTTTTTTGTTATACTTTGGGGTAGAGTGATGGTGGTTGTTTGGTTGTTCCTTGTGTGAGATGGTGTTATTTTTTGTTTAGGTGTACATTGGGGGTGTCAAGGTGATGGTTTACATGGTCATACATTTATGGTGGGAGTTAAGGGATTTTTTGGATTTGATTTTTAGGGTGTTATGGTGATGCTACGATGGGGAGGATGATATTATTTCCTTACGTTGTTGTCTACTACTATATTCTATGGTTGCAATGGAATAAATTTTTAAAAATTATTGGAATGGAAGGGGTTTTGTCTGGTTAATGGAATTGAAAAGATTAATAAATAAATAAATAATGGGTTGTGTGGTTTAATGTTGATGGTGATTAATAAAGAAATGAATGGAATGGATAATTGAATTGGTCAAGAATGATTGTTGTACATCGTGGCTTGTTTTGTGGTTTTTTAACTGAGGCGTATTGTTGTACCCTAGGACGAAAATTGTCCATTGAGGACTAGGGCAGTAAATAATTTTTTTATATAATAGAGAAGGTTCCACTATTGAGTTTTCTTGGTGGGTGATTACATGGGTTTATGTGTCTATGAAATCACTCCATGTCTGGTACAACATCCTCAGAAGATCACCAATGGATTTATTTGCGGAACCAAAAACACTCAACAACCCTTTTTCAAGGATTTTTGGACCTGCATTCAAATGGCATGTTCTCATCTGATGAATTGGATGATGATTCTTAAGGACTAACATTGGTTGAGAGGATGGGAACTTGGACTCGTCACACCATTTTGGGGGTGAGTGATGCATATTCCAAGACTCTCTTATAGATTTAATAAATGTTCAAATGTTATTAAATCCATGGTTTTCCCTTGTATGTGTCAACATATTACCCATAGGCTACAAGATCAATTATAGATACATGTGCATCTCGAATCATCTGTATGTAGCTGAAGTTCCCCATTAATGAATATATCTATTGGTATTCAATTTTCTTCATCAATGTTCCCTATTTTTTGGATAGATCAAAATTTCATTCATTGCTTACAAAGAAAACATGGGTTTAATCCATGTAGTGAGGCACTCGGGAGAGTATCATCATCTAAGTGGATGATAATTGATTTGATTTCAGATTTGATCCCATAATATGGTCGTCCTAAGTATCCTCATTAGAGGAATTAGATCTCATGTAGTTCAGTGCCATTTAGCTGGGACCATCACCTTTTATGGTCATGTGATTAGGACGTATCCATTCATTTTAACATAATGTGGAAAGGAATTTTAGGTGGAAGATGCCTAGTCCTAATTCGTTGTGGGACATACACCAGGGTGGATCAAGGTACTAAAAATTGACATAGTCATTGGGGTGAAGGAGGGCCTACTAGAGACATGGCCTGAGAAACATTAGGCTATGTTTTAAGGTTGGGTTTCATCCTTATAGAGGATTCCTATGTATCCTAGTTGGTTGGGAATCAATGCCCTCATATTTTGGTATGATGGGGCCCATGTGTGGAATATTCCCATAAAGGAGGTATGATTTTGGGATTACATTGGTGGAGAAGTTACCTTTTGAGTCATATTTGGGACATATACCATAAAGGATGCCTTGATTAATTAGGGGTAGTGATGGGGGGTTTACCATTGAAAAGGATACCCATAATGCTCGGGCCTTAGACTAGAAACCTATGCATCCTTGTTATTATGTTAAACAAAGTTCAAGTTTTTCATTGTTTTGGGACTACATTATAGATGAGGTCCATTTGTGTAAATTGTAGATGATGTTATCATTACTAGATTCTAGGACCACATGATCCATGCTCAGCTTAGATTTGGACATGGCATTTTTTAATGCTGAATTTATCCCATAGACTCAAATGGAATTATTTTGGTAAACTAAAGTCATCATTCGACTCCATGAAGCTATATGACAATGTGAAGTATGGAACATGAATGTTTTGAGGTGTGTGCATTAGATTAAAATCAATGAAGAAGTCTATTTCATGTCCAATGTGATATTTATTGTTTCAATTCCATAAAGGCTATAAAAATGGACAAGGGAGGTGAGAACAAGTGGTTCTGTATATGTATAAGAAATTCAATCTTTTGTAAGACCCTTGTGTGACCAATGCGGCATCAAATGGAAATTTGTGAGATAACTCACTATAGAAAGTTGGACATGCTTGTGTAAAATCCCTATTTTGTGCTCGAAATCTTGTACAACATCATTGGAGGCCTCACTTATATATTTGAGGAAACACCTCAATCTTCAATGTGATTCAATAAAAGTCAAAGTATTCCTCTTCTACAATTATGATTGGTCATTTGCGATATCATGAAGGCATGTAAACCTCATTGTATAATATATTCGGCGATAAGTTCTCTAGGTGTTCCTATTTGAGTTATTCCACATCCAGTTAACCCTCTCCCCATCTCTTTTAATCTCATGCAAGGTGTGTGAATGATATCATCCTACGTGCAACCATGACATTATTCGAATCCTTCCAAAGTTGTGTTCAAGTATTCCCTTGAGCACAAGCACCCTATCTTTAGTGAACACCCTATTTGATGCTTAATGACTCATCAATATGTCAAATATCCTTGTATAATCACCTATTAGGTTCAATCATCATGCCTTTTTCTATAACAATTTAACCCATCCCTCTATACTTGTGCACATTCATTCCCTTGTCCCATGCGAGGTGTCCGATATGCCCCTAGTGCACGTGTTACCTAAACATTTACATCTCCTCATAGGTAGGTGAATCCCCGTTTCCTATCAGTATAGGGATGAAAATGTGGACCTCATGGTTGATCACTCTTATACACAATTATACCCCAGTATTTTTAAAGACATCCCCCTCCCAAGGGTTGAAGAGTAGTGGTTATGATAGACTAAGTAGTATGGAGTGAGACCCCCTCATCCACACTGTGTGACGTAAAAATACCTACAAAAAACATTCCCATCACATAATGTTAAACTGTAGCATCACCCTCACATTTCACAAAAGATTCCCAATTTAGGTTCACCCTTGGATTCCATATCCTCCCACCACTAAGCACAAAAATCTCAAAATGGCCAGTTTTAATGTGTAAGACTCAAAAACCTTTGCAGGATGCCCCGTGAATGATTTATATGTAATGAGTTCCACCTAACACTGAATAATATCCTCCTGAGATATCATTATTGTGTATGTCACACACCATATTTTTTGGATCATCGTTGATGACACATCTCTTTGGATTATTGATTCCTCTTGTTTCTCACTCCAATCATTAGACACTTGGGAATACAGGTTAGTAGGGATCAAAACACATGTCCATATTCACCAACGATTGTCCTCCTAAATCCTTGAAAACTATCCATACTTTATCATTAGGCCTTTACATACACATATTCCCCAATCACATGTCACCCTATGGGAATCTTTCACACATAAACCCAAACCCGATGGGAATCTCCCTTAAGTGTAATCCATAATGCCCCTCTAGAACTACATGCACATCGATTCCCAACTACATTGGATTTGTAAGAAGACTTCTATAAGTTAAATCCAAACATTCAACATAATCAACCTTCTCCATCTCATCTAGTCCATCCACTTCCTCTATTCCACCCATATCCAACATAATTTTACCCAGTCTAAAACATCATAGGTGATCATGCCACCCACTTGGGCATCATTCTTGAATAATCCCAAGTTTTTACCGCCTAGAAGTACATGGGATTTTATCCATTCATAAAAAAAGGCTTTATAAGACTCCATCTAGGGGATTAATCCCATCTAATTAAAATCCATGGTTCCCTATCCAAGGTCTACACATACCTGATCCACCACCAGTGGTGTACCCATAATCATTCATGGTGTGCCAACTTCCCTTTATGGGAAAAACCCCCATGATCATCCTTTAGGGGCTTCTTGATCAATCTTTTCCAATTTTTTAATGATGATAAAATTGCACCTTATCACATATAGATACCTCAAGCTAAACATGGGATGTCTTAGTTGATACCTTTAAAGATATGGCTTCAAAATCAGATAACTCATGATCGACATAAGATTCCTTAGGTTACGTGCTAAATATTCCCATTAGGGATAAGAATATAGGTGACCAATGTCCAATCATCAAAAAATTCTATTGATTCCCAACGTGACTACCCTCATAACCGAAGGTTTATTCCCTATCAAGACCCTTTAGAATTTTTAGACAGATGAATTATAAATAACATTCGACCACAAAGAGATGGAACCAGGAATGAGTTCCCCAAATTTAATTATCATTATATGGGAGACCCAAACTTGGAAACAAATTCTTAAGAGGAATCCATGGATGAAGAAATTGTAATCTGTTAATCCTATTATGATCTAATAGTATACAACACTACTAAATGTAACTATTTACACCCATATTTGAACAGAAGGAATGTAAGGTAATAATTCACACCAGCACACAAAATCATGTGTGGTGGGTGACATGTTGAAAGTGTAAAAAGAATAAAGACCAAGGATTTTCATACATTGATATTACATATTTTTAAATCAATATTCTTAACATTACCCAAGAACATACATGTGGACCTTAATAGTTTATGGCCCTTGTAATCATGGAATACAAAATTGTTGTCTATTGAAAGATATTCAATATTTCCCACACTTATTTTCCCCTTTTGTATCCCTACTTAAAACATTTCCTCATAATATTTTTAACAAAATCATAATAAAGTATGATTTGTGAAGATTGGTAAAATTTGAGATGAAAGGTATTAATTTATGAAATTATGTATAGATATGATAAGAATATAAGTGTGTGATCATGGGTATAAATTTTAATTTTCATACCCAAGCATTCATTGATCGTAATCACGAGTTAGGTCATAAAATATAAACATTTATAAAGACATTATTCATAATAATATAAATTCAACATAACAAAATCATGATACATGAGTTCATGTCATAATATTTATTGGAATAATCATAAGATTAGATAACCATTTATTATTTCAATGTCAACTACCAAGACTCTTATATTATGCCTTATCACCTTTTTCACAAAATTGATTAAGTCCATTAACTTGTGTCGCATCATGGATCAATTACATCGACTTGTTTTCCACAACGGAACAAACACATTGACATGCTCACCATAATTGTATCAAAAGACAAAATTAATTAACAAATGAAATAGTAGGAGTTATAGGCCAAAATAGTAACTCAATGAAAACTCTTGATATGTATTCCATGGGATAATAAATCATTCATCATCAAAAAACCCATGAAATAAATTTATTTTATAAATACTTCATCATAACATAACTCAAAAAAACCATGACCTACATTTCACATTAAAACATGATTTGATACATATAATTACACATAATAAAACTTGGATGATTAATAATTTTAGTTTCATTGGGAATTTGGTCAATTTCATAACATCTTCAAGATGGGAAAAAACAACATTATTTAAAATATTCTTTACAAGCTCCTAAAATTCCATGGAATTTAAAACTGCATGGGATAACCAAGGGAAAAACTAAAGAAAATGGTGAGACCTAAATACATGTAAGGTAATAAACAAGGAATAATTTAATAAATATTATAATATAGTCATTTCATGGAGAAAAAAACATAAAAATAATAATAAATCATTATATAGCATGATAATCATAACATGGTATATGAGAAACCAACATAAAACACTCCACTATAACCAAATGACAAGGGTACATCCCATTAAATCATGAATTATAAAGTCTCATAAAGGAATAATGATCAACAAATGTCCCAATATGATGTATTATTATACTAAACATTACCTAATGCTTTACATTTATATATTATTCTGGGTTCACACATAAGTTTCATTTCATTCTCATGTATATGTGTGCCACATAGATCAAAACAAATAGATTAATTCATAAAATATTTTATTCCTAAATATAGGTGTGTGGAATACATACCTTTATATCAAAATTGATATAATTATTGGTGTCTAAAAGTTAATACCCAATATATTAAATAGTTATGGTATTCCCTGTACATTTTTTTTGTCATAGAAAATTGTTGTAAAATTTCAGCAGCCTAACGACAGGATTTTAAAATTACCATAATTTATTGGTGGGGGAGGAAGGGGTATATCATAATTTTTACATAAAATAAGAAGTAATGGGGAAATTTAAATAAAAATCCAATTATATTGAGTTGAATGTAAAATGCATATGAAAATAAGGAAACATGAATAAAGAAGGGAATGCAAGGATGTCTTACTTGAGTGTGAGCCTCCAAATGCATGCGATGGGATTATTGAGAGAGTGAGGGAACCTTGGTAAGACTCTAGAGTGTTGATGGAAGAGTATGGTGGTTCACCATTAATTTTAATAGAATATATATGAGAGATTTTGTGGGTTTATAATTGAAAAGTGGGGGATTTCATTATTGTTTAGGTTTCAGACTCTACATAATAAAATGACCACATCAAAAATATGTACCATGGTTTTTGACCATGGTATCTAAAAAATGGGATTTCATATCATATATTTTAGGAACAAGGTCTTAATGTAATAAATAATTCACTTTTTTATGTGGAGGTGACACACACTCTTAGAAAAATTATTTCAAAAGCTTATAATATATTAATGGTACTGGAGGATTCGTAATAGATTTATAAAATAAATAAAATAAAAATAGGTCACATTATTCTAAATTAATGTAAAAAATTTGGTATTTTATAAAATTTATATTATTTATTACATTACCATTTGGATCATTATGATTTTATAATACACTATGTATATAAATACAGTATTTAATTTTTACCTGAAAATTTGAACATCTCACAAAATTATGAAATAATATCAATTGGAAAATTATGATGTTCATATTAAAAAAAATATTATTCATTTTATCAAAATAATTTTATAAATATGTTACTTTTAGATTTTAATCTAGTAGTAGACATTTATTTTGAAATGATGGGTTTTTTAAAATAACAGTTCATCAACCCTTAAAAATTTACATTTAACTTCATAAATAGTATACGATCATTTATAATTAATAATAATTATTAAAAAAATCATATTTTATTTAAAAAACATTGCCTAAAAACCCATTAATTCATCATAATAAATTCCTTATCTGAATTTGAATATTAGTTAAAAATACAATTTGTGTTTTATTATATCGAAATAAAAATCATTTATAAGGTATCCATAATAAGATGAAAATATATTACTCAAATTATAAAACATATTTTATAAAATAAATTTTAAGGCCTTGATACATATAACATCAATACACTAGAAAACGTTAAAGGCACAGTCATGGGTGGTTTCAAATGATATGTGATTATTGAGTACTTAGCTGTAGTAGAGTGGCTGACCAAGGTTGTCTCTCAAAGGCGAAGGGAAATTTAACTACCTATGAAATGAATTTTGTAAATAAAATAAACATAAATAAGAGCACTAATAAAAATTATTTTCATTTTTTATATTTTATAAAAAGAGAATAATATATCTGGAAGAAAATTTCATATTTTTGGTTTTTATTTTTGAAATGATGTTCGATTAAAAAGACACAACAAGAAGTTGTTTTTTTCAATTTATTTTAAAAGGAGTAATTTATCTAAAACTACATATTCACTCAATTATTTATCATTATAATTTAAATTAATAGTCACATAATTTTAATCCCCTAATTTTTTAACCCTCGAACCCTATAGGTGTTAAGTTACCCACAAAGATGAAATTACTTAAACCCTAGGATAGCTTCAGAAGATACAATCACAACACCATGCTTTGGTTGATGTTATAAAGTTTTATTATGGTCAGTGGTAAATTAGATCACATATCCACTTTATATATGATGATTAATTTAGTTTATAGAATATATTTTAACTCTACAAATTTATCCTTTATGGTCTTGTATTACCGATTATGATCGCACTCTCACAATTTACAAAAATCTACACCTCGCGTATTTTTGTGTTAATTGAAAAATTTATAGATTTGTTTCATATAAATTGAAAAATAAATTAATAGATCATGTTATGTAAATTACATTAGATAATTGATTCAAAATAAATAAATTATGATTTAAAGAGGTAGATTGATTACTAAGAAAATTACTCTTCTATGGGTGGTGTAGTTTTCATAGAAATAGATTTCTTTTGAAAAGATTTATAAAGGGTAAAACCCAATATCATTTATACTATTTTATTTCCATACCAAAGAGTAATATCAATAAAAGAATTTTTTTTAAAAAAGCATAAGAAAATATAAGAAATAAAAGAAAAAGAAAGATGATTATCACAAAAATGAAAACATTACAACACGAAGAAGAAGACGTCTTTGATGAGTGGATCATTAATTCAGGAGATACCCCTCTAACAATGGTTGGAGAGTTAGATTAAAAAAACAATCCTCTACCTTAAATCTCATGATTCACGTCTCTACCCCTCCAAATGAAAATGACACCATTTTATATAGTGGAGGGAGGCCAGGTTCAATGTGGTTTCATGTGTGAATGGGGAATCTCGGCCAAATATTTTATGCAAAAATTGTACTGACCATTTCAGCTCTAGATAGCATGCTCCAGCTATTCTTCCAGAATAATTATTTTTTCACAATTGTGTTGGAGAGATCCTATAAATATTTGGGCCTCAACTAAATACGGATGAAGATGTTATGGCCCAAATAAAAAACTGATGTCCAATCTAGCGGGTCCGGCCCACCTTTGAACACATGGTCAATTTAGTCCAAACAAATGCATGATTTATCTCCAATGTCTTGAAAAAAGGTTGTATCCCATTAATTCAAAAACATGATTAAAAATATCAATTTCATATAATAATTAATAATATTTATCTCTAAAATACTACAGTGCACTATAAAGGCTAAAACAAGAATTCCTATCAAATTTTCAAATGAATTATCTATTCCCAAATATTATATATATAGACATTTTTAACACATTGTGAGAAAAATATTTCTTTTATAATCAATAAAATATTTAATAAAAATGTTTTTTATCAACTCCCTCACATTTACCCTTTTTCACTCCTAGAAAAAACCTCATATCATGTATTTGAAATATTTGTGATAAGATATGCGTATTAATATTTCTCAATCCCTAGTGAAAATATATGTAATGTAAGAATCATTTCAAGAGTTAATATCAATATATTTTAACTTCATTGCCTCTAAATTGTGTTAATACAAAATCCAGTGACATTTATAACAGTAGTCATAGAGAAACAAGTCGTGGGACTAGCAAGACACTAATTCCGCACATGTGTGTGCGCCAACCATTCCAAGCTCATAAATCCCCCCTTTATTTAGTAAATTTAGGTCATGTATGAAAATTCATCTTACCTGGTTTAATTCACCGATCATGTTCTACATTCAATTGCAATATATGTTCAAGACCCACTCACATAAGCCTTCCTGATAGTCAAACATTATGCCCCCACCCTACATATCCTGATATGTTGTATAGTTCATCACTCCCCTCATTTTTTTTAACTTAGAACAAGTCTCACACTACACTCTTAACCCATGTTTGATCTCCTCATAACACTAATTGTAATAGTTATAAAAATATCAATGGAAGATGAAGAGTGGTTTTTGACCTGTCCAAGACAAAACCCTTATTCTTTTAGTGCATACAAAAACAAGATAATAGGTACACATGCATAAGTCAATTCGGTACAGTAATGAAAGAAATAATAATTGAAATGGAAGTATGGATCAACCAATTAATGTTTTTTACCTAAAATGACTATACCGTTGATTGAGTAGAAAATTTGTGTTATGTCATGGTTGAGTGAAAATTTGTGTGGAAAAATCAGTGACACAATTTACCACGAAAAAATTTAAAAAACAATGAAGTAAAAATCTAAAAGGATTTAGAAGGACACACCCATTCATATCATCGATGGCTTCTATTTTTATAAAAATCAACCGTTGATGATGAAATCATACTCATACTTATAATTCAACCAATTAATTTTGAAAACATGCATTTTACATATGTTTCAGATTAGAATGTTATATTATATATTTGTTTCTTTTTTATTATTTTTTTGATTTCTTTTATTTTTTTGAGTATTTTAACCAAAAACATAATGGGAAGAACACACAAAACACACCAAGAAAAATTATAAATATATACCCCAAAACATTGTCCCCTCCCCCACACATAAATTATTTCATTGTCCTCAACATGAACCTATGAGATGATATATACACAAGAAATGTATAATTTGAAATATGAAAGAGAATATAAAATTGAAATGGTTAGGAACAACTTGATATGCTCAAGTGATGATGGGGTCATGAAGTGTGATGAAATCCACTACATCAGTTGGAATACCTTAAATATATTTCATCAAACATTTCCCATTAACTGTAAAGATCATTCAAGTGTCCTATTGTCTGATCACCACTGCACTATAAGGAAAAGAATTAGAAACAACATAAGTACCGAACCATATGGAACACCACTTTTTGATCATCAGCTTTAGTCATGAACTATAGATAATGAAATTATCTCCAACATGAAATTTTATTTTTTGTAACATTTTTTCATGAACTGCTTAGGATATTTCCTTATAGAGCCACCAGTTCTCATATTATGATAATTGAATCTTCTGATGCACTTGAATTTGCTACTTCCATTGAATTCCAACTTGGGACAAATCCATGTGGAATTTATTTATAGCACAATAAGTCTGATGCTTATCCTCCATGTGTAGTTGACTGGAATTCGCAAAAAACATTCCGAAATGGGGATATACTGATGGGAGTTTTTGTATGTTGTCTTATATTCCCATAGTGCATCATCCAAGATCATGATCAAATCATTCCTATTCAACTGCATAGTTTCCAAAAAAAAATTCAACTCCCATTTTGAAACATAAGATTGATGACTTTTATTAGGGTGGTATGGTGTTGATGTTTTTTGTGTCACCCTATACATTTGAAAGAGGGAATCCAAATTTCGATTACAGAAGTGTGTAAATTGGTCACTGATGGGACCCTTTGGTACTCTAAACAAAAACAATCCACGTCTTGACAAAGTCCACTATAATATGAGAATCATCAGTCTGGGTGGACTTATCCTCCACTATATTACTCACATAATCAATAACAACAAAAATATTCAAGAGAAAAAATGAACATGGAAAAGGACCTATAAAATCGATGCCCCATATGTCAAAAAATCTCATATAATAATATTGGTTGTTGGGGCATATCATGTTTCCTAGAAATACTACCTGTGTGTTGGTGACATGGGTACCACTTACAAAAAAAATAAATACCATGGAATATGCTAAGCCTGTATCACCCAGAGTCTGATGCTTTCCGAGCTATCTATTGGGTTCCTAAGTGTCCACTATAAGTAATTTTATGACAAAAAAAGTATTATAGACTCAAAATCAAGATCAAGAACACAAATCCTAATAAATCAATCACTACACATGCGCCAGTGAAATGGATCAACCCAAATATACAATCTGGAATCGCTCTTTAATTTTTGGACTTGATATTTCTTTAAATTTTTAGGGATTTAGGATGCATCAAGGTAGTTCATCAAATCAACACACCAAGGATGTGTATCTAAGATGGAATAAAGATGATCATCAGGGAATGTGTCCTGATGTGGTACCTAGTCCAAGATGTCAGCCTCTACTGTGTGAGTATGCCATCTCATGTGGTCCACCACTAGGTTTTCTGACCCATTATTTCCCTTTATCTAAATATCAAATTCTTGAAGAAGGAGCATCAATCTGATAAATCTGGGATTTGCATATGGCTTCTTCAATAGGTACATCACAGTTGCATTGTCAGAAAAAACAACTACTTTAGAGCCTAATAAATACAAGTGGAATTTATCTAAAGTGAATGTGACATCAACAAAATCCTTTTACAGGGTTGTGTGGTTTTATTGGACTGATTTTAGTGCCCTTGAATCATATAAATCACATGTGAACATACCTACACCATCTCGAATAAGACAACTCGAACCGTGAAGTTTTTGGCATCACACATAAGCTCAAAAGGAATCTCCATCGTGGGGGAAGTGTGATTAGTGGAGTGGTCAAAAAAATATTTAGATCATCAAAGTAATTCCAGCAAGAATCATCAAACACAAAATCAAAATTATTTTGAAGTAATCATGACATAGGAGTATCAATTTTACTAAAATCATTGATGAAACTATGATAAAATCATGCATTCCCTATGAATGAACTAATATCATGCACACATGAATGATATGACAAGGAATGAATAATGCCCATATTAGACCAATCAACCTCTATCACATGTTTTAACACTAAATTCCCTAAGACAATTCCCTGATCTACCATAAAATGACAATTTTCAATGTTCAAGCTAAATTCATCTGATATAATGATTTAACACCATTCCCAAAATAGTTATACAGTCATAAAATCAAGAACAATACAATATAAAATCATCCATAAATACCTCCATGCATGTCTCAAAAAACCCATAAAAAATACTCACCATGCATCTATGGAAGGTACATGGGGCATTACAATGTACAAATGGCATCCTCTGATAAGAAAATGTGCCAAAGGGACATGTTGATGTTGTTTTCTCCAGATCCTCATTAGAAATAGGAACATGAAAATATCTTGAAAATACATCAAATAAACAAAAGTGTGTCTTCCCAGCTAGTCCCTCAAGCATCAGATCAATAACTTATAGGGGGAAATGGTCCTTGTGAGTATACTGATTTAGTTTTCTAAAATCCAAACATAGAAAACAATTGTTTTGTTCCCGCATCATAACTATATCATCTTTATCATTTTATACCAGATTAACACAAATTTTCCTAGGTACAAATTGAATAGGACTCACCCATTGGGAATCTGAAAAGGGATTGAATATACCATCACTGAGAAAATTTTCAACCTCTTTTTTAACAACATCCACAAGTGTTGGATTGAGTTTCTATTGTGGCTGCCTAACCGGTTAAACCCTGCACTCCAAAAGAATATTATGCATGTAATTGGAGGGTCTAATACCTGATATGTCAGTGAAGGTCCTCCCAATTTCTTTAATGTTCTCCCTCAAAAGATTCAAAAGTTTTTCTTCACGTTCAAGAGGAATATTATTAACAATTATTACAGATAATCTATCACAACATAGCAAGTATGACTATTTTAGATTTTGTAGAAATGGATTGAGTTATAATGAAGGGGGTGTTGTATGGATAGAGAAATTAAAGGAAATGAAATATTTTCACAATGAACATCAGTATAAAAATATACATCATCAATACAAGAGAATTAAGCATCCAACCCATCAACATAATGAACAACCATTTCATAATAAGAGTTAACATGATCAAAATCAGAATATTAATCCATTTTAAAATCCATTTTAAGAGAGTGTTTTTAATTTGAAATATGTTTGGAAGTACACTTAGACATTAAACTAGAACTAGTACTCATAATCTACCTAATTATAGAACTATCAAATTCAATGGGCTATTTATCTGGTGGTTCAAAATGGGAGATAAAAAATGCAGAATGTTTCTCAGTGGGGTACATTATGGAGTCCATAACATTAAATATCACAAATTCATCTCCAAATTCAATGGAAAGTATACCCTGATTGATATTTATGATAGTTTTCTGTTTTGATGAAGGGCCTATCTAAGATAATTTTAGTACATGAACTTACATGATCATCCTCCTCTTTAAGAATATACAAATCAGCTGGAAAGATCATTCCTCTTATATATACAAGTACATCCTCATGGAATCCCACTAGATATATTATAACATTATTCTCCAACTTCACTGCTACTCTCATCAGTTTCAACTCACCAACCTATAAAGAAGGGAATATAGATTTAGGTATCACATTAATGGGATCAAATTAATTTCAAACAATATTAGATAAGTGAAACTACCCTATAGAGAATTGGATGGTGAATGACCCCAGATCCTTGAAATTTTTTTGGCATTTATTTATTTGGTGTAATGAGTGTTGACACAGTCCTTACATGATTGATCCTCTCATTTCCCTTAATCCCTGTTTAATTGGTCAAATGTTCTTATAAAAAAATTTCATACCTTGTGATTTTCTTAGTGGCTTCATGTATATGGATGTTGATCTCTACATGCCTGAATGTATCCAAAACATCATTTTTCATTTCCTATTCTTCCATCATCTTGGTTTAGTACAACCCGTTTTGGAATGGGAAGGGTTTTAAGAGGAACATCATAATATTTTTTCTACCATTATCTTTCTCCTTAGGTTTCTCATCAGCTGGTTTTGATTGAGGATTCTACAGAGTTGAGGAGAATCCTATTGGAATGATATGTGCATATTTTTAAGTTGTTTTCTTCCCACTCCTCAATGTGGTGGAAATAAAATTCCCCTTGGGATTTGGAGTAAGATAGGAATGTTTATTTCCACAATTTTTACTTACCAGTTCATAGAGGGTAGTGGCAATCTGCTTGATTTGAGTCTTCAACTCCCTCAACTCCAAACATTGAATTTTCTTCTAATTATGTAGATTAAGAACAATGTATTTAAAAATATCGTTTGTGTTATAATCTATCATTGGTTGAGAATTCCCTTGTGGTTGACTGGTTGACTAATGAGCATCAAATCACCTTTGGCACTATTGAAATCCCTTTTGGTAAGGTGGAGGTTGTTGGATGATTTGTTGTAAGGGGGCCTTTTTATTCTCCAGATTCATACCTCATGTTTGATTGATCCTTCCAAAGTTGTTTTTATGTTATTGAAATGCAATAAAACTTGGTTTTGGGGATGTCGTGGTTGCTGCTACTGAGATGGTCTCCCAGGGAAAATGGCAGCGCAATCCTCTATTTCAAGTAATTGGGGGTAACAGTTATTTGGGTGGTCTTTTTCAGTGGAAGTTCCACAAGGCCTCAAAGTATTGGGTTGGGATTCATTTTTAGCCACTGAAATATGCATCACCATAGTGGTCAATTCTTCAGTCTTGGTATCAATTAATTGACTCTCCAGAGAAAAGGGACTTACTTGATGTTCTCCCCTGACATGTTGTGTACCTCGATCACCAAATTGCTAAGAGTTTGGGACATTTTTTCAATCAATGCATGTGAATCTACTGGTTTATTGTCCACAAATTCTGCTATAGCCACATCATCCACCATGATCCACTTAACAGGTGTGAGTCCTTTATAGAAGTATTGGATGAGGAGTTTCTCACTGATTTGGTGATGTGGGCATCTTTCACATAACGTCATGAATCACTCCCAATAGTCATTAATAAATTAAAAATTGGATTTATTTATCACTAATATCTCCTTATAAATGGAACTGGTCCATGCTTCTGGGAAAATTTAGAATATGAAAAGATGTTTGAAATCATTCCATAAAGATATATAATTAGATTGTAAATAATACATCCAATCTGTTGCAGCTCCATAAATATTGAATGGGAATACTCCTAGTTTGAATTGATATTTAGAAACATTTATATTATGTAAGGTAGAGAAAACCACATTAAATTCATTTAAATATTTGTTTGGATCATCACCATATAATACATGAAACATTAGAAGAAGATGAATTAACAAATATTTCAATTCTATGTCTGATTCGATATTTTGGCATGCAAGGAATTTTTTTAGAATTAGTATCAGGTGAATCCAACTCTCTAATGGTTCTATTATGTTCATTTATATTATTTTCAGCCATTGGATGTTGTTTTAGGTTTTATATAGAATTGTTTCCAATTTTAATTTTCTTATAGTGGAGTAATTCTCCCACAAGTCGAATGTTAAAACTTCTCATAGACTGAGAATGTCTGATTCGACACCTAAGGCTGTGTTCAATCCTGGGGTGAAGATCTAAGAGATATTCAAGATTTTATTGTGTCATAAATTAGTGAAAATCAAAAAAATAATATATTAAAAGAGGACCACAATAAAAATAAAATAAGTTTTAGTTGGTTTTATAAACATAAAATAGATATGTAATGGAAAAAATATGAGAAAGGTTAAAGAAGAAAGAAACTAGGGAAGAAAAGAATTAAATAAATAGTAAAATAAATACCACAATTTGGTTGAATAAATTACTTACCTCCCTAGAAACATCACTAATTTTAAATGTTCTTTCGTAGGTGATTTCAAATGATATTTCACCGTTGAGTACTTAGGTGAAGCAGAGTGGCTCACCAAGGACATCTCTCAATGGATGAAGAAAATTTAACAACATATAAAATGTATTTAGAAAATGAAATAAAAACAAATAAGAACACTTAAAAAAATTGGTCTTTTTTACCATTTATAAAACTAAATTTTTTAATCTAGAAGAAGATTAATTTTTTTGTTATTGTTTTTGAAATGATGTTTGATTAAAAAGACCAATTAAGAATATATTTTTTAGAAAATATTTTTAAACATGTAATCGATCTAACTCTACCTATTCACTGAATTATTTATCATTATAATTTAAAATAACATTCATTTAATCATAATCCCCTAATTTTTTAACCCTATAACCCTAAAAGAGTTAACATAACAACAAATATGAAATTACTTAAACCCTAGGCTAGCTTTGGAACATACAATCCCAACACCATGGTTTGATTGATGTTCATACAATAGCTTATGTCCATTGGATAATTAGATCACATATACTCATTGGGAATGAAGATTAATTGAGATTATGGATAATATTTAGACTTTAAAAATTTATCCCTTATGGTCATGTATTACCGATTAAGATCGCACTTTCACAATTTTCACCAATCTCGACCTCGCATGTTTTTGGGTCAATTGATCAATTATGTTGTTAGTTTAATCTAAATTAAAAACTCAATTAATATATAATTTTATGTTAATTACTTTATATCATTTATTCAAAATTAATGAATGAAGAAGAAAAGAGGTGGATTAATTACTAAAAAACAACTCTTCCCTGGGCGATGTAGTCATCATAGAAATGGATTGCATTTGCAAGGATTTAGAAATGGTATAACCCAATCTAGTTTCTACTATTTTACTTAAAACCCAATGAGAAAGATTATGAGAATAATAAATTTGAACAAAATAGAAGAAAAGAGAAAAAATAAAATACGAACAAATAAGTTTATCACAAAAATGAAAACATTACAACATGAAGAAGATTAAGAAGGCTTTGATTACGAGATCCTTGCTTCAAGAACTTCCCCTATTAAAATGATTAAATAATTTGAGTGAAACAAATTCTCTTTTACCTTAAATATTTTTATTCACTTCCCAAACCCTAAAAATGATTAAAACACCAATTTATTTTGTGGAGGGGAGGCTAGGTTCAATGTGGTTTCAAGTTTGAAGGGGGATTCTCAGCTAAATATTTTAATCCAAAAATCATAACCAATTTGTCCTAAAAAATGGGTGAACTAGATATTCTTCTAAAATAATTATTTGTGAAAACATTATTTGGAGAGAGCCTCTCAATATTTGGGCCTAATCAAAGCACATATAAAGATGCTATGGCCCAAATACAGAACAGATCTCCAATCTAGAGGGTATAGACCACCTTTGATGTCATGGTCCATTTAGTCCAACAAAATACAATATTTAGCTCCAATGTCCTTAACAAAAGCTGTAGGCCACAAATATAGGAATATATCTATGAAATTTTAAGTTCAAATAATAAATATAAAAGTAGTTATTTTCAAAATACTACAGTTAACTATAAAGGCTAAAATTAGAATTTCAATTAAATTATCAAATGAATGATCTAATTACACATATTTTAAGAATAAATATATTTAACCCAATGTGATGAAATTTTATCATTTATTATCAATTAAATATTCAATATTATGTGTTTTTTCAATACAACATAATATTAATGATCTTGATAGTGATATTTTCTTGTGGTGGTTCTACGTACAAGGTTTGGGATATAATCTCCATGATCTTTAACTTCTTGTGTAAACAGTTCATATCATAAATAAGTTTATGGATCTCATATTTGGATTAGAAAAGAAAAAATTCTACTGATTCTATCACCCTCAGAACCACTGATAAAAGTGATTCATAGGGAATGATCCTACAGTTTAGGTCCACCACTTCCTTTGTTTGTGTCAATTGGATTTGTTAAAGCCCTATGTTTATAATAATCATGTGATCCCTATTCTATGACTATATTATCAACTGTAGTGGTACGTAATGGAATTTTAAATCCAATTGGATATAATAACAAAAATAATTGAATGTGATTTCTATTACTATTTTACATAAAAATAAATTTAATTAAATAAAAATGGGAATTTTATTTTAAAAAGTTCATGTTATCAGAATCTTCCCCATTAAGAAATATCATCCTTAGTTTTTTTACCACACTAAAACTGATAAGGGTAACTCTGTTTCAACGACTCCTCTAGTTCCCACATTTCTTCTTAAAAAATGTGTTTTCTCCCCAAAACTTTTACCTGGTTAATTAACTTATTTTATAGAACATAGTCTCTATAATTCAATATATTCATCTGATTCTACTCATATGAGATATCATTCTACAATAAAACCACCTCTAGATTGAGTACCTATTCAGGGTTTCCTATCTACATTCATTAGGGGGATACATGGAATACATCATTTACTTGATATAAGATAAGTGTGAGTAAAAGTAAGAATGTCACCACATCGATGAGATGAAATACATAAAAAAGGATAAACTATCTTGGACTAAGCTTTAAATTCATAAAAATATCATCACTTTCTTCCATGAAGATAAGTAGAAGGAAACCATGTCTCTTACATCAAACTCTAGGTCTCGATGGTGACTATCATCTTATATCTTATGTCGACACAGATAATCCTTGATGTGCTATTCAATGGTGCTAAATTTTTAAACTATTTCTTCGACCATTTTAGGACTAAAGAGTCTTGACTCCCCAATATCAACCCAACATACTGGTGTTCTACAACTATTCCCATAAAAAGCTTCATAGGGATCCATTTGGATTATCAAGTAGAAGTGTTTTTCATAATTGAACTGGACTAGAGGTAGATGTTATTCCCATCCTCATTTAAAGTAAATAGAACACGTTCTCAACATGACTTGTAGTTGGTGAATATTACTCTTAGATTACAAATCAGTTTGGGGATGATTGGTCATGCTGAATTTCATCTCAGTTTTTAAAGCATGTTTGGGAATTTCTATAACATATAGGCGAGTCTTCGATCTTGATTAGATACAATTGATAATGTTACTCCATGATTCATTAACATGAATCTGATTTATTTCAATACATGTTAATATAGTGGAAATTCCTATCAAATAACAATGATGTGTGTAGTATTTGTATGATAATCCACTATATCCCATATATCATTTCCCCTAGATTTCTTTTGATTTCCCGTAAAAATTCCATGTTTATGTTTTCAATTTTTCAAGTTGGTATGGGAAATGGCTGAATCTTCCAGTAAGACTTTTTTCTTTCATCCACCACTTACTGTCATACTAGGAATGTTGATATATATTATGTGATCTCCTTCTTTAAATTTCCCCACCATTAATTCTCTCAGAGATATTGATACTTCTTTCGGATTTTTGGGATGGATATAATAGGTAAAAATATTAGAATAATCCAATAGATCATTATTTAGAATAGAATTTTATGGTACACATATCAAGGTACTAAATGATTCAAATACTTCTTCATTGACACTAAACTCTAATGACTTCCCTTTCCGTAAAATTTTACATTTTCATTGGAGTTCCCACATCATCTCTTTGAGAATCCTTTTACTCTCCAAATTAAATAGTTGACAATATTTTGTGAAAGGACTGATGATGTTACTTCATTTATGATTCACATGTCCATCCTTTTCAAATATATGAATATCAGATCCCTCCCAATTATAATCAATGATAGAATTCCTAGGTCCTTTAAACATTTATTCTATTCCACATTATTCACTTTCCCTGAATGTTATTGAGTAGTGTAGTCGTAGTTCATTATTAAATCTAACCATCTTTGTTGGGGAATATTCATTACATTCTATGTGAATATATACAAGAGGCTTTGGTGATATATATATATATATATATATATTTCACACATCTCCCAAGATAGATATTTCCTCTATATTTTCAAAGGGTAGATCACTATATACAACTCCAAATCATGTGTTGGGTTGTTATTTTCATAATCATTCAATTTCATTGAAGCATGGACTATAAAGGTTTTATTCTGCATCATAAAAAATCTTAATCCCTTCTTTTAAGCATCACTATACACCACGAAAAGATCTATACATATGGGTAGTGTGAGAATAGGGTTATTGATAAGAATTATTTTTAACTCTATGGGTATATATTCCCATTCATCAATCCAAACATACATGAGTACCTTTGGAGTTTTCTTGAAATGATGGATTTACAATCATGTGAAATTTTCCCAAAATCTGCAATGATAGACTACTAGTCTGAAGAAACTACAGATATCTATCACAGATGATGGCCTCAACCATTTATTAGTTGTTTATTATTTTTGACGGGTCCATAAATATCCCATTGATTGTGAAGATATGACCCAATAATTAGTGTTACTCAAATGAGAACTCACATTTTATATACATTTCATAAATCTTCTCCTTTCACAAGGTCATTAGTACAATGCTCAGATACTCATCATACTCCTCCTGGGTTTTGTAGAATATTATAATAAAATCTATAGAAACTACCACATATTTTTCATGGTAATATCCAATAATCCTATTATTATTTAATAGAATATTAATATATTATTAGAGAGTATGAATGGAAATTCTATGAACTCATTTTGCCAATACCTTGTAAGAAAAGAGTTATAGGGGATATATTCATTCTTCACCATTACTTGATAATATACCAACTGAATATCAACCATAGAGACGTATTTTACTCCTTGAAGATGATAGAACAAGTTATAATTCTATATAAGAGGATCCTTTTGTATTATATTGATCTTTTTGAGTTACCAATAGTCTATGAAAATACACATTAAGCAATCCAGCTTTCTAAAAAAGATGAATATTCATCCCATTATGAAGTATACAAGAATATGAACCCTTTATCCAAATTCTCTTATAGTTGTTTCTTTATCTCCTCATGTTCCACAACATCCTTTCTATATAAATTCTTGGATAATTGAAATTCACCAAGAATAATCCCAATTAAAATTGAACCTTAAAATAAATGAGTAAGACCATTATATTCCTTGGAAAAAACATCATTATATTCCCTCAATACTTACATTTCTTATAAAATGGTTTTACAATTAGACTCAATCATTTGAGCTAGATAAAAATTCTCATAGGGAAATAAAATCCATTCGGGAGATGTTGATTCTAAATAAAAATCATCATCCTCTATTCACTTGTACAAAATCAGTAGTGGATTTATAATACAGAGATTGATTTCCGGGCTAGGAAAATTAATCTTGGGTCTACATAAGGAAATAGAATCTGATATCATAATTGCATTAAATTGCACTAAAATGAGTATGAAATGGTTTTTTGGGATGTTCGTCATATAAATTTTGATATTTGATGTGTTTTATACTTGGGATACCATAAATTACTGATTTACCATTTTCACCAACATCTTTACTATCATTATTTATTGCGATGGATGAATTTTTCTACAAAACATTTGTCACATGAAGGACTGAGTTGAACTAGAATAATAAAAGTATGTTTTCTATTAAGGAATGAATAACCAGTGTACCTAACTCCACTTCATAGCTGGGATCCACCATCGTGATTATGATGCAAAAAACTCACCCTTTCTACCTTTGATGATGTTGGTTGTCTTAAAAATCCTTTCCTAAGTAAATTATTTTTCATATTCACATGGTTCCTTGTACTTGAAATAATGAAAAATGTGCTGAGGTTTGACTTCATCATTCCTTTACACTATTGAATTAGTTAGTTAATCTTATCGACAATAATTATTTGGTGGCCCTGAACTCCTACACCTAAATCATTTATTGGTCCCCTTAGAAAATTTATAGGGAACTTCTTTCCACGCCTTTGAGAAGTGGGATGATAAAATTTTGAGGAAATATTATATTTATACATCAAACCATGATAATTAATCTCTTCTTTCTATTTATTTTACCCATGATTACCTTGAGATTCACTGATATTCATTTCATCTATGAGGGAACATCAAACAATTTACTCAGAGATATCAAAGCCACATAATTTACGGCCTTTTCTTAGGCAAGGTTTTATCCCACCAAAGAAGCTACCAACCTTACACTTGGGGTAATAAAAAACCTATAGAATTTTCATGAAAGTCTTTTTTTTCACATACTCTTTGATAGAATTCTTGTCTATTTTTCTTGAGGTAAAGAAAATAACATTAAATTTTTTTTCAAATAGTTTGAAGAATATATTTTCCTAAAAGCATTTTCCAGAATTCCTTATACCCCATCACTTCAATATCAACCTCATTATTCATATTAATGATCAATGTACACCAATAATTGTCTTATTCCACTATATGATAAATATCTTGTATAATATTCTATTTTTCAAAACATTTATTGATGGAGAAAATCATCAAAATGGAGTTGATCCATTGTTCCACAATTAAGGGATAGAATGATCCATTAAATGTCGGGGTACATTTCTATATAAATGAATCTATTGCAACATGTTCTATTTTGGGGGGATTCATACAGTACTCCTAATATAGGTTTCTATTTAGTTCCTGATTCATGTGAAAGTGTTTAATCATGTAGTTTGTGATTCCTTCTCTAATTGGATTGGGCATATTATTAGGTTAATCATCACATTGCACATTCCATTGATTATTTACCAAATTCCTCATATTTTTGACTATTGGATATAATAAATTGAATATTAGTTTTGTTAATTTTAAAAAAATTAATCAAATAAATGGGTAATCCAATGATAGTGTTCACATCACTTATAAATTACATTTATTAAATAACTAATTAATTTCTAGTTTTTAATCTATGTTTTTCATGATCTATTTAATAACATATACACTTATGGAAATTTATTATTACCTTAATAATTATTTATAATGATTTTATTAATTTACCAAATAATATCCCTTGGGAGGGTCAAACCTGGGTTATAGTAAGGATCATTGGCATGTAATAGGTTACACGAGTCAGGCTCGACACACCTTTTCAGAGTTGTTACTCCTAGGTACATATGAATTGGAACCAATTTCTCTTATAGTATCCATATATGGATGTTTTTTGTTAATAGATAATTTAATCTATACATACCAAAATTATACAAATGTTCTTATCCCTAATTATTTTTCTAGATTTTGTTACACATTTTCCCAAAAATAAGTAAACATTTCATCTAATACCTACTATAACTACCATGTTCTTTATTCCACATTAAAACAGAATTTATTATATAAAAGTATTCATAAAAGAACCTAGAAGATCAAGAAAGATATAATATTTTTTAATTATGTAAATATCATAATTTATAGAACATGGTATATAGAAACATTATTTTAAACTTCCTTAACAAGATTCTAAAATTCCATGCATTTTTAACTAAATTATAAAACCTGGGGGAAAACAAAAGAAAGTGATTAGCTATAAATACTAGTAATTAAATAATAATGTTATAAGGTAACAACTGTTATACAATATGAATATTAATGGGGAATAAAAGGAACACTAATAATAATGGATAATATTTCATAATATTTATAACATGGGAATTGGGGAAAAAACGTAAAAAACTAATTCATAAACATATGTTAAGGATAAATTCCCGAACATCCTAAAGAAGAAAGACACATAAAGTAATAAAATTCACTACATGTCCCAACATGATGTGTAATGATACTAAACATTACCCATTGCATTAGAGAGATATATAATTTTGAGAGCACCCATCACATTCATTTCATTCTCAGGCTTAGGTTTTCCACATAAATCATAAAACATTGATCCATAATCATTTTATTTTATTCCATGATGATGGTTTATGGAATAAATAAATTCTATTCACAATTCAAATTACTATAATGTATAAAATTTAACAACCCTGATAGTAAATTGGTATGGTATTCACTACACAATTGTTTTGGCATGAAAAATCACATCCAAATTGTGGCAGCATAATGACATGAAGTTAAAATTCCTAAAATCTATTGATGATAGTGAATGGTGGATATCATAATTTGGGAATAAAATTTGTATTAATTGTAATATAGAAATTCATATTAAAAAATTAAGTATTTAATCAAAGAAGTAAAAAGATAATAAGAATAATTGAATAAAGGATACATGATGAGGATCCCTTGCATGAGTGTATGAATCCAAATACGTTGTAGGGGATACATGAGAGCTACATGGTTCCTTGGGAGGACCCTGTAGAGGTGGTGGAGGAGTATGAACTTTCTCAAATAATATTTATTGAAGAAAAATGGGATACTGTGTGGTTTTGTATATGAATACTTGGGGATTTAATTATTACATAGGTTTTGGAATCTACATATTAAAATAACCAAAACAAAAAAACATCCCATGGTTTATGAAAAGTAGGAGTTATTGTATTTATTTAATAATTATAGGTTGTTAAATTAATATATTAATTCCCTTATTTATATGGTCGTGAGTCACACTCTTAAATAAATGATTTCAAATCTGTAAAATGTATTAATTGTTTTGGAGGATTCATAATGGATTTATCAATTCAATCCAATGAAAAAAAAATATTTAAAATTTAAAACATATATTTGGTTATTTATATCTTTAAATTATTTATTACATCACCTTTGGTTCATTCTGATTTCATAATACAAAATATATATTTATAAGGTATTTCAATTTTTCCCAAAAATTCAAATGTATCTAAAAATAATGAAAAAATCACCGCTGGAGAATTTCAAAATTATAATTACAAAAATAATATTCATATTTTCAAAATAAATTATAAATATTATAATTTTAAATTTAAAAAAAATAAAATACACATACAGAGAAATTCTTGATTTTTTTCGAATAAATACTTTTGAAGACTTCAAAAATATAAATTTTACTTAATAAAAATTATATGATCATATATATTTTATAAAAATTATTTGATAAATATTTTTTATTTAAATATTATTTTTAAAAAAACCTTTAATGCAACAAAATTAATTCCTTAATTAAATTTTATTATTACCCAAAAATGCTATTTGTGTTTTATTGTATCAAAATAAAAATAATTTATAAGGCTTCCATGATTTTATGGATATAAATTCACCATTCTATTAAATTAATGTAAATAATAATAATTCTATGGTCCTTATACATATCCATTTAATAAACTAAAAAATAATTAATAGTAAGATTCTTGATATTAAGACTTTAAGGGGGTGGTTCGGAAAACACGGTTATGGTCATGATCTCGATGAGATTGAACATCATTTATAAATAATATCAATCATGCTTAGGTTTATAGGTCTCATAATGTTCTTGGTCAAGGGAAAATCAAAGTAATTCTATCTCCCTCATAAGCTCCTATAAATTGGGATTATACAGTTTGATCCTACTTGTTGATGTCATCCCCTCCTTTTTCTTTGTCAATTGGATTTGATAAAACAAAATATCTATGCCAATCATGTGTTCCTTGTTCAAAGTAAATATTATAAATAGTAATTATAAATAATAGTCTTTTAAATTAAATTTTATACAATATCAAAAATTAATTATATGTGTTTTAAATAACCATATTTTATAATAAGACATTTAATTATATCAAAAGTGGAATATTATTTTTAATAGTTCTGGTTGGTTTATCACTAATGGGAATGAAATAGGATTAATAAATATAATGATGAAATTATGATAAACCATTCATAAAAACTGTTTTAATTGAATCCTGAGGTTATATAACTAGTAAATAATATGTAACAATAAATAATGTCATCTTACCAGAAAAATGATTTTTTTAAAGATAACTTCAAATGATTCTTCTGAAAAAATTTCATTCCATCATAAAATAATTGTTTCAAAGTGTTGAGAAATTCCAAATTAATGAAAATTAATTTAAAATTACCATCTAATATGTTATATGATGCTAAAAATAATTAATTTTTAATTATGGTGGAATTTTAATTTCATTCCATATAAATTAAAAAAACATCCATCGATATTTTTTTGGAAAACTCACAAAGAAAATTGTTTATAAAAAGAAAAACACTTTCTCTTAAATCTATTTTTAGAAAATAAAACATATTTTAAATTTAGTTTATAAATTAATCGTATAATAATAAAATATTTTTGTATTTTTTTAAAACATTTAGATGTAATTGAAATATTCCCTAGTTGGCACATAAATATAAACAATCTCGAATAATGTTGAGATTGTGAAACAAACCCTCACCTCATTTTAATTAGTCAAATGTTATGCCCATGAATGAAAAAAGAATATATGGATATAAATATACCAAAAATCATTAGTATTATACACATAAATGATATTCATGTAAATTATATACACCACACCAAAGAAACAACTAGTCTATAAAGGATCTCTCCCAATGAAATAAAAGTGAGAAAAAATCCATTACCTTAACTAGTGTATTCCTTTATAAACATTAAAAACTCCTGTTTAATATATATAACTTTATTATATATCTAAAATTTAATATTATTCATATATATAATAAAATCTAACATTTACTTTTGACTTTATGTTACTCTTTTTTGAAAAATTCCATCTTAACATTATGTTTCGTGTAATAACATCTTTCATTTTCTTAAATGATTGTACATTTTTTCTTAGTACCCACACATTGATCCTGATTTAAAAATAAAATTATTATAACCATGATATAAATAAAAAATATATTAACTCTATATTTTTATGGTGATTCATAAAAGTTATAGTTATAAAATAAAATACACTATTCATTTAGACAATTGTTCATATGTGTGCACGAAATCTATTTTCACATTATTATTAGATTAAAATTAATCAAATTATATGATATATTATTATTATAGAATAATTTTAATATCATATATATCACATATATGTATCAATAAAATAATTAATATATTCCTTGTAAAGGGTGAATGAATCACATCACTTTGTGTGGTGGTCGTCCGCCGTACACATGAATAATTATATCGTATTTCCACAAAATGGAAGCCCTGATGGTATGAGACATATAAAAATTATATAATCATAATAAATTCATAAAAACTAATATAAACCATCTATATAATATATCCATCATTATTCCCAGACATTAATGGTGATAATGAAAGATAGAATGAAATTGGATAATGAAGATGTAGTCCACCAAACACTTGATCCATAATTGTGTTTGTCATTTGGTGAAAGTGTTGGATGTTTTAGGAATTAACCATACTATAATAATATATAAATATAAATACCATAATTATTTTATTTTAACATGGAAAAAATTTATTTAATGGATTTAAGGAAGAAATAATAAAAAAACAATTTTTGATGATGTTTCCTCATCTTTGGGTATCTCCTTTTGGTTTGCACCAAAAGACTTCATCAATTTGGTTTTTACCCACTGGAAGGAATTTAGGATAATGGTAAAATATTTTTTTTCCAGATATTTAGACATATATTTTATGACTCAAATAGGTTTTCAATTGTGAATAAAAGTATAATAAGAGGTTCACTTTTATAATGAGGTGATGGGATGTTATGGAATTTCTCTAAACATTAATTTATAATAAATTTAATATTTTCAAATATGCATAAAAACGTCATTGATTTGGAGATACGATTATATAGGGTTATAATATCAATAGAAAATATCTTTTAGATATGTAGTGGTGTTTATTTTAATCTTTATCATTTTGATTATTCTTTAGTTAAACATTTTTAATTTTAACTACGATAACAACTTTTTTAATATTCAATTTTTGTAATTTCACGCATATATTGTGTCAATTTTCCATAAATGGTCTACTTATTAAAATAAATATCTTATAATAATACTTTTTAATTTTTTAAAATAATTTTGGGATTTTAATCAATTTAACAACATATTATTTTCATAAAATATCATTTGTGTCAATTTTGACACAAATCATTACATTTACATTATAAAAATAAATAAAACAAGCTAAATTCAAAAAATTGATTAAATATTCCTATAATAAATCATGGAAATCTAAAAAATTCATGTATTACAATTTTTATCTCAAACTATATATATTTTAACAAAATTAATAACATTTATTTGATAATGACATTAATAAAATATTTATTTTATAATCATTTTGATAACCATTAAGGTAAGTATTTCATTCCTAAAACTTAAAAATAAACTACCATGATGAATATAAGTATATAATATTAAAAAATAATACTTATAGTCGATCATATAACCTTTATAACCTTGTATAAAAAATTATTCACCTGTTAGGTACAAGAGTATCCCAAGTTCAAATATTCATTAATTAAAATATTATCAAGCTTATTGTCTCGTCCAAATCCATACAATGGTATCATAAATGATCCTTTAATTATTATTGTAGACCAAAAATTAAAATAAAAATGGGGAAATTCTTAAAGACTTTTTATTATTTTTATAAAATAATCTTTACCCTTAATTAGTGGAATTTCTCTAAAAAGTTGTAACAAAAATTACGAATGATTCTAATCATCTTGGAAAAAAATGTAAACTATTTATTAAATTTTGACCTTATTATTACAAATAATTTATTCATATTTTAAAATTCAAAACAAATAAGTGGTTAAATTAATTTAAAATATACCCCATAGGGATGGTGAGAAAGTAGGGTTTTAAAGGTAAAATTATCAAAAGCTTACTATGTTTTTATATCTCAATTCAAATAAAAAAATGATCCAATGGCCTAAATTGTAATAATGGAAAAATAAATTATAATTTATCCATTAAAACAGAATCATAATATAATGTAACAATATATAATATTTAGATGAAAATGACATTTAAAAATAATGTCCATAATTTTTCACTATTCATCATAAAATGAATCTTCTCCAAAACAAATACCTAAAATAAACCATAATATAATTTTGTTATTCCATTTTCCAAAAAGGATTTTATTTTGTAAAATAAAATTTAGAAAAGTTTCTATATTTTTTTAAAACTAGTTCACCATTAAAATCCAAATAAACACCTTTTCAGAAAAATAAATCTTTTTTCAGAAATTCATATTTTCTTTTATGTCATGCCTAGAAAACACAAAATAATAATTATAAAAATTATATATAAGCTATTATATATATATATATGAAATATAATTATAAAATGTTTGGTCATTTTGTTTTATTGGTATAAAACACACATGTGCGCAATTAAATTTATTTTTAGAAATTTATTTCATTTTATTTTTATAAGGGTATCACATTTTTAAACCATACATTGATAATTCAGTTCATCCTAATCATACCAAAAATTCTAAAAACTATGTTATAATTATCCTGTTTAAATATATATAATAATAATAAAAATTCATACAAACTCAATGTTGCCTTTGACGCATGATAAGTCGGTGTTGGGTGTAACACCTAAAATAAAGGAAATAAAATTATTTGAAAAATATATTTCGTTGAAATCTTAGGGTGTAACATTATACCCTATTAAAGTAAATTTATCAAAAAAAATCATCGAGTCATTAGTGTTGGAATATGTGGAAGTCATCTTCATAGAAGACAACATCATAAAAATGAATATTAGATCATCATTTAAAAAAAATGTTAGAAACATAATGGTAACTCATATAATGTTTCCACATAATAGAAAAACCATTGAAATTGTAAACAAGGAAATCGACGTGAAAAATAATTGTCATGTTCCAATATATAATGATAGGTAAAATGGCCATTATATAGTTAACCATTATAAATCCATAAATATGCGATGATCTAAGGGACCGTTTGACTTATCAGTAAGTAACTTACTTGGATAAATTTTTTATCAATATACTCATCATAATGTTGAATAATGTTCACAATAATATATACTTGATTCCATTTTATATGCATGATCTCATCCACCAGTCGTTCCTTGGTCAATTGTTTGCTTCATCTATAACCCCAAAAAATGAGGCTGAGATAGTAATGCATGGAATATGATCTGGTTATAAGATCCATAATGGGATAATAATTCATTTTTTATGTATCTACTTATTATCACATAAAAATTATTATCACATGTCATCCAATATGAATAATTATTCAAAACACTAAATCATTATTACCTAAAGCATCGTTGAATGTTCAACATAAAACATTTCTTAAATGGTTACCCGTATAAACCTTCCCAATGTTTAAAATCCATAACATTCAAAAGAAGGTCACTAAAGATATATTTCCTCAATAAAAACATTATTTTTCTTTATATTATAACATGTCAACCATATAAATAAAATTATTATGTAATCTCTTTAAACTTCATAATAACATGGATTACCGTAAAACCATTGTGAAAACAAGTATGATTTTAAAAATTAACTCATTCCATATACCATAAATCAAAATATTCTTTAAAAAGAATAAATATTTCATAAATCACATTTTCATTATATGAGTAACCAGTTCCATTTTCATCAATAATATCCCATTTATTTTATCATAAAAAATATTTATCTAATTATTATCCCAATATCATGCACTTGTTATGGGTTCCCTTTCCTTTAATAATGTGTTTTATAAAAAATATAACCTTACCACCTGAATCAGATTTATTGGTTACCAGTACGATTCAGATTATTCTCTCATGTACTTAAGGAAAATTTATAGTGGACCAATCCTTAAATGTTCTATTATTACATAATACTATAAAAGAGAATCAACAACAATATTCATGAATTATATTACATAAAAACTCAATTAGTCTTGAACTTTTGTTTCATACTCCACAACATGAATACTCATAACATGGGATTTCCCTTTTTATAATACTTTAATATGTTTCTCAAGACGACCATTGTCATTATCCCCTGGTTCTAGACACTAACTTGCATAATTCCAATTTTTATTTTTCAGGAATGATGGAACTGTGGGGGGGGGGGTCCAGTTCATCCTTCTCTCTATTTCATTTATTACATAACATTTAGAATTGATTATATTGTCAATTCCTTTATCATTTTCATTAACACACTTGAAACATTTTCGATTCCCTATAAGACAATTTCATCCATGTTTCTTTCAAAACCATGATCAAAAAGAAAATATCATCCTCTTTTCACCATGGTTTTTCTATATTTCTTCAATCTTCATATTCATTGTCTTTTCAACACCATATGATTTATATGTAAATCCAAACTCTATTTACACATTAATGGTACATCAATAGATTTTTCATAGATACCATAGTCCCATATGGCTAACTCCTTTAAAAAACATGGTTTCAGGCCATTGAAGTATCTATCCAAATTACATCCAAGTTTGATTATAATTACATAAGCATAACACTAATGTATTGTAAAATTTTGATTAAAGGTTAAATATATTCATCATCCCTTTTCATTTACTCATGTATATATTTCTCCAATTTCTTATGATGAATAGGAGTAATGTCTTATTTAAAAATGTGATCTTGAAATCATCCCAATCAATCTATTCAATTTTATCCCCTTTCCTAGTATTCATGGAAAGACTCCACCATTGATATTATTCAAAATTAAATGATATAAATCCAAAATTACATGATCGTGTTTTTTAAATTTAGAGAACTGAAAATAAATTTTAAATAGTAATGATCAATTTCTTATCTGCTAGTGGATTATAAGACCCACTAAATGAATTTGGATGATACATTATGAATGACTAGAAAATATTTCCCCCCAGTTCTCATACTAACTGCATCATTATTCATATCTTCATTATTTAGTGTGAGGATGGAATCATTATTTTTCATTCATAATACCATAGCATTTGATTCCTTTGGTGAAAAAGAATTTTATTTCCCATATTATTCATCATTATCACAGTTCCTTTGGGTTTCATTCACTGACTAAAAATATAGGGCATAGTGTGAGTAACACTAGTCGTATTTTAATAACTACATAATAATGAGAAATTAAATATTAAATTTCAATATACGACATCGTTGTTTTAATTATAGTTTATTTATGATCATTAAAATAAATTTTGTATTGAATCCAATATTTATACATATCATTTTGGGTATTTAATTTTTTTTCTCATAATAATTTCTAATGGATTAAAAATATATTTCCTATAATACTGACTATAAAGACCTAGTGTTTTCATACCTTTTTACTACATATTTTTATACAAATATTAATTACATTACATAAAACAAATGTCCGAGGATCATATTAGTTTAGTTATATTAGAAACATGGAACATAATCTAATGGTCCATTGAATGAAATTAAACACTTTACCAAAGGATATTCCAATTTAGAACCCCAAAATAAAACTATTCCTCATAACTTGATGAATGGAAACATAAGAAAATGTTTATCTCAGTTGATCAATAAGAGTAAAAAATAGAATATTTAAAATTATGATCTTATTTAATATTAAGATAAAAAGATCAGTATGTGATTTTTGAGCATAACATACAAATTTGATACCAAAATTTCTATAGATAATAATCATGATTCATGGAATAAGACATTAATATTTTAAAATACATTAATCATAAGAATGTAAATTCATCATTACTCAATCATGAAACATATATAAATATCATAAATGTGTGTGACATAATCATAAGTGTAGAAAATCATTACATATGTCAGGGTTACTTACCAAGACTCTTGGATAAGATCTTATCACCTATTTAACATATTTTACCATGAAAACAAATGTTTTTCCCATCACGAATCAAGCACATTGACTTATTTCCCGTAATGGATCAAACACCTTGACATGATTCCCAAAATGGATCATAAAAATTGACTTGTATCCCCTAACAATATCATGATATTTAATTCATTGCCAAAATATCGGAGGGAGATATGGGTACCACCCATCACATATGGAGAATAATATATATGAATTCAACAGGATGATAAATGATTCATCATCATATAACACATATAAAGATATGTGTTTCATAATCATTTCATCATAACATAACTCATGGAAATGAAATAGGTTCCCAAAATATATTCCCTAATAAACATAAGACATTAAGTGAATGAATAAGAATTCTATCCTTGGGTCATATCACTAGTAGATAATTTATAACATGACATAATGTCATCATAAAATGGAATAGATTTTAGTTGTATCACATAAAATGAATCTTGAGAAAAATTCATTTTCTTTATTAAATAATTTTTAGTATCCGCAGAATTATTTAAAATTTTATGAATATTTAGGCATCTAATGGGTGATTCAATGCATTAAAGAATATTAATGGTGGAAAATTCTGTTCATGCTATAGATGTTAAAAATTATTCCCTCAATATTTTGATGAAAATTCACATTTTGATTTGTTTATAAAATAATGAAAATAATCCTTCAAAACCATATTGTAAAAACTGAGACATGTTTAAATTAAAATTTTAAATTCATATAATAATAATAAAAAATAACACATTTTTATTTTCAGAAAATATGTACATGGATGAGAAATATTCCATATATGAAACTTAAATAGAAACACATACAAATAAAGATGATATTTTAAAATAAACCCATACCATATTATAATCATTTGAATTATATGACCCTTAAATGAAAGTAGATTATATGGATATAAAAATACAATAATTTCATGAAAAAACTCATAATATACAGTCTTATAAAAAAATAATTACCTTACAGAAAAATCATATGCAATTTTCATTATCATTATATACACCATGCAAAACAAATAAGTAGTGTATAAGGAAATGTCCCATATAAATAAAAGCGAGAAAAAATCCCCTATATTAAGTATTAACATCATTCATATACCATAAAAACTCATATAAAATAGATATATGATTATTATAACACCCATAAATAATGATACTCATATATATAATACCATATATGATTTACTTATGATGTTATATGATTCACTCGTTAACAATTCCATGGTAAAGATATGTTTTAGGTATTACACACTTTGGTTTTCATACATGTTTGGGCGTTTAAATATTGTTCCTCTAATATAGATCATGATTTCATCACTTATATAATGAAAAAAATTATATATATATCATATATATTCATAATATTTTTTATATGGATATTAATAAAATTTTGATGTAGAATATAAAATACACCGTTCATGGAGACGGTAGCTAGTACGTACACATTAACATTATTTACAATTTATTTTCAGATTAAAAGAAAGAAAATTATATGATATATTATCATTATATATTTTTTATGTTATATATATCACATATGGTTATTCTCACCATTTTTAATAGATTCCATGTAAAGCATGATTGAATCACATTGCTTCCCATGGTGGTAGTTTGCTGTACACAAGAATGACATTTTTCATATTTCTTCAAAATGGAAAGTATGACTGTATTTGTGATATTAAAATTCAATAATAATAATAGAATCCTAAAAATAATATATATCATATATAAACTATAAATCAGTCAGTATTACCAATCATTAAATGTGGAAATAGAATAACGAAGGACATCGGTTCATAAGGCGGTAGTCCACCCTACACAGGAATTGTAATTTTGTATACCATTTGATGGAAGTATATTTTGGTGAAGGTCATACCCATAATAGAATAAAATATAAGTATATTAATGATAATTATTTTGTGTTAATGTTTTTTAAAAAACACTATGTAATGTTATTATGGATCAAATAAAACAAAAACATTCATTGATGAACTTTACCTCTAATTCGAGTATCTCCTTTATCATTTTCACAAAATGCATTTATAGGTTGGATTTCGGGCCAATAAAATGATTATATGATTAATTTAGGGAATTTAAGACAATATATTATGGTATTTTGATGATCAAAATTGTGTTTGATGTGTTTAGGAAAGCAAAGTTGAGGTGGTCTTACGTAATTGAGGTGAACATAAATTTTGTAATTTTTCAAAATATTATTTCTTAATAAATTCGATATCAATAAAAATAAAAAAGGGCCATGTTTCGAATAAAATTTGATATGAGGTTGTAATATAATGAACCAATTAATTATAAAATTTATTTGGGGATTTTTAATAATTAACATTTTGATTAACCCGTAGTTAAATTATTTTAATTTTAGTTATGATATATAATTTTAAAATATTAAGATGATCTAATTTTCACTTACATGGTTTATAGATGTATCAATAAAATTTAACTTTAAAATTATCTTGATTTCTAAATACATCAATAAAATATAATTTTAATAAAATATCATTAGGTTAAAATTTTTCACCATTCATTATATTGAAATTAAGAAATTCCCAAAAACCCAATAACAAAAAAATCATTTAATACACCCATAATTATCTATGTTCATTTATAAAATTATTGTATGAATTTAATTATATCAAATTATATTTTTTTTAATAATTTTAGTTACATTTAATTAATATTTTTGTAAATAAAATAAACATTGTATAATCATTATGAAGGCCGTATGGTAATAATTTTATCCCTAATTTTTTTAATAAATTACCATAATGATGATAAATATGTTATATTTCAAGAATCTATTTATTTTCGAACATATCCCCTAGATAACATCATATTTAAAATATTTCACTAGTTATATAAAACAATTTAACATGTTTGACATTTATTTGAATAAAATATTATAACGGTTATAATATAATAAGAATGAGAATAAATAGTCACATAATAAGTCCATTAAATTTTATGGATGAATTAATCTTGTAAAATAATATTTGGGAAAGTATTACTGTCATTGTATAATATTTTTAATATTATTTCTACCCTTAACTACCAAATTTACCATTAACGGTGGTAACAAAAATTACTAATGTTAGTAATCATATTTGCTAAAAATAAAAGAGTCATATTTAATAAATTTATAAAATATGATTCCAAAAAAAAATTTAATTTTTTAAAATTCAAAACTCATAAGTGGATGAAGTAAATTTAAATATATCATGTATATGAGGCAGGAAATTAGTGTTTTAATGTGATGATATTCATAAGCTTACTAGGATTTTACAAACAATTAAATAAAAATGATTAAAATTATATAAACTGGATTAATGGATTTATAATTGAAAAATTATTAACATAAAATTAATTGAAAATATAATTTTACAGTAAATATTATTCAGATGAAAACGATGTTTTAAATTTAAATCGTGAATTATTCACTATTAATCAAAAAAATGAATCTTTCATAAAAATACCCAAAATTCAGCCTAATATAATATTGATATTATTAATTCCAAAAATAATTATATTTTCTAAAGTATTATTTAAATGTTTCTAATTTTTTATTTAAAACATGTTATCAATTTTTAAAAAATAAATCTATTTGTTAAAAAAATACAGTTTAAAGCAAAAAACTGATTTTTTTTAATATCATGTCTAGAAAATGTAATGGATGAATTTCAAGCATTAGATTGAATATATATATATAATTAATATTTTTAAAATATTTTTAAATTTTTTAACCATAATTTCATAAATTTTTGAATATTATTCATAAAATCCATTTTAATTGTGAGGTTATAATTACCATATTTAATTAATTACAATAATTAAATAATTTTTCCTATAATCTCAGTGTTTCCTATAACGAAAGATAAATCAGTTTTTCATGTAGCATGAGACATCAAAAGCCAATATTATGTAAAAATTATATACTTAATAAAATTCAATGGGGTGATGCAAGAGTTTTTTGTGGTATTTATCATGATATATGAACATCAAGGTATCGAAAAGTGTGAATCTAACCATAGTAGTTTCACTTTTAGACCTATGGTTTCAAAGGTTTCCATGATTTTACTACAAAACCCATGCCAGTGTGTATTGGTTTCAGTTTTCATGGCCACTACCTGATCTAGTTCCCAATGGTTCATCGATCATATTTTGTTAGATTCAGGCATTTTCAATACCATACTCAGTAGAATTTCAGAGTGAATCTATTTCAACAGTCGGGTACGTAGACTTATGCCCCCCCCCCTGAGCGGTAATGAATAAGTTAGAGGTTGACCTTAGGATATTCTACATGTTCTGAGTACTCACATGAGTGTGGTTAAGAATTTGTTTTTCAAAAGATATGTTAACTATGAGGGTATAGTCAGTTACATGAAGTAGAGGAAAAAAATTACATGGGGGGAAATGGTTTATGTACACCTCGTTTATAGGATACCCTTATTAACATCTTTTATTGACTCAGGAGAATAAAAATTCTATGTATCAACCACTATAGTACATACTATAGTAAAATACATAGAAAGGATTCCCATTCCCTTGGCGTTGACTATGCTCGTTGGATTCTAGACCATTTGGATTGATGTGTGTAAGGGGTGTTGACAGATAATAGGTCCACAACAGTCACATGGGGAGAATTTAATTATATATATTCTTCCAAATGATGTCATAAAATATATAAATTTATTGTATTATGTAGATTCTATTATATACTTCTCAAGGCGGATGAGTGTGTTCTAGGATATAAATTCCTAGGGTGTGGTTTTTTTGGTGAGCAAGGATTTCCAGTAGGAAGTCATCATGTGTATTTCATTAATTCATTGAAGGATTTGTTTTCTAATGAGTCAACAGACATTGGGGTTTTGGAGGTTCCCAGGATTGTCTCAGGGTTTCAAAATGATTTTCATGATGATGTTCTGATTCAACCCATTTTATGTGATGTTGAATTCAAAATACACTTCTGTAATAATAATTATATTATTTAAATAGATCCTTTTTTAATGTCACCTTATGGGTTATTGGGTGTTGAGGATTAAAATTTAATATCTAATACAGAAGAGATTTATCAATCATAGTTAGGCTCTGTAGGGTTATCAGGTGTAGTTCCCCAAGAAGGAAGATCATTGTCTGAGGTTCTGTATAGAAAATCGTTGTTTGAAACTTGTGACAATCAATAATTGTTACCCTCTTCTAAGGATAGATGATCTTTTCAGCCAACAGGGAGTTGTGACTTGGATTCATAATATTTATCAGTGTTCTAGATAAATCCATATTATTGTCAAATATGATGATGTTTAGAACACATCACTCATATTCACATATGTGAAATTCAAATTTTTATTCCATTCATTTGTTGCTATTAATGAATAGGTTATTTTAATAATGTATATGAACTTAATGTTCCATGTGTTTATTCACAAGGTCATTTTCTTATTCATCGTTGATATCTTAATCTCCTTGATATTATATAATCAGTTTTTCACCCATCACATATTTCTATTTTAGGATATTTGATTCTCCCAACTCTATGGTATGATGTGAAAGTGTTAGTTTTTTACATGATAGTTTCATTTACTTGGTCATATCGTATTTTGGTTGGGTGTGGGTGTTAACCCATCGAAGTTCGAGGAAGTTTTTTCTTAGGACACACCCAATAACATGGAAGTAGTTCATAGTATTCAAGTTCTCACATGGTATTATCAAATATTAGTGCTCGATTCCTCTCATGTTTTATCCCACCTGACCGAGGATCAGACCAGTGATCTCATCACTCTCCCATGTCCCGGTTGATTTTGGTTTAGACAAATTTGTCACATCCCATCCTCATCCCCTTCTGGCTAGGGGATGGAATCCCTTCCGAACTCATCCTCTCCCTGTGATCCTCCCTTTTCTACATTCACACACCCTACAATCCACCCCCCTTTCCTCATAATCGATGATTTCCCTAACATCAAATATTTTGACAGGGGTGTAATTTCGATACAACATTCTCTCCTAGAGATTACATGATATTCTGTGATGGTGGGTCACTCATTGGATCCTCATTTTGATAAGTGACTCCCCTCCGTGGATGACTTTGACTGGTTTGATTCCCCTTGATGAAAGTTTCATGATAAAGTTATTAAAGGGATTCTTTAATTGAGGCACTTCATGATCTAGTTTGAATACAAAGAATATATTATCTCTGCATTGTCCAATTCTCTACGAGTAATTTAAGGTTCCCATTTTCCCCTTTCGATGGTTATTTTTTCCCCAACATCATGATTCTCCTATCATGAATATCTGGATATCTTTACCTAGTGTTCCATGACCATTTAAAAATTTGGATATTTATTGTTTGATTGGAAATACGGTGGGGCTCATTTTATTCTGTGATACCCGTACCTGGGGTGTTTTCCATCAGACACTCTGTGGATTTGGGTTGAACTTGATGTCTCCAATAGGCAACTGAATTATATCGTTTTCATGTTTGAGGGAGAACCAAAATTCTATAATAAGATCAGATATGAATTGTTAGTTTGTTTCTACTCAGTTTTTTGCTTCATGATCGTGATGTCTGGGGATATAGGTAAGGATTCTTCGGAAATTCAGGGGGTGTCCCTCATTCTATTTGAGAGAATTTTCACATTTAGAAGGTACGGAACACTAGACTCAACACAAGTTTTGAAACAGTGTTCAAATCCAATGTGGTGGATCCATAGTTTTTTAAAGCATTTGGACATTCTTCAATCACACATGAGTTGAGATAATTGATTTCGGACCCGCTGGTATAGGACCATTATTCTCATGCGAGGCATGATTTGTGATTCAGTTCAATGTAAAGGAAGCTCCATGGTGGTCTTGGGGATGATGTGTGAGTGTGTGAGGCTAAAATAAGTAGTTAAAAATAACTTTACACATTACCAGATGCTGTTAGATAAAACTATTTTTCTTCACAAAGGGTTTTAATACATAATACATGTGTAGATCATGATCATGCAAGATAAGGGGTTATGATGGGATATGGATATAGATTAAGTTCTCGGACTAGAGAATGCTCCCCAAAGGCTTCAAAGATGAGGTAATAACATAGGAAAGAAAGCCTTTCTATGGTACTCGCATAGTGAAGTATGGAGTTTCTAGTTAATTTTTATTGAAACATGGTGTGGTGTTGTAAGAAGAATAAGGGATTTTTATGGGGGAAGAACATGTATATAGGATGGATGAAAAGGTTGTGGATTCTAACTCTGACTTATAATCATGCCCATTAGATCCCAATGAAGCATAACATGTTGAATATTACCTTAGATTATCTTTAATGAATGCATAGAACACCATCTTTGATTGAGATGGTTTTATATAGTATATACACAGGTCATGGAGAATTATGGTCTACTCAAATTTTCCAAGTCCTATAGTTACACAATCCTCTAGAAAATGAATAATCCCACAAATGAAATTGAATGATATTGATGGTAGTCTAAAGATTATGTATGATGGGGATATTATACCTTTAGAGCCAACAGTTGATGATACAAGTGAAACACAAGTAGAGGATCAATCTACTTTTGATCCAGTGAATACATATATGCAGGCAGTGGAACCTGAGAACTCCTTGGAGCATCTCATACAATTTAATGAAGAAGTGTTAGAGGAATAATTTATGATCTATATATAAAATTGGGATGAAAACCTAATTTTTAAATTACTATTTCATGTCAATGTGAATGTAGAGAATTTATTGTGGATTGATAATAATGTTATGATCTCAATACGTGGATTCAATGTGGGGAAAAATACCTGGATGAAAATCTTCTTACCTAGGAAAGAATAGTGTTCCATGTTTAAGAACTCATTAAAGAGATTTCAAATATGGATGTTACCTCCATTAAATGAATTATACATAAGGTAAGGAATTAAAATCATTTTAAATTATTCTTTAATAGTACAATAATTTCTTACGATGTTTTAATTTCATATATACTAAACAACATTCTTTTCCCAAATATTCAATTGAAGTGATTTTGAAATAAATATAGTTTATTTGTTATCATCACACTCGATAGTTTTTACTAGGAATTCCCTATAATTTTTGTGGACTGAAAAGTGTTAGGAATCATTCTGTTACCTAATGGGGAAGTTGGTCAATTCTCTAGTGAGTAAATTTCTAAAGTATGGAATGGTGTTTTAGTAGTTTTTGGTCTCTCCGCATCTGGTATTAGGGTGTGTTTTGATGCAGTATAGGGTGTTGACCACTTTTGGTTCAAATAAGTTGGACCCAAATGGGTGTAACTATTCCACCCACAAGCAAGAGATAAAAGCAGTATAGTTTGTTATAAAATTTTGGTAACATTACCATATTGGGGAGAAGATAGTGTCCTTCACAAATCACATTATCATGAGGTAAATATTTCTCAATGTGATTTTAATTTTCTATAGTGGAGGTGTGTGGAGTTTTTTTAATATTATGATTTATATTTATCCAACACTATGGGAAATGGGATGTTGTTTCTGATTATTTGAGATGAAATATTTGGAAGGATATTGTTTAAGATTCTAGGGATGCATTGGAGGAATGAGAGGAGTATAAAGAGTAATTTTTAGATGTAATGGAGGATGATGGTAGAGGTTTTTTGTTTTATATGACTATGTAGTCCTCTTTAATACTGTCTGTAGAGGTGTATTAGTGGAGAGTCTTAGAGGTGGAGGTAATTTAATATCATGTTTGGCATGAAGATTCTCTGGAGGGATGTTTGGAGGATGTTTGGAACCTAATGTTGTTTCAGTTTAGGTTATTTTTTAGGATAGAGATGTGTGAGGGTGTACATTGTATGTTTCACTGAACACCATCATAGGTATATCTTGGTGTCATAATGAATTATCAAGGTTTTAGATTTTATTTTAGGTGGGTTTTTATAAAATGGTATTCGGAAGAGTATGTGTTGAGTAGTTTGGTTTTCCAATAGGTAAAAGTTGAGCACTATGTTCCTTACTGTTTTTAGAGTATTTAGATGTTCAAAAATGGTAATGAGATAAAATCTTATTTTATCTCATCATATATTTACCCTTGTATCTGAGAATTTGTGATGTCATTTAGGTGATAATTTTTCAGTAGATGAAGTTGGAAAACTTCTTAGAGGTCATGGGGTTAAGTGTAGTGGATGATATTCCAATGAGGTACATAGATGAGTAAGCATGGTTTTATTGGGTGTTTAGGTCAATTGTCTCAAATCATGATGCATATTTTATTCCGAAGGATTCTAAAGGGGATTACAATATGCTTTTGTCTTTCAGTTTCACCTCATAGATACTTTCTACAAGCATATGGATGTATAAATAGATCAGAATATATACATGATAGAAGAAATGTTGAAGTTGTGAATCATAGAAATTTATTGGTCTTGGGAGCAATAATTTCCATTTGTACATTTATATATATCAATCTTCCATCAACATTGAATGATTTGAGGAATTTTACAAGTTACAATTTGGTTCTACATTCTACTAGATGGAGTTTAGGAAGGCATTAGTTCCTCGAATTGATGTGATGAAAAGCATGATAGAGAAGGTTCAGTTGTTTTTAAAGTGGTTGAAGGATTCAAAATACCTAAAATAGTCTAATTATTATTGTAGAATGAGGAAATTATAATTTCAAGTTATGGATCATATGTTCCTGACTGTTTCCCAATGATATGAGAAATAGTGGTTTATAGGGGGTAAGATTTATCCCATGATTATGGGATAATATTAGGTGTTGGGGTGAGTTAGAGAGTATATATATTGGTTGAATTTTATCCATGGATAGAGAGGATCCATGACTTCTTCCATGTCTCACATCTTTTTCGGTATCATTGTGATTACTCCATTGTCATTATCTAGGTAGTGATGGATATTGAGTATGAAAAAAATGTTCATCGAGCCTCAATTATAGATATAGGTTTTCCATGAAAGGTTCTTCATGAACTATCAATTCAATTTTTTTTCATGTGTTATGGAGGATTGGTTTCTTTGTATAGATTACATGGGAGTGAGGTATGCATATTCATGCTCAGTACCTATTGATTTTAAGTATTTGATTACACAATTTTTCATGGGATGTTATGTTTGAGACATTATTGTTATATATGATGATATATTTTCTCAGTTTTGTGATCTATGACATGTGATAAAGTCATGAATTATGATCGATACACATTAACTAAAATGTAATTAAACTGATACGGGTGAGTTCCTGGTTCCCAAAGTGAATTGTTTTTTGACATGGAGAAAGGTGTCTCATGATTCATTTGTTTGGGTACATGTGGTTAGTGGTTACTTATATTATTTTCTTTGTATGTGTCGAGGTTGAATGGAAGTGGTGATGTGGCTAATGTGTGATGTGGTTGTGTGATAATCTTTGTGTACCTTTGGTTTTTCATGATTTGTTGGATGTAACATTGGAGATATGATGAGTTCCTTCTGTGGTATCTTGTGGGGTGGTTGATTGGACCCCTTTACTTATGGTCTGGGGTTTCAATTATCAAGGGTGAAATTTTATTGAAAACTATATAATGTAATATATTTTTCCTTTTTGAGATAGTAATTTTTCATTTTTGGTTGTTGGAGTTGTTACTATAGTGTTTTATGAGTTTTTAATGGATGATAATGTTGTAGTGGAGTGGGTTCCAGAAGTTCACTTTGTTTTTTACAAGACATGTAAAGGTGGTTCACATCTTCTGTTCCCAGCTGGTTCATAGTATGTAAATCAGTTGTGGTAAAAACCATGATATGTATTAAAAATCATATAAAAGTAAAAAATGATGTGTATTTGTTAAATGATTAGGTGATGCATTTTTTCTTCAAAATATGAATTTTTATAAAACAAAATGTTTATAAAACATAGTAAATATATATGATGGGAAACTGATGGGTTTACATATTTTATGTTTTTTTCTCAGTTGTACATTCTCATTTGTCATTGGATTATATCCCACTGCTTTGGAACAAGCCCTAGGCTGCCCAACGAGATTTTCTATCCACCTTCTCCACAATTAGATCTGTTGGTTTTGGTGGGTTCTTGTTGGGGATCTACGGTGACCATTTTCACCTTTCCCCATGGGTTGCATTCATTATTCTCATGGGGATAAACTATAGTGTTTTTTATTTTCATGTGGATGTGTGGTGGGTTTTATTATGATTATACATGTTTTTGGTGTTGGTTTATCCAATATTTTTTCATGTTCATTCATTGTTTTGGGCGTTTTTCATCTCCTTATGGTGAAGAAGGAGTTGGAAAATATTAATTGAGTTTGAAAAGCCCTTATCTCTCATTATTGATTATCATTTGGGAGGGTATTTCATTTATTTATCTATGGGGATTGATTAATTTGGATTAATTAAAGATAAATATTTGGCTAAATTAAATTGCAAGGGTGAAAGGGGTATGATTCTCAAGATTTTACAACATTGTTAGTATTGTGATATTTGGAGTTTGATATTATTTCTACTCCACTAAAATGTGTTTCAATTGGGGGATATATTTATGCTAGATTCTGTGTATATTTAATAATTCATTTGTTATGAATAATTTTATATCTCCCTAAGATGTTAATTGTCTAAAATAATATATTTGGCTAATAAAATGATTCCCTGATTTCCATGTCTTTTGTGATAAAACCCCTAATATAATTTTAAGTGTGATAACAGACTCATTTTTATACCAATAAAATGTAATTTTATGTCTTTTTATGGGAGAATGTGTTGTGGGGTGATGATGTGTAGTTTCGATGGGGTGTGTGGTGATATGTGGTTGTTTGTTAATGCTTAGAGGGTGGTGTGGTGATGGTTTATTTGGATGTGTATTGGGGTTAGTGTGGTTCTTTTTTTGGATGTGATTTAAGGGTTTTGAAGGGATGGTTATTTTGGTCATCCCCTAGGGGGATGTGGGGTGATGATATGATGGATATGATGTTTTCCATGTGATGTGTGGTTGTGTTTATCTAGATTCCTAGGTAGTTATGGAAGAAATTTTTATTAGTGATTGATAAATAAGGGGTTTTGTATGGTAAATGGGATTGAAATGAAAAATTATTCATCAAATAATGGCATGTTTAGTTCAATTATATTGACCTTTAATAATTAAATTATTTTATTGGATAATGGAATTAGTTTGGAATGTATGTTGTGGAAGGTGTTTTATTCAGTGGTGTTATGAATTTAGAGGTGGAGTGATAGTGGAAATGATGTGAGATTGTCAGTGAATTATTGTGATCCTATAGGTTTGGCTTGTGTGGTTATTATTTATGTACATTTTTTTATTTGTGATTTCTATACACACCGAACCCATGTCAAGATATTTATGTCGACACATATATATTTACCTGAGGGTGTTATTTCCAACATCCCAATGATGAATATGTATGGATAGATACTTGTTCTTTCTTGATCTCTATTTTAGGTTAGTAGATATATCCATAATATAATGGTTGGAGGTTTTTTAGTGAAGTAGTTAATAGACCATATTCCTTTAGGTGAGATGTGTTGACCCTTGTTTTTTGAGTGAGATGTGATGACACAGTGCCTGTGAGGTTTAATTCTAGAAGGAATTGGGAAGGATATTATATGATCATTATTTTTGGGAGGCATATATTGGAAATCATTCATGGTATAATTTTTTCATTAAAATGTTGTCCTTCATGTTCATGATTCCCTAATATGGTAGTTCATTCTTCAATGTGATGGCCCATGTTTCTTTAGGCGAGACATGATGTGATGGACCATGTTTTTGTTTGAGAAAATATATGAAATTTCATTGGGGTAGTGACCCAGGTGTGTGCGAGCATTATTTTATGTAACCATTCATTGGGATAAATTCTATAAGTTATTCAAAAGGGATGGGATCACCAGGAGAAATGATGTTTGGGTGTGAGAGTGTAAAATCAATTCAAATGTGGTTCAAGTTACACTTTATCAATGTTATTCATATTATTTAATTATACATGGATCATATAATTTAGTAAGAATGACTTAGTGAAGTTTGGATGGACTATTTAAATGGTTTGGTGTTTTTAGTTCTACTGTTCATGTATGGGTGAATTATTATGATTATTTCACCTGTTCATGGGAGAATTTGTTTTTTCTATTGATTATAGTTATATGATCACCATATATATATAAATTGATTTCAAGTTTTCTAGGTGAACAATTCGGAACATTTTTAGCATTATAAGCATAGACCATTGGATATTTTTCATGTCTCTACATTATCTTTTCATTCATGTATTAACATTTGGACACATCTATTTGTGTCATTTTTATTTATAAATGAACTGTGGGATTATTTTTCATTTCATTTATATCATTTCTTGGTGTTATTTGTGGATGTTTATTATAATGTCTCAATCCTTTATTTTTAATGTGTGTAATTATTCTCGTTTTATGATATTTTTATACCATTGGTGCTAGTCGCTAACCTGGGGACAACTAAAGTCCATACAGAATGTTAATTATCTCTATCCCCATAAGTTTTGTATGTTTTTTGGGAGGTGGTCATGACACCGATGTTATATTCTTTGTTGTTTCTCATTTAATTTTTCAATATATATCAATTATGGGAGTATATGATGAACATAAATGACCTTGGTGTAATAAATATTGAATTTCTTGACTGATTTTCATGAAAATGTGATAGTTCACTCTGGTTATTATATTTTGATACATACACATATTATTGGTTTTGGTAAATGGATTATACATGAATGAATAATGTAAATTAATAATTTGATGGCCAATTAAATGAACATCTTCGTGATCAACTAAATGCATTAATATATAATATTCAATATCATGTGATTTTTCAAACTCAACACTCTCATGCTATGTGCTATAACACATTTCCAATTTTACTTCAATATGTGTCAATGAGGGAGCAACATGTCATTGAATCTTTTAGGGGACAACATCCACTCTACTTCTATGAGTATTCCAATCCATTTGTTTCTATGTGAATGATTTTATTCACTGAAAAGATATTTTCCATTCATTAGTTCTCACTCCAAGAGAATGTTATCATAGTATATTATCACATACAAGGGGAAGTTGATTAATATTGAAATCTTACTATGAATATTAGGATTCAATAAGATATAAAATGTTAATAATATGAGGAGTTTAATATTGTATTTATCAATAAGTATATTCCATTAAAAATCCTAGGTATAATGTATAGGTTATTATATTTTGGAAATGAAAGGATGTTGTATCCCTTGGTATAGATGAATAAAATTATACAACACTTGTAATCTACCCTTTTGGTTTATCATCTTCAAAACATATCGATGTATTGATTATTTATTTGTTTGAAACAAAGTATTAAAAATGAATCAGACATAATGGAAATTTGAAGCTATAATGAAATAATTCTATGTGAACTCGAAGTGTAAATTGATGCTAGAATACTATAGGGTTGTAATGATATGAAATGGATGATGAATATTCAAGGAAGATCCAATGGTATATGACCTGGAGGAAAGAAAATGATTGATCCACCTAAATTCTAAATTTGTTAAAAGGAGAACTCATTTGAATTCCAAAAAGGATCATAATGATGCTTTAAGGGTGGGAATCCTAAACAAGATGAAAATGTATGTGGAAGTGATTTGAATAGTCTAGTTAATAAAATAAACAGATAATGTTAAATATAATGCACCAACACAAAATTAGTGATATAGAATCAAGGATTTTTTAATTTTTCTCGACTATTTCCTGTTACAGGGTTTAATGTGAATAACAATCCATAATAACCTCTAAATAGACTGGACAAATGAAAATATTATGGAATAAAAAAATTGAATTCATTCATAAATCTATGAACATTTTTCCTCCAATCCATAAATTTGGATTTCTTGAGGATGTGTGTGTAATGACCCGAAGCATAACGTACATGGACATTACATTACATTTGCGGAATACTTAGTACATAACAAAACACACACACACAAGGATCGTAATAGTTTAGTGTCTTTGGAAACTCGGAATAAAATCTTCTAATCGTGGTGAAAGATCTTCAACATCTCCCATAAAGATCTTCCTTTTTTTACCTAAAACCTTTCTTTATATCCTGGGGAAAAGAAAACATAAAAGGGTGAGATCAAATGCTCAGTAAGGGTAAACAAAAGAAATATCAATCACATCGTATTCATAAGAACATAACATTTTGGAAATCATAACCTGCAAAAAAGAGCATAATTTCATAACATGGGATAAATCATGGTAGTGAAATGTAATTACAATAATCATAACTTAAAACATTGAACATTGTGGCATACACACATAATCATAGAGAATCATTTCTTGTTAGTCAAGACTCATTGCCAACACTATCTTAGTGGACAAAGTCCCTTTCTGAATCGAGTAACCCTCGTTTCAGTCCTGTTTCACTGAACCGGTATAACCTACCATTTCAGCCATGTCTATCTCATGAGATATAAAATCTTTACCCAATGCATTGGAGGGAGATATAGGTCCCACCCATCTCATAATGATACCATTCTTATGTGTGCCACAAAATCATAAACCATACATCATTGCATAACCCATGTAATAAAAATGGGAATCTTAAACATCATGACATCATAAAAAAATTCATATATGATAAAGGAATTCATAAAAATAATTCCATCAAAACATAATCAAATCAATTTAACAATAGGGATAAAAACAGAACCCTTTATTATCTTAGATGGAAAATAATTTTGATAAAACACTTGAACTACATTCTTGAGGAAAATATCCTTTTTACTTCAAAAATTTTTCTTTTCTTAACATGTCATACAATTTTAAACTAAAAGAATTTGATTAAAAATAAACTTTAAATCTTGTAAAGGATGCTTTTTAGAAATAATGTTTTAAAAATCCATTCATGCCGTTAAAAAAACATTCTTCGTACTTTTGTCAAAAAAGTCAAAAAGTACCTCGTACGAAAAACGACAAAAGATTCCTTTCATATCTTTTACTAAAAACTGACCGAATGGTAAAATTGGATTTAAACAATTGTAGGTGGATGGAAATAATATTACATATTGAGGGAACATGGATGTGGATGATAAAATACACCCCAGTAAATTTCAAAGTATAAACAATCTCGGATAAAAATGAGATTGTGATATTTCCCTTACCTTAGGTCCGATTTGCTTCGTAAGTGTCCGAACCTCCTGTATAATGATTTAAATAATGTCATTTACCTATTACAGAATCATATTCATTGTTATGATATCATATATGGTTCACTTATGACTTTATATTACCCGTTCTTTTGTACATTCCATGTTAAAGAGCGTTTTGGGTAAAATTGTTTCATTTGTCGTCCGTGTTTTGACTTGTAATTATTCATATGATTACTTAGATCATGATTACTTAATTCCAGAACATAAAACATGATTTATATATATATAAATTCAGGATATACATATATATAATAAATCATTAAATGGAAAAAAATACACCGTTCATGGAGACGGTAGTTCGTACGTACGCATGAACGCTGTTTTCGTTTCCTTATTGAATTGAATGGAATTAAGTAGATGACATACATATAAATATATATAAATCCAGTATCATTATTATGTCATATATTTCATTAGTACTTATTATATATACTTTATAATCATTCATGAATGGTTAATCATTGAGAATGAATCTCATCGCGTCGTGGAGACGGTAGTCCGTACGTACGCACGAGCGATGATATCGTTCCCATGGTCGTGGAATTGTGTTGAAGTGTATGTATACTATTTAAGTATCAATATCACTTTATAATAATCATATATAGTTACTCATTACACATTTATACCCATCCAATTAAGGTGGTGGCGGAAAATAGATTACACCACGGCGTGGAGACGGTATTCCGTACGTACGCACGCGCGGTGATTTCCTTTTTCCGTAGGATGGATAGAAGGTTAATTAGAGTTGTTTCATATTTATAACAACATGTCAATATATAAGAAATACTTATGTTATTACTTTATCATGAAACAACTAAAGAAGAAGAAGTTGAAGAAGAAAGAAATTGAAAAAGATCAGTAATGGATATTACCTCTTTTTGACGCGCCTTTTCTTAACCTCCACTTAAAGAACTAAGGATGGTCTTTGAAGAAGACCAGGACCTCTAGAATGATACTAGGGAAGTGGAGAAGAGATTTTGGCAGGGTTTGGCCGAGCTTGAAGGCTCAAAGTTGTGTGAGGAAGAGAGGGAGGAGGTGCCCTTTTATAAGGGAGGAGAGGGGCACCTTTGGAATTCATAAAAATATTAATTTATAATAAATCTAACCCCACATAAAAACCTCCAAAAATGACTCATATTCGAATTTTAGATACGATAAGATTGTAATATCATCAACCAATAGAATTTAGATATGTTAGAAATTTATTTTAAACATTATCAGCATGATTTATCATTATTTAATCAATTTAATTTTATTTGTGGTAATAACATTCTAATTTTTAAATTATAACAAATAATTACTTATTTGTTGTGAATTGTACATAATTGGATTATTAATAACATTTTAGATCATATAAATTTAAATTTATAATTTTGAAATATTTTGTTATTTTTAATCAATTTTATAATATGTTTTGTTTATAAAATAACAATAGTGTCAATTTTGACACTATTCATTTATTTGAATAAATACAGAGGATATGTTCGAACTAAAAGTTTTAATATATTCATAAAATGTCATATGTATCTTAAAAATTATTGGAGCACATTAAATAGTTCATATAATATTTATTTTATTATTTTTGAAACCATTTATTTGGTTTATCTCTTAATAAAATAAATACTACAACATTTTTGTATAATTTTTTCATATACTTATTTGTTGCATAAAAATTAAAAATAAAATCCTATGATGAAAATAAATCTATTACCTTTCACAATAATACTTTTACTCGAATTTATAATCTTAAAATCACAATATTTAAATTGTTATATTTATTAAATTATGAAGGTGACAACTTTGGCATTATTTAAAATAAAATAATATAAGTGTCATAATCGCTTTTATAAGGCTCCAAATGGTCAAATATTCGACGTTTGTATGATTATGGTTTACATTTACATGGACAATAAGTTTTGGTTAGGTATTTGTGCATTTTATGGTCACTATTAGTTTAATAAAAACAATATTCTTGATTTTTCACTAGATAAACAATTTCTGCATCACTATTGTGTCATAATTAATGATAATTATTTAATCCCTAAAAATTATAAATAAATTTATATGATGTAGATAATTTCATTAGATTTTTGGATACTATTCATGTTCAATGTTTCATGAAGTTTATCACTAAATTAAAATTAATAACTTATAAGATTTAAGAGAGTGACATGTTGTCACTTTCTTTGGTTTTAATAATAATTAAGTTATTTTCATGGACAAATGTCCAATAAATGATTCTAATCCGACCATTAGGTGATATGGGTCGACTTTTAGTCATCCAATAGTATTTTGACATTTGTTAGGGTAATTTTAAAATATTATATTTACCCTTAATTACCCGATTTACCTTTAACTATGGTAAATAAAATTTATCGTAGTTACTATTCATAATTCCCAAAAATAAAAAGTAGCTTATTAACATAATTTGGACCCACTGATTCCGAATATGGAATCCATTTTTCCAAATTCAATACACAAAATATGCAGAAATTAAATTAAAATTAATCCCGTTGTCGAAAGAAAACGGGTTTTTCTTTAAAACATTGCAAAAGATTGAATTGATTTAACCTACGAATTCAAGGTAAAATCAATGCTAATGACATACATTATATTAAATGGTAAAAATATATTCTATTTATAATTTAAAACCATTCAATATTATAATTTAACCACAAAAGATATTACGATGAAAAAAGTTGTTTTTAATTAAAATATAGCGTGTTTTTACTATTCATTAAAATATGAAAGTTATCGGAAAAATATCAAAACTTTATCTAATGTAAATTTTTATATCCTGATTCAAAAGAATAATATTATTTTGTCAAATTGAACATATCAACATTTCAAAAACTATATTTAAAGTGGGTGTTCCATCAAAAGGTGGTAAAACTGCATTTTTTGAAAAATACTTATTTTACCCGAAAAATTTATTTTGTTCTTATACCATGTTCTAGAAATGTTTAAGATGAATAATAATGTTATAAAATTCAAAATTTAGTTAATACTATTCATAACGGCTAGTTCATGAAAATATTATAATAATATAACATTGTTTATTAAAACCCGGTATTGCGTACAACACACGCTATCGAGGAAGGTCGCGATTGCGTGTAATGCAAGCCAAGTCAGGGTTGCGTGTTGTGAAAGAATCCTTCGTTGTTTCGTATAACAGAAGCCAACCATATTTCATTTATACATTTAATATATATATATATATATATACATACTCAATGTTGCGTAGAATAACTATTATCAAAATTATGTGTAACACGGTCCAAGAATAGTGTTGCGTATATTGCAAGCTAACACGGTGTTGCATATAGCGCAGGGTAATCTTGGTGTAGAATACAACATAAGACATTAATGAAATTAAAATAATATTTTTCATAAAATCTCGGGGTGTTACATTCTACCCCCCTTAAAATGAATTTCGCCCTCGAAATTCGTCGGGGTTATAAATGGTTTACTATTTGAAAGTTTCTTTGATAGAAACCCACATTGTAAAAAGGAATACCAAAACTTATCTTTAAAAACAAAAGTATGAAACGTAACGGTTACCCAAATAAACTAATCACTGGGTTTCCACATAGGTGAAAATATGGATATGGAAGAGAAATCTAACCATCATGTTCTGATGGAGAGTGGTAGAGAACATGGCTATGGAAAAGCCAGCATTCTCAAAGCCATAAATTTGTGACGATCTGGGGTACCATCTGATTCATCGGATATAAGGGCACTAGGACAACATTTTTGGTTTTCCAGATCATTTCCCTAAAGTTGAAGAATTTGAATTAGAATAAATACTTACTTTATTTTGGTACAATCTCACTGTTGTTCGTGCCTTGAACAATTTCCACTTCATCTCTTATATAAATGAAGTTGAATTTGTTATTCGTGAAGTGTTAGCAGATCTTGTGAGAGAATGACGGGTCATTCCATCTGTCTCAAACAAAAGTTTAGCAAAAAGTTATTAAATATACATAAGTCATTCTATAGTGAGATTAATCATATATGGTTCCTAAAATGGACTTATACTTCATATATCACACTTCTTAATAAAATAAAACTAGTTTCTACTAAACAGGGACTTCCTGTAGGCCAGTGGTAGGCGATAAAGGCCAGTCGCACTTCGGTTGTGGGTTCGATTCCCACAGCCTTGTCCGACGCGATGGGTTGTCACACGTCCTGCAGGTTGTCCTTTTTCTAAAACTACATTACTATAACATCCCATCAATAATATCGAAAAAAAACTTCTATCCTTAAACAATACTCACTTATATCCAACGTAATCCATTTCAATCTTTAGGCTTATCCATAATACTGCATTCCACTCTCATAACATAGTGAAAACGATTACCAGAGATTTAATACCATCGCTGATCCCCATATATCATAAGATATGTTTTGTTGGTCACATTCCAAACATTCAAAGTCCTTAATCATGTATTCTCTTGAATACCTTAGTGAAAACATGAATGTAGTTTAAAGTTAACACTTTCCACATACCAAAATCCTCAAAATTCTATATACTCAAACCATGATATCACTTAGTCCTTATATCAATCATGAGCTCATTCATACAATCAAACATCTCATTATCATCTTATCCCTTCATTATGCGCATATCATCTACTTTCCAAAAATACTGGTACCATTCATCACATACTTTCAAAACTTAAGGGAAGACAACAATGTAACAATTCTTAGATGTCTCTTTATCACATAGTACCATGAGATTACTTATACAACATTACACTTGATAAACATGTAATCATTCCACTACATTCTTAAACCATTGACCGAGCTTCAACAATTCTTTCATCTCACATATCATTTATAGTCTCATCATCATCATCAACATAAATACTACCCATACGACCATACTGATTCTATTCATGAGACTTTCCCTTAGGGAATTGGTTTGCATAATGCCCGTACATTCCACATTTAAAACATTTAACCATTGTTGATGTCGTAGCAATACCATTATCCTCATCCCTGGTGTTAACTGAACCTTTTCCTTTGCACTTACTGGCTTTGTGTCCTTCTTTTCTACACCCAAAGCATCTTCCAGTTCCTTTGAAACATTCTCCTTGATGCCACTTCCCACATGATTTACATAGGGGAAATTGAACTTTCTTTCCTCTATGATCATCATGAAACTCCATCTTTCTCTTATTAGCCGAGTCAAGAAACTTACCAAATTTTACTTTATTGATCATATTATGAGATTGCTGATTCGGCATAATAATGATGTTTGGACTTCCAAATCCCATTTCATTTGGTTGCTCATTAAGAATATCATTCCATTGTCCATCATATCCTCCATTATCGTGAATCACCTTGTTTCCAGCCATTTTCTAAAACCCAAAAAGAATAGTGTGAGAGGCAAAAATCATAATAAAGGGGGAGTAACTTAAATATCTAACATCTTCGGTTTAATCTAATATCGTTACCATAGTTCTAGGACTATATCCTATACGTATACTTATCCTTAGGGGCATCCCCAGACATACCTTAGAAATATCTCTAGGGATCTCACTAACATTTTCGCATCCTAGTTTCCAAAGGTTGACTAAACCTTTCCTCTGATACCAACTATAAAGACCCGAAGCTTAACGTACATGGACATTACATTACATTTGCGGAATACTTAGTACATAACAAAAAACACACACACAAGGATCGTAATAGTTTAGTGTCTTTGGAAACTCGGAATAAAATATTCTAATCGTGGTGAAAGATCTTCAACATCTCCCATAAAGATCTTCCTTTTTTTACCTAAAACCTTTCTTTATATCCTGGGGAAAAGAAAACATAAAATGGTGAGCTCAAATGCTCAGTAAGGGTAAACAAAATAAATATCAATCATATCGTATTCATAGGAACATAACATTTTGGAAATCATAACCTGCAAAAAGAGCATAATTTCATAACATGGGATAAATCATGGTAGTGAAATGTAATTACAATAATCATAACATAAAACATTAAACTTTGTGTCATACACACATAATCATAGAGAATCATTTCATGTTAGTCAAGACTCATTGCCAAGACTATCTTAGTGGACAAAGTCCCTTTCTGAATCGAGTAACCCTCGTTTCAGTCCTGTTTCACTAAACCGGTATAACCAACCATTTCAGCCATGTCTATCTCATGAGATATAAAATCTTTACCCAATGCATTGGAGGGAGATATAGGTCCCACCCATCTCATAATGATACCATTCTTATGTGTTCCACAAAATCATAAACCATACATCATTGCATAACCCATGTAATAAAAATGGGAATCTTAAACATCATGACATCATAAAACAATTCATATATGATAAAGGAATTCATAAAAATAATTCCATCAAAACATAATCAAATCAATGTAACAATAGTGATAAAAACAGAACCCTTTATTATCTTAGATGGAAAATAATTTTGATAAAACACTTGAACTACATTCTTGAGGAAAATATCCTTTTTACTTCAAAACATTTTCTTTTCTTAACATGTTATACAATTTTAAACTAAAAGAATTTGATTAAAAATAAACTTTAAATCTTGTAAAGGATGCTTCTTAGAAATAATGTTTTAAAAATCAATTCATGCCGTTAAAAAAACATTCTTCGTACTTTTGTCGAAAAAGTCAAAAAGTACCTCGTACGAAAAACGACAAAAGATTCCTTTCATATTTTTTACTAAAAACTCACCGAAGGGTAAAATTGGATTTAAAAAATTGTAGGTGGATGGAAATAATATTACATATTGAGGGAACATGGATGTGGATGATAAAATACACCCCAATAAATTTCAAAGTATAAAAAATCTCGGATAAAAATGAGATTGTGATATTTCCCTTACCTTAGGTCCGATTTGCTTCGTAAGTGTCCGAACCTCCTGTATAATGATTTAAATAATGTCATTTACCTATTACAGAATCATATTCATTGTTATGATATCATATATGGTTCACTTATGACTTTATATTACCCGTTATTTTGTAAATTCCATGTTAAAGAGCGTTTTGGGTAAAATTGTTTCATTTGTCGTCCGTGTTTTGACTTGTAATTATTCATATGATTACTTAGATCATGATTACTTAATTCCAGAACATAAAACATGATTTATATATATATATATATTCAGGATATACATATATATAATAAATCATTAAATGGAAAGAAATACACCGTTCATGGAGACGGTAGTCCGTACGTACGCATGAACGCTGTTTTCGTTTCCTTATTGAATTGAATGGAATTAAGTAGATGACATACATATAAATATACATAAATCCAGTATCATTATTATGTCATATATTTCATTAGTACTTATTATATATACTTTATAATCATTCATGAATGGTTAATCATTGAGAATGAATCTCATCGCGTCGTGGAGACGGTAGTCCGTACGTACGCACGAGCGATGATATCGTTCCCATGGTCGTGGAATTGTGTTGAAGTGTATGTATACTATTTCAGTATCAATATCACTTTATAATAATCATATATAGTTACTCATTACACCTTTATACCCATCCAATTAAGGTGGTGGCGGAAAATAGATTACACAACGGCGTGGAGACGGTATTCCGTACGTACGCACGCGCAGTGATTTCCTTTTTCCGTAGGATGGATAGAAGGTTAATTAGAGTTGTTTCATATTTATAATAACATATCAGTATATAAGAAATACTTATGTTATTACTTTATCATGAAACAACTAAAGAAGAAGAAGTTGAAGAAGAAAGAAATTGAAAAAGATCGGTAATGGATATTACCTCTTTTTGACGCGCCTTTTCTTAACCTCCACTTAAAGAACTAAGGATGGTCTTTGAAGAAGACCAGGACCTCTAGAATGATACTAGGGAAGTGGAGAAGAGATTTTGGCAGGGGTTGGCCGAGCTTGAAGGCTCAAAGTTGTGTGAGGAAGAGAGGGAGGAGGTGCCCTTTTATAAGGGGGGAGAGGGGCACCTTTGGAATTCTTAAAAATATTAATATATAATAAATCTAACCCCACATAAAAACCTCCAAAAATGACTCATATTTGAATTTTAGATAAGATAAGGTTGTAATATCATCAACCAATAGAATTTAGACATGTTAGGAATTTATTTTAAACATTATCAACATGATTTATCCTTATTTAATCAATTTAATTTTATTTGTGGTAATAACATTCTAATTTTTAAATTATAACAAATAATTACTTATTTGTTGTGAATTGTTCATAATTGGATTCTTAATAACATTTTAGATCATATAAATTTAAATTTATAATTTTGAAATATTTTGTGATTTTTAATCAATTTTATAATATGTTTTTTTTATAAAATAACAATAGTGTCAATTTTGACACTATTCATTTATTTGAATAAATACAGAAGATATGTTTGAACTAAAAGTTTTAATAGATTCATAAAATGTCATAGGTATCTTAAAAATTATTGGAGCACATTAAATAGTTCATATAATATTTATTTTATTATTTTTGAAACCATTTATTTGGTTTATCTCTTAATAAAATAAATACTACAACATTTTTGTGTAATTATTTCATATACTTATTTGTTGCATAAAAATTAAAAATAAAATCCTATGATGAAAATAAATCAATTACCTTTCACAATAATACTTTTACTCGAATTTATCATCTTAAAATCACAATATTTAAATTGTTATATTTATTAAATTATGAAGGTGACAACTTTGGCATCATTTAAAATAAAATAATATAAGTGTCATAATCGCTTTTATAAGGCTCAAAATGGTCAAATATTCGACCTTTGGATGCTTATGGTTTACATTTACATGGCCAATAAGTTTTGGTTAGGTATTTGTGCATTTTATGGTCACTATTAGTTTAATAAAAACAATATTCTTGATTTTTCACTAGATAAACAATTTCTGCATCACTATTGTGTCATAATTAATGATAATTATTTAATCCCTAAAAATTATAAATAAATTTATATGATGTAGATAATTTCATTAGCTTTCTGGAGACTATTCATGTTCGATGTTCATGAAGTTTATCACTAAATTAAAATTAATAACTTATAAGATTAAAGAGAGTGACATGTTGTCACTTTCTTTGGTTTTAATAATAATTAAGTTATTTTCATGGACAAATGTCCATTAAATGATTATAATCCGACCCTTACGTGATATGGGTCGACTTTTAGTCATCCAATAGGATTTTGAAATTTGTTAGGGTAATTTTAAAATATTATATTTACCCTTAATTAGCCGATTTACCTTTAACTATGGTAAATAAAATTTACCGTAGTTACTATTCATAATTCCCAAAAATAAAAAGTAGCTTATTAACATAATTTGGACCCACTGATTCCAAATATGGAATCCATTTTTCCAAATTCAATACACAAAAGATGCAGAAATTAAATTAAAATTAATCCCATTGTCGAAAGAAAACGGGTTTTTCTTTAAAACATTGCAAAAGATTGAATTGATTTAACCTACGAATTCAAGGTAAAATCAATGCTAATGACATAAATTATATTAAATGGTAAAAATATATTCTATTTATAATTTAAAACCATTAAATATTATAATTTAACCACATAAGATATTACGATGAAAAAAGTTGTTTTTAATTAAAATATAGCGTGTTTTTACTATTCATTAAAATATGAAAGTTATCGGAAAAATATCAAAACTTTATCGAATGTAAATTTTTATATCCTGATTCAAAATAAGAATATTATTTTGTCAAATTGAACATATAAACATGTCAAAAACTATATTGAAAGTGGGTGCGCCATCAAAAGGCGGTAAAACTGCATTTTTTTAAAAATACTTATTTTACCCGAAAAATTTATTTTGTTCTTATAACATGTTCTAGAAATGTGTAAGATGAATAATAATGTTATAAAATTCAAAATTTAGTTAATACTATTCATAACGGCTAGTTCATGACAATATTATAATAATATAACATTGTTTATTAAAACCCGATATTGCGTACAACACACGCTATCGAGGAAGGTCGCGATTGCGTGTAATGCAAGCCAAGTCAGGGTTGCGTGTTGTGAAAGAATCCTTCGTTGTTTTGTATAACAGAATCCAACCATATTTCATTTATACATTTAATATATATATATATATATACTCAATGTTGCGTAGAATAACTATTATCAAAATTATGTGTAGCACGGTCCAAGAATAGTGTTGCGTATACTGCAAGCTAATATGGTGTTGCATATAGCGTAGGGTAATCTTGGTGTAGAATACAACATATGTCACGACCCGCCCTCGGGGTCCGTGCCGTGACTACCCCAAGCCCGCCTTCCATAGGCCAGGGGCTGGCGACTAGCACCAAGGCGTAATTCCCGGTAAAAAGGGAAGGCATTGCCTTTGAAAAGTAAACACACACCACAGAGTAAACAAGCGGAAAGTAAACACTAAGCAAACAGAGTACGACTGAAAGTGCGGAAAAGTAAATGGGCCAGAATACAAACCCAAACTGAAAGTAAAGTACAACTCGAAAAGGGAAAAACAGCAACTGAAAAGTAAAGGCCGCAACTCCGAGCTGTCCACTGGAAATCCCACCTGAAGGGTGGGTACAGATAGCTCCTCTGCTACACGGGTCCCGTCGTCCGCTCCGAGCACGTCCCGCCCAGTGGTCCACCTCCGGGTACCGTCCCGCTCTGCAAGCCTCAGCTAAGGTCAACGCTGTCCGTCGTCTGCAACCAACACAACGAAGTGCGGGCAAAGCCCGTGCAGGGGTGAGTATAAGCTACTCAGTAGGGACCCCGAGACCCCTGAAGGTCTCTCAAATCCACAAAGGATAAATCACGAAGAAAAGTACAATCACGAAGTAACAACCGACACTGCTTAGGTATATGCCCATACATATACCTAAGTCATCAATTCAGATACGCTCCAACCTCCGAGCCCAAGTACAACTCAGTCCACGCAGGAAAGTATACGTAATCCACAAAGGGAAGCAAAATATAATCCACACAGGATTGCACAACACAATCCACACAGGAAAACAACAGGATTCAGCTCACACAGGTATATTTCTTCAAGGACGATAAAGATGATCACTGATCCATCTAAGTCGTCGGACCCACGAAGGATCGATAGGTAACTAACCCCCGCAGAAGACCCACACAGGATCGGGCTCACACAGAACCTGTAGGCGCTGGCTCACACAGAACCGCTGAGCGCAAGGACCCACAAAGGATCGGGCTCACACAGAACCTGTAGCACTGATCCACGTAGGATCGCTGAGTGCTGTAGTCGTCGTCGTCGAATCCACACAGGATCTCTGTACTGTCGTCGTCCAATCCACACAGGATCTCTGTACTGTCGTCGTCAAATCCACACAGGATCTCTGTACTGTCGTCGTCCAATCCACACAGGACCTCTGTACTCTCGTCGTCCAATCCACACAGGATCTCTGTACTGTCGTCGTCAAATCCACACAGGATCTCTGTACTGTCGTCGTCCAATCCACACAGGATCTCTGTACTGTCGTCGTCAAATCCACACAGGATCTCTGTACTGTCGTCGTCAAATCCACACAGGATCTCTGTACTGTCGTCGTCAAATCCACACAGGATCTCTGTACTGTCGTCGTCGCAGTCACAGTAGCAGTCGTAGCAGTAGAACAGTCGCAGCCAGCTCTAGGGTTCCCGCACACAGCAAGCTCGTACGGAGGATCCGCTTCACGAGCCGAGAGGCTGATACATCAACTGTCACGAAGACCGAAGTTGATGTATCCAAAAGTTCCGTATCGTCAACAGGAACTCAACGCAACAGACGGCGCGTCGATCGGACGCCCGGTCTGAGAGTTATTGGCATTTTCGTCTCCGGGGCCCGGTTGGTTTTTAAGGCAAAACCAACCCGACCGTACTCCACCTGCGTCCAAACCTCGGGCGGAGTATGCCAAAAGATCCGTCTCACTAAGAGGAACATTACGCGACTGACGGCACGTCAATCGGACGTCCGTAGCTCAAGATATGAGCGTTTCCGCTCCGAAGGCCCGGTTGGTTTCGTGAACGAACCAACCCGGCCGAACTCTAAGTAAACCGAAACCTTGAGTGCGATATACCGAAACGACCGTCTCGATCCAAGGATCGCGTTGCCGCAGACGGTTCGTCATTCGGAGGTCCGAGGCTCAAGTTATGAGCCAAGAACCGAATCTGGTCCGAAACGGGGGGGGTCCGGGTCCGGGCCGACCCGGCCCGACCCCCCCTCGGGGCGGCGCGGCGGCCGGCGGCGGCGGACGGCGGCGGCGGACGGCGGCGGACGGCGGCGGCGGACGGCGGCGCGGCGGCGGCGGACGGCGGCGGCGGACGGCGGCGCGGCGGCGGCGCGGCGGCGGGCCGCGTGGCGGCGGCGGCGGGCCGCGTGGCGGCGGCGGCGGGCCGCGTGGCGGCGGCGGCGGGCCGCGTGGCGGCGGCGGCGGGCCGCGTGGCGGCGGCGGGCCGCGTGGCGGCGGCGGAAGGCACGCGGGGCTAAGCCCCGCGTTTCACAAGCGGCACGGCTAAAAGCCGTGCCTTGTATTAAAAACGGCCCCCGCAAGTGGGGGCCGGCTGAATAAAACCGGGGGGGCTTTGCCCCCCCCTCCTTAAATGAACCGCCCCCCTCATTAAGAGGGGGGTCTTGAAGGACCGGCCGGGGGTTTAATCCCCCGGTTTTTATGACATCCGGCCGGCCCGCTGGCCGGCCGGTTTTACCAACGGGACCGGAATTTCCGGTCCCGCCCTCGACTTCCGACGCCGGCGGCCCGGCCGCCGGTCTTTCCTTCCGCCGCGGCCCGGAACCGGCCGCGGTCTCCTCGTCTCACCGCGGCCCGGAACCGGCCGCGGTGTTCGTCGTCCGGCGCGGTGCGACGGCACCGCGCCCCTTTCGCCGTGCCATGAATCCTCCCAACGCGGCGCGACGGCATCGCGTTCTTGAAGTCACTCCTCGGCGAAGCGCGACGGTGTTGCGGAAAATTATAAGCATGTTCATCCGCGTGGTGCGACGGCACCACGCCTCTTGCTTCCACCCGCATGAATAAAACGAGAACTAAGGAGGGGGGGTTCGGCCGTGTTCATGCGGTCCGACCCCCCTCACGTTAATTAATAACATAACTAAAGAATGTCCAAAAGCCTCACATTTAGTCATGCTAAAATCCATGATTCAAGAATGGAATAAAAATAATCAATAATTAACATCCCCTACCTCTGGTTTCAAGAACGAAGATCGTCAACGACCCGCGGAAGACGCGTCGCGGTGGTCGGCGTCACGGAAGAAGGACGTCGATGTCGTGAAGCGAGGATTCGAAGTTCTTTGACGACGATTTCGTCGCGGGAAATCGTCGCGGAAGAGATGACGCGGAAGAAGACGTCGTCGGTGTCGCGGGTATGGCGTCGCGAAAGACGATTCCCGAGAACGTGGCGTTCTTCGTCGATGTTCGAAGGTTCTTCGCGTTCTTCGTCAAAGCTTGAAGAAGAAGAAGATGAAGGCTCCAAATTCTCTCAAGGTGGCTAGAGAATTCTAACCCAAATAAAATAAGCTAAGTCTTATTTTATTCACACAATTATCAATTTGAATTTCAAAGGTTTGAAATTCAAACAATTCAAACAATTCAACTCCATTAATTAACAAAGTTGTCATGTTATTAAAAGAGGAGTTTAAGGGGGAAGTTGAGAGGTTACTAAAAGATTTAGGGGTTCGTGTGGGCCCCACCACACTTAATCCTCCCAAGGGAGGTTAAGTGGGTGTGGGTCCCACTTCCAACCCCCTTAGGTAGGTTTTTTTTTAATAAGTTTAAATAAAATTTGTTTTACACAATTTTATTTAACTTAACTGAAAAACCCCAAAACGTAACTTTCAACCCGCAACAAACGCAACTCCCGAAAAGGTCTCATTAAGCGAAAATCGGCGCTGCGAGTTCATCGGTGCCCTCGGATTTTAATTCCGAGCACCGGATGAAAAGTTAGGAATTCCCGCTCGTTCGTTCACTGAACGTACCCGAGCCAAACTTCGGAAATTAATTCCGGGCACTCCGGGCCTCGGAATCAGGTGCCGTCTGAAACCGCGCTCTTGTAAAATTCTAAAGAAAATTAAGAAAAAAAATTTCCTTGAATTTTACGGGTCTTTACATTACTCCCAACTCAGGGCTTTACGTCCCCGTAAAGCTACATCAAAAACTAGGGGAAACCAAAAGAGAGTACTGAGCACGCATCTGAGCCTCCCGCTCCCATGTGCTCTCCTGGAGATTCCCGTGCCGCCATCTGTTGTGCACAAGAGGAATCGATCGTCCATGTAGGTCCCGCTCCTGGATGACATGGACCTCCTCTGACGTGGCCCGGACCATCTCCGGTCCCACCAGAGCTGCAAGATTTCTCTTTTGCCGAAAAGAGAAATCTGGTCTCATCCCCTGGATGAACCACATTCTTTGCCTAAAACAGTCAATCCTAACATGGATGATACTAATCCATACTAAGGATGACGTCGTAAGGCCTCGACGCTACTACTAAGAGATTCAACCGTTACTCTCGCCTCCAAGGGTTGTGTCACACTGTCGGCATCAGTGTGTGGTAACTGGGCCTCCTCCAGTAGATGTCTCACAAGTGAGGGTCAAGTCAACAGCCAAAACTGGAACCTCTTAGTAACATTACGATAGAGGACAGGAACGAAAACATCACAAGGTATGCGTCTTTTATTATTGCAGCTCGTAATACAAGACGCTACACAAAAGCAACAAGGAACCAGAAGTACAAAGGATGTAACCACTAGTTCTGCTCCTGTCCATCGGCTCCCAGAGCTCCATGATCGAAGGCCTCGGCTGCCTGAAGCTGAGCTCTCCCCTGCGGTCGGGGTGGACCTCCTGGTGGTGGTGGTGGTAGAGCCTCAAAGCGTCGGCCACCACCAGCTGCTCGTCCAGCTCCTCTGCCTCGTCCGCCTCCTTCCTGCAGACCGCCACGGTCGAACCTCTGCCTCTGCCTAGGTGGTTCCTCAACCGTCTGCTGCTCCTCCGTATGGCGGGTCGGGCAGTCACGAGCCATGTGGCCTCGCCCGCCGCATGCATAGCACTGTCTTCCACTCGAAAGACTGGCTCCGCGTTGTGTGCCCTGCACTGCTGAGCCAGTGCCCTGAGGTCTGGTCTGTCTGGACCCCTGAGTCATTCGTCGACTGCCAGCTGCAGATGACTCTGCCACGTGCCGTCCTGCGGTGGGTCTCTGTGCTGGTGTAGACTCAGCAAGGAAGCTCTCGATCAGAAGAGCCCGCTCCAGTACTCCTGTCTGAGTCGGTATGCTGAGGGAGATCAGCGATGCCCTGATCTCGTGTCTCAAACCCTGCTCGAAGGTCCGGGCCCGGAAGAATGGGTCCCGTACCATGTCGGTCGAGTAGCGCGAGAGATCGGTAAATCTCGCCGAGTACTGGGCGACCGTCATGCTGCCCTGCCGCAGCTGTAGAAGCTCCTGGATACGCACCGCACGAAGGGTGGCTGGGACGAACTCCGAGCGAAAGATGCTCTCAAAGTCCGTCCAAAGAAGAGATGCCTCATCGTGCACCTGGAGCATCAAGCTCCACCATCGTCCTGCTGCTGCGTGTAGTAGGCTCGCAGCGAGGATCACCATGAGGTCTGCTGGTGTCCTCACTAGCCTAAACACTCGAACCACTGCCTCCAGCCAGTCCTCTGCTGCCTGGGGATCCGTCTCCCCGCGAAACCTGGGCGGTCGCTGGCGCTGAAACTCATGCAGTGCGCTGAGGCGACGTGCATCGTCAGCGGCTGCTGCTGGAAGCATCGGGGGATCGGCGGGTAAAGCTACTGCCGGTGCCACTGCTGACAAAGGGCCCTGCACCGAAGCCTCGTCGCTCGGTGGGCTGTCATCTCGCTCGACTCTCGGAACCCTAGCTGGCTGCCGTCGTGGGGCCATCCTGAAAAGGAAACAGGTGCGCCACGGTTAGAACAGTATACCTGGTGAGCTGGCACAAGTAATCACAAGGAAAACTTGAGACTTTCATAAAGCAGATCAGTATACCCGGTGAGCTGACACAAGTAATCACAAAGAAAACTTGAAACACACACGCTATCAATGTTTTCGTGCATTAAGTCGGAAATCAGAAGTCAGGGTCCTGGTGTACGGACACGTCGGCCGCCGCACCAACACTGGACTCCCTGGACTGATAACCACACTCAATACGCTAAACATTATTGCTTCACATAGAAAAGATCAGAGTTCGCGGTAGAACCGAACTCCTCTGATACCAATTTGTCACGACCCGCCCTCGGGGTCCGTGCCGTGACTACCCCAAGCCCGCCTTCCATAGGCCAGGGGCTGGCGACTAGCACCAAGGCGTAATTCCCGGTAAAAAGGGAAGGCATTGCCTTTGAAAAGTAAACACACACCACAAAGTAAACAAGCGGAAAGTAAACACTAAGCAAACAGAGTACGACTGAAAGTGCGGAAAAGTAAATGGGCCAGAATACAAACCCAAACTGAAAGTAAAGTACAACTCGAAAAGGGAAAAACAGCAACTGAAAAGTAAAGGCCGCAACTCCGAGCTGTCCACTGGAAATCCCACCTGAAGGGTGGGTACAGATAGCTCCTCTGCTACACGGGTCCCGTCGTCCGCTCCGAGCACGTCCCGCCCAGTGGTCCACCTCCGGGTACCGTCCCGCTCTGCAAGCCTCAGCTAAGGTCAACGCTGTCCGTCGTCTGCAACCAACACAACGAAGTGCGGGCAAAGCCCGTGCAGGGGTGAGTATAAGCTACTCAGTAGGGACCCCGAGACCCCTGAAGGTCTCTCAAATCCACAAAGGATAAATCACGAAGAAAAGTACAATCACGAAGTAACAACCGACACTGCTTAGGTATATGCCCATACATATACCTAAGTCATCAATTCAGATACGCTCCAACCTCCGAGCCCAAGTACAACTCAGTCCACGCAGGAAAGTATACGTAATCCACAAAGGGAAGCAAAATATAATCCACACAGGATTGCACAACACAATCCACACAGGAAAACAACAGGATTCAGCTCACACAGGTATATTTCTTCAAGGACGATAAAGATGATCACTGATCCATCTAAGTCGTCGGACCCACGAAGGATCGATAGGTAACTAACCCCCGCAGAAGACCCACACAGGATCGGGCTCACACAGAACCTGTAGGCGCTGGCTCACACAGAACCGCTGAGCGCAAGGACCCACAAAGGATCGGGCTCACACAGAACCTGTAGCACTGATCCACGTAGGATCGCTGAGTGCTGTAGTCGTCGTCGTCGAATCCACACAGGATCTCTGTACTGTCGTCGTCCAATCCACACAGGATCTCTGTACTGTCGTCGTCAAATCCACACAGGATCTCTGTACTGTCGTCGTCCAATCCACACAGGACCTCTGTACTCTCGTCGTCCAATCCACACAGGATCTCTGTACTGTCGTCGTCAAATCCACACAGGATCTCTGTACTGTCGTCGTCCAATCCACACAGGATCTCTGTACTGTCGTCGTCAAATCCACAAAGGATCTCTGTACTGTCGTCGTCAAATCCACACAGGATCTCTGTACTGTCGTCGTCAAATCCACACAGGATCTCTGTACTGTCGTCGTCGCAGTCACAGTAGCAGTCGTAGCAGTAGAACAGTCGCAGCCAGCTCTAGGGTTCCCGCACACAGCAAGCTCGTACGGAGGATCCGCTTCACGAGCCGAGAGGCTGATACATCAACTGTCACGAAGACCGAAGTTGATGTATCCAAAAGTTCCGTATCGTCAACAGGAACTCAACGCAACAGACGGCGCGTCGATCGGACGCCCGGTCTGAGAGTTATTGGCATTTTCGTCTCCGGGGCCCGGTTGGTTTTTAAGGCAAAACCAACCCGACCGTACTCCACCTGCGTCCAAACCTCGGGCGGAGTATGCCAAAAGATCCGTCTCACTAAGAGGAACATTACGCGACTGACGGCACGTCAATCGGACGTCCGTAGCTCAAGATATGAGCGTTTCCGCTCCGAAGGCCCGGTTGGTTTCGTGAACGAACCAACCCGGCCGAACTCTAAGTAAACCGAAACCTTGAGTGCGATATACCGAAACGACCGTCTCGATCCAAGGATCGCGTTGCCGCAGACGGTTCGTCATTCGGAGGTCCGAGGCTCAAGTTATGAGCCAAGAACCGAATCTGGTCCGAAACGGGGGGGGTCCGGGTCCGGGCCGACCCGGCCCGACCCCCCCCTCGGGGCGGCGCGGCGGCCGGCGGCGGCGGACGGCGGCGGCGGACGGCGGCGGACGGCGGCGGCGGACGGCGGCGCGGCGGCGGCGCGGCGGCGGGCCGCGTGGCGGCGGCGGCGGGCCGCGTGGCGGCGGCGGCGGGCCGCGGGGCGGCGGCGGCGGGCCGCGTGGCGGCGGCGGCGGGCCGCGTGGCGGCGGCGGGCCGCGTGGCGGCGGCGGAAGGCACGCGGGGCTAAGCCCCGCGTTTCACAAGCGGCACGGCTAAAAGCCGTGCCTTGTATTAAAAACGGCCCCCGCAAGTGGGGGCCGGCTGAATAAAACCGGGGGGGCTTTGCCCCCCCTCCTTAAATGAACCGCCCCCCTCATTAAGAGGGGGGTCTTGAAGGACCGGCCGGGGGTTTAATCCCCCGGTTTTTATGACATCCGGCCGGCCCGCTGGCCGGCCGGTTTTACCAACGGGACCGGAATTTCCGGTCCCGCCCTCGACTTCCGACGCCGGCGGCCCGGCCGCCGGTCTTTCCTTCCGCCGCGGCCCGGAACCGGCCGCGGTCTCCTCGTCTCACCGCGGCCCGGAACCGGCCGCGGTGTTCGTCGTCCGGCGCGGTGCGACGGCACCGCGCCCCTTTCGCCGTGCCATGAATCCTCCCAACGCGGCGCGACGGCATCGCGTTCTTGAAGTCACTCCTCGGCGAAGCGCGACGGTGTTGCGGAAAATTATAAGCATGTTCATCCGCGTGGTGCGACGGCACCACGCCTCTTGCTTCCACCCGCATGAATAAAACGAGAACTAAGGAGGGGGGGTTCGGCCGTGTTCATGCGGTCCGACCCCCCTCACGTTAATTAATAACATAACTAGAATGTCCAAAAGCCTCACATTTAGTCATGCTAAAATCCATGATTCAAGAATGGAATAAAAATAATCAATAATTAACATCCCCTACCTCTGGTTTCAAGAACGAAGATCGTCAACGACCCGCGGAAGACGCGTCGCGGTGGTCGGCGTCACGGAAGAAGGACGTCGATGTCGTGAAGCGAGGATTCGAAGTTCTTTGACGACGATTTCGTCGCGGGAAATCGTCGCGGAAGAGATGACGCGGAAGAAGACGTCGTCGGTGTCGCGGGTATGGCGTCGCGAAAGACGATTCCCGAGAACGTGGAGTTCTTCGTCGATGTTCGAAGGTTCTTCGCGTTCTTCGTCAAAGCTTGAAGAAGAAGAAGATGAAGGCTCCAAATTCTCTCAAGGTGGCTAGAGAATTCTAACCCAAATAAAATAAGCTAAGTCTTATTTTATTCACACAATTATCAATTTGAATTTCAAAGGTTTGAAATTCAAACAATTCAAACAATTCAACTCCATTAATTAACAAAGTTGTCATGTTATTAAAAGAGGAGTTTAAGGGGGAAGTTGAGAGGTTACTAAAAGATTTAGGGGTTCGTGTGGGCCCCACCACACTTAATCCTCCCAAGGGAGGTTAAGTGGGTGTGGGTCCCACTTCCAACCCCCTTAGGTAGGTTTTTTTTTAATAAGTTTAAATAAAATTTGTTTTACACAATTTTATTTAACTTAACTGAAAAACCCCAAAACGTAACTTTCAACCCGCAACAAACGCAACTCCCGAAAAGGTCTCATTAAGCGAAAATCGGCGCTGCGAGTTCATCGGTGCCCTCGGATTTTAATTCCGAGCACCGGATGAAAAGTTAGGAATTCCCGCTCGTTCGTTCACTGAACGTACCCGAGCCAAACTTCGGAAATTAATTCCGGGCACTCCGGGCCTCGGAATCAGGTGCCGTCTGAAACCGCGCTCTTGTAAAATTCTAAAGAAAATTAAGAAAAAAAATTTCCTTGAATTTTACGGGTCTTTACAACATAAGACATTAATGAAATTAAAATAATATTTTTCATAAAATCTTGGGGTGTTACAGTGTGTATGAATTTTCCCTAAGTAAATCTCATCATTCAACCATTAGTAAATTATTATGTGATTTAGATCACTGAATAACTCTCTATACATATATTCTATATAAATTTACAAAAATATGGAAATAAAATTTGATTTTATTAATAAACTTGTGATCATATATCAAATAATGTATGATCTTGATCATAAAATGGAAATATTTATTCTCTGATGGGAGCTAATTTAATAAATAATAGATGATTTATCTTTTTGAAGAATATAGGTTGTGTTTTTTACATTATGTTGGTAAATGTTTTGGGTATATATATTTTTGTATGAGAAATTTTTGGGAACAATATTATTTACTTATAATTATCATGTTGATCATAGAAGGATTTAAGAACACAACATTCTAACATTTTATATTCAATATCAGTTGGAAATACATTGGAGGAGCCTAAGGTTAACTAAATATAAAATGTATTATGTTGAACTTATTGTGTGATTTTTGTGGAAAATAAGAAAATGTACGTTATTTATCAATATAATATGACTTATGATAACATTTTTTAGCAAATAGTCATTGAAATAAGGAATTATTTTATACAGGAATGTTATGATCTATTAAAATATAATTTTGGTAACTTTTCCAAGACCAATTCATCTTGAATATTGTTTTTTGGAAGAAGAGATGATGCATACATTCATTAAGGAAAATAAAAATGATGAAGATATACTTATGAAATGGAAATAAATATATTATGTACATTTTCTCATGTTCTCAACGTCCATTGAAAGGGAATACCACACATATAAGAAATGTATATTGAAATAAATAACTAATCATTTTTACTTTATTTATGATGAATCAATTGTCTCTTCACCCCTCATGGATTTTTGATTTAGTGGTCATTAACATTAGCAAGGCACTTTCTCGATCACCCACTATTATCCTTTGGGTGATATGTTTCTCGAATATTTCAAAATTCTAACTTACTAATAATGTTAATCATATATAGGGACATGATTACGTGTTATATTTTGTAATCTATATATTAATCATTTTTTCCTTTGTTAAGGATATTTTATTATCCCATTATATTATATGTGTATTCAACATTGGTATTTAACAAAAAGTATCCTCTGAGAATAAAGAAAAAAATTTAGGGGGTATAATTTATTTATTGTGGGAAATTTTAACACCCATAATGTTTAGTTAAAATAATAACAATATTGATATATTATATAACATAAAAAACCAATATTTATTAGAATTGATATATATTATAAAAATATTATTAGAACATATCTATTGATTTGGTGGGTATTATTTTATATAAACTATATCAAAAAAAATATAATCTACTAACATAGTAAAATATTATTTGTGAATTTTTAAGAAATATGTACACTATTTTTAATGAAGTTGTTTTATTTACAAATAAAAAAGATTCATTAATATTTTTTTCTTTTTTGTGTGGAAAATATATATAATTTCGACCACATTTCGAAAATTATTTTTAAAAATGAAATTAATATTTTAAATCAAAATTTTTAAATTATATTAAAATAAATTTATTATAATTTTATGAAAATATTTCTTTTCCGTGAAGAGTTAAAAATATTAATTGTTTATAGAAAACCTTCTTTTTTGTCAAGGAATCTAAAATAAAATTCTTATAAAATGATTTTAATAGTTAAATTATTTCATTTGTATTATTTATAATCCAAGTAAGGAAATTCTAATTAATGTTACATAGAATTTTGGTATAAATCATTTTTATTTTAGTGGAAGTATTTGTAATTGGAAAACTCATATACGTTGCATTTTTCAAGATTTTTTTTTATTTCAAATTCATCAATTTCAATGTATTGAATGAAAAAAACGGATTTCACATTGGCAATGTGGGTGTTAAAATATTTTATATCGGTCCCTTTTATTTTTTATTATGTATAGTAAACTTTTAAAATATGTGCCACTAAAGTAAGGGAAAAACATGTAAAACAAGTGAAATCATTGGGCTGTTATTTAATATTTTTCTAACAACTACCATTTTTTATTAGATTAGTTTAGTTTATACACACCCATTAAAATTCATAAAAATAATACCATTTGTTCATTTATCATTTATTATGAAATTTAAATTATTTAGAATTAGAATAAACACAAAATATCACTCCCTTGACATTAAAATAGTAACATTTTGATACACAAGGATAAAATTATGATATGTTTTGTAATATATTTTTATTTTAATGATAAATTTATTTTGTTATAGATTATTATTTTTAATTTTTAATGATTGAATAATTCCCTCCAATTATAACATAACACATGCACAATATTTTTTCAATTACATGAAAACCCAAATTATTGTTTTTAAAAATATTAAATGCAGTATAATATGTGTGAATAATTTAGTTCCATGAAAATTTTATTTAAATGCAATATATTAGGGATTTTTTAATGGATATATTCAAATTACATAAAAATATTAAAATATTTATATTCAATGTAAATGAATAGTTCCATAAACCACATTAATTATATTTTATATTATACACAATTTAAATAAGTAAAATTTATATAATAGTAATTCATGAATGTTTTAATGAGTATTAATAGTAAGAGATAAGGGTAATGACATAACCAAAAGATGACCAATTTTTTTGGATATATTTTTTTTGATGCATACATGTATAATCATTATATTATACCAATTTTCATTCACCTTTTAATGAAAATTACATTATATTAATAAAATAAATAATGTAATTTCAACAGTTCCCCACCCATCAATCAAAAATGGATATCTAATCTCATTATTTTTTCATAATTTTCAGTCATCGTGATCTAAAAATACCTACCAAAATACTGTTTGAGCTTCTGTCACCGTATCTTTTTTATCCACATATTAATTAATTGTATCTTTTATAAAATAATTGATTTAGTATATTAAATATTCTTAGTTTTTTTCATTATTTAATAGACATTTTCCACCTTCAATCAATCTTCTAGAAAGAGAAACCATTACATGTGCATATATTTGGCATTAGGTCCCTATGTTAAAGTGCAATTATTTTTATCCCCAATTTACAAGGATGGTAATAATGGTGGATTTAATGAATTTATATATTACTTTTTGTAATATTTAAATTGTTTTGCGGTAAATTATTATTTACCTATATTTAATTCCATCCATTGAATATTGGAAACAACTTTCAAATTTACAAACATTGTATCATCTCCATGAACTATGCAATTAATTTTACTATCATTGGAATTTATAAATTAATGTAAATATATAGATAGATATAATAAATATATATAGTATTAATATCTTCTTTAATATTCTAGATATGATGTATCCATTATCATGTTAATAACAGAGTCTTCCAATAAAAATTATGCATTATAGATAAATTTGCTATCACTGGGAATTGTGGTTTTTAAAAAAATATTTACTATATAGGTGATAATATATAAAAATTATATAATATATGGTATGATATATTTATTAATATATTTTTATTTATTATAAATAAAATTTGAAGGCATATAGTGAAATATGACACTTGTGGTAATTGAATTTCTCGACTATCTTCTAAATATGCTAGACATACTCCATATTCAATAATATTTTCCTTTTTGTGGTGTATATTTTTCCCATTAATGTATACCATAATTATATTTAATAAATTTACTGGTTTATATATATCCAACAATATTTCTACCATTAAAGATGTTTTTATTCCAAAGATACAAAATATGTATGGGTTATATCGTTCAATCACATTTTATTCGAGATTGTTTGTACATGCTTTTCCATTGATGAAATTATATAAACCATATCAAATATATCCATATAATTTTATTTGCCAATTTTTATTTCTATATATTAAAATTTTCCTTAAATTTTTCTCTATTTTAGAAATCAAGACCCTAAAATATTATTTTAGTTAAAAAACATTTTTTCCCATCAATTAAATATACTTTTTCATTGATCTACATGTGTTTTAAAAATATATTCAAGGATGTTTTTAATAATTTAATATTATTTTTTAATATCATTTCAACCTGTGAATTTTTTTATACAAAATTTTTTAAATGAATATTCTAATCCTTTTTGGAATAATGTAGTTTTTACATTTTATTAAAAATGATCATAGAATATTTATTCTAATATATACAAGATGAACATAGTATCCCACCTTCATAAAAACATAATTCCATAAAATCCGATTTAAATTATTCAATCGTTATTTTTAAAGGATTTTTTTTCTAATTATATTGAAAATAACAGAATTCCAAATAATTACATTCTAAATAATAATATATTTTCCTCATGAAATAATTGAAGTGATGTTTTAAAGTAATTATTCTCAATGATGACATCATTTGATGTTATTTATTTTTTAATAGGGATATAATATTATTATAACAGTCTTATTATTTTTATGGGTGGTTTTTTAATTATGATGATATTTCCATGAAACTCAATCTCTTTTACACTAATTTAGTTTTGATTAAATATAAAATGTCCCCATGATCATGTGGAATACACATGGATATATAACATCTATTTGATCGCTGAGTCCATTATATATGGCTAATTAATTTGGTAATGATGGATAACTATTAAGATAAATATTTTATGCCTGGAACTAATTTTTTGTTGAAAAATTAATGAGTATACCTGGTTATCATTTCCTTAGGATTATGTGTAGTCCTTATTTTCATGTCCTTATGTCTATCTATGTTCTTGGATTTTGATAGAATTTTATTTAGAATGGACCTGTTTTTCTTATCTATAATGTTATGCTAGGGCCTAATATCATGTGTGTATCTTAATTATTGAAAAAATATCTTCTTATACTTGTTCACAATACTATTTTCTTATGATTTACCTCATTATTATGTATATATTATTCTCTTGTGGATCATGTTTTTTTTATTAAATTATGATTCATGTATTCTAAACTCACATGTGTTATACCATGTCATTGAATTATGGTCTATGATACAAATGTATGGTTGTTCAATTTTATGCTCCTATTATCATACCATAATGATCATTTCATGATTATGGTATCATCGATAACTCCCTTAATTACCGTTGTTAAAAATATCGTCTCATAAATTGTTCTGATTCTATTCACTATATTGGGAAGAAATGTTTTATGAATGTCATAACTATAATACTAGTTTTTAATGACCTTTGTCAGAGATTTTGAAAATCATTTAGTAAATTAAATGTTTATGTATCTACACTAAAAATACATTAAACCTCTACAATATTTGAGTTTATATTTATATAATAATTCAATTTTAAAATATTAATATATAATATAAATATATGAATAATTTTTGTTGTTATAGTTGTCAGAGTATATATGAGTTTTATTTAAAATCCAATATCCTAAATTAGTGGTAGACATGGAAATTTTTTTTGAGATACATCAACAACTCTCAAAAAATTAGAATATATTTTATGTTAAGTATCCCCCAACCATATGAGATAAATAACCACAATAAATTAGATTTCAGACAGTTATAATATAGGTAATATTGAATGGACGCTTCATTCTATATACAAATTAAGAAAAAATCATTAAATGGTTTAGAATATCAAATGTGACATCCCATAGATATTAATATGATATCATTGTAAATGGAACCAATAAATGCGAAAAATACCATTAAATTAAACTATATGAGTACTAATAATATATGTTTGATGCACATTCCTACATATATAAATTTGAGAAGAATCATAGCCTTGATATGAAATCATGAAACCATTGTAATATTTTACTAAAAATTCAACATAAAATTAATGATTTAGTATTTTGATTCCCTTTTTAAATATATAAATATGAAAGAGTAGTTTGAAGAAGAATAAAATAATACATTAGTGTTTCTCACTTATACAATAATTGTATCTTTTAGGATGTTTTTTCATATCACACATCAGTAATATTGATCACATTAAATTTCCCATTGTCAGTTTTCATAATAGGATGCTAAAAAAATTATCATCAATAACCCGATATTCAATAACTGGATGACATAAGTACCATAATTCATTCACTATAAACACAAGATTATATGTGCTTCATACTAGTGTAATTTATATCCATTAACATCAGTAGATAACAACAACCCATTGCAATTATATTTGATATTCCAAAGACCTTACATGAAATAGTTAATTAATTTAAATATCAACTCAATAAAAATTTCATCATTGTTTATTTACACATTAAAAATCTAAATAAATACTCATCTTCTTCCATATTTGATAATTTTAATACAAATTTCCTTTTAATTCCATCATTATCATCTTATCAAACAAATGATATTTATTAATGAATGAAATCTCTAATTATATCAGGTTATCACATTGAATTTTTATTTTATAGTTAATAAAATCTATTATAGCCAATTTTATTCAATGATTTCAATCTATTTCACGGATAAATAAACATATCATATATTTTTATTCAAGGATAATACTCAAAACATGCCTCAAATTCAATATAAAATTTTCCACACTGGTACCAATGGATTCAGCATCCATCTATATTAGCTCATAAAATGCCTTCCCCATTTTTGAATGATGAATATTGGGAATGCACGTTTTGGTAAAAACACTCTAAACATATCCTATTCTATAGTGTAAATTCGTTCATGTTTCCTTATATTCTTCATAAGAGTTAACCATTAATCTATTTCACCTTAAAAAATATTAGTTTTTAAAATAATTATTTCATGCATTGAGCACTAGAGAGAACAAAATACATTTTAATTCATTTGAATCCAATTCTCTAAAGAATTTATCATTATACAGACTAAAATATTGTGTTCATTATCTCATTGAGGACATAATAATATGTTATTCCCATGATTTCCCATTTGAGATCTCATCATAATTCATGGAATGTGAAATTTGGGTAAGAATAGAAAAAATATTTTCCAATCCTACTACCAAAAATTGGGCTTCATTTGAGGAAAAAAATACTTTGTTCTCAATCACATTCAATAAAAACAAGATTATTTCTTATTTAATCAATAAATAAAAAGAATAAAACATTGTTTTTGAAACAATAATCAATGATAAAAATCATATAGTCCGGGAAATATTTATAATATGTCTATCTCTTATGAAATTATTTTCAATCTATGGTAGACAAATCATATAATAAGTTGTATATAGTCATTATCAATTTAAATAAATCGTAATTGTTTATAAATATACTTCTAATTTTCCCAATAATGTCAACGAGGAGTGTTTATTAGTGTTTGTAATTTAAACCCCACTCATTATTAAAATTTGATGATGAAGTTATTACCCAATCCACCACATTTAGATACATTATTACAATTTTAATTTTTTCCATAAATTCATTGATATTCTAGTGCATGTAGTAGGGTATATTCTCTAGGAATAATACACTCAATTAATTAACATATATTAGGTTTTTCTCTTGTATATATTATAATCCTATGGGTTCTAATATATATTATATGTTCATAGCTTCAAATAACATGTAAATTTTTTTAAATAAATTATATAAATCTATTGATTACATATATAAATTTTATATCTTATTAAATGATTAACCCATACATATCTTTATGATCCACACCATAACTGTGAATAATTAGTGTCCTTTAAAACAAGGTCTCATAAAATAGTGGAAAAAATATCTATATTATCTCCCATTATGGGTTTCACAACTAGTACCCTTATTTATTATATCATACATAAAACTATTCTCTGCATACCAGAGAAAATAAAACACAGTAATTCCTGGGAACATTATCCTAGTAAGTGTAAATATTGGAAATTACAATCAATGATCAAATGTAAGACTATATTTGTAATTTGGGAAGTAAAACATGTGTTAAACATTTAAAATACCAAAAATAACTGTTCATCTATCATAGTTGTGTGTCACGGAATAATTCATGGATGTCCAAAATACATGTATCCAAAATTAGTAAAACAACATAATAAAATAATGCCTAACATTTTCAAATGATCAAATACAAAATGAGTGGAAGAAATTGTGGAGAAATTGTAACCATATATATCTTATGAAAAGGATACCTAATAACAAATTAATCAGAATTTAGGAATCGGTTAAGAAGATGTATAATTTATTTTTCCATGGGATATCATCCTATATAAAAATGTTGGGATTTGTATAACCAACTATGTAATAGATTATTGGTGTTAGATAACCACTATTGTACCCTTTATCGATATAATGTATTAATCATTATTGATTAATTTGTAAAATATAGTAGTCCCACCAATCACATAATCATAATTAATTTATATGTTTGTTAGAAAATCATGATAAAATTTTTCATAACTTCAATAAATAATCCATGGAAATAGAAATTGGTTTCATTAATATATAATTCCAGTAATAGAAATACATCCACAAAATAATAAAAATGGTAATATTGGAACATATTAAATTTATATAAAAAAAACATAACATGATGTTGTTATATATGAAAATAATAATAAAATATCAGAAAACATTTTTTTGAGGAAAATTCCATTATCATTTAGAAATTGCAACATTAAAATATATTAATTTCTTAAATATTAATGAAAAAATTTCTTTTAAAATAAGAATTGAAACTTTTAATGGATGTTTCTAATCATATAAAATTCATTACTGATGGAAAATTCATTAATTGTTTTCACATTAACAGATATCATTCTTTAAAAGTTTTTATAAGAGTCTGAAGTACATTGTATTGAAAATAAAAATGATATTACATTTAATAAAATTTAATGTTAATTATATGTAAAAAATACAACATGAAATTATTAGTGAGTGTTAAAAATATTCTTTAAATCATGTTAAATATAATATTGTTATTTAGAAAAAAAGTCATCACCAAAGAAGGAAATAAATTCAGTTTTCATTATGAAAAATTCCTCAATCACTTGAGTACATAATGAAGTGAAGTTTAATTGAAACATGTAATCTACATAAAAAACATATAATAATATTATTGAAACTCTTTATATATTGATATTATAATTCCATCCACTTAAATTTAATCATAAACCTACCATGTAAAGCATGACATTCTAACATAAATCCCTTACCTCTTATTTTCCTTTCATTGTATGCACTCCATCCACCTGTACAATAGATTTTAATTTATCATGATTCTATAAAAAATATTAATAGCTATAATACCATATGTGGTAAATTTATCCAATTTCGAATCTAATTAATCAATTTTCTATTATAAAAATCGTCACTTGGGTGTGTTAATTGATTTTTGTTCATGTAAGTTTTTTTAGATGATATTTTCCTTGAACATTTTGAATAATTAAATCATATTTAGAATCATTATTTATTTATTATTATAATGTTTAAAAATTAAATAAAATTTCCTAACCATTCATAATCATTTGTTATGAATTATTAACTATATCACATCTTGAGGATGGTAGTCTATGCGTACACATGAGTGTTGTCTTCCACATATTGATGGAAAAAATGAAATAAAGTTAAATAATAATTCCTCATTATAGAATAATTATAATAACATAAATACTATATATTTATAAATTAAATATATAAAAATAACAAACACTAAATGATTGTGATGGAAAATTAATCATATTTATTATTTTATATTTTTCCTGTTTTGATTGATACAATAGAATTAGTGATGGTTGTAGAAAGAATAAAACTAGAATCACTTCATTATTATTTATACCTCTTCTTTGAGAGATCTCTATTGGGATAAACATTAATTCTTTATATATTGGTTGTAGAAGTAAAACATGGGTGAAATGTTAAACAGGGTGAATCAAGTAATATGTTTTTTATGGATTTTGAAGATATATTTGTCAAATTTTGTGAATAATTTTGATGAATAGTTATCCTTTTGGAGTGAGGAAAGGGACAAACATGTAATTGCCTAACATATTTCAATAATATGAGGTCACTTTTAATAGAATATGGGATAAAATGGAAAATTATTTCAATGAAATATAATATAAGTTTTATATGTCATAAAATAATAATAATGTTGTCATTTTATTAGGAATTCATACACTTAGTTCATAGATTAACCCCATAGTAATCTTATTCTATCCATAACCATAATAAAAAAATATAAGTGTTAATATAATTAATTATGAAAAAAATTATTTTATTATTCTTAAATTTCAGTATCATTGTGTTTTAAAATTATGGAATAAATATTACCAAATTATATATATATATATATAGATATGGCATAATTTACTTTTATATTGGAATGAAAAACATAATGAAAAATCATTTTTAGAAAAATAATGTTATTTGCATAAAAATGAATTTACTAATATTAAATTCATTATAAAACATTAAATGATTGTTAATATATTTTATTTAACAAATAATATATAATTTTATGTAAAAATATTAAAAATTAGATATTAATTTAATCAATTATGAAAAAAACAGTGGTCTTTTTTCTAATTATCTTTATTAAAAAAATATTGTGTTTTATGTCAAAAAATGAACATATACAGAAATCATGTATTATTCAGATTAATATGTAATTAAATAAATTATATATAATTAAATTATATTATGTAAAATTAATATAAATTGAAAAATACATTTAAAATTTTAAATTAATTTATTTTAATAAACATTAATTTATAGTTTTGAAAAAATTCATTTTCCCCATTCACTGTAATATATAATTTTTATAAAAATTTGGAAGATTAACCCATGGATAAGAAGGAAAATTTGTGTTAAAAAAGAAATTAAGTTACTAAAAAATTTAAATGTTTTATAATATATTTATAATTTCTATTGTAAAAATTCAATAAAAACCCATTTGGGAGAAAAAATTGAAGAATAAAATAACTACATAAAACTGCCTACATAATTTATATGAATTAATGAATAAATTTTAATTATTTAACCCCCTTACACATATGTTTTACAATTTTTTGGTTTTTATTAACACTTACCAAAATAATTACTACTTTATAAAGGATTTTTTTTACGATAGTCCATTTTTTCTCAGGGTAGTCTATAAAGAATTTTATTGAGAACATTGTGTTTATTTCATATAAAATATAATAAAATTATTGTTTTAATTTGTAACACATTAAAATTAACTTATAAAAAATACATCACTCTAGTATTAAAAATTTATTATAAATCTCCTTTATTAAGTCCTTTAATATCGTCGTACCATCATTTAATTAATTCCTTTCAGTTAACTTTTTTTCCTCTTTAACTAGCTGTGTCATGGGACACTGGATGACATAGAAATTTTATTTAGGAAATTTATCTAATGATTAGGGATATATGTTTGTTCAAATAAATGGAGTCTATGAATAAACATGTAATGGTTTATTGAGGAACTCCCCATGATTGATAAACACCCAATGTTGGATGGGTTTTCATGTATGATTCTATTTTTTTCATTATCTACTAGGAATCTACATTCCATTTTATGGGAGTACAAAACATTTAATGTTCTCTAGGATCATTCCATGATATGAGTGCACAAAAATATGGAATATATGTCGTATGTAAATTTCAAGTCAATTTATTATCAAAAACATTTTCTAAATAAAAATTCAGAATTTTGTTTTGCTTTATAATGACCATATTGATTACATGACATGTAAGGGGTTATATTCCACATAAAACTCATTGATAGTGATTTTGGGGTGTTGTTTGAGTGATATTTTTAATTATTCAATGTTCATCAATCTTGATCACGACCTAATGGCCTTCTAATGAAATGATAGAGAACACCAACACATTTTGATCATTTCATTTGGTGATTGGTCATTATTTTAGTTGATGTATGTTTTTATGAGTGATTAATCCATTTTTCTTCTTCATTTCTTGGATCTTGGTCTCACTGATTCTTTTCATTATTTTCTCTCTTTACCTTTGGAGGTAATTCATTTGATTCTTTTCTAGTTCGCTTTTGTGAACTTATTTCAGGGGTTGATCCATTATTGGTTTGGGTGTGGTGGGGTTGTGTTCATGAGGCATGTTGAGACTAACTAATTTTCATTCTCATTTGTTAAATTTAATCAATTCTTAGATGTTAATATTAATTATAGGGAATCTATTATAATTTTTCATCTTCCTTTTGGTGGATTCCATTGTAGGTGTGTGTGACCGATGTTTTGAGGAGGGTGGTTAGGTATTTAGCATCTTTTATTGAAATTTATTTCTCCTATTTTTTAAAGAAAAATTATAAATATAATTTCATTATTGATAGATTTATTTTGTGTATATGGAAATTCATTTTTGATAAAGTGTGTTTTTCCCCATGCTTTAGTAAATGAAATGTGTTTTTAAAAATATTATGAAACAGATTTATGGAATGGATTTCAAAGTATGATATGATAAAATGATTTGAAGATTTTTTTCAATATATATCTCTTAGAGACCCTTGGGTACTAAGGTGAATGTTTTAAAAATTTGGATTTCCTAATGTTAGGGGTTTTCTCATGGTGCTGCCATCTTCTCTATATGCCAATTGTATTTGGTACATGTTATAAAAATTCAGAAGTTCTTTTTTTGGGTTGTTCCTCAACACTCTAAACTCGAAGAATATGTATAGAGGCTTGATGTGTGTTAAGTTATTTATGAACAGGTACTAGTTTCCATGCTGTTTTGACCAACTATGATCCTTGATGTGGTTTTACCTTTGATTTCTACCGAATTTAGGCTATTTTGGTTTGTACTATTTTGATTTTACTATAATGGATTTAATATGATAAGTTATTTTTCATTTGGGTTATCATGAAATATCTACTTTGATATATTTATATTAAATTCCTTGAAATTGATTTAACTTCATTATTTGGAAATGTGAAAAAATAAAAAGATGAATGTTTTCCCATGATATTGATAAAAAATGATAAAATTAATCTCACAAATTTATTCATTAATGTTGTGATTTTTTTTACTGTTTAGAGACATTATATGGAACACTTGTGTGAGACCCTTCTTGATCTGTAAGCTTCAAAACTGCTTACACCTTTAGTTGTGCATAGTATATGTCACATATTTCGACGTATGTAAACACATGAAGCCGTAGTGATACAATAAGGATTTATAATTTCAGGGTTTGGGTAGCTAGATGGTGAGATGGTGGGAGATTTCTAATGTTATCACATGGTTACTATTGGATTAGCTATTACGGTTTACTCATCCATTACATTTGGACCTAACTCATTGATATTGATTATTCTACCTTTTATGTTGTATCACTACATTTTATTTAATTATGTTATTATATATATTTATTCATGTTTTCTATTGTTGATTCTTTATACACATGTGTGTGAATATCATGTTTTGCACATCATGTTTTGAAAAATCATTCACACAATCTGTTTTATTACCCTTGTTCCAGATTTCATCCTTTGTGGATCAGGAATGACCAACTTTTGTTGTGAACTTTGGGTTGGTTACATGTTAGAGAGGGAATATAGGTCAGGATAATCCTCATTTTGTATCAATGGATTTATTTTATCTATATTTCTTCTCTATTGATGTTTGGTAGACCAAAGATAGGATCTTAGGGGCATGAGAGGTAGGTTATAATGAGTGCATGGACAGCTCCTCCCATTATGAGACTCAATTTACATTGCGATATTAGGATATGTTTCACATTTCATGAGTTCATTCAATTAATTTTATTTATTAAGGGATTTTTGTTTGAGCTGAGATTATTTTTTTTCTAATTGTTTATTTTATTATGGTGTGCAATAGTATGCCTCCGAGATGTGATATGATGGTTCTATGAGAGGGTGAAGATAATTCCCATAAATAAAATCCTATAATAGATTAGAACATTTTATATGATATCGTATAATGAGTTAATGACATTGAGAATAATTTTCCACACACTCAGAATGAAGTTATCAAGGATCATTTGGATGATGTAGGATAAAGAGATAAATCATGGGAGTTATTATGTGTTAATATATAGTCATTTAAAGTCACAAATGATCCTCAAAAGATGGAGGAATTTATTGACAATATTGATCATTTCATCATCCTAATGGATAGAACATATACTTTCAAGGTGATGAGTGTGGTGTTCAAACTTGAGAGTCCCAGTAAGTTTGGGTGGGATTATATAGTACCAAGGGATTAGCACATTGGCTAGGACTGGAAGGTTATTAAGATTCACTTCTTCCATTAGTTTTATGTAGACTAAATCATGATGGTGATGTCTTTGGAGTTCCTCTCTTTATAGAATGGATATCATTCTATGTCATTGTACACCAATCGGTTTGATGAGATGGTTCATTTTTTCAGCAGTTGTTTTAAATAATTATCATCACAAATATTATACATATAGGAATAGTTTTTTACCACATATCTGATCATAGAAATTTATAATGAAGACTTTTAAATATAAAGAACTCTCGGATATGTAAATGACTTATGAAAAAAATATTTCACCTCGGGTTGGATATTATTACCCTTATCTTCAACTTGTGCCAATATTAGGGGAACATAATGTAAAAAAAGGGAACTGGAAGGATCATCATAGGAGTGAAAGAGGTGGTCTCAGTAGAAGGAATAATCATATAAGCCTTCTTCATCTAGTGGTGTGTCTACACCTTTCTATCATTGTGTCATGGTCATATACACATGGTGTTCTCATACTTCACATGAAAATATGTGTAACCATTGTGGACATTATGATCATGTGCAACCCTTTTTCAGGCTATGACTACTTAACAATATGGTCAAGTATCATCAACAGCAAAGGATACCGTGGCGCATTCAGATGCATCAAAATTTTTTCCTAAATTACATTTCCAATCATACTTTAGAGAGGGATGATGATTTTATTATTAACATGGTGTCGTGTATGCATCAGGTTTTGTTACCATCCAATCGTTTGGAACCACCAGAGCTAAAAGTGCTCAACATTAAATTTGGAAATCTGATGCTTAAATGTTTTGTTCACCCAATTGATTCAACTTGGACATCCCAAATTATATTTTCCAATAAAGAAAATGGTCCACTAAAGATTTAGTGTTGAACTATGTAAATGTTATGAATAATGCTCCATTGGATCGTGTGGATTATTTTTTCATTAGTTATTGGGGAAAATTGGTTTTTGATGATTGATAATCGTCCGAGTTACCATCATATCAGAGTTCAAAAGTATAATTTATTAAATAAATCTTTTATGTATAGGTAAGGCCCTTTCAAATATTTTGTGATTTCAATTAGTCTGACTAATTCTACTATTGTTTTTATAGAATTTGTGAATTGAATATCCCATCTGTATCTTTATACATTATGGTAGTGTTTATGGATGATACTTCAGTTTACTCGTGATCTGATCATGACAATGAGAAACATATTTTTTTTCATTATGAAAATATTGAATACTCACTAATTTTATGTAAATAATTCAAAATTAAATTTTTTGTTCATATAATTGATGGTATTAGGGAATGTGATTTTTGAGAATGGATTACCAATTATCCTAATATGGTGGTAGTTTTCTTGTTATAAGAATAACCACATAATGTATTTTATGTTCAAATGATCCAAGGTTTTGTTGGATTTTATAAATGGTTCATCAATGATTTTTAACTATTGGCATCACTATTCACATATGTTACCAATAATGGTTTGAAATTAACATGGGATGAAAAGTTTCAATCTTCTTTAGGTGAGTTGGAATGAATTCTTATATTAGCTCCAATTTGGATGTTACTTGTTCCTGGAAGGGTTATTTGTTTTTATATGATTATTATGAGGTGGGTTTGGGTTATCTAATCTATAATTATGATAATGTCATTTCTCACAACAAACATAATCATTGACCCTTGTGAATAATCACCCCACTAACGATTTAAAACATTCCATAGTTATTTATATGATAATGTTTCAGTGGTGTAATCTTTTTTGGGAAATATTCATATTATTTTCTAACTATAAGAGTTTGATCAATGTATTTTCTCATAAATACATGAAAATTAGACTAAGGAAGTGGGAGGGATATCATCATATGCTTTGCTTTATTATCGCCAACACCCTAGGTAAGGGGAATGTTGTCATAGATTTTCTCAATATAAAAGTTCTATCACAATATGTTTTTCAATAAAAAGAAGAGAGGAATCTTATGAAACTTTTTCTAAGTTTCATCTTTATTCTCAATATGATGTTTCATTTATAGTTAAGTCCATTTTTTCAGTTATCATCATCTCTCCTTGAGTTTTTTACATAGGGATAGTATTCAGATGACAAGTTCGACGCAATTAGATAAACCCTATATGGCGGGTAGACAGTTTTGGTTGGTCGTTATCTTCAGATGCAATTTTTAGTTTTAGGGATTTTTTTTCATCCTAACAGTATTTAAAAGATCATTCTTTATCATAAATTCTCATGTAAAATTCATTTGGGAGCAATGAATATATATTCTGATAAGAGATAGTGATTCTATTGATCAGTTATTAATCATGACGTAGTTTATTATGTGTCCCACTGTTACTTCAACCTAAACATAAAGGCAGATCATATGAAACCTTCTTGTTTTCCCCATACACTTATATTGATGTTTATGAAATGGGACACATTATAAATGGACAAAAAATTTGTATTACAATGGACTCCTAGGTGGAATAATTTATTCTTGGGGTGATTTTGTTGTTAACAATGTTAGCCTTTTTCATTTAAATTAGAAACACTACTAAATATGACCATCGGGGTAAGCTGTATGAGGTGGTTATTTTTTAGTTACATGGGGTTATTTATGATTCTATTTAATATAAGTATCCTAGGATGAACTATAGGTTCGCTAGGAGTCACTATAAAGTGATGTGAACTAATGTTATATTGAGTATAACTTATTACCCATAAATAAACTATCATAATGAGCATGCTATTTAGATCCTAGAGGCTATGATCTGTCCATATGTATTAGATTTTTTTGTACTATGGGATGTCAATATTGGACCAATTTTGTTTTCTTATGACAACAGTTATCATTCTTTAAATATAATCGATTCTTTAGAGGCTCTGTATGATCACGCATGCAGTTCACATCTTCATTGGGTAGAGGTTTTTGATGTTTCTTTAGTGGGACCATGTTTTTTTTAGGATATTTCTATGAGGATTTATGATATAAGTCAAAAAATAGTTATAACACGGATTATATATAAATATTATGCATATCTAAAGTTTAATCCATTGTAGTTTTCCAATGGTGACTGATGTTTCTTGAATGTTTCTCTTTGGATGGGACATCATCGGATTAGAAAAAAAAGGGAATGATGGATCCAAGATATTCAAGATTGTTCAGGGTCACTAACATAGTTGGAAAATTTTATAATCGATGAGAAAATCCAATTTTGTTGATAGGTATTCATGATGTTTTCCACTTATCAATGATCGGGTTATACCATCTCAATCCATATCATATTTTGAGATTGGAAGCGATTGAACTATAGCAAGATGATTCTTTTGTGGAGCATCCAATATAGATCATTGAGTTTCAACTGAATGTCCTATATATGAATTAGATATTTTTTGTCATAGTTTTTTATTGGCAAGGGATAGATTATTATGATACATGGGAGCACATGTCATTGATTTGGGGGTCATGGAATCAAATATTTACTAGAATTAATTATTATATATTACTTCTTAGAGATATAAAATGTTAAGGTGGATAGATTATAATATTAATTTTCCCAATTTCTAGTAACTCCCTTATCAACAATTTTCCCCTTTAATTGGGTGCATCATTGGATTCCCAGGGATAGAGAACATTTTCTATGTAAAAAGAACTAATGTTCAGTGAGGTTAGTGTTTTTATGTAAATTAGTTTGGGTATAATCATATAATGGATTATTATGTTTCCCCCCAATGTTATGAGAATGGCTAAGGTGGTTTGGGATTACATTAATGAATATACAGATTTCACTATATGTTTGGAATTTTCATGTTATATAATAGGAGTGAATTGTGTGTAATTTTCTAGAGGATCATTTTTTTTCTAAAGGTGGAGGAAAGACCCTTTTAATTGAATCATAAAAAGGTGCAAGGAACACAAAAATAATATAAACGATAGGTCAAACAACAGATTAATACCTCTATCATGAGGTCCCATGATTTTTTTATGATATTTTCAGTGATCCTTCTTTCTTTTTCCCGTAATTCCCCCAATCCATTTCACGACAATGACTACATCCCCGACCTCTATAGTGGAGAGCCTCCAAATCTTGTGCTTGTTGTAGAAGAGTTTCAATGTCCATGTCTGAGTCTGAGACATCAGAGTAGGTTCCATTCCTTTCCACATTTTCAGCCCTTCCATTTCTGCTTCCACGATTTCTAGCAGGTTGCCCACACTTCCCACCACTAGTTTACTGCCAAGAGTTATCCAAATCATCATTGTTAGTAACAAGGTGTTGAGGTTTCACCTGAGGAACGCAATATTCTGACTGTGACTCAGTAGGGTGCTGGATTTTGGAAGATTCTCCCTACTGCATAACTCTATGCAACTTAGAGGTGTATTCAATTTCCATTTTCTCTTTTGGATGATTCACTATATTCCTTTATTCCTTAATATCTCCTAAAGTAGGTATGCTACAATTTTCTTAATCATCCACACCCGGTGTGGGGTTAACAGAATGATGCCTTGCATGAGAGAAGGCAGTCTCGAAATGTATATTTCTATCATGGGAAGTAATAGAGATCAAAGGGTATTTTGAAGACACATGAGATTCAATAGATGCACTATCTGCATCTTTGTAGGGATCAAGAATTGCAGTAGTTGAGGATTTTGTCTCTTTTGTAGGAGTACTCTCAATGTTTCTTGATATTGAGGGTTTCAGCGAACCAGTTTGTGGGGGAAGATCAGCTTGACCCCTCTCCACAATTTCAACCCATTATTTCGTGGAGTTTTGAGTTAGAGGAAAACATCCAATTAAAAAAGATTTCAGAGTGCCATCATTCTGTCTAGGCATAAAATATTTCTTATTACTTTTTAAGGGACCAGGAATCATGGATTTAGGTTTTTTGAAATATGAACTATTTTCATGGCCACAGAAAGAGAAAAATTCACCGATTATAGAACATCAACAGCTAGAGGAATCATGCCCAATTGCTTTACATTCTGGGCAGAACCTGGGTAGGTTCTCAAATTCAATCGTCAATGCCAATTCCTCCTCTTAAGTTGCTAAAAAAACTTTTCCAATGAATGTGGAACATAAATCTACATCAACAAGGAATCTAGGTAAGTGTCCATATCTAGTAACATTGGTTTCCATATCCAGTTTAATTTGGATTCGTATTGATAACGCAATATCATATAGTATCCTAGGATGCCCCAAAATTCAGTTTAATCCATAAACTTTGACCCAGGTTTGGATTGATGTGTTACCTATTTCCTGTGGATTAAACCTATGGTCTTATTCCCATATATGCAGTGTGCTGGGTTTAAAAGATATGGAGCCATACTGACACACCCACGACTTGAGTTACTCAGAGGGGAAGCGAATGTGGTAGAAACCCTTCCCAAAGGAGACACATTTCCAAGATGCGAAGCCCCATTTCTCCGATAGTGTTTGAGTAAGATAATCAATATTCCATGCCACCGATCCTATGGGAAGTATGAGTTTAGTGATGATTGAGTGTGCCCCAATTTGCAGCCATTCCGAGACCGCAAGTAGATCAGCTTTAACATGTGCTACATAACCCTTTCGACAAATTACTACATTTAAACCCTTGAATGAAATGAAGGGATGGTTTTGCGAAATGACCTGGTTTAGTTTCCCAGCATTGGAAAGTCCCTTTACAAAAACTGGATCCTTAAATCTATATATCAAATGTTTGTACAAATCAAAAATCCCTTGAGTTAAGAAATCTCTTACCATCATTATGATGATGAAACAAGAAACCCTAGTTGGCATAACACGAAGAAGGGACCTCCCGTCCGTTTTCCATATTTTCTTTCGTTATTCTCCAGGCTCATGCCAAGAGACAAGTAAATGACACGAAATATTTCATTTTTTGTAATGTTAAAAGTGGCAGTTTATATAAAATGTTGATGTTATGTGAGATTTTCTCCAGGCTCATGTTGTGATACAAGTGAATGACGTGAAATATTACATGTTTTGTAATGTTAAAAGTGGTAGTTTAAATAAAATGTTGATGAGTTTTTATGTTTATAGGTACTCCATTAATTACATGAAATGTGAAGTAATTATAAACAATGTATGTCTCCTGCATAGAGAATTTAGTGAGCATTATGAGTGATATGCTTATTCATTCAATGTACATTATCCATTCTCTATACATAGATATCCTATATGGTGAGTTTGGAAATATATAACCCTTATATTTCAATTCATTCAATGATTGGTTATTTTTCCTATTGATGTTTGTATCTCCGAGTGAGTAAGCATTTATACATATTAATTTTTTATCATGATATAACAAATGTGATACATTAAAAGGTACAATGATATGTGTTGTTAATTTCTTTTATTATTTTATACATAATTTATATGATATTATTATAGGGATGATAATTTGTTGGATGTGTTGCAGCAGCAGTACGTTCTTGAGGTATGTTGTGATCAGTTTTTCTTACATTTTTTAAAATGTTGGGGTCGAAGCCTCAATTTATTTTATAAAGTAAAAACCACATTAAGACTTGTTAGAGGGAGACCCATTACATAGCCCAAGGGCCCAAGTCCAAGTTGCCTAAATACAAGGCTTGAAATACCATTTTTGGGCCCAAAGGACCCCTCAATGAACAATATTACTACAGTACCCACGCTGCTACAATACCTACTACAGTACTATCCCCGCTATTGTTCCAGCTACAGTGATATTTTTTCTACCCTAGTGTTGAGGTTGGTGGTTTCATCTATATCCAATATTGGTGAACATTATTCCTTCCCTTTTAGATAAATAGTTTTATAACTTTAAGTTAATGTTTTATTTATTTTAGTTGTTCATATAATGATTTTTTTTGTTAAATGATGGATTTCCCTTGGTTTTGTAAAATTAATACGTTTTTCCAAATCATATAAAAATGGTTTTTAAATAATGATATGATAAAATAGATAAATTAAATGTTTTGGACAACATAGAAAATTTGAGTCCTTGAGTACATAGGTGAAATGGGTAGTAATAGGATTCATCCACTGTGGGAGGATTCATGATTCTTTCCATGGATTCCTAGAACAATTGTTTGAGGGACATATTTGACTAGTTGGTAGGTTCAATTTCTAGAGTGATCCTATACAATCTATAATAGATGAAAATGTTTATAGGCTTTATTTGGACACAATTCTCTATGTTTAGATACATATGTCCAAGCTTTCCTAGCCTATAGTGATCCTTCTCTTGATTTTACCTGCTATTTGTTTTTATCAATTTGGAATGTTTCGGTTTATACTTTTTGAATTTACTACGATGGGTTTGATATCGTATTCCATGAATTCTTTAATTTGACATGAAATATTTGTTTTGATGTATGTATATGAAATTATTTGAAGTTTATTAACACAAATTATTTGTAAATGTGGAAAAATGGGAAATTAAATTATTTATTCCTAATTTTGAAAAAAAACATTAATAAACTATATATCATTACCTATTTTCATTTAATATGAAAATAATTCTATTATTTTAAAAAAAATATGATATGTAATAATAAGGTCAAACCCTTCTAATAATACTATCTCACTCCATGTTTTCCACTTTGACATTGTGTAGACCTGGTTATTTCTATCAGTGTAGGGAAATCCTCAAATCCATAGTGTCGTGCTGATGTTTTGTATCAGATGGGTTTGGGTGGCTGGATAGTGGTGTGGTGAGAGATTTTCCATGATATCACATGGAGTCTGTTGGATTTGATTTTTTATTTTTATCATCTTTTGTAGTTGGAATTGTCTCTTGGATATTGGTTTTTCTACTATTCATGTTTTATCTCTTCTTCTGTTTTCTTTATGTCATGAAATATTGTTTTTCATGTTTTTTCTCAATTTCTTCCTTCACATGTGTATATATATCATGTAGCATTCTTTGGGATGGGAGAAGTAAACACCTCATTTGTTTTTCCCATGTGCTATATGACATCCTATGGGGCTAAATAACATCCTTTAGGTAAGTGGAAATTAACATTAGGTACCAGCTTGAGGGGGAATTTAGGTTAGGTTCCTCCCAAATCCTTAGGTTCACATATAACATCCTTGAATTTTGGATTCATTAAAATAAAATTAAATAGGTGAGTAGTAATATTCTCTAAAATGTTATCATTGTGATCAAGTATTCATATGAAGTATTGTTCATAAAAAATATCATTCCAATATAGTGAAAGATTTCATTTTAGTACACATGTTGGATTAGGTATCTACTACTTCAATATAGATACATGTAACACATGATGAACTTTAGAGTGGTTTAGTGGATGTGATATGTGTTAGTCTATATAACAGACCCAATCAAGAATTTAAAAGGTCCAAATATACATATAGAGTAAATTTAAATTCTTTATGAATCTCATTAACATGTTTCCTAGATAAATATTTATGTCTATATTTTCACTACCATTGAATTATAGGTATCCACTATGATCTTCTAAATAAATTTTGTTTTCTACTCTGAGTTGTCTTGACGTGATGCTAATTGGAATTAACCATTTCTTTATTTTTAATATCTATTGTAGGTATCAATATATTTATTTCAAAAACTATTTCTTATCATGTTTACATTCCTATATTATTATAATATAATGATTTAGAAGGATCTATCTAAATACCTTATTAAAGGGTATTTTTTGTAAGAATTATCAACTAGAAGAAGGTGTTCACCCCCAAAAAATCAAATAAATATAATAGTAACTCTATACAACCTCTAATGTTGGAATTATCTTCTCATACTAACCTCCTCTCTAAGGATGATATATTATACTAAAGCCGAATTCTTTATCTAAATCTTAATAAACACTTTTCCCGAACATTATGGTAAACCTAGGATATTGATATGATACAATCGAATGCCATGTTCCATGAATCCTTAACAATTCCATAATGTATATATTAGAGAGATATTTTAGATGAAATATATCACTCATCTAAATTATGTGTGATAACTTAATAGGTTGATTGATTATAGCCTAAATCGCATTATGGAATTTATAAATTTTCGGTCACCTGATAACGAAATAAATGGCGATGTTTTATGATTTAAATTCATGTATAGTTATTGGTTGAAGAATCCACTTACACATAAGTTTCCCATATTTAAATGAATTATAAATTATATATGAATAAATATACTCTATTATTTCTACCTTTATGTTTTAACGATATAAATTTTATTCTAGATCTATGAAAACCATCATCATTACATGATGAAAATAGAATTCTAATATATGAACTTATTCAAAATTAACCTTCTTCAAGAATAGAATTTATAGAAAACAACTCAATTATAGAACATTTTCATTACATTAGAATGAAGGTTTAATTTAGGATCATTTATCACATTATTTTTCATATAAATAAAAACAATTAGTTACACTTTAATCATCACATGAATTTATGGTCGAACACTCTCTTATGAAATATATTATTTCTCTCTTTCCATCCACATTTCATGGTCCATTTTATAAAATAACATAAATATGGGATCTATTCTGATACTTTTGTATCCAGTCTAGAATAACCCATATAACTCAATACATCAACAAGCTTGTTCAATATCTGAGGGGGTATGTATTAAATATTCATTATCATTATTAAAATCCAACCATATTCTCTAGATCACATTCAACTAATTCTAGGTGAATATAATATTTAAAATATAAAGATAAATATATAATTAACACATTTCTATGATAATAATGAATTTATTTAATTAATATTAATAATACCACTACTAACTCCAAATCATGATTTAGATAGTTTTTCTTGTGAAACATCAATTAAAATGATTCTTAATATATCACCTTATCATTCATCATAACAAAAAATCCCAATAAATATATTATGCATAAATTTAAATCCAAAACCCTTGTCCATTGTAGGGTAGTGTGACCCTATGTTCACATTGAATCCTTCATTATTTTTCTATGAATAATTTCTTCACATTAATCATTCCAATTATATTTGAATCAATTCAGGTTTAACATTGTGTGTGGATTAGAAATCCCTAAGAGATATTTCCAAAGAGCATCAATAATATTTTACCAATCCAAGAAAACTATAGATCTATATCATCATGGTGGGTATAATCCAATGATCACTAATTAATATATCTTTATAATCCACTAATATACCATCTATTGATATTATATGACACAAAAATGAAACATTTTACAGAAACATTTATAATTGGCTAATTTTTTAAACATTTAACCTTTCTTATGGGTTTCAATACAATCCTCAAGTGATCCAAATTCGCTTAAGTATCTTGTAAAATATATTAATATATTCTATAAATAGAACCACAACATATCAAGGTAATTTATGAAGACTCTATTCATGAAATCAATGAACATAGTAGGGGAATTAGTTAGACCAAATGGATTCTCTATAAGTTCATTGTATCCATACTTAGATGAAAAAGAGTACATTTTTACCTCCTCATTTTATCGAAAAGTAATTGAATGATTATTAAATATCAATCACGTAATGCTTTAGATATGTTTATAATTAATTTTAAAAAAATAAATTCGAGAAAGAGGTTATATAATATTTGTTGTGATATTATTATGTTCGTTATAATTAATAGAGATTCACGTTGATCTGTAATTCCTAATAAAAAAAATAATTAGTGAAGCCAATGGTTACACACTTTTCTTTGTTACACCACAATCATGATTCTTTCAGATATTATTCTTTAATTATCACAACTCGTTTTGTACCATTCTTTATGGTTTTGTTGAATTTTTTTTGAATTAGTTATTATTTTGACTAAAAATTGATCCAAATTTTTAGGTGGAAGACTTGTATTCTCTTCCAAAAATACATCAACATAATACCATAAAATATAAAAGTCATTAATAATGTGTTTTTCCATTACAATTTTAAATTAACACACCCTTTGAAGAAAATTCAGGACACATACATAGATTTAATTTACATTTTTTTCATATTTATTCTCAAACCCATAAACTATAAAAAAATTTTGAAACTATAAAATGTAAAATTCCTTCCATGATAGTTATTATGGGTTCTAAATTTAGTGAACTAATCCATAAAAAAATCACATGAAATTCAATATGTGAGTGAAAAATAATATTTTGAGGACCTATATTCCCATACAATTCAATTGGAGATGAATCATAGTCATGTAGTGGGATTATTTTTACATTAGATGTTTTCGATGATAATTATATATATAATAATTACGGTGGTACTATGATAGGACTTGTAAATTCCATAGATAATTATCAGTCGGTATAACAAGTTACAAATAATATATGTATAGTTATCGATGGATTAGATATTATACTTCTAACTACATCATTATCTTAACCCAAAATATTAATGGTGATCTCATGATATTTCCACATTTCTCTTGGATTTATAAGTTTCTCACATCGATAATCATTATTAACCATTGAATTTATGTGTTATTTATCATAATTCACAATCTACATACAATTTAAAAACTAGAATTTTGGGGGTCCATAATGGTGTTCTTTCCATTCATTTTCATAATAATATAATTTCACCCATTACATTATAATTACACTACTCTATGGCCATACTTTCCACAAAAAATCCATTAAATTTTCTAGTCAAATAAATTTTTAGGATATTTCCCTCCATAATAATTTTATAATGGAATGATCATCATTTCCCCCATGGTATTAGATATTAAAAATCCCATTGAATTCCATCTTCATTTTTACGATCAAAACCATGAGAATATTGGTTCAATCCAATATATATATATATATATATATTGTTAACACATTTAATGATTTCATAAATGTTCATAAAACCATTTATGGTTAATTCCCATTTGAAATATGGTATGATTCTAATGAGGAATCGTTAAATCTTTCTTTTTTATTCAATGATAATACCAAAATCATACCTTTAATGAATATTTTTTTACTTATAGTTACCAATTTCATCAACATCATTATTCTTTAGCTCAAGGAATTAATTCTCACATTTTGGACAATGATTATAGGGAAATTAAATTCAAAAAAAAACTTCATAATATCACCCCACTCTCCAGATTCAATTTTATCATATTATCATGTAATCTTAAAAAGAGTCCACTATTTATCTAATTTACCTTAATAACAATATAAAAATAAAATATATTTTTCATATGTTGACCATATAAGAAAATAAATATCGTTTAATTTGTACCGATCGGTTTTTAAATAATATTTGGGCCTTTGAAACACTAAAATATGATGGTGGTTTCCTTGTAAATGAATAAATAGTACATTATTCGCTTCTTTTAAAATTTGAAATGTCATCATGAATCATGGATTTAGAATTATTATTAAGAAATATAATAGAAATTTTCAATCCATCTCTCAAAAACATTGTTTGTATAGGAGAACATTAATTTCATTGTATGTCACATTTTTTTCAATATTATACTTTAAGAACCATCTATGTCCGAAACCAGAAAAAATTATATGATAAAAAAATCGAAGTGGGAAATAATAAAATCAGGAAAATAGTTTTTAGGAAATATAATTCAATAGACTGTATCTTCAGTCTAAGACTCATTATATTTATCTTAAGTTTTCTAGGATCATTTTATATTAAAATATTTCATAATGGATCATGATAATAATTCCAATTAACCCATCGATATTCATTGGAAGAGTCTAACTTGGTGAGTAATCTTAGTCCAACCCATATTTCATTGGTGAAGATCGATTTAATACCCAATTAGACGATGTCATCTAAATTAAAACTAGTTCAGTCTGATCTAAAGCCACATTGACATGCATGTATCCATATTAAGATGCATTTTCTTGGAAAACCATAAACTTATCATTATTATATCAAATGAAGTCCTCTTAGACATTGTTTTATAAAAAGGGTTATCACTATAATTTCTTTTCCTAGATTCAAAACAATAAAAAAAGTTATCAGACACCAAATATTGTGACCCAATCACTATAGACATAAATATTAAAATTTATTATATAAATATACACTAAATAAAATTATGATATTCCTAATAACTATAATTTTTTAGTTTGTTTTAATCTTTTATATATGATTAATGTGTAAAACATGATCTACATTATCTATCATAATGATCTACTCAAATATCACCCATCATAGACATATCATAAAAAATATTATTATTATTATCATGTGGAAATTTAATTATATAAATATGTGTGGAAAGATGATGAATCTGTTTATACAAGGGACATATCAATAAATGACAATATTTAAGCATATCATGTGAATAAAAGTACAAGATCATGGGATTAACATTTGAAAACAATCCAGATAAATTCAAATTTCATAATCACGAGTCATGTAATAAATCACTACAGTTCATAAGTCTGGAATCATAATGAAATCCAACAATATAATCCGTGAGATAATAACATTGTAATAATATAATGTATTTAAAGTCTGGTATAAATATCATCCAAATCATAAACATTGAAATACTAGGTCAAGGAAAACCATAATGAAATTCATCACATGTTAGGCTATGGCATAATACATACATACAATATTTTCGATAGGGATAACCCCCTAAGAACCATATTTAGCCAACAGATATCCACACATTTATATTATTTTGGTATTCACATACCCGCTTGTGTACCCTTTGATATCATAATAAATGAATATTTACTAAATTAATTAGAGAGATATAAAAAACCCACCAATCAAATAGTCATAAATTTATCATATATATTGACTATGATCATGAATTATTTTATCACTATAGAAATAATTACACCGTGGAATATTAAATAGAATTAATCTATATTTCATAATCAAATGTATACCATCACTTTTGAATGAATAAATTTTGTAAAATTGGATAATATTCCAAATAAATCATAAAAAACATCAAAAAATGAATTTTTGGGGAAAAAAACTTATGATGTACCATCATAATAAATTGGTTGTAATCGTGTTTATAGAGATATCTATATAGTCACAAATGTGAATGGTTGGTGTTTGCCAAAGATAGGCATTTTTAGTAGAGAGGTTTCCTAGTGTTTTCCAAATTTTTGGGCCTCAAAATTGGGATTTTGATTTTGGAAAAGGAAGTAATTCTTAATAGGATCGAATCATATGAATAATATTGAAGAAAATTAGAAAACGGTGAGAATGGTGTACCAAAATTCCGGGGGTGTGTATCATGTTCGAGAAACAGTATGTGGAGCGGCAGGAACGGTATGTGAATGTGGTTCGCGAAACCAAAAATGGTTTCCAATTTAGTGGCAGTGTGGTATGAATATGGATGGATGTCAGCAGAGTAAATAGACAACACAAGAACAAATGTATTATATGGATGATATGAAAAAATGTTTTGTGGGTGGCTTGTGGTTCGTACCAGCAGAACGATCGGTAATCGGTGAGGGAAGGATTGAAGATTTTGTAAATATTGGGTGAGCAGATTTGGCATGTATTTTGGCCAATATATAATTTGATAATTACAATGACTACCGTGGATATAGAATATCATTATAATACCTTTTTGATATGGGATTTCGGAAAATTCGGAAGGTGGTTTGTGAGGGATAAAGAAGCGAAGGCTAAAGTAGTTCACGTGGAAGAAATTATGCCGAATGATTTATGTGGAACACTATATCTACATATGACTCAGTACATGGAGGAATAATCTCTAGTATGTGATAGAGTCAATTCATAAGAATTAAATGGAGGGAGAGCTCTGGTACATGGAACAGAACATAATCCGTGAATAGAGAACAGTTCCCAGACAGAGGGAAGTGCGCATAGGAGGAACTATGGCAGTGATACGTGGAATCGATAGCGGTTCAAGGATGAGATAGCAGTACACATATCAGTTGTTCCACATACCATTCCTGGTACACAGTATTCAGATAAAGATGGTGGTTCACAAAACACACTATAGAGCTTATAAAATCCAACCATCAGTTTTTGAATGTATATTTCCGGTATCAAAGAATATTTGGGAATGTGGATTTCATCTGAGGGTGAAAATGGAATGTCAACAGAGAATATACCTATAGTTCAGGATGTATGAATTCATTCAAATGAATAGACCAACATTTCCATAAATTTTGTGTGACCTATATGCCCATAATCTGTGAGTGGATTCCTTTCCAAGAGCAGTGAGCGAAGGAAGTGGAAAATAGTGACCCTTTCCACCGGCAGTGGGCCAGAGAAAGAAGCATAGGGACTGACCCTTTGGAATGTAGTGATAAAACTCTATTCCTTGTAAAGGCAGTGTGCCTGGATATATAATATCTATCTAAAACATTGTACACATTATTTTTAGTAAGCCATTGTGAATTTTGTACATCGGCACATTATCGTTGTATGCTCCATAGACGTAGCCCAGTAAGGGTGAGCAATGTAAAAATAGTTGTTCCCTATACATTATTTAATATCTATTCATATATTGCGATGGTAAGAAGAGATTATTGAGTTTAGTTTAACAACAAAACAAGATCGAAAAGGGAGAATGCTTTAATCTACCATACCCTGATTCACCCCCCTCTCATGGTATTTGGCCTAGTGGACCTAAAATGATTTTATATAAGAAAATACCAATAAAATATAATTGGAACATTTAATGTTGAAAATACCATATTATTTTGGAAATCACTTATTTAAGATTTATAATTTTATCAAATATTATAGAAAAAATATTCATTTAGAAGACCCGTGGGAACATTAAATGTAATCTATCAAGCAATGATAATTCATGATAGTGTGAAAATATATTTATTCAATATATCTATTTTAAAATTGTTTATAAGACATTTTTAATGGGTAAAAAAGACGATACAAAATCATTTTTGAATTAAAAAAACATCATTAAGTCATTTTAATAGATATATTGATATGGAGGGGAAATATTTTAGTCTAAAGAGATAAATAAAGTTAGTTTTCCTTTAAAATATTCTTTTATTGTCATTATTTTATAAAAAATGAATTTGAATGGAAATATTGTATTATTAGTATATAATAATAGGATAATAGGGGAAATAATCATTCAGATAATTATATCATATAACATCAACATTGTAAATTTATTCATAACCAATCATGACAAAATTTGAGATAGTAATAGAATGAGTTAAATAAATTTTATTTTACATTGAAATTTTTATAAAATAATATTTATGAAATTTAAATTGATTATAGTTCTATAAAACAACCATATTATGAACTATAATTGCAGAAACCATGATCCTAGTAGCCCATAGATGGTGTATACCTTAATACATCAGCATAAGATACCAAAAATTAAATCCAACATGTCCTAATGATTTAGTAGTTTTTGATAACATGAAACTCACATGATACCAATTTTAATATGGTATTTTGTAATAAATAATATTACTTAAAAATAAAACTAATTTCATCATAGAAACTCATCCAATGATTTCATCTTTATATCCATGGCTAATAAAACCAAATATGGGTGAGCTCAAATTCGTAGTAATGGTTATGTATAGTGGAATATATCTTTAAGGAATAATACTTAAAAACATTGAAAGATAAATAAAATAACATATATTCCATTTGATAAAAAGTAATATCATGATAAGAAAATATAGAATCCAAATTCAATGGAATGTATTGGAAAAAAATTCCATTTAATCATAAATTGAGAATGAAATTCATCCATAAATAATATCATAGTTAAAATATAATGGATAATAAAAATTATTGAATAATCAATGAAGAAAATGACTAATTACAGGAAATCATTCCTCATTACCATTATACCTCTACTATGAGGATCTATCCTTAACATAGTTTAAGACTACTAAGTAGAAACCCATCTGATTTGGATAACTAATTTTCTCATGATAACTGTCGATGCATCGAGGGTATTTCTATTACTAGGAACCAACCATATATGTATAAAAACATAATCGTTAAAATATATATTAATAAATAAAATTTATAGAAAATGTTTCTTATAATGAAATATCCATATAGGGAATATGACAATTATTTATCCATATTTCCCCAGTTAATCAGGTAACTTTTAAATATAAACCGAAAATGTTAAAATTTTATATGGTTTAGGAAATATTCATAAACAACATAATTTAATATGGAAATTTAATTCAGATATAACTTATAATGAATAATTTTTATAATAATGTTACTGTTTCCAGAGAAAGTTTGTAGCTATAAAATAACTGAGATAGTATAATAACCTTGACATCTATATAGTTTTCAAATCAAATCCACATGTATAAGATAATTATTATTAAAATGGAAAATACCATTAATTATGAATGATTTATGATATCACATATTAATGAGTCATTTTATAAACCTTTTAAATGAAATAGGTTGCTTAACATATCAATATTCCATATTGAATTAATATTGAACAAAATTCCTTACCTCTTACATCCCTTTGGTTAAACGTTAATTAACTTTATGTATACTGGTTTTAAACATCTTATTAAATTATTAAAATTAAATTTTTATATTTATTTTCATAAATGGTCATTTTATGACATATTATCACCCATTGGTTAATTATCATTCATTATTTTCATTGTTTTTTTGTTTAATTACCTTGTTTTTTCATATGTTCTTTGTCATAAATGATCTAGTTCATGAATATATTTCATAATTATTTCATATTCTGAAAAATAATAAATACATAACTATAATGTTTTATATCTATAATATTTTTCAAACTAATCATAAAACATCATTATGAAAAATGGACTATTTTATAATCATGGAAATGGTCGGTCTTATATACACATTAAAAAAATTAAGGCTATTTGAAATGGGCTATTTTTAATAGGATCCCATTGAAAAAACTCTTTTTCAATGGGGTCCTGTCCTAAATATCTTGTTACAGAAAACAACATCACAAATAATATTTTTTGTTACTGGCCTGTCGCAAAAAATACTATTTGCGATGGGAGGCGGTACTATTGCAAATAGATCTCCGAATTAATACATTATATATTAAATAACATTTTGTGATGGGCCCGTCACTAAAAGTAGTTTTATGGGACGATGGGCCCACCACAAATAGTTCTCCTTTTATTATATATATATATATATATCTAAGCCTTTTTTGATGAGTGCATCAAAAATACGCTTGAAAAATTATATATATAATCTATTTGTGATGGGGTCCTCTCACAAAAGGTCCCATTGCAAATAATTAATAAAATAATAAAGAATAATAAAATTATGATTAATGAAAAACATAATATTAATATTATTAAAAAAAATTAAAAAAAATAATATTTTCAATATTTTCAAAAAATTTAAAAAAGTCATAAAATATTATTATTATTATTAGATAAATAAACAAAAAATAAAAAATATAATACTAAAAATAAATAACAAAAAAATAAAATATTTAAACTAATAAAAATAAATAAATTATGCAATATTGTCACCAATATAATTGAAAAAAACATTAAATAGTTCAAATTGCAACAAATGTTGAATTCAATTTTTTTAACATAAAAAAAATCACTGGGGGGTTGTCTTCTAGATGAGCTGGAGGAGTTGGAGGAGATGGTGGAGGAAACGTCATCCCTAAACCATGAGTTCGATGAAACATGTACTTCAACATCTCGTGTTGCTGCTGCTGTCATCGACGCATGTCCTCCTCATGCTACTGCTGGAGCTACCATCGACGTATGTCTTCTTTATCCTGTTACTATTTCTGCTACGATCGATGCATATTCTCCTCATACTGTATTTGTTGTTGTTGCTAATGATCCGGCTGACACATCTCTTCCTCCATTGGTTGTTGTTGTGGTTGCATCTCTTCCTACTGCTTCTGTAAACTCTCTATAAGCTCAGTATGAGCTCACAGCTTCTCCGGATACTATGAGAAAGATGATTATGCCTCTCTACAATCTCTTCTCAATCTAGACACCGACATCGTAGTAGTACCATAATAAGTCTCAGGAGTCAAATGAGAGCTGATACCAAATACTTGGCCCTTCTCAAAGGTATACAAGATCGCTTGTATCAATGTCCCCACTTCGAAATAGTGGGAACAAGTCTGATCAGCAGTCTCATCCTGACTCGTAACCCGTCTTTGAGAGGTCTCGACCACATATAAATCCTTCATTTCCAATATGAAATTAAAATAGTGAAAATATTATATACTGTTAATTTTCAAACTAAAAAAATAATACTGACCACAATCTGACGATGGCGATCATTATTAATCTCTCAAGTGGCTAGATCACTATACATCATCCTATAAACTTCGTACTCTATAATATCAGGGTGCTCGAATGCCTATATGAATATAAAATAAATTGGTTATATTTAATTTTATATAAAATATTTAAATGAGATACTTAACAAATACCCTCTATGCAAAATTAATGTACAGTAACCATCTCGATGTGTCACCTCCTGTCTCCCCCAGTTCTACGAGCCTAATAAATATTGCATCTTAAATCCACCACTCGGCCAGTGTAAACATAATCCATCTCAAACGTGAGATGAAATGTACTTTGGTCGGTGGTATCTACATGACTCATCAAATACTGTCACTCCTGCCTTCTTAATTATTTTCCTTCTCAATTTGAGCAAAAACTGATGGAAATGCTCAAACATAGTCACTACCCATGCCTCGTAGATATCATCACACATGATATCATTGATGGGATATCATAAACCAAAAAAATTATTTTTAATATCAAGTTATTAATTTATTAAAATTATAAATAAATATTATTAATTTACAAACCAGCCAATGATTGAACATTCCAAGCTGTATATCAAGGGGAATCTATTCCCATGTGATCCATGGCTGAGAAGAATAATTGCGCCAGATAGTTATCCCCTGCCCAACAACTACATGTTCAAAAATGTGAAAAAAGAATAAATAATCAAACAATTTTTATATAAATAAATTAATGAAAGCTAACTATAATACAAAGGATACCATACCTCTGTATGCATGGATCGAATCCAAGACGTGGATGTCGCTTAGGGATAGGGGTAGGAATCAGTAGGCATAAAATACTATGCCCCCTACTCATGCCCCAAGAACCACCAATAGGCTGAGGAACAGATGATCCCAAATCCTCCTAATCCAAAGGTAGCTCTACCTCTTCCAACTCACAAAATAGATCAGGGTCCATCTAAAACACAAAATGATTGTCGTTAGCAGATAGTTGAAAATTACTATTACATATAGATACATATTAGTTATGATTACAACTAGCAATTAACTATGTCAATGTTCGCCTTTATGATCATCTTTATATCTGATGATGTCACAGTCTTAATATTCTTCATCAGCATAATGAATATCCATATGAGTTTCAATTTCATCATCTCATTCCATTTTAATTTCATTTTTATCATTATTAACATCACCACCATCATCGACCCTTAGTTGTGGGATGTCATCATCGATATTCAGGTATCTTAGTAAAAAAATTGATTTTGAGTAGTCTCTTGAAAATTCTATATACATTGAACTTCATCAGAACCACATTCAGTTTGAGTAAATTGATTTTCTTGAGATTTTATTTTAATTATGCTCCACAAATCATTCCTAATTAATCTTAAATCTTCATAATAAATCATAATTAATCTATATTAATCTTAAATATTGCTAATTATTCTAATTTTTCTTAAGTATTCCTAATTGGTTCTAATTGGAGAACATTATTGATAATTATTCTTAATTATTTCCAATTATTCATAATTATTCCTACTGATTCATAATTATTCCTAATTATTACTATTTATTCCTATTTATTCCAATTTATTCCTAATTATTACTATTTATTCATATTTATTCATAATTATTACTATATATAACTATTTATTAATAATTATTAATAATTATTACTATTTAATACTAATTAGTAGTAATTATCAATAATCATTACTAATTATTACCAATTATCAATAATTATTTCAAATTATTAGTAATCATTACTAATTGTTATTAATTATTACTAATAATTACTAATTATTACTAATTATTACTAATTATTACTAATTATTACTAATTAATCTAATTATTCTTATTTATTCCAAATTATTCCAAATTATTCTTAATTATTAATATTTATTCTTATTTATTCTTATTTATTCCTATTTATTCCTATTAATTCCTATTTTTTCCAATTTGTTTATATATCATCCTATTTACTACTACATATTACTATTTATTCCTAATAATTAATATATATTCCTAATTGTTACTATTTATTCCTAATTATTAATATTTAATCTTAATTATATCTATTTATTCCAAATTATTTCTATTTTTACTATATTTCATATATATTACTAATTATAGCATATTATTACTAATTATTACTAATTATTACTAATTAATACTAATTATATCTAATTATTACTAATTATTACTAATTATTACTAATTATTAATATTTATTTCTAATTATATTTAATTATTAATAATTACTAATAATTATTTCTAATTATTACTATCTATAACTTTTTATTAAAAATTATTAAAAATTATTACTAATTATTTCTAGTTTTTATTAAATATACCAAATTATTAATAATTATTACAATTTATTGCTATTTATTACTAATTATTACTAATTATTTCTATAATTATTACTATTTATTACTATTTATTACTATTTATTAATATTTATTACTAATTATTACTAATTAGTACTAATTATTACTAATTATAAATAATTATTACATATTATTACTATTTATTACTATTTATTAATATTTATTTCTATTAATTTCAAATTATTACAAATTATTACTATTTATAACAAATTGTAACTATTTATTACTAATTATTAGTATTTATTACTTATTATTAATTATTATTACTATTTATTACTATTTATTACTATTTATTAATATTTATTACTATTTATTACTATTTATTAGTATTTATTAGTATTTATTAGTGTTTATTACTAATTATTACTAATTATTACTAATTATTACTAATTAATAGTATATATTAACAGTTATTAAAATTTATTACTAATTATTAATAATTATTACTAATTATTACTAAATATTGCTATTTATTACTATTTATTACTATTTATTACTATTTATTACTATTTACAACTATTTATTACTATTTATTAGTATTTTTTACTATTTAGAACTATTTATTAGTATTTACTAATATTTATTAGTATTTATTACTCTTTCTCATTATTTATTACTCATTATTACTTATTATTACTAATTATTTTAAATTATTAGCATTTGATAATTATTATTAGTATTTATTACTAATATTAGTATTTATTACCAATTTTTACTATTTATTAATAATTATTACTAATCATTGCTATTTATTACAATTTATTACTATTTTTTTACTATTTACTAGTATTTATTACAATTTATTACTATTTATTTGTTTTTATTAATTTTTATTAGTATTTATAGCTGTTTATTAGTATTTATTACTAATTATTACTGTTTATTACAAATTATTACAAATTATTTCTAATTATTAATTTTTATTAATAATTATTAGTATTTATTTCTAATATTTGGGTTTATTACTAATTATTAGTATTTAGTACTAATTGTAAATATTTATGACTGTATTTTCTTAATTATTTCTCTTTGGTTATAATTATTACTTATTCAGTGTTAATTACGATTAATTACATCAAAATACAGCTACTAATTACTTATTACTGCTAATTATTTATATACATTTCAAATTATCATGAATAATTATTAATTATTAGTAATTACTACGAATTAGTTCTAATAACTTAATTTCATTTTTACAAAAAAAAATAGTGAAGATAAATCAATTTAAATCTAACTGAATTACAACTAATTAACAATAATTAAAATTAATATAATGAAAGGAAATAAATTATAAATTAAAAAAATATGATATAACTTTTAACTTGATCTCTTAAAATTGTAGATGGCATCATAACTTTTTCGTAAAAAAAACTAACTTCGAAAAATTTTAACTCTAAAATTAGTGATTAGAGAAGTATAGAAACCGAAATTGAGGATGATGAAGGAAGAAATGGATGGTGGTATAAAAAGGTTAAATTAGTTGTGACGGGACTTTTTGCAACCAGATTCCCATCACAAATAGTATGTTTTATGACGAGTCCCATCGTAAATACCCTCAGGGGGTCAAACTAGTTTCTAGAGGGAATCCCCCATCACAACTACTCCTTACCACCTCTTGGTAATTGTGACGGGCGGTTCTTACAAGTCACAAATACCAGTTTACGTGGTTTGGCCCGCAAACCGCGCCAAACAGCACGTCCGTTTTTGCGATGGGCTCCTAGAACCGTCACAAATAATTAGTTATTTGCGATGGGAAAATCAACCCATTACAAATAACCCATCGTAAAAAAATCAGTTTTCCCATAGTGATAGTTTAGTAATGTTTCAATTATTTAATGATCATTATAAAAATAAGGTATGTAATATTTTCACTGTATATAATGATAATAAAATAATATATATGATATTTATTTGTTAAATAATCATATATATGTCATCCTTAGAGTGTGGTGATGAAAAGACAGGTATATGATTTTGTGAAGGTGGTATCCAACATGTACACATACAACATTATTATCATTGAGTGGGTGAAAAGGTAATAAGGAAAAGGATGTATATTAGTATTTAATAATTATAAATATTAAATAAATATCATAATTAAGTCATTTATATAACATATATTGACTAAATATTTCCATAATACCATACATGTAATTCGTTGGTGAAAAATGAATGGCATCGCTTCACGAGGCGACAGTCCGCTGCACACTTGAGTGATATTAAAGTATCTCCTAAAAATTGAAATTAATAAAAATTTAATATTATATAATGAATCAATTGGTATATATATGATATAAATATCATATATGCACTTTATATCCATCATCATTCCCAACCATGAGATGTGGAAATGTAAATCATGGATAACATCAGTTCGTGAGGAGTTAATATTCATTACTCATAAACAATGATTTCATAACCCATTTGACGAAAGTGGATGTGGTTGAAGGTCTTTACACTAAAATAGAAAATATTTTTATATGTAATATTCTTATTATATTGTTTTATATTATTTTATTTATAATTGAAATACTTCATGGAAGGAGTAAAATTGTAACACTCGTTGAAGAACCTTACCGATTCTTCTAGTATCCACTTTTGTTATGCACCAAAGGCCTCTTGAGGTTGTACTTATGCCAAAGCTAATTTTTTAAGGTTTATAAGAAGAATTTTGGGATTTTATTTTGGTAATGGTTTTTCTGAACGAAAACATTTTTAACATGTGATGAAGAGAGGAGTGCTGGTGTCCTTTTAAAAGTGTGGTGAGTGGAACCCTTATAATTTTTGATATTATTCGATTACCAAAATGTTTTAAACATTTAATAAGGTTCCAATATGGTCCAATATTAATCTTATAAGATATATTATATAAATATGGATATAAAATTGGTTTTGGACTATTTTATAGTCTATTTAACCCTTATATTCACAGTTTATTCCCCCTTGTAAATATCTTTTTACCATAATCATGGTACATATTTTTTAATTTTTTCACTATTAATTTTGGTAAATATTTAATTTTACCATATTATATCATACATATTATGCTAATAACAAATAAATAATCTATTTTTTAAAATTCCTTTCACATAAATGAAAAAATGTATTTTAAAAATAACCATGCATACGTGACATGAAAGATGGTTTTCAAAGAAAAATGTTCAAAATTTTAGAATGTTTTTAGATAAAAAGTCAATATGAGAATTGTTCAAATGAAAAAAATTATAATTAATATGAAATTGAACTAGTTTTACTTTAGAAAAAATTAAAATTATTATTTATCATTATAAATTATTTACATAAAATTGGAGGTTTCCATTAAAATTCAGTATTTTCACTATTAATCGATGCAAGATATATATTCTAGAAAAATAAAAATAATCACCATAAGATAATTATGATGTTATTTTTTCAAAAATAAATTTATTTTTTCCAAATAATTTTCTAATATAGATAAATATTAATCTTTTTTTTATTCGTGAAGTGTGACTAAACCACTTTTTAGAAAAATTGCATTTTATGGAAAACATTTCTATTACATTCAAGTGATTCAAATTTTATTTCTAACAAATAGAATACCATACTATTCATATTGCATTTAGTACTACTCATACCCTCCAACATAACTGGTATTTTATAATATTTATGTTAAAAAAATATAATGGAGTATTATCATTCGAACCTATTATTTTGTGCATCAAAAGCTATTAAAGAAATTATATTTATTTTAAAAAAACATTTTTAAAGTAATTGGGTGTTAAATTATTCCCAACATAAATATAAATAATACTAAAATTTTAAACTTTATTTTAGTGATAAATGGTTTAATATATTAAACACATATGTTTAAAACCGTATATAATAAAAGAGTTAAAAAAATATACTCTTAGAAAGAGATAATGTGATGTGTGTAGGTAATTTGAAATAATTACATAAATAGATTTCGATATAAGATAAATCTAGTTGTAAATTAAAAAAATGATATAGCTGAAAATCCAAATGCCAAAGTATTGAAATTGAGTGATAAAGATCATTGGTCACAAAAAAATATGTTGATCTAGAGATTTTTAATGACCACAAATGTAACAACATGTTTCTCTAAAAACATAAGTTGCACACAAAATTGAGTAATTCAAAAATATAATAAAATAATAATATTATTAATTTAAATGATAGTTAATGCCTATCCATTGTAATGGTGGGAATTAATAGAATCAAATAAATGTTTAAATATGGTCTACACAAGTTTAAATAATGATTCATTAGTTGAAAAAATTATAATAAATGAAAATAAAAAACAATTAAATATAAAGGATGTGTTTTCATGAAAAACTATTTAAAAGAGAATAATTTTGTTTATAAAATCATATCAATATTTATGGATTTTTTATTTAATGAAAAATATATTGTATATATTCAACGTAATGTGTTAAATTTATCTTATATGTTTTTTAGATATGATATATGCACAAAATCAATTTTTTGGATAGAAGATTCATTTTTCTAAAATTACAGTTTTACCCCCTTTTAATGGTGAACCATTTTTAAATTTACTTATTGAAGCCTTTATATGTTCTATTTTACTAATTAAACATATTATATTTAAGAGGTACATCAATCATTGTTTCAGATGAAATGACTAGATTTTTTTGATAACTATCATGTTTTGATGAATAGTAAAAATACACAAAATTTTAATTGAAAACAACTTCTTTTCATCGAGATAATTTATATGGTTAAATAATTTTATTTTAAGGTTTTAAAGTATATATGGAATATATTTTTACAATTTAATCCAATGTTTGTCATTTTATTTAATTTCACACTGAAATTGGATATAAACACATGTCATTCTTTGATTGTTATTGGTTCTTAAATACCTATTTTTTGTTTTGACAATGAGAATTAATTGAGAATTAATTATTGAAACATATGTTTTTTTAATTTGGAAAAATTGATTCTATATTTGGAATTAGGAAGTCAAAATAGTGTAAATAGGTACCTTTTTGTTTTGGATATTATTAATACCAACTTCAGTAATTATTTTATTTACCATTGTTAAAGGGTAAATCTGGTAAATAAGGGAACAAAATTATATTATAATAATATTAAACTACCCTAACTCATGTACGAATATTATTGGATAAGATATTTCTGACCATCGGCATCTTTGGAACTATTTTGGGACTCCATGGATTCACATGGATATGAAAATGCTATTTTATAAGAATTAATTTAAAGTAAAAAAATATATCATAAACATTTTTATTTTACCTAAACACTTCTTATATGGGGTTATAAAATTGATTTCATCGCATATAAATAGTAATTAGAAATATATTGTGATTTACTACATCATGTTGTTTTATTTATAATTATTATACATTAAATAAATAAATTTATTTATGACATAATTATGATGAAATGATTGCTTCATTAATAAATAATTCAAATAAATTGTATTAAAAATATTAAAATAAATGTAATTTGGTTATTTTTAAGTCATACAACAATTTATGGATGATATTGGCATATTATCATTGAGTTAATGACTTTTATTCGATGGAATTAGGTTGTTATGAATTTGTAAAAAAGTCAAGTATGAAAAGTGTCCAAATTTGGAATAATTCATAATATAAAATATAAAATAGTTTATTAAATTATTTTAAATTAAAAAATATAAGATTTGTAAAAAAGGTTTTGATAAGTCTATAATATTATTAATAACTATTTCATTTGACAATTGTCAGGTTTTTATAATAATTTTGATTCTCAATGTTTTAAACACTTTATAAAACAGTTAGAACACAAAATGGTCAAATAAAAAAGATAAGGACTAAATAATAACCAAAAACTGTATAATTCTTATTTGATGATTTAATTTCAACTTTTATTTATATTATCTTTGAACTAACAGAATTTGGGCCTCTTTTTCATCAAAATTGAATTTATAATAAATTAATAATTCAAACTTTCCTAAAGTGCATATCCTCCCACTTATAAATGGCCACCAACTCTACCCATTTAATCACACCTCTCAAGCCCCATGGATCTTCCAATTTTTCCCAAATAATCTCAAAAAATCCATCCTTTTCACATAGAATCCTTACCATTGGAAGAATGAAATTCAAGAAATCCTTTTGGCTCAAATCAAAGGATGTTACCCTATTTATAAGTAACGTCTTCTCTCAACCTTTATCCATTAATTTCCATCAACACTTCCTATTATATTCTTCTTCTTTGATTACATAAATACATTGGTATACTCAATAATATAGGATGTTTTTATGATATGGATTCAAACCACACATATAAAAACCTCCATCTAATGTATACGAACATATTGTTTCTGTGTACGGCGAACTACTGCCTCACGAAACAATGATTGTTCAAATTTTACCTACCACCTATCTTGGTGGCCATTATGATGTAACTATATTTATATATGATATATATAATATTTATATTGTTTCTATTCTTGTTTATTTTTTTATTGCATTTGTTTATTCTATTGGTAATGTGTAAATATGATAATTTCATTTTAGGAAGTGCGGACTACCGCTCCGAAAAATGATATGACTCGTTCATGAAATATAATGAACATAAAAAGGATGGTGTTACTGAAATTATGTAAAGTATATAAAATATGATATTATACTATAATTATAGTATACCTATGTATTATTTAGTATTTATTACATAATATATGAATAAGAAATGAAAGTATCATTAATGCGTATGTATGACTAACCATCTCCTGGAATGGTGTATTTCATTTCTATCTCAAAATGTAGTGGACTATTCTAAATAAAGATAAAATGTATTTAAATACATTTATTCTGGATATATATGACACTTAAATTATGAATAATATTTTCTTAATGATGAAATTCTGACTACAAGGATAATTTACTTCAGAACAAGTTCATTTTTGACTCAAGTAACAAATATCAACAAAATAACTGATATTCACTTGAATAAGTATGTAATTTTTATAAAATGAATAATAAACATGAAAAATGTTCTGAAGAATTTATAAAATTAACATGGGTTTATTATTAAGGAATATAATGAATGGACGAGAGAAGTCAGACTCAAGGTAAAGGGACTTCGTCTCAATATCCTATCATTAAGGCCTATTTTAATAATATAAATATCCTTATTTTATACGGTGTAGAAATATACCCTTTCAAATTCTATTTACGTTTATGTTTTTCAGATGGAAGATTTTTTTCTATGAGGTTTTTTACTAAACAATAAATTGAATTTTCCATTTTATCGTATGCGGTTAAAGTGACCTTTCCACCACCACAAGAATTTTTTGATATTTGACATCCTTAAAAAACCATAATGTTTTTAAATGGAAATGAAATACCATATAAACTTTTTTTTGTATTTTTGTATTGAAAATGGTTTTGAGAAAGCGTTGATTATGTTAATATATTTAAATGATAAACTGTGATTGTAATGTGGAAATGTTTTTCTTTCCTTTGTTCTTGTTTATTGTGTTGTAAATATGATATGGTTCGTGGGAATTATTTACATATACATGTGGTTCTAGGTTAAACCAAGGGAGGGTGATCTCGAGATATCTCTCTAATTCATTTGGTAATGTGACAGAGGCAAACCTTAATGTTTCTCCTAAGATATTTAGGGAATATACTATGCCATCCAACGGCCCGAACGCCTTTAAATATTTTATTATTGATAAAACCACCTTTTAAGGGAGGAAGGGGGGAACCCAAGGACTTCAAAGACTAAGGAAAATGACACCTGAAGGAAAAAATATAGTGAAAACCAAACGGAAAACCAAAACAGCCCCTCCCCAACATAAAATTAAGTTGAAGCAGTCCAACGTTGCAAGGCTAATCGGCAAGCAAGTGTCCTGTGTCAATGTACAGGCCCAATCCAATGGCTAACACCATACCCTCTCAAACAACCATATCTGAAAAACACTTTAAAGGTGAATCTCCAGCTCGGAATCCTCCTCTAGGCCTGGTCAAAGTGAATGACTTCGACTACATTAACATCCCTCCTCCAAGATCAAAACAAACAAACAAGACAACATCTACCGAAAACCCCAGAAAACATTCACAGAACTATGGAAACTTCATGGACATATGTGCCTCCACCGATACCAACGAAGTGATGCTAAAAAATACACATGAAATACAACCAAATCCATCACCAGTATAGAACATAAAAACCCAACATGCCCAACCTGAAAGAGTTGTGAAGACATCGAAGGAAAAAAGAACCTCCCCCCTCTAGACCACTCAGAAGGCGTCAGCAGGCCACCCTTGGATTCCATGATGGAGTAGCTGTAGATACATGTTGTCGTTAAGCAGAGAAACCCCATGACCACCTACTACACCGGAAGCGTGCTGAGGTATTCGAGCCACGTGGAAAGTGTCGAGCCAAACCAGATCAATGTTGTCGATACCACCAGGGCACCAGATCTATGCCGTTGAGACTGCCAGAGACAACCCGAGCTAGATCCACGCCATCGAGACCACATGAGACAACCAGATCCACATTGAAGAGACCTCCATAGACAACTTGGGCGAAACCGAAACGCCGAAGAATGTTATGCTGAAGATGCTGAAGTCGAGCCGCATCCAGCCTGAAGAAACCCCGGATCCACCGACGAGACGCACTAGAGACCTGAGCCACACCGGCTCCAAAACAGAATCCAGAAGAAACCGACGTTGAGCCATCGAACACGCCGGAGGAGGGTATGAGAATATCCCCGTGGAGAAAACCCTAGATGCGAAACCGCAGAGGAACCCGCCGCTCAGCGGCTCTTTCTAAGGGAATATACTATGATGGTTATTCCAAATGTAACTCCCTAGGTAGTTTTAAAATCTAAAATGAAACAATGTTCTGTATTCCAAAAGTTACCTTTATGATTTATTATTTCTATGTTTTATTCATAAATCTTATGATTTCATGAGGTATATTAAAGATATTATGTTATACGATTAAAAGAATGGTTTCTTGACTTGTTTGTATTCAGGTACAAATGTTATCTTACCTTAATTTGTATTCCTTACTAAGCTTTTTATGCCCATCCCATTTTTTTGAAATGTTATTCATACTGTATAAGGAAGGAAAATAGAAAAGAATAATTCAAGAAGATTTTTTTTTCGAAAATTAATTTTTTTTTATTTTATCAGTTATATTATTGTGAAAAAAATGGCTACAATAGAAGTGTCTACTTTCCAATATTGGTGGTGTAATATAATAGTTATATCCTAATTTAGTAAAACTCTATACTTGATAATATATTCAATGTAAATTATTTACTACTCTTTATATTATGTTATTCGTAATGATAGGTCCTTATAATAAAACCACTAACCAAATTGGTGTCAAAAAGTTAACTAATATCAACAAAAATGATATTAATAGTATAAAATATTATTTATTAATCATTTTCTTAATGTTGATTTATATTTATGAGAATATATACTTTAATTCATTGCATTTCATAATCACACTCTCATAATTCATTTGTTCCATGATCAATTTTAATTTAATATCTTACTCCAAGAAGTGAATTTGAATTTGATACACATAATTCACAAAAGAATCACAAGATCCATAATAAAATGATAATTTAATCATCTGATCTCTATTTATAATTACAAAAAAAATGGGTTTCATAGGTCAATATGCATAAATCTCGATATGGTTATGTAATACAACTCTATATAATACATCATCTGAAAATTTGCTTAAATTTCTTAAAAAATGGTTAACATTAAGACCCTTCCAAAATTTTATGATCAATAACATATGAAAAATGTTAATTAAACATCCAAAATGAACATATCATTAACCCACCAGACAAAATTATGTATAAGTTAATTTTCTCATACCAAATAAGTTAATAACTTCACCATAAATTTTCAATAAACATAGTGATAAAATTATTTACCATAAACCCATATTGAGAACATTCATGATTCATTATTCTATAAATAGAAAATAGATTTTCAAATATATTCCTTAAAATTAATAATGTTGTAAACTTCCTAAATTATATCAAAAACCAGATTGTCAAAAAAAACATTTAATTAGTTCTAAGGTATTCTGTACTACACAATTAACATTATCACAAAATCATTATCCCCACATCAGGAACATAATTAAGGGTTATTATTCTATAAATAATTTTCTTTCCATGATGATAAACCTTCCACTACATATTTTTTATCATCCGTACCATTAAGCATATGCATCAAAATCTTTACTAAAAAAATCCTTTACTGAAATCCTTATACATTTCATAATTCTTATAACTACGATATTATTTATAAAACCCTCAAACTATAGAATTCATGAATCCAATCAAAATAATATTAATTGGTCCACTTCAATTTTATCAACGGCCTAATATTGCCAATGATCTCTTAACTTTTCTTAGGTATTATTCCACAGACACATAAGGAATTCATTTTCATAGTTCCCCATTTCCTAATAGTGAATGTATTACAATATTGAAATTTTATTCCTACTATTGACTTCCAAATATTTCATTCCATTCTATCCAGACATGTAGCAGAAACTCATTCCCTTAAAGAAAGTAGCAATGGGTTTTTTACACACATACCATAGGTTGGAAAATCCTAAACTCCATTCATTTAGTTATCAATTCATTTATCTAACATCTTCTTTTCTCATACTTCCCTTTAAATCCATAATACATGGAGGATTATTTCAATTTCTTCATTCCATATAATAAAATTTCATTGTATGATGAAAAAAATTGATAGACTATCACCATATAGAGACTCATCTTAATCCCATAATAGAAATGGTACATCATACACTTTGTGTCACGTATGCAATATATAACATATGTATAAATCATTTAAATGGTAGATTAATACTCCAGAAAATATGCTTGTTACTTTTCATTGAGCTAATTAATATTACGTTTATCTCTCTTTTTTACATTAAATGATTTTTTTGATGAATTTATCTATAAAATCATTCCATCCAATTAGTTTTGATTCCTATTTCTCCTTAGTATTTCATATCAATAACCACTATTGAACATAAGCACCTATGAGACAATAAAAAAAGTGTATCCATTTCCTACTCACAGCATTTGATATCCATAAATATTTCTTCATAGTAAAAATCTATTTCTTATATACCAAAAGATTTCTTTTCCAACCAAATGTTGTGGGATCCTATAACATTAATCTATCAAACATGAGATAATTTCACTACGGAACAAGTTTCCCCATATAATAATGGTTATTTTATATAACAGGATTATTCTTTCCTAATATAGATACAAATTTCATGGTTCAAAACAAAATATATTGGATTCCTAAAATAGTAAATCTATACATTGTCTATGAGTATTGATACCCTTCTTCGACCCAGGTTCGATTTCAACAGAATAGAATATACATGATTATCTTAAAAAATAATAAATTTTAAATCATAATGTATAATTCTAAATAATTTGTAACAAGTATAATTAATTAAAATTAATTCATTGAAAGTAATTGAATCTTAAACATTGGTTTCTTTAGGGATATCATTATTTCTAGATCATTATTAATGATCTTTTAAGAAGATGTGAATTATCCCAAGCGTATCCGTCATGAGTTTCAATTCATGTGCACAATAAATCCAAATTTCATGAATATATGATCACCTGTTATATCATATTTGATAGTATTTCGTATTTTTATAACTATGCACCTCTATTCCATGACTGCATCCACTGGTTGTATCCAAACATGGATGTATTTCTTGGAAAAATCCCATAATCTATTCTTTAACAAAATAGTTGTATTTTCATTTCTTCTAATCCCCAAATTATATCATAGATTTACTTTACCTAATTGTTTATTTCGCATAAATCTATCTCCCATAGTTTCTTCTAAACATCATTTAAATACGTGTTTAGCGACCTCGAACCCTTTAACTTGGAGTTGGTTCCTAATTTAATATATTAATAAAATATACATGGAATGACATCCTATATGGACAAATAGATCATCAATTTTAGAAAAAAAAATTAATAAATGATACCCATTTTACAATGGGAATATAAAATAAAACATAATTCATAAAGAAATTCAATAAAATTCATCCTTAATAACACATTCAAATGTTTATTAATCGTTGTTTAGGTAACATAAATAAATAATGGTGAGTTAAAATTCATAGTAAGGGTTACATATATAAGAATATTTCCTGAATGAATAATAATAATATTAATGAGAAGGTAAATAAATAAACATTCATTCTATTTAAATATCTTTAATAGTATGGTATGATAACAAATAATCAATATAAAATGGTAAATAACTAAAAACACATTCCATTTAAATAATAAATTGAGAATCAACTACATCAATAAATAATATTAGTTTAAAATTATTATTGATAATAATAATAAATTAATTAACAATTAACTATATACAGAATTATTTTATGTCATGTAGGAGGAACACAATACCACTACCATCATGGCCAATAATCATGATAGATTATAACTTCAAGGGGAAAACCAATCTGATCTAGCCAACTGGATTATTTCATGGGACATATCGATGCATCGAGGGGATATCTATAACATGTAACAAACAATATCTATATTCCCATATCACTCCTCATATATCAAATAATTTATTTAATTCAAAATATTTATTTATAATCAAATATCATTATAGAGTAATTTATATAATTTTATCAATATTTCCCAATTAAATCAAAAAATAAATAAAGTAAAAAAATATAAAAAAATGAATATGGTTTGGAAAATAGATATATCCATCATACAAGAATATGGAAATTATAGATAAATGAAATTTAAAATAAAAAATGTTTCTATGAAAGTTATTGTTTCATGTATAAGTTTATAATCACATAAGGATGTGAGATTGTATAATAACATCCATGTAGTAGTTTTCATGTCGAATTGCCTAGGATAAAATTATTTATATGAAAACTAAAAAATTAAATAAATTTTTAATGATTCATGATATTAAAAATGATAAGGGAATTATATTCACCATATAAATGTAATTATTTTCATAACATTATAATATGATGAAAGAAAGGGAAATTTAGATGAATTCAAATACATCATGCTTCACATTTGTTGAACATATGTAAACCACTTATATAGTGGTTTTGAAAATGTTATTAAATTATTCAAGAAATGTATTAATATTTAATATGAAATGTATAATCCTTTTATATCATTTTTTCAACCTTTGGTTAATAACAATTTTTTATTTGTGTTATTTTCGGTTTTAATTTCATTATTTTTTAGTGCTTATTTTTTCAAGAAGGATTCAATTCATGCCCATATTTTATAGCTCTATCATATACTTATTAATAATAATGATATAATTTTTTTATTTTTACATCAATTATATTCTAAAAATCAATAATTATATGGGTCAGGATAAATGGACAATGTTATAGTCATGGATATTGTAGTCAAATGTATGCATGAGTGACGTTTCTGTTAATTAATGATCATAATGGAAGGTGTTATGTAATATTTTACTATTAAATAATTTTAATAATAACATATATAGAAAATTATTTCATCAAATAAAATTATAAATGTAATCCCTATGGTTTGGTGATAAATATAGTCACATGGTTTTGTGAATGAATTAGTCTACACGCACATGTATAATATTATCCTCAATAAGGTAGTGAAATGGAAAAAAAGGAACTGATACATATTATTTTTAGAATGATAAATATTTCATAAAAATAATAATAAAATAATTAATATCCCATATATTCCTTAAATGTATGGTTATTTCGTCTCATTTAATGTGTTTGTGAAAAATGAATCACAGCGCTTCGTGAGGCGGTAGTTTTCCATTAAAAAAGAAATTTTATCATATTACCCATAGAATTGAATTTAAAAAGGATATATATGATATAATAACTCAATTTTTATAATTATTTTATAAATATCATATATATATTCATTATATATATCATCATTCTAATGGTCGGAGTATCCATGGGGTAGTGGGCATCGCAAGTGAACTGGTCAGGGATATCAACAAGAAGGCGATAAGATCTAATGTCATTTTTGAGGTGGATATGGACATGGGTTATGATACTATGGAATAGAGTTTCATGATTCAGGTTATGAAGATGATGGTCTTAGTGGAATGGTTTTGTGATCTGTGCTTCAGATGCTACTCCTCCCCTTGGCTGTCCATTTCCATTTTGGGGGAGGTCTTTGGTTTCATAAAGATGGTGTGTGGAGTTCGGCGAGACGATCCCCTGTCTCCGAGCCTCTTCATCCATGCATAGGATTACCTTTATCGAAACCTTCAAAGAGGGTGGGAAGAGGGCAGGTCAGCTCCTTTTGTCTCCCGCAGTGTTTCAGAGGGTGTTTCCCTTCTCATGTTCACTGATGACATCCTGGTGTTTCTGAATGGGAGGAGGCGATCGTTGCAGGGTTTTATGGTTATCATGCACACTTATGAGTCCTTGAGCATCCAAGGTATCAAATACTCCACGATTCATGTTTTCATTTCTAAAAAGTGTTCAAGGAAATGCTCCAGGGAAATCCAGGTAATTTTGGATTTCCAAAGGTTGAATTTTCTGATGATCTACCTCAGTATTCCCCTTTATTATGGTCATATCCAAAATGATTTCTTTGAGGGGGAAATCAGAAAAATTTTGTGGAGAATAACCAACTGGAAAAATAAGTTCTTTTCGTTTTTTGGGAGATTCAGGCTGATCAATAACATGCTTACCCCCATCCCAATGCACATTCTTTTGATCATAAAAGTGCTGAAGGTTATCATTTCAAGGATGGAAAAAATATGTACCATTTTTCTGTGGGATGCCAACCAAGAGGGGCAGTGCCATTGGGCCTCCTAGATGTGGTTAGAGAGGCCTATGGAAAATGGTGGGGTGGGACTCCGTGACATCTTTGGCACCATTCAGGGGTTGCAAGCATGCTTATCCTGAGAGGTAGTTAAGGGGGACTCCTTATGGGATTTTTTTAAGAGGATGTTACGGGTTGGACAATGGGTCCCCAGTGCTCTACGGGCCTAGCCTTTCTTATCTCTCTAGGGATATAGTATCCCGTTTAATTTTTCATCAGGGTTCATCCCTTTGGATTATTGGCTGCGGTGAGGTTAGATTTTGGAGGTCGAACTGGGCGGTCATCCCTCTCTTCTTCCTTTGGTACCCCATTACTACGGTTTCCTTCCATGATGCGTGTGGCTTCCATTCCATCATATATTCCATTCTCAGTTAGGATCATAGGGAGATTTTTGATAGAATCACCATAAATAAATATGCAAATAGTTTTTATTTCGTAGGTTCATCCTCGGGCCATTTTTTTATCTGGGATTACAGTCAGTCGCTTGATGCAGGCGCGACCCTAGATGAGTGGTCCTTGAAGTTTTGGTGTAATGAGTTACTCACTAAGATAAATTTCATTTTTTGGAGGATTAGTAACTCTGCCTTGCCGATGGATGAGAATCTTCAAAGGAAATGAATTTCCTTGGGGTCCTGCTACCTATGCAATAAGAAACCGTGGAGGGGATCGAGGCTGCATCTATTCTTTCAGAGCGAATGGGATGAACACCTTTGATTCATCTTTTCCACCCATTCTCATTATAGTTTTCCATATGCCTCCTTCTATGATTTCATGTCCTCCTGGTTTCATGGGGTGGGGGTCAGCATAATTGAGATTAAAATATGGGCATGTGTTCTTTCTTCAATCTGCTAGACTCTTTGGGAGGCAAGGAACCAGGCGAGGAGGGGTGGTTATCCCTCGGTGTGGTTCCTTAAGATATGGGAAAAGATGATCACCATTGAGGATAGTTTTATCATAAAGGGTGGTCAGACCTCTCTGGCCATCTGCAGATTCCTCAACAAGCCATGTCTGGTGTAACCGCCCAAGCTTCCACGGTACGCTTCTCTTTGAATTATACAATAGCGTGTGTTGTATGAAACTTCAAGTTCTAACACACCACAACCAATCAAACTACTCAGTATGAATAGTAATACCCTCTTTTTGAAATTTTATAAATTTTAACATTCAAAATGGACTTCATTTTTGGATTCAGAATATTGAATTTAGCTTAGGGTGAATTTTTGGTATTTTCTGAAAACATTCAATTTTGGATGAATAATCAAAAACAATATGTTATAGTTTAAAACAAAATTTTTATTTAAATAATTATTTAATTTTTTAAAAAATTACTTTAGGTCAAAAGAGATACATAATAAATATACATGTTCATTGCAATTCATTAGATTCGGTTTATAATAATTTTATATATATATAAAGTTTATTGAACTTTTTACTATCTATTACCCACCTCCTAGGAGCATTTGAAAATTTACATAAAACATAATTTAACAGCTTCTGTGAGTTGAATTTAAAAAATCTGAGAGACACAGTTGATAACAGTAAGTAAAATGTGGTTCAATAAGATGAAAATAATTTTTGGCGAATAGTAACTCTTTACTTTTTTTTACGATGGCTAAAAGTAAACAGGTTAATTAATGGTAAAAATGATATCATTATTACTCTAACACATGTCCTAATTCTATTGGATAAGTATAATTATACCAAAAACAAATTTAGGAATAAAATATTAAACTCTTTGGTCCACTTGGATTAGATTAGGAAATTTATTATTATTTAATTCCAAGAAGAGTTAAAATATTTAAAATAACTATTTAATAACTAATACTTATTTAGTATAGAGTTATACATAAGCTAAATTCAATTATAAGTATTAATTAGAAAGATAAAACTATTTCCTACATGACTGTTTTTTATTTATATTTTTTTGACATTAAATAAATTAATTTATTTATGGCAGAATGATGATACAGTAATTACCTAATTAATGAAATATTAAAATATTTGATATTATAAATATCCAAATAAATATAATTTTAAAATTTATAAGAATTATAATACTTATTTAGGTTTATATTTCAGGTTAGGGTTGGTTAGATGATTAATTTTCTCATTAATAATGCTTTTATGAATTTAGCAAAAACAAAACACTAAATAGTGTCCTAATTGACATAAAAGAGTTTTTAAAACAAATATTATATTATTAATTAATATTATATTCCTAAAAATCTATGGCTTGGCCAAAAGACTTATATAATTATAGGTTTATCATTAATTAACCACTTGAAGTTTTATTGAAAATATATATTAGGTTTATTAACCATATAATATAAAAATACCAAGAGACATAGTAAATTTCAAACTATTTAACTAAGTGTTAAATCTATAAGATAAAGTTAATATAGGGACCCAAAACTGTCAAAAACCTATTGGTCGAGTGATTTTCGACCCATCCCCACCATATATTTTAAATAATTCATTTTAGAGCTATTAGAAACCAAAAATGATTTTATTTTAAAATAATATTTCTAGATTTTCCTAAGGTTCCCCTCACCCCTCTTATTAAAGAGCACTCCCCCTTCCTGAAAATTCACACCTTGAAATCCATTTGGATTGGACAAACCATGCGCAAATACCCTCTCAACTGTCCTCCATTTGTCATAGAGGCCTTTGTTTAGTCAAAAAGCCATCCTAAGGATCCCTTTTCATCAAATCTAAAGGATGAACCCGAAGAAGAGATAAATATTTCATCACCTCTTTCAAGTTTATTTCTTCTTCCAATTACTCTTTTTTGTTGCTTACAATCTAAAATATTAACTTTGGTATATTATATATACTATGATTTTATTATAAATATGTTAAAACCATATTCATTATTCTAACCATCCTATGAAATACAAGTCACCATACGTGCGTACGTACAACTTACCGTCTCCACGTCGTGGTGTAGTTGTTATTCAATACATTATAATTTGGATGTGTATAATAATGATATATAATTGCTTTAAATAATTAATATACCATTATAACAATTATTTATATATGATATACCATCAAATTATATATTATTTTAATTTCAAAATAATGATATTATCACTCATACGTATGTTGATATTATCATCTCCATGAACACGACGAGATTCATTCCCCATAGAATCCATTCAAGACTAAAATTCATTATATGAATAAAAATAATGTTTAAAAACTAAATATCATTCTCAATATGAATAAGATACATCCAATCCATAACAAAAATTACATACATAACAAAGTATATTAAGGAAAACAAATCAGTTAACACCCAAAATGACGATAATACTAAGATATTATTAACAAAGCAATGTTAAAAGATCATATATGATATTATATTAATGTATATGATTCTTGTACAATTTAATAAAAATTATTTCACCATTATAAAAGAAGTTTACCTACCCCCGACCAAAGAAAAAGTATAAGGTAAGGGTTAATTTCACAATTTATTTATTGTCCAAGGTTTTTATACATAATTATCTACTGGGACCTATTTATAATCCACATCCATGTTTCTTAAAAATTTATTTCAATTTTTTTTATATTTACTAGAAAATGGGTTAAATTACCTTATATTTTTTAAAATGAATATTTCCATCATTTTCCAAACAAGGTACTTTATGACCATTTCGACAAAATTAAGGAAAGAATGTTTTTTAATTTATACAATGGGTGCGGCTATTTTCCGTCGCTCTAACATCATCAAATCGTCCCATAAAATCTTATAATAATATTTCCAAAATAAATGTTTTCTAAATTTTTTTTTCAAAATAGAAAGAGATACTTCTATAAAAAAGGTTTTTGATTTCATCTATGTCAACATCCTTTGAGGGATTTCAAGATTATTTGAAGTTGATTTATTATAATACAAAACATCTATATTGTATTAAAGGTTTTGTGATATGTTTGACTGTGGATGTATTTTTTTACACCATTCATGGTTTATGGATAAAGTATTGACATTTCGTATGCTAGTTTTATTATGAATGGTTATGTTATGTTTAAAAATTTTCATGTGAGGAATGCATTTGACATAGTAAGTGAAGGGTGGAGCTCGCTATATATCCTTGATGCATCAGTAGGCCTCATGAGACAAACTAATTTCTTGGAATAAGTCCTTGAAAAAATCATATTTGTAGTCTTGGCACAAGGTCTTGACTATGTGGTTATGAATGTCTGGAATTATGTATTCCATAATTATGAAAGTGGCTATTGATATTGCATGTGATTATTCGACTAGTAGAATATCCATGTGAGTAAATAAATGTAATTATTTTGATTTATATTTTCCATATTATAATTAATTTTATGTTGAAATGGATTTTGTTTTAGTTTTATACATTACCTTAATTGTTTATACTTATTTATGAAAGATTCTTCTATATTGTTATCCTTACTGAGCATCTGAGCTCACCCCTTTCTATGTTTTATTTTTCCAAGGATGCAATGAACCATATTATGAATGACCTATAGGGATAGTCTATGGGCTCTCAGTGTTTTCTATGGAGACAATGTTTTTGTAGTTTTCCATGTTATTATGTAATGTATTCCTTATTAATGTATCTAGTACTTCCAGAGCTACTAAACTAATCGGTCTTTCAAGACATGATATTTTGTGATCATGCCAATGATATGTAATAATGCATAGACTCTGGGCTTCTACGGTCAGGGTGTTACAGTTGGTATTATAGGAAGTTTAGTATAGACCTTCGAAACTAGATTTAGATAAACTCTGATTAGAGCACACAACCCTAAGATAAATTTTGAGGATTAGTATAGAAGAACATCCTAGAATTTTGGAATTGAATAGAGTTTGTGAGTTTTTCATGAAATACATCACTTTTTGGATATGAGAATGTAGAGGCAGCTCTAGAACAGATGTACCTAGGGGTAAAACCTGAAAACACTGCTTTGAGATGGACTCAAACAGGAACTGGTGCATGACAATGGGCCTTGCTGCACTATTGGTTACGACACTCCTGTGGGATATTCTTAAGATAATACTCATTTTCCTTACTAAACAATATGAAGGGTTAGTGATTATATACTTCCTCTAAGAATTTTTTTTATAATTATGGATTATATCCATAAACTGTTCAATTTATAAAAAGTGTTTTACAAGTTTAGATTTATGTATTTCGATTCAAAAACTAATCTAGTTTATGCAATTGTTTAGGAATGGAGCCTAGTGGAAGGAATGGAAACTGTATCAATGCACACACTCCACGTAGGGATTTTACTCATACTCATGATAATTATAGTGGAGCTGGTGATACAACTAGTGCTAATCAGCTTATCACTATACTGGGATAACACAATCAGGTTATGAATAATATCCTTACCCATATGGAGCACCCTGATCCGAAGAGTGGATGATCAATGTTACATCACATCATGAGGAAACAACCACCAACATTCAATGGGGGTAAAAATCTACTAGTTACTGATTAATGGATAAATTCCTTAGAGAAAATATTTAACGCCTTATGGAGTAGTGAAATGGAAAAAGTTGTCATGACAATTTACTGCCTCACTGGAGATGCTTATCAATGGTGGTCATTGATTCAAAAAAAGGAATAATATGTTGTATCAAATAGGGAATGGAGGTAGTATAAAGATATTTTCTTAGAAAAATTCTTTCCTCATGACCAATGAGCAGATATGGAAATAAAATTTCTGAGTCTGAGGAAAAAGGAGGATGAGAACGTCACAAAGTATGAAGTTAACTTCACAAGGTTAGCAAGGAATGCTGCAAATTATATACGTAACCCAATAAGTAATATTGATTATTTATTTTATGGGTTAAAACCATTTCTCTATCGAGCATTAGTGTCACAATCCTTCTCATCATATGAAGATATTTTCTCATGTGATATCAAGACATAAAAAAAATTCGCTAAGTATTATGACTTTAAAGAAAAGACAGGGAAGAAGAGATCAATTGAACACTCTGGAAATGGAAATAACGGGAAGAAGTGAAAAGTTGAATTTCTATCCTACAGTAAATATGGGGAGAAACACCCTGGTACTTTCTTGATGGGAATGGGAGTCTGTTACAAGTGTGGTGAAAAAGTCCACCAGGATCGTGATTGAAAGGGGAAGAAATAAGTTGACTATGTTGAATGCTACAATTGTAGAGAAAGGGGGCATTATGCGAATGAATTTCCAAAGAGTCAGGGGAACTTACCTAAAAAAGGACAAGGGATCAAGGACAAGCTTATGCTATAACTACTACTAAGGTAGAAGCTCCAAAAGACGTGGTGGTAGGTAATTTAATGGTTTCTTCAAGTTTAGCCAATTCTTTATTTGATTCTGGATCATCTAATGGTTTCATATCTTCCCACTTTTCTAAGAAAACTAAATATTTCCAATTTTATTTAACAAGGGATTTTTCAGTAGAACTCTTAATGAAATTATAATTACAACAAAGTCTTGTGAATCAGTCCACATTAGGGAATATAAATGTTCATCATCTGCTGATCTCATCATCATACCCAAGATTTAATTTGATATAGTCCTCGGTATGGATTGGCTTTCAAATCGTGATGCAAAAATTTATTGTAAGAAGAAAGAGGCTACAATTATTGATGACCATGATAAAGAACACCTTATCATTAGAGAAGAATCGTCACCACCTAATTCTTATCTAAATCCTCCCCTAGTATCTCAAATAAATTCAATTATTGGGGAGGAAGAGAATGAAATAACCGTGGGTGAGGAAAGGAATGTTCAAATAGAGGATGTACCTATTGTGAAGGAATATGTTGATGTGTTTCCAAAAGATTTACCTGGACAACCTCCAGAATGAGAAATTGAGTTTTCCATTGATTTAATTCTTGGATCAAGGCCCATATCAAAGACCCCTTATATAATGGCCACATTGGAATTAATAAAACTAATGAAAAAATAATAGGAATTGAGTAATAATGGATTTATTTTCCTTAGTGTTTCTCCATGGGGATCCCCTGTACTTTTTTTTTAAGAAGAAAGATGGATCTATGAGGTTGTGCATTGACTACAGGGACATAAAAGCTATAACAATATAGAAAAAGTATCCCCTACCTTGAATTTCGAATTTATTTGACCAACTTCATTGTGCAAAAATATTTTCAAAGATTGAAATTTGATCTGGATATCATCATTTGTGTGTGAAGAAGGAAGACAGTCCAAAAATAGCATTTCGAACCAGGTACCGGCATTATGAGTTTACAGTAATGCCTTTTGGATTGACTAATACACCCTCTATCTTCATGGATCTAATGAATAGAGTTTTCAAACAATATCTTGATTAATTTTTATTGGTATTTATTAATTATATCTTGGTATAATCACAAAGTTATGAAGATCATGAAAATCACTTGAGCTTTATCCTGAAGACTCTTAGAAGACATGAATTATATGGGATGTTTAGCAAGTGTTAATTCTGTATTTAGTAGATTTTTTTGGCCGTAATGTCTCCAAGGATGGAATATTTATCGATCCTTCTAAGATAAGAGAAATCCAAAAATGGCTAGCACCGATGAAAATAACTGAGGTACACTATTTTTTTGTTTTAGCAGGTTATTTTCGACGTTTCGTCCAGAATATTGCTGGGTTTGCTAACCCATTAACAAAGTTCACATGAAAAGGGGTTAAATTTGTTTGGAAAAAAGAGTGTGAAGAATTTTTTGATAAACTGAATATAATATTAGTCAATTAACCTATATTTACTCTAACATCAGGGAATGATGGGGTTGTTATTTATAGTGATGCATCGATGACAGGACTTGGTTGTTTCATTATGTAGAATGATAGAGTTATTTCCTACACATAATGACAGCTAAAAATTCATGAGAAAAACTATCCTACTCAAGATCTTGAGTTAGAAGCTGTAATCTTCTCTTTGAAGATATAGAGACATTATCTCTATGGTGAAAATTGTGAGATATATACTGATCACAGGAGTTTGATGTATATTTTCTCACCGAAAGAACTCAACATGAGGGAAAGAATATGTCTTGAACTACTCAAGGATTATGATTTAATGATACACTACCACCCAGGGAAGGCAAATAAGGTGGTGGATGATTTGAGTCGAAAAGATCTTGGAGTTTTGAAAAAGGTGAGAGTTGAAAGGGATCCTATTTTCATGGATCTAGTAAAGATGGATATGGGAATAACCATGGAAGTTGAAACACCAATTCCTTTTCAAATGGTTGCCAAACCATATTTACTAGAAAGCATAAAGAGTTCCCAGACCAATGATGAAGAGTTTCAAAAGAAAATTAAAGCTGTGAATAATGGGAGATTTAGTGACTTTGTGTGTGATGATAGAATTTTGAAATTTGGGAAAAGAATTTTTGTTCCTAATATACCTGATCTAAAAAGGAAATTTTTGGATGTTGCTCATTGTTCCAACTTCTGTACACACCTTGGTAGCACTAAAATGTATAGATATTTTATGGAAAATTTTTGGAGGGGCAACATGAAGAGGGAGATTGCTGATTTTGTGTCAAGATGTATGGTTTTTTCACAAGTGAAAACTGTAAGGCAACAGCCTGGAGGAGTCATGAAACCTCTTCCCACACCTAAGTGGAAATGGGATAGTATTACGATGGACATTGTCCTGAGACTACCAAATACTCCTAGAAAGAATGATGCAATATGGGTCATTGTTGATCGCCATACCAAGTCTGCACATTTTCTTACTATAAGAGAAGATTTACCAATTGAACGTCTAGAAATAAAATATATTAATGAAGTTATGAAACTTCATGGATTACCCCTATTTAATGTTTTTTATCATGATCCACGTTTTACATCATGATTCTAGAAAATTATTCAGAAATTCTTGGATAATGAACTTCATTTGAGCACTACCTACCATCCCAAAACTGATGGACAATCAGAACAGACTATTCAAACCTTATAAAACATGATGATATCATGCCCACTTGACTATCAAGGTATGTGGGATCAATATTTATCTCTGGTATAATTTTCCTATAACAATAGCTTCTATTCAAGTATTTAGATGGCACCATAGGAAGAATTATATGGAAAGAGATGTAACACACAAACCTTTTGGGATGATGTCGGTGAAAGAAAACTGGTAGGCCCTGAACTTGTGGAGGAAACGATTGAAAATGTGAAGGTAATCCAAACCCACATCAAAGTAGCTCAAAGTTGGCAGAAGAGATATGCCGATAACCAAAATAATGATTTTTAATTTTAGGTAGGAGATCATGTTTTTGTGAAGGTATATCTATGGAAATGTGTTATACGTTTCTGTAAGAAGGTAAAAATGAATCCCAGGTACATAGGACCTTTTGAAATTCTAGAACGAATTGGGGCAGTAGCTTACCATTTGGAAATGCCGCCAAGTCTCTCCAATGATCACGATGTATTCCACGTATCACTATTGAGAAAATACTTGCCTGGCCCAATGCATGTACTCAACTATGTGGAATTAGAACTGGAACCTGATCTTTCTTATTGCGATGAGCCTGTCATGATTCTTGATACAAGAGAACATGTGATGAGAAATAGGACAACTCTCCTGGTAAGGGTTCTATGGAGAAACCATAAGATGGAAGAGGCAACATGGGAACCTAAGGAACATATGATGAAGAACCACCCAAGTCTTTTTATACAGTAATACTCTAGAAATTTTGAGGACTAAATTACTTAAAGGATGGTAGAATGTAACACCCCAAGCTTCCATGATACGCTTCTCTTTGATTAATTTAATACCCTGTGTTATACGCAACGTCAAGTTCTAACACACCCAAACCAATAAAACTAGCCATTATGAATAGTAATACCCACTTTTTAAAATTTTCCAAATTTTATCCTTCAAAATGGACTTCATTTTTGGATTCAGAATATCAAAATTATCTTAGGGTGAATTTTTGGATTTTTTCTGAAAACATTCAATTTTTGCTGAATAGTGAAAAACAATGAGGTATAGTTTAAAACAAAAATTTTATTTAAATAATTATTTATTTTATTTAAATTTATTTTAGGTCAAGATAGATACATAATACCTATATATCTTCAATTTTATTCATTGGAGTCATTTTATAATAATTTTAGATATATAAAAATTTTATTGAACTTTTTATCATCTTTTACCCACTTTCCTATGAGCATTTGAAAATTTATATAAAATATAATTTTACTTCTTCAATGATTTTAATTTAAAAAATATGAGAGACATGGTTGATATCAGTAAGAAAAATGTGGTTCAATAAGATGAAAATAATTTTTTGTGAATAGTAACTTTTTACTTTTATTTACCACGGTTAAAAGTAAATAGAGTAATTAAGGGTAAAAATGATATTATTATTACCCTAACACATGTAAAAATTCTATTTTATAAGTA